>OY292358.1:10739204-11939204 GCA_958496195.1 Timandra comae | reverse complement strand
AAGGTTTTGATATGAGTTCAGACCACTCCCCAATAATTTTGATTCTCAGTGATGAAATCTTAAATAAAAAAGAAATCCCTTCGCTTGTTAATAAAAAAACGGACTGGGATAGCTTTAAACATGACTTAGACTCTAAAATAAATCTAAAAGTACCACTGAAGACTCCAGCAGATCTAAATTTGGAACTTGAAACGTTTATAGCGGATATCCAACAATGTGCTTGGAATAATACTCCGGATATAAAAAGAAAAAATATAACAACAATGTACCCAATAGAAATTCCACAGCTTATAGCAAAAAAAAGAAAACAAAGAAAAATATGGCAGGAAACTAGATTCCCACTCGACAAAACTTTATTAAATAACCTTTCAAAGAGACTTAGTAGAGAGATTAAAAAATTCAAAGAGGATACAATGTCTTCATCGCTAAGTCAACTTACTAGTGACCGTACAACCGACTATTCTCTATGGAAAGCCACTAAAAGTATTAAACACCCAACCAGACAAATACCTCCTATTAAAGAAATTGATGGTACATGGGCCATCAACAATGAGCAAAAAGCTGTACGATTTGCGCACCACCTAGAAAAAATATTTCAGCCAAACGAAAATAACACTGAACTTATAGAACATGTATCGCCACAGGATGAGTCAGAAATAAAACTTGTAACTCCAAGAGAGGTTTATTATGAAATTAAATTTATAAATAAAAATAAAGCTCCGGGCTATGACCTCATTACCGGAGAAGTCCTTAAACATTTACCTAAAAAAGCAGTGGTCAAACTTACCAACCTTATCAATGCTACATTCAGACTAAAACATGTACCGGATGTGTGGAAAGTGGCTGAAGTTATTATGATACCGAAACCAGGTAAACCACCTCATGAAGTAACATCTTACAGGCCAATCTCTCTTCTTCCAGTTATGTCAAAATTGTTTGAAAAACTATTTTTGAAACGGTTAAAAACTATTATAGAAGAAAATAGACTTATCCCTGAGCATCAGTTTGGTTTTAGAGAAAAGCACTCTACAATAGAACAGGTCCATCGAATAACCAATATTATTGAATCAACTCTAGAAGAAAAAAAAGTTTGCTCTACAATTTTCCTGGATGTAGCACAGGCATTTGATAAAGTGTGGCATCAAGGCCTTATGTACAAACTGAAAAAAATGCTACCAAAGCAATTTACTGACATATTGGAGTCATACATAACAAACAGGATGTTCAGAATAAAACAAGAAGACACCTACTCTGAACTAAAAGAAATAAAAGCAGGAGTGCCGCAAGGAAGTGTATTAGGCCCGGTCCTGTACCTATTATACACTAGTGACATTCCACAGATAGAAAACTGCACCATTGCAACTTTTGCAGACGACACAGCCATACTGGCTACTGGTGTCACTCATGAAGTCGCTGTGGAAAACGTACAAAGAGCCGTAACCAAAATATATGATTGGACTGAACAGTGGCGCATTAAACTTAATGAATCAAAATCGGTTCACATTGATTTTACAAATAAAATGACGAATTATCATCCGGTATACATTAACACCCATGCAATACCCTATGAAAACACGGCCAAATACTTAGGCATGACACTAGACACCAAGCTGCGCTGGAAAGCACATGTCAAAAAGAAACGCGATGAGCTAGAAATTCGCTATAAGAAGATGTACTGGCTGCTTGGTAAGCACTCACCGTTATCAGTACACAATAAATTACTATTATACAAACAAGTCCTAATGCCTGTATGGACTTATGGTATACAGCTGTGGGGCTGTACCAAATCAAGTAACGTACAGATGATCCAACGTTTCCAGAATAAAGTACTTAGAGGTATCGTAAATGCTCCCTGGTACGTTAGAAATGACGACCTCCACCGGGACCTCAGTGTGGAACCTGTTGCCATTATTGTTAAAAAACATGCCGAAGCTCATGAGAAAAGACTTCATCATCACGTGAACGTTGAGGCTATCCAGCTCCTCGACAACACGGACATTATAAGACGTTTAAAAAGGACAAAACCTTTTGAATTATTGTAGTGATAGTAAATAGTGTTAAAGTGCAGTGTATGTACTATGGTAAAGAACACATGAACAAAGTGTCTTCGCCTTAACAAAAACAATAAGAAAAGTGCCGATGGGCACATTCTTAACATAAACATTTTATTAGTTTAAGTTAAAGTTAAATTGCTTATTAGCCTTAATATGGCTAGATTGCAATATTTTGAAGTACACAAAGTGGTGCATCAAGGACAAAAAAAAAAAACTTAAAATCTCAACGGTACCTTCACTAGTTTAGTATTTTATTAGCCCGCCTGAGCCGGTGGGCGGTTGGCTCGAACTCGCCCGAACCACGCTTAACTTGAGAATAAAGGTGGTAAACTCTTTTATGAACTTCTTAAAGCATTTTATATTATTTTTTATCATACAACCAGATGTTTTCTATTGTTAAATTAATTAAGAACTTGAGTGTTTCTGGATTAGTTATTATCACTTGACTTGTGAAGGTTTTAGGATTCAATTTAGTTGCAACGTTGTTTATTATTAGGAGATTTAGGTTAGGTGTTTACTTTGCTTAAAAAGCTTATTTTTGATCTAGATATGCCCCGGTTTACCGGAGCTCCACTCCTATGAGTCGTAGCGTAATTTTAGCACATAGCCTTTTTTGATAAACTATACAATACAACTATTAAAAAACAATACGAACCAGCAGTTGATGGAACGCGCTACCCTCAGAAACAACAAACAAACTCTTCAGATATTGATATTAACCTCTCCCTGTTCTAAAACCATATAAAACATTAAATATTACATCCTTCATGTATTACACCCGAATAGGTTCATTTCCATAACTTAATATGAATTTGGGTGTAACACCTTGATTCAATAAAACTCGTCACATGAGGATAACAAGATTCCTGGCGCTGGGTCCTTTTTATAGGACGACCGGTTTTATAGGGCGACCGGTTTTAGAGGACGCCCGGTTTATAAGAGAGGCCCTAAGGACCGGACATCCGGGTGGCCTTCAAGTTTGTAGCTCAATTAAGCTGGACTACCGCCCTCGTCCAAGTACATTTCTTTGATGTTGGTAACAAGTTTCTTTATTTTATTTTCAATGTATCTGGTTTTTAGTAAATGAGACTTTTCAGTAAGGTGAGTTTCGGTTGAATAAAGAAATTAAATAATTACATGATATTGCATTCTCAAAATAACCTAAAATTTAAGGAAAAGTAGGTTTTTTCACAGAAAATATTTATTATGATTCAACTGTTCGCTTTGGATATGATTTGAACCGCGGACTACGTCAGGCCGTAGCAAAGCTCTAACCAGCCAAACTACGGTGCTACGACCGCTACGGCCGCTACGGAAGCTAGTTGAGGAAATGGAACAAACATTATTCTAATAATACGAGTATAGTGCCTTGCTTGACTTAAAAAAGCTAGTTAATGATTACGAAAATAAGAAAAAGTTTTAGAAAATAAATAACCACATTATTAAAACGGAACTTCCCCCTGTCAATAGTAACTTGGAACGTTAAACTTCACATGTCAAATCGGTGGCAATTTATGACGTGATCTCGCTGTAATACTAAAGTTTCGTTTACAAGTTACTTGTGAAAAATTTCCTTTTAAAATGCCGCAGTACCTGACACACCCCCTGCCAGCACCCCTCGCGCCCCACCCCCTGTATATTGATATTTGACAACTTTATTGGATCAGTAATTGAATTTTCACAAGCTTTTATGCTGATAAAAATTGTGTATTGGAAAAAATATTGAGAAGTAAGCCTAATTTCATATAGTTGGATGAATTTTGAAATACTTTAAGATTTGTCTGGTTAATACTAAATAAATTGTTTTGTTCTGATATAAGTACTTGTACTCGTATATATGTATGACGCACGACTCAGACTCAACAACTTTATTCAAATATTTAATTTGAATATGAAAGAGAGATATTTATAATATTACATTATTTCAAGAGTTTTATTCAATATCTCGTGATCGACATTTTTTTGAGGCTTATTTACTTTTACATATTCAATTTACTTTTACTGTTTTTTGGTTTCTTTTAATATATCATGTTATAGAATAAATATAGATTTGGAAATATGATATCATGAAGATGTTTTACATCACTGCCAGAGTTTATATGTCAAATAAATACTTTGGTTTGATTCAGGTCCTATAGCATATTGATTTTGAGAATTATAAGTACTACGAGCTAAGATATAATCTAATAGCTTCAAAACATACAAAACATACAGTCTCTTTATGTAAAACTGAAAAGCATTCAAGCCAATTTGGATATTTATAATTTAATCCATTCTGATTAGGACAGTAAAAATATATCCATATTAATTAAAATAGAATAGAACTTGATCGACTTCAAGTACAGGCATATACAAAATCAATTATCTACATTTACACCATCCCTTAAAGTAGTTTGACGAGTCAGTTGAACTGATCAGTCCAGACATAAAACTGACTCACTCCAAAAGTTTTAGGCCAACTAGATTTCCCCACTGAAATCTGGAATCGCTCCGGTGATTGACAACCATTATTGGTTGGACGCCAGTTCAACTGACTTATTGACCACCTTTATAACTAAAACAAGACCAAAGTGTCACGCAATGAAGCGTCAGTTTTTGCGAACATAAAACAATAACAATGTTAAAGTTTATTTCGAATGTTGAAAGTAACTGTTATCTGACGACTAGACCTAGTTACATCGCATACGTCTCGCGGTACACTTGTGCACATTCTTACTTGTCAGTTGTCGGTTCTCTACGTTTCCTATGATTTATTTATAGAAATAAAATGTTAACTTTCATCGGAGTTTTTGAAATGGTGAATGTTTTTATGATGTTGGAGTTTTTGAAGATAAATATTATTTTGACGTCTTTACATGTTGTATTGAGCTGTTGTGGTTATGTCAATTTATTTCGATACAGAAGAAAAGAAAAGAACGTTACTATTACACAAATTAATGATTTTCTTATATAATACAACCTATGTTTACATTTTCAAAGTAAAAATAAAATAGTCACTCAATGACAAACTGATTAACAACTATACAGTGAATATTTCGCCAAGGTTGTACCTGTATTCTACGCTTGCATATGACGGCACTATTCTCAAAATAATAAGCTCTACAATATCTACCATTCATTCATTCATTCATTCATCGTGTCCTGTTCACATCTTATATTTTATCTCTCCAAAAAGTAGCTACCCCCACCGCACGATAGACACGCGTGGCACGAGAGCAGATGCATCTACCAAAACAAACACACAATTCTCAACACGCCTGTACCATTTATATAACTACAAAACTTATTCATAAAATTATTAACAATACATTAAAACAGTACAGTGACGTATAAAAACGGTTGCAGCAGATAGTCCGCGGAAGCCCAGAGTGCGCGGACGTTGGCATCCGCTTCCTGGCGAGGTGGTGGTCTGCGCGACTGTACTCTCTGCAAACTTTGTACGCGAGCATACGTGTGGCTAGTTGGTAGTGGTGTAGTCATTAATAGATACGGCTTTTTAATTAACTAGTTTCATAATTATTTAATGAGAACATTTTTGCCTGTGGTGATAAGTACAATATACTGTTTTGAAGGCGAATTTAGAAGCATTAAGAAAACAAACCTTTAAATATGATAGCAACGTCCCGCGGTTTCACTCGCGTTAGTTACTACTGCTGCGCTTACTGGCCGTAACGTGATGTTTTAGTCAATAGACTTCCTCAATTTATTGATTACCTAACTCTATAACATCTTTCACTTAGCACCAGTTCCGATTTCAACCAAACAAAAGTTATAGCAATATAAATATAGAAAATTAAAGATTTACTTTACAATATTACCACAAACAAAAAACCACCAATAAAATAACAAAACAACACATTTATTAGCACGCCACTTCTGTCATCTACTTAACTCTACGACTAGTACAGTCAGGCACGTCAGCTCTATGAATAAATACGCGAATACCTCCTTTGTGGCAGTCTGATGCGACCGCCCGACCGCCCGACGACGCACGCTAGTTTTAATGAGCTACTACACTCTATTGTGTCAATACGTTTGAATAGATGTTTGCTGGCTTGTCGCGATGCTTTTTATTTAATATCGATATACAAGGTTTTGTAATGATATTGGTCTTATGTAAGATGTAAGTTATTTGTGAAGGTGAGACTTGATTATGTAACAAACATGTAAGTTATTTGTGAAGGTGATGATAGATTATGTAATAAAATTTGTGCTATAACATAGCTGTTTCATGTGTTTGATAATGTAGGTTTGTTGTATAACATTAAGTTTTATAACGTTTCACCGATAGCAGTTGTACCATGAAGATATTTTGATTATTTGAAACGGTTGTTGTGTGTTGATTTTAGGCGGATTCTGGATGCTTGTGTTGGATTTTGTGCGAGGTTTTATACGCGATAGAATATATGCCTGCTGTAACCTGTAACAAAAGCAAATTGCTTTCTGATAGTATTATTTATTTTAATAGAAATAAAATGTTTACTAAATATAATAAAGATGAAACATCTAACAGTGCCGCGTGAAACACTTCAATATTGATTTATACGATCTCGAACTTGGCACAACTAAACTATTCTACTTAAACATGAAATATTAATTTAGCGGATCGTAAACCAAACATCAAACAGCTAGCCGACCAGTTAAACTTTCTCAAATTAGCAATTAATTTACCGCACTCAGTCGGAGATAGCAACAGTTAATGTCTTAAATAAGCGACAAAGAGAAGCCAGTACATCTCAGTTAATCATATCACCAGCTGCTGCCAATAAAACTCAATAATCAGGCTCTCGGTTTAATCACCGTCAACTGAGCGTTTGATCCGAGGTAAAACAATGGGCGAGCGCAGCATACCTCCTTTGATCCAAACATCGCGGTAATCTCCAGTAATCCTGAGCAATTATGAATCAAAGCGTGAACATTTCATAGACAATCAAAGAGAATAATTTCGGGTGGCGATTATCGCAAGTGCCTCACCCAGAAGAGGCACTCCTCGAGTCCGATGGTCTGAGGACCCTGTTTAATTAATAGTACCCTCTGTTACTAAAGAGAGATTTAATTGGAGTGAGTTTTGTTGCCTTAAACATGTCTCAGGGAGCGTTCTTTTGCCAACGCGACGCCTTCCGCCATCTTGATTGCAAAAAACGCCGAGAAAATGGCGAGTGATCGGTTGTTTGAATTCCATTTTCAATTTTATTCCGCTAACGATTGTTAAGTGATCTGTGATTCGTTAAATTAAATTAACAATTTGAAATCTATTAATTAAAATTGGAATATACGAGTTCTCCAATTAATTCTTGTTTTGTTTACCTTAGAAAAGTTACACGTTTTTCAAGTACTGGCTGTACTTACAATCATTCGTTATACTTATACATTTTCTTCCTGTATATTTGGATTGTACACTTGAGTTACATTATCGAAGTTTTAGTATAAAATATCTATAAAAATCCATAGCAACAGACACAACATAAATACGCCCAAAACCTAACTTTTCCTAAAACAAACTCTGTTAATATAAAATACACCGAAATACTTAACATAATGAAAGTTGCCGAATCAACTTCCCCGGCTATCATTTAAACAAACTTGTGGAAAGCATAAACGAACTTGGAAAATGATATATGAGTGTAATTTACTTTGTTCCACGTCTTGTATCGATGTTTGAACGTTATAAATTAATTTAAATGTTCGTACAGAACCGTTGAAATTATACAAACTTAATAATTTGCTTTCGCTTTGTACCGATGTGTGGTTACTCTCCGTACGAAGTATCTTAATATTAAACTGCGATAATTTATTTGGAACTAGTTTGTTTGACAGTTTTGCGTTATTAGATTGTAGATAGTTGTGATATGTTATTTAAGATTTATATGCTTGTCATTAATAGACGTGTTTATGCTCTATAAGGCCAGCCCCCTTAGCATGACGGTGCGTGATAAAATATATAGACACCACGAAATAATATCGATTTCGCGAGCATGACCAAATGAATTATGGCGTGGTACGATATGTAAAATTAAATATGGCAGCTATATTTATTATATTTTGACAGTTGGATGTCAATAAATAGCTATATCGATTTCGCGAGTATGACCAAATGTCATAAAATTAATCACGTGGTAAAATTCAATATGGCGGGTATTTTTATCAAAGTTTGACAGTTAGATGTCAATAAATCGCTGTATCTATCGCGTTTTCGAAGTCATGCTAGCCTAGCAGGATGTCAAAATCCTATTAATAGAACATACCGTAAGATCGAACATCTTAGCATACCGTAACATACCGTAGCAATAAAACCGTCTTTGCCCATGTACCAAATGTTTTTGTCAAACTGTTTCTATAATATGTCCTTGTGTGTGTGTGTATGAGCCATAAAGAATATCTATCTATCTCTTTTGAAAAATAATAAACAAGCATCGCTCAATCTAGGAGAATAATAATTATACTCGTATAAGAATTAACAGATACTTTACAAATTAAAAGTTAAAGTTGCATAATCATGACGTATTTATTGGAAACTTTATGTAGTCAAATACTCATGCGATCAGATAAATACCCAAAATACAGTAAACATTTATATATTTTAATTAAACAAAAAATACAGTACACTTTATAAAGGAACTTCACAAAAAATATTCAAAATATTTCATCAGTCTCGGTGAAGTATTCGAGTCCTCACAGTTTATTGGTGTAGTTATTTCATACTAAAATAACTGTAAAATATTATTATTTTGTGGTACAATTTACAAGAAAAACGATAGGTACTGCACATAAAGCAAAACAGCTTGTTTGTTTGTTTGGTTGGACGCGCTAATCTCAGGAACTACTAGTCTGATTTGTAAAATTCTTTCGGTGTTAGACAGCCCATTTATCGAGGAAGGCTATAGGCTATATTTATCCCCGTATTTCAGACGGGAACGGGAACTACACGTATGAAACCGTGGGGCGCTACTAGTAATTACTAAAATTGTTATCATACACATTATAAAAAAAAGTTTACATTTGTCTTTCGCATTTATAATATTACCTGTGCCCCGCGGTCTTACCCACGTGGAACCTTATCCCGTGGGAATTTTGGGATAAAAAGTATCCTATGTGTTATTCTAGGTATGAGGAACATCTGTACCAAACTTCATTAAAATCCATTCAGTGGTTTTTGCGTAAAAGAGGAACAAACATCCATACATCCACACTCACATACATTCGGCTTTATAATATTAGTAGGATGTTTTTTGTCGTTAATTCTAATAACATGGGCCACCAACAAAGGTCTGCCAGACGCAAAGTCAGCGCGCTATGGTGTTGACATGAGGTCAAACCGCGTTCAGACATCGCCTCGCGTTATTATAACTGCATACTATACCGATATTAACATTTTTGATATTACTTATATTGTCAACACTGCGATGCAGTTGGAAATGTGTGTTTTATACGATGAAATATGAAGTTGTATTATTTTTTTGGTAATTCATTTAGAGTCTGTGTGTTTTTGGTACTTTATCTATCTATTCTTAATCCTAACTAATATTATAAATGCGAAAGTAGCTCTGTCTGTCAGTCTGTCTGTTACCTTTTCACGGCTAAACTGAGACAAGAGCTTTTTACTTCGTGAACATTAGCAGTATTTTAATATATTATATTTAGAAGATGTTTATAGAAAGAAGGTATATTTTTATATATAACTTTATTACACACGTAATGAGTCAAAGTAAAGATTTATGTATCAAAAATAAGGCCTAAAATAGAATGCTTTCAACGAAATATATTTTTGTAAGAATAAAATATGAACTTCGGAAAAGTGTTGACAATTGATGAATCACCTTCAGTTTAAAAGGGTGAACTTGTAGAGAGGTATTCATAACGAACTTCCATGTTTTATTATACTGCTCTATACCTCCAAATTTTGGAGAATAAACTTTATTCACAATACATTTATGTTTTGTTTCCTGTGCGCTGCTAACTATACTAAATCTATAGTGAGAGAGAAAAAAGCTTTTAGAGAGCAATTTACAGGATAACTACTTCTAAACATTATTTGTTTGTCTGTTTGACACAAATCACAAGAACTAACAAAAGCGATTTACATGCGAATTTTCTCAGTTTCTCATTGATTAAAACGATAATAAAATCAGGCCGGTTAAAGTTACAAGTAAAAATAAAAATAGCTTATTTCCTTTACTATATTAACCTAAACAAAGCTAATAATCTGGCTCACTAACCCTCTGCCTCGGTCAATGACAGCTCACTGACATGCACCCGTGTCAATCTGTACGTCACAGTGACGTCACACGGTTTTTGTTAACGATGTCACGTGGTGAGATTTGTGAACGCGACTGTACTTGGTTTTTGTAAATGTATGTTTGGCTGTGACTGTACTTGGGATGGTGATGGGTTATTTTATGAAAAACTTAGTTAAGGGTCAGTTACTATAATTTGCATTAGTATATTCATTTACATGTTTATTTATAGAACTGGTATTCCTGTATGATAATACATTGCATTAGATAATCTTTTTAGTCAGAAGGGCAAAAGGCTATACCTTGGTATATAAAAATAGTTTATAGGCTTTCTCATTAAACGAAATGTAACATATTATAATCTTGCGGTACAACTAGTGAAATAATACTCATTCCCTCTCTTTGCTCATGTTTTACCATGAACACCACCATGTCCTTCTTTACGTATCAAGTGTGATACGTATAGATACATAGAACTTGGAATAAAGCAGTGGCTTTATTCCAAGTTCTATTTCAAAACAAGTTAGGCATTATAAGTTGCAAATAACAAATCCCACACACTAACATCCACCAATACATAACGCTAGTTACCTACAGACCGATACATCACACCCCAAACCTTCTCCAACCCAACAAATGAACTCATAACTCACCCAATTCCCTACAAAATAACGTTCACTACACCTGGACAGTAACAAAATACTTATTCTAACGAAAAAATGCTACATTAAAACAAACTAATTCGCATTATCACTGAACTTAAGGGGAGGTCGTTTTTCTTCATTACAATCATTAAGGGGCAGCCTGGCGAAGGAGGGCTTAATTCAGCCTGTTATTGCCTGTTCAATGCTTAATGAACTTGGATTTAATATATGTTCACTGTGGAATTGGTTAGCCGTGGCACTTAATGGCCGAATAGGTGTGCGGGGACGCGAGCTTTTTAACAAGATTTTTTGGCTATGGCCCGTATTAAAGTTCATTGTTGTTTATGGTTTATTTGGGTTGTAAAGTCTTTTTGGTATGGGACTTAGCAGTTCTTAATTTGAAATGTTTTGAAGTAGTTAAATCAGTTCTAAATTTGAAAATTTATTATGTTTTAATTATTATTTTGGGTAACTTAATATATATTATTATAAACTTATCAAGAACCAAATGACCCTTAGTTTTTTATTACCTAGAGGTGTCAGAATCTCCACACAGGACATTTGTAAACAACACCAACATTATTTAAAGTTATTATCACTAGCCTACAGTCGTATAAAACAAAACATACTAATTCAAGTAGTAAAAACGTCATGTAAAACATAAATTAACACGTAGACCCGAAGGCTCGTGACCATTCAAATCAAATGACGAATACTACACGAATAATGAATATGTAGTCCAAATAAAATATAAATTTATTTTATGACCATTACAAGTGTAATTTAATGAATTTTAGAGCTTAATTTCGGGGGCAAAACACGCCATTACTCCACAAACACTGACAGGTGTTGAAATAATAAATTATAGTTTGTGAATGTGTCCTAGCTCGGCTTAATGTTGCCCGATGCTATTTATTTCTTATGTATCATCATGGCAAATTATGAGATGAGAGAATTACTTGATAATAAGCACTAGACTGGCATAATAAATGTATTTCGTGTGTAATTGCTTTTTGTACATCACTGTACACTAAGCTTTAACTACTAGCCATTTTTATGTATTAAATCTACTGTTATACTACTACTTACTGTTACTTTACTTTACTTTACTTTACTTTATATTTTTAGTTACTTATTAAAAAGTTTTTACAATCGCGATGATTATCTAGTCCAATAATTGTTCAATTAATCTTGGAAGTTTACCTGAAAGAAAAAAGGCCTAAGTTATAATTTTATATTTTGGCCTCCACTAATAAAAATTATACATTAGACCTTAAAGTTAAGAACAATAAATTTAAAAACAGGTTACTTTCCATTACAATTTCCAACACAGCACACTTTAAGTAAAGTAAAAAATGATTAAACATTAATTATTCCACAGTTCGACTAAAAATCCTGTTCATAGACAAAAATAAGATCCACTTTCTACTCCGTAATGGAATAATTTAAATAATAAACCTCTTGGAACCACCAAAGCTTTGTGGGCGCAATAAAACAAAATGAGAAAATAAAATCCATCTTTGTGAAAGGAGACGCTAATCCAACCGACGGTTATGCGGTGAAAATTTATAAAAATCGGACTTTGTTTTATTTACTGAAGGAGATATCTACTTGAGGAACTTGTGAGGTTCTATTCTGTTTTTGTGTGGCAACCGTTACTGGCTGATTTACTGACTGATCGATCACTAACCATTGGGATTTTATATTAATAAATGAGACCGTTACAGTGCTTGTAAATAGGAGTAGTTTAAGCTAAAAAAAACATAGTCAAAATAATAGTTATTTTCATCCCACTAGCTCGGAAAGTATGTTTTTAATCCTCGATATCTGGGGGTAAAAGTCGATTTTAATCTCAAGAGTGGAAAGTATCGGGGTCGCTGTGACAGCCCCTGCAGGACCCAAGGCATTTTCGATAACTGGGAGTAAAAGTCGTTTTTGCGCTCTAGAGGTTAAAGTAAATTTGAATTTAGAACATCGTGTGCACTAATTGTTTGAATTAAAAACTTGTTTATTACTACCTCCATGGTACCGAATGTAGGCAATTAGTACCATGGAGGTAGAAGTACAAAGGTTTAATTGTGTTTTTTATTCACAAATTATCATACAACCTTTTTAATTTATTAAAAACTCAGATGCAGAACCTTCTTGGTGTACTCACTTTTTTTTTAATTTGCTTTGCGCGCGCCTTTTTGGTATATTTTAACAATAAAATAAGATTAATGTGGTGATGTTTTGAATTCACAAACTACCATACAATTTTTTTTTTATTTAAAATTCAAACTCGGAACCTTCTTGGTGTACAACATTTACTTATTTTTTAATTTGTTTTGCGCGTGATATTTTCTTTTCATTTAATATTGTGATTGTTTTATGTTTCCATTTAGTAATTTCCTCGCTGAGGGGGGATGAAAAATAATGTGTTGCACTCGAGTGCAAACAATTTTTAACCTTGTGCTCCTTTGAGTCCCTCGCTAACGCTCAGGATTCTTATTTTGAATCCCTCGCTGCGCTCGTGATTCAATTTTAGAATCCTTCGCTGGCTCGGTCCTCAACTGGAGCCCCGGTTAAAAAGCAACTTTGCACTCTTGTATAACAAATAACTATTATGGCACAAGCGAGGTAAGATGGTGATGAACGAGGCGCTATTGAGGCCCGAGCCGTCAGGCGAGGGTCTGAAGATAGCCGAGGATAGTAATCATCAATACACGCGTGTACCATACAAAGTTTTTCAACACACTTGCGAAGAAATTAATAATACAATATCATTGTTCGCTAATAAATAAACAGTTTTTCTATTCGCGCGCATCCAACACAACAACGGTGATCGGCCATAGATTAAAAGAATATACTTATTAAAAAAAATCGAATGAATGAATGAATGGAATCGACCATAGACCTACCAAAAGTAAGGCAACATAGTTGAAGTTTGTTTTTAAAATGTATGGACACGATTTTTTTTGGTATCGAAACTTTTTGAAAACTAAACAATTAAAAAAAAAAACTATGACTCACTAGTGAATCAAGCGTGTCATTATTCAACTGTTTTTGCACAAATAAGAGCCCCTTTATGAGCAAGTGTGTTGAAAAATTATATACTTACCCATTTCTATGAAATAGCACTCCCAGCGGCAGCGCTTTAATTTTTCATATTTTAACTATACTACACACGGATACGTACGTACATACAAACCTACGGTAGCCTTTATAATATTGAACATCGGAATTATATTGTAAATAAAAAATCAAATTCGAGAATTGATCCGTTTCAAGTAGCTTTATTCCAATAGTGCTCTCATAATTCAACAAAATAAAAACTTCATATTTTTTGTTAACAATCATCTTAATACAAATAAAAGTACACGGGAAAAAAGCCCTTAAAACATCATTTTTATACCATTTTTCCATATTATCTCCGTAAACGACATTTTGATAACATCCTGGACGTACTGAACTGGTTGTAATAACACTTTCTCAATGGACACAAAAAGAGATGAAAAAGACGAAACGAGAGTTTTTGTAAGAGAATAATATATTGGGATTATATTGTTTTTATTGCTGTATTGTTTAGAAGTGAAATTTGGATTTGAGCCAAATGTTCACGGCGCTTCCTTCGTGAAAGGTTTTAGGTTTGAATCTGGCTAAATATTACTTTACGATATACTTAGATAGTTTGAAAGGAATATAAATGTTTGTTATTTTATCGTGCGGTTACTTGGCTGAAGAGCATGATATTTTCATAACAAGAAAAAAACATAACACGATACATCATCACTCACACATTCATCACATTGTAATTGACCCCAAATGCGAGACTTATACATAGTAGCTTTTAAGCAGGACCTAAAGCACGTTTTTATTTCAAAACTAGATGTGCCCCGCGGTTTCACCCACGTATTTCCCGATCCCGTGGGAATTTCGGGATAAAACGTAGCCTATGTTCTTTCCCGGACCATAAGCTGTACCAAATTTCAAGGCAATCGGTTCAGTAGTTTAAACGTGTAAAGGTAACAGACAGACAGACAGAGTTACTTTCGCATTTATAATATTAATAGATCAAAAACATGATAATATTTGTCCCTAAATTCCCAGAACATAGCGTCTCTCTATAATTTTGATATTAACCCTTTTCAATTGAAGTAGGCATATACAGTTTACAACTGACTATTCGATCACGCAGACAGTACAACGATTGATCACTCACCAACCTGTGATACAACCATTAAAATAACAGCGGTTGATAGGTGATCCATCTGATACCCCTATCTATCACGATTCCAGTATTGATTTGTACATGATTGGATAGTATGTACTAGGTATTTGATTGAATACTAAGTACTGGTAACAGTTTAATAAATATACTTAGGTACCTATTATATTGGTTAAAAAAATACTCTCTATTTTGATATGGGATAAAAGAAGTGGGAAGAAAGAAGGAGATTGGTACTGAACGAAATACTATTTTCTAATCTCTATACCGTAGTCAGCTAGGGAAATCAAAGGTTTTACACGCCGCGGTTTTTATTTTTTCTTTCTTAGTAGCTTATGTACTATTTGCGTGCCAAATTTCAGCGCAATCCATTCAATTTGAGCTCTGTATTGATAGTCATCACTAGTTTATCCTTTTTAAATTGAAAAAAAAACCTCTAAACAAAATCAAACATGTATAAATGCATCAAATCTAAACTTAGGTAAGTGTATAATCAATGCAGGGTCACATTACTGCGCCGTATAATCCAGATAAAGTGAAAAGACTGAACTAGTTGGCGAGCTGCCAACCGCACTGCCTACCACTCAATTAGTGGTATAATAACCATCATTATTTTATCGAACTGTATTGGAATCTATTTATTATTTATAACCATTAATTTGATGAACGTTTTTGAGTGATTTCTAGTGGTAAATCGGTTGGATCAAATATGTAGTAGTTTTACGCGGCTTTAATCGCTTAACTCCAGTTTATTTTTTTCTTTATTTTATTCTTAACTTAACGATTAAAAATAAAGTAGGTATTTGTGTGCAGCGCAAGAAAATATAACGAATGAAATAAAATGGGAAATTGAAAAAATGATTTGTTTAATGCAAACTCTTTTATACTAGGTGAAAACGGTCGCGGTACTATTTTTGTTTTATTTCCTGGTACAGAATAAACTTATTTGACATGAAATTTAAGCACCCATTAGTCTCTACCCAGAGGCTCACTAGTTACAATCCAAATCAAACATAAAAATATTTATTTTAATGATTAAAAAAATAAAATAGATTCGCGCGTCCAAATTTATTCAACAACACAAAAACATAAACTGGAAACCATTATAACTGAATAAATATCCAACAAAATAACGAGGTACAGTCAAATACACAATACAAATTCACAATATCAAATTCAACCAATTTTTTTTGTAATTGCCATCAATCGGCGCTAACGAACGGAGTATTGGAGTGAGTACGTGGAAATATATACCAGTGTTTCAATCTATGACGCCTTCCATTCAAGTTGTCTACCGACTTAATTGCTTATAGTTGGAACATTTCCAATTGAATTGTCAGCTTAAAATGTACATAATTATTGGATACTTTATTGGAAAGTGTTTTGTTATAATTGTACCTATTTAAGTGTAACGTTCTTTTGAAATGTTACTCGTATTTTGAAATATTTTATAGAAATTTCTTTTGAATATGTTACTTAAATATGTATGTTGTTTTATTCGTATGATGTACGCTTCTGTACAGAGGTGTCATGTGGATATCACTATTTAAAATAATATTTTAATACATGTAATTTATATTATAAAGATGTTTTAGAAATTATATCCATGTAAACAGTTGCTTACAGATCAATTATTGCGCTACAAGAATTGTATTTAATTATTTCCCGTAGGTCGTAAATGGTATCGTGTGAATGGGCTTTTAAAATTAATTAATTAACAAGTAACACAAATTCAGAAAAAGGTCTTCTTTCATAATTAGTGAATCTATCTATCGCCGATTTCAAAATTACTTACGTCGGCCTAGAATCGGCAAGAAACTCAGGCTGGTTGCTTTCCTTTAATTTTTTGAAATAAAATAGAACCTCTCTAAATTTAATACAATATCAAATAAAATATAAATAAAAGCATATCTAAAAATATACATTATGGAGAGCTCTTTAGTTAACGTTTTAAATATTGGAATTCATATTTCATTTTTAATATTGGTAACTGAATTATTTGTTGCGAAATTCATTTAGTCGAGTTTTTGATGAAAGCTTTTTTGTATTTTTTGATATTCTGCCAATTGTGTGTCAAGTTTTTAGATTGAAATTAAATTCTTGTTAAATATTTTATGTCAGATTTTGCTGGATTTGACTGTGTCAGTGACGTATGATAGTAATAGCTGAGCTCGCGGTTTTACTCGCGTATCCTGAGGGGATTTATAGTGAAAAGGTACTTGTGTTAATCTATATAATAATACTTTCAATGTGCAACTCACGAATCAGAAAAAAAAGGTAGCACTCCGGGAGTGCCGGCAGAAGTGAAAACTTCAATATTAACGTTGTGTTTAATTATAAGTATAAAAGTACTATCATTTATGAGGTAGAATACAATGTTTATTTATTGCGCTATCGTACACAAATATGACAATTTATATGTTGTTATTTATAATATTATATCGTTATTTATATATGGATCTTACGCTTTTTCGATCAGCATCACGTGACCCTGACGCGAGTTTGAAAGTTTTTACCCATACAAAAAAAGTGCTCAGCGCCGCTAAAGAAGTTTTCACTTCAAAAACATTGTTTTGTGGTGCTATGTTCTTTCTATAAAGTGAAAAATGTAACAGAATACATGCTGCACCCGATTAAGAATACGGATTATTAAGTACAATTTTTATTATTCTCATCTGTAAACTTACAATATATCTACAGTATTCACAAGCATTTTTGATATGGCTGATAGTCGTGAATCATCATCATGGGCCATTAACATCTACGTGAGATGATTTTATGTAGCGTCCGTTGGAGTTGTAGTCGTGAATAAGCATTGTTTATTCTGCAAAAAACATCAAGACAACGTAGACATTAACACCACATCCTAACTTAAACTTTAATAAAACTGTTTAGTACGTTATAAAAATGATTTTAAAAGAGAATAGTTTATTATAGACACTTTCATCGCCACAAGACACAGCAAGTATCGGTAACTGTTATAAATATAATACGACTATTATACGTGGTCTCTCGCACAGAATAGCCTTCTTCACTCGAGTGTGTCATTTTATTCGCCGGGTTATATAAATAATGTTCTCGGTATAATTTTCTTTACGATAATGGTTCTTTTGGTAAAATAAGTGTTTAAAAGTTTGGGTTTTAAGTTAAAAATAATTTAAGCTGGTATTGTCAGCGGTTCATTAAGAATATTTGATCAATAATATATTATATAGACCACGCTACCTTCGACAGTAGTTGGTGGGAGACTGCGAAGGATAGGGATGATTGGAGGTGTTTGGGGGAGACCTTTGCCCAGCAGTGGGACAATATAGGTTATTAAAAGAATATATAATAATATTTTATTCTTCTATACACCCCTATTTTGAAAATATGGGACTTATTAAAATCAGAATATCTGTAGCAGTAACTGAATCCATATCCTAACTAATATTATAAATGCGAAAGTAACTCTGTCTGTCTGTCTGTCTGTCTGTCTGTTACCTTTTCACGGCTAAACTACTGGACCGATTGACTTGAAATTTGGTACAGGGGTAGCTTATGGTCCGGGAAAGAACATAGGATACTTTTTATCCCGAAATTCCCACGGGAACGGGTACTACGCGGGTGAAACCGCGGGGCGCTGCTAGTATCCAATAAAAATATCAAAAATGATAGTCGATTACTTATCTTTAAAAAATACAAAATAAATGTCGTATTACCAGACGGCACACTAGCTATCAAGTATTCTGTGACGGCTCGGGTCGATGACCGCGCTCAGCTGTGTATCGCAGCGTTCGGTGTAGAATAACAATAAAATTCGGCGGGATTTTGAAAATCTTTGACTTATCATAACTTTTTAAATAAAAGCAAAAGAAAAAAACTAACTTCACTATTATATTGTCACCCGTCGTTTACATTAGCTGTGAGATAAGGTATCGCAATTTCAAAATAAGGGTGTATAAATAGTAAAGTATATCACAACTTATTTTCAAAGTTGTACTTTTTAAAGCCCCTTATTAACTTTAACTAAGTTAACACCACTCTCGTAACAATTTAAAATCTCCAAATCCCAAAAATCCGTTCGAAAACCCGATAAAATATTAAAAATTCAACTGGAATCCCCTAATACTTAACAGAAAAACGTTAATCGTTATATTATTCTGCGGAGGTGGTAGTCCGTGATGATAACTTTATCCCGCCCTGAGTGCAGTTTCCGGCCGGCGGGAAGGCGGGAAGGCGGGATAATCGGGAAGGTGGGATAATCGGGAAGGTGGGATAATCGGGAATTCGACTACCGCCCGATAATGAAACAAAAAAAACGCAAGGATTACCCGCCAGTTACAATTTACGGCACAAATTTTGTAATTTGAGATTCTACTCGCTTTTTATGGTTTGTAATAACGACTTGTGATTGGTTCATTAAAATTTATTTCGGATTCGGTAAAGAGGAAGAGTCGTTATAAAAATGGGACCGCATTACGAATGTTTTAATGAAGGTAATGAGGTATTTTGAATTAATTATGTTACCTAAATGGTCTAAAATGGTCTCAGCCAAGACCGAGATGAAGGCCTTTCTTTGCCCAGCGGTGAGACACTTCTAACTATTGGACCTTTAAACCTCCAGTAGGGTCTAACAGACTAATACTGTGATACTATGGAATCACTTACCTTAGTTAAAATATGAAAAACATGTAGGCTATAATTATATTTATTTCTAAATAAATAACCATTTGAAAACTTTAAGTACCTATTAAAATATATTATAATAAAGTTGCCCTCATCGCCGGGGGGTGGTATCAGCGCGGGGGGCGCGGGGGGTCCGGATAACAGGAAATGAAATATGGAACTTTCTATATTTGTACAAAACTCCTTTTAAAACCGAATCAACTTTTTGTACGCATTTGCGTGTAAAACATCCCTTTGTTACGTACGAAATGAAGTTTTTCAAACATATTTCGTATTTTAATGAGGTTCTACAATTTAAATTTTGTTATAATGAGTTACCCAGTTAAAAACATTTCCTATTATTTCTAATATGTATTTGTAAAGAGTTTTAACCCGTGGTTTTGGTGGAATTCTGATGTATTATTTTGGGATACAAATATAATGTGTATATATATTGATAATGCGTGGTGATTATGCCTAATTATCATCAACGTTTTAATACCACCAGTTAGTGTGAACCACAAATGTTTGTTTCGGTCTGGGTGTGTGTGAATGAGTGTGTGCGTAGTTTCTGATGCCCTAGATACAAGTTTCGAACTTAGGGGTCAGTTACTATAATGAGATGATGTAGTGAATGATTATGTTATGTTATAGTCAGGTTCTACAGTGAGGTTTTATCCTGCAATGGGATTTCATAGATTGATACTAAACTATGGTTTATTTGTCAAGTCTTAATAATGCCTAAGTATAATGATAATAAGCTGGGTGCTTTGTCCTTTGTTTTGTTGTCTTAGAAAGGTCTAATCGAGGAAATCTGCCCATTTACGAGTATATACATAGGTACTTACAATACATACGACCAACAGATGATATATGTACTTAAATCAATTTCAGCAAAAAGGTAAACTAACTTTCTTTACCAAATCCCCAAATACCAATTCCAAGAACTTTAATCCTAAAAATATTAGAACATTATTAATTTACAAACAAATTAAAAATTAAATAAAACCCTAACAAAGTCAGTCGGTAAAGTTCCGAACCGCTTATCATTAGAAAAATGAACTCTACCACAAATTAATAAAGGTGATATTGTTTTAATTTGCAATTATAAAACGTTTACCAGTCTAATCCAAGGTTTAATTTAGAGCACGATTTCTAATGAGTTTCAAACAAGATTTTAATTGTACTGGGTTTTTGTTAATGACACCTACAGGTTCGGTTACAAAGTTATGGTTTCAGGATAAACTGTGTTGCCCAGTGGGAAACACACGTCCTAAATACAAAGTTCGATACATATTCATTCGACGACCGCGATGGCAGTGTGGTCACCATGCCGGACTGCCTTCCGTAAGGTCGCGGGTTCGATTCCCGTGCGGGGTGAATATTTGTGGGGAGCACCCTTGATCTGGGTGTGTGCGTAGTTTCTGATACCCTAGATACAAGTTTCGTACTTAGTTAGGGGTCAGTTACTATAATGAGATGATGCAGTGATGCACGTTGCTTTGTAGCTTTTTTGCAAAGAACTTTCAACTGGTATTAACTATGTATTAGCACAGTATGAAGACTAAAGGCTAAAGGGTTATGTTATTGGCTGACGTAATATGCTGACATTTGTTAAGCAACTTTTTTGAAGAACTTTCAATTGGTTTCAACTCACTATTACTAGTAATTTGCAAAAAATTGGCAAAACTTAAAACGACCCCAATCGCAATTAGATAAAAAAGATATTTAAAACAGCCTGTAGACTTATAGGTACACTCGATTTGCTCAAGCAAGGGGTTGTACAAAAACAAATCAATATTTCTTTTAGAATTTTGGGATGATTGTATGAAGCGTAAGCATTTCTTATGCTTGCGGACGGGCTTCATATTATTAGTATCTTTGAGTGTATTAAAAAAAATATTTTATGTGTAAAAACAGAAGTACCTGTTTACACCGTTCAACTACCAATAAAAACATAAGTAGACGTGAAACAAAAAACAGTATCAAACACCAAAAAATAATTTCAATCCGTGTCAAAACTATTTTTACCAACAAAATGTATGCAAACATTATCTCTAGCGGTGTGTGTATAAAGGCGGTTTTGCCGTGAGCGTCAACAGTGTGCGTTGATGACGCTGTGCCGTCCGCCTCGGGCGAACAATCTACCATGTTGGTTCGCCCTTTTTGCATCAAAACAACTATTTTTCTAGATATAGGACATATTTAGGCTCCGGAACAGATTATTTTTCTAGGTTAGGGATAGTTGGATATGTTTGGGGGAGAGCCTTTGCCTAGCAGTAGGACGTAGAACAGTAGGGGTTATAGGTTAGAACAGTGTAATAACTTCATCTTCTTACTAATATCAGCAATGAGAACCTTTCTCCTTCAGTTAGAATGATGAGAACCTCAGTTTTTTAAAGTCGTTCAAAAATAAAATAAATTTCAATAAATGTTTCTCTGAATCAATCTGATCGAAATATTTGCGATCAGAGAGATAGAGACAAAGAGAGATAGAATGGAAGACGATCCAGAAATTCTATTTGTTTAATGATTTATTTATAGATGGTAGAATAATGGTAAACAGTGGAAATTATTAAATTACGGAAGTCTATTTTAGGGGAAATGTTTCAAACATCAAAAGAATCAATTGGCTTCAAGTCGTCCCCAGTCTCTTACAATTTATCTTAATCATTAACTTTATCAAATGAAATGCTGCAAATTAATTCAACGTAAATAATTACAGTCCACTGGCAAAACATTTTATATCCAAAACAACATAATAACATATTTTAGACAAAATACGTAAATAAATCTTAGTAAAAAACATAAAAATTATACAGTAACATCACGTAGAAAAAAATACTAAAGAGAATTTTTGAAATTCCCATTTCGCGCGGCGCGGCGCGACCAAATGAGCACCTATGTAGCTGTGGCACATACTTAAAGTGTATTTAGAATGGGTGTACCGTCACGTGGTATGCACGTAATACATTTTGGCGAACCGCCAGCAGCCCTCGACGCCTATCCGATCTCCTTTCCATCCGATTTGCGGGACGATTCACCAACTCTATTTCGAAAACCTTTCGATTGGTTTCACTCTATGTCAGACCTAAAATTGAGTTTCGATTCATTATAAATTCGGTTTATAATCTGTTTCGTGTTGTTTATTGTTTTTTATACGTTCCGCTTCGTGAGGATTGACATATCGTATGGATTTATGTTTGTGACGAGTTTCTGAATTTGTCATGGGGGAGTGATTGGGCTGCGAGCGCCGTTTGATGTTGTAGCAGCCTATTTATAAAGAATCTTTGATGGTTGCCGGGGTAATTAAGCTACTGATGTGTTATTGATTTTATTTTGTTATTATTTTCCTTTGGAATATATGCTATAGCAAAGTTTATCAGCCACTTAATCATCTTCTAGCAGCTGATCCTTAAATAGGTTTGTTTCTAATTTAGGCTGTATCTGTTACGGTTAAATCAAATGAAATCCAGAAAGTTTCCTATTATTAAAATTTGACTAGATATAAATTACCTGTTATCAACAAGTATAATGTTCATTATCTCAGAATCCTCTCCCACGCCGAAAGAAGACCTCAAAAGTATAATTTCCAAACAATTTCATTTGTAACTACTTCATTCAAAATCAAAACTTTTCTCTATCTTTGAACCCAAGTTCTCTCAAACTTTTATAACTTTAATGTTCCCATTACATAGATGAGGAGGTGATCTATATAAAGTCAGTAATGGAGATTATTTTTCTTTAACTTGATCTTTGTATGGTTGAAGTGATTGTGGAAAGTTGCGCTTTGGGAAATCACGGAGTCGGGGAGACGACCTTTGAAATGAGAATGTGTTTGCGGAGGTGTGATTGGTCAGTTTAGATACTGGTGTTTTTGTATATTTTCCTTGGAGTTAAAGGAAAGCAGGGCTTTTGGTAGCATGTTAATCTGGTTTTAATACATTAATCTAACCTCAGAATATTTATTATAGGTACATAGGCCACTTATTCGGCCTTATGCCAGCAGTGGATCTTACATAATATCAGGCGATACTGTACTATGTATCATTGAGATAAAACACTTAAACAGATTTTTGTCGTGGTTGTATTTTGTTTTACATTTTCTGACGTATCGGATTCTTTACAGAACCCGTGATCACAGAAAACTAAGATGGAAGACGTCTGTACAAAGTAATGTAAAAAGTTTACTACCTTCAATAAATTGTGAATTTACCAGTAGTAGTGTTCGTGTAAATCAAAGATACGTGTATCATGTTAAATTCTACGACTTTAACGACTTTCTCATTCGACACATAATCATGTCAACTTAACCATTTTAAGCCCCTCAACTGAATTATATGTTTAGTATTAAGTAAACTCAGACTCTCTAGAGAACAGGAAAAGAGTAAAAGTTACATTTTATCATAGAAAAATAGACAGTTATTACTTGTCTTGGTATTTTGAAACTTAGAAATGGACGTTTTACTTAGTAATAGATGTATGTTAATCCAGTTACTCAAAGTAGGTACCCATTTAAGTATAGTTTTTATAGTTACCATGGTTATTAGCACTCAAATTATTATAATTAACGGGATATTTACCATGTATATTATTTGTTTCGAGTTTCCGATATTTGGACGCTGTTGCAAGCGCCATGATCACGGATGAACTGTGAAATATCGGAAACTCGAAACAAATAATATACATGGTAAATATCCCGTTAATTATAATAATTTGAGACCCTATTAAGTATGCCACGACAATTTTAACGTCATCATCATCATTAACAATATCAAATATTGAAAAATAACATCTCAAATTCTAAGTAATGATCGAGTTAAACGTTGTCATTAATATTAAAACAATTTATAGAAGGATTGGGACCACCGTGCCGTATTTAAGTAAAACATTCGCCTCATTTCTTTCACCCAAAGAGTTCATAATTCAGAATTTTAGATCGGCAATTTCCAAAAAAGGTCTTAACACCATCGTAAATGGATGATAAAAATTGGACGCGATTCACTTCTCCTAATCGTTACAAGAACTCCGGGGAAATCACTAGATAAAGCATCAATGTATTGCGTACATCGCAATAATGTAGCAATTGGGGTTACGTTGTAAATATGATACTTATTTTGTGTTTTATATTTTTGATATATGATAAGACGAGCTGCTTTGAGTGATTTAAGACGAGGAAATGCTTTTGTGTTTTGAAGTTAAGTTGCACGGCAAAAGCAAGTGAATAAATATTTTAGTAAGCAATTTTATCTTCTCAATTCTGCCACTTGAAAAGTTAAATACGTCTGAGAGTTTTGTTACTAAGATGTTGAGCAGGGACTATTCACAGTGTAGTTTATAGTAGCATCCCTTATCCGTTCCCTTAATTCCCTAATACAACTTTTATTAAAGCAGCACTAAATTAGGGGTAACCCACCACCGTCGATCCCCCAACTCCCCGGCTCACTATTTCTAATCCCATATGTGCCTAGAAAAACAAACTACAAGTGTTTTCTCGTTATTTATATCCTTGCATCCTCCATTTTAATTCAAAAAGGTCTGGCCATCTTCAAAATACCTTTTTCCTGTGAAATATTAACCACGAAGTGTTGGCCAATTTTGGTAGATTATTTCTCTCCCTCAGGGAGAAGGAATAAATTGAGATATTTCCACTTACGCGGCTTTTCCTCACTCATTTTGGCCGCTTCTAAATATTGATGAGCGGCGTGATTAACTAGTGTTAAACGTACTTCAGGTTTAAGGACCAACGTAATGAAGGTTAGCTTTATTTTACTTTAGACTTCGTTTATACTTGGTTTTAAAAAGTATCTAATTGTGTTGCTACAGTGTGCTTATAAAGCTTTGGAGATATTGTAGCAGATAAGATAACTTGGATATAAAACCTCTTTAAAGATAAAAGAGTCACATGAACATAGGTAAACGATAGTGCTTATTTAGGTTAAACTGTACACCTACAATATTTTGTGTACATTTTATGAATACTATGACAATTTTATGAATAAAGGAATGTAGTAAAGCGTATTTTATGTTTAATCCTACTAATATTATAAAACCGAATGTTTGTGAGTGTGGATGTATGGATGATTGTTCCTCTTTCACGCAAATACTACTGAATGAAATTTGGTACAAATGTTCCTCATACTTAGGAATAACACATAATATGACTTTTTATCCCAATATTCCGGAGAGATAAAGTTCCACGCGGGTAAAACCGCGGGGCACAGCTAGTTTTGTTACATACTAAAATACCGCGGTTTTACCTATGGTAAATTTTATTATACTTGAAAATTTTCCTCTAAAATAATTGAATTTATTTATGGGAACCGTATCAAAAAACGTTTAATCTTTAATATTAACAGGAAGCTACTTTATTGTACCATCAAAGAAAAACGAAAATAACATACGTAACTAACAGTATTAATTATTATAGGACATCAAAATCAAAAACCCAAACTCATATGTTAAAAATAAATCTGGGAGTTCATTACAGCACAGTGTACAACATGTTTTAAATTCAGATTCCAACTCAAATAAATAATCAAATTTTACTAAACATAATTTTATTATACTTTTACTAAAATAAGTTCCTTTGATACTCTTAGTATATAAATGGCTTTTCATAAATAATTTCTTGACAAGCAAAAAATATGTGTGTTTTTTATGGAGGAATTTACTCATTAAAATTCTTAGATATATTTAAATGTTCATTCTTATTACGTCTTGTTAGTTATTCATTGTTTGTTTTCAAGTTCTAGTTCTTTGTGAAGATGTTTGTCTGAGCTTGGAGTTTCTTTTGAATTAATAATGAATTTTATTAGTATCAATGTCGTTATAGTAATGCGATAAACACAGTGTTTTTATTATGTGAAATCTTTGACTCTTTGACGTCCTCGATGGCAGAGTGGTCACCATGCTGGACTGCCATTCGTTAGGTTGCGGGTTCGATTCCCGTGCGGGGTGAATATTTGTATGAACTGCAAATGTTTGTCTCGGGTGTGTGTGTGTGAATGAGTGTGTGCGTAGTTTCTGATACCCTAGATACAAGCTTCAAGCTTAGTTAGGGGTCAGTTACAATAATGAGATGATGTAGTGAATGCTTAATTTGGATTTTATTTTTTCCTGGTACTTCTATCAAAAAAATATGTTAGTATCAAATAAATATTCAAATACAAAATATTTTATAATTCTAATATTCATCGAAATTATTTTTGTTACATAAGAAGGTTGCCAACAACATCTTCTTGTTTAGAAGACACCCTTAACATGTCTATTACATTTAGCTACTGAATAATAAACGTTGCCAACCCTGAATATGGCACAAAACGTGATGGGACTCCCCAACGCCAATCTATAACAAAATAATGCATAACTCACATCCTAATACAAGCTAAATTGCACTCTATCGCACTCCTATCTAAGACCGTTTTAGCAACAACTAATTTAAAGTTAAGTCGACCGATATTGGCAGACTTGAAAAAACTTTTTTAAGACGAGGTTTTCACAATTTTCTGGGTAATTTTCAGGTCCCTTTTCATTGTCAGTTTGAAATGTGTGCTGGGTATAATCAAATAGGTGCGGTGAAGTAATTTATGACAGTTTTTGTGGGTAACCTTCTTTAAGGAGTGCGTTTGACATTCGCAGAGTTTTCATTAATTTGGAGCGAGTGAGACGGACTCGAATTGCGTATTTCATAAAGTTGTTTCGTTCAAGATAATGTACGAATATAATTAAAATCCGTTTTGTTTGGGACTCTGTACGATTTGTTAACGGTGAGTTTGGTAACTGGTTTTTGTTAAGTTTGTAACATTTTGACCTTTAAATAATGTTGTTTGTTTGGGAGCTATTCCCGGAGGCCCGATTTACATTCAGTATTTACTTATTACGATATTGTGTATCTTTGTTAAATAAGTATAACATAAGCCCCAGTATATGTTGATTTAACTACGCTCTGTTTGCAAATAATCAATCGACAACTCTATCATCTTATGAGGTCACTGACCCCAGATTCATCAAATGTAACTAGAATAACAAAAACTACGTAAACTTGGTTAAGGGTCAGTTACAATAATAAAATGATACAGAGACTAGAGTGGTCATTCAGGCAAGTAATTTTTTAAACCAAATGTACCGCGTCCTATTGAACCTTTTTTTTTTTTTTTTTTTTTTTTTTCGAGGGGAAAGACGTTACGTCTTCCCGCCGTCCGGGGAGACGGCGGGATATGTCGGACTCCGCGCCGCCAAGATGGAACGGCGACGCGTATACCGACTAAAACCCCTCGGTGTGTCAGACTCGGCACTTGTTGTTGGGGCAACGGGAACTGCGTCCGCTACTGACCGCGGCCCCAACTGTGCTGACCCAATCATGGGTCTCGTCTCCGGTACAGTGTACCTTGGGGGCGAGGTGTAGTTCGCCCCCGATTCTTGAGAGAGATGTGCGGACACACACGCGCATCGTCATCTCTTGAGGCCTATGTCTGGCGACAGCAGGCTCCCCCTTGAGCCCACTGCCGCAGCCTCAGTTATGGTGGCTGCAGGGCGTGGTAGCCCCGACGCCTCCTGGCTCTCCGGCGGCGTGCTGGGTCTTGGGAGAGGAGCTCGCGCTCCCTCTCCACTGCCTCCTTCTTGGCCATGACAACTTCGCAGAAGTTGGCCATTTCGCTCCAGGCGCTCTCATTTTGGAGCATAGAGCGCACCACGTTTGGTAGGGACAGATCATGTCCCACCTCGAGGATGAGTGCTGCTCTTTCTTCGTCCCACGCTGGACATTCGGCGAGGGTGTGTTGCGCCGTGTCTTCAGTTGCATCGCAATGATGACATCTGGCTGATGGCTCCCTCTTGGCTACGTGACACAGATACCTGCCGAAACAGCCATGTCCCGACAGGATCTGCGTCAGCCGAAATGTCATGGTGCCCTGTCTTCTGCTCAACCAGTCATCCAAGACTGGAACGATCGCCTCCAGTGTGCGCAGACCGAACCTCTGGTCCTCGAGGTTCACTTTCCACAGCTCTATCATCTGAGCCCTAGCCTGGGCTCGTGTCACCTCAATTTCCCTCGGTGGAGGATGTTCTCCCCGAAGGCGGAGGTCCACGCGCCACTGATACAATGACGCAAGCATCTCCGCCTCCAGGTTCCACGGGGGAGATCCGGATAGGACGCAAGCGGCTTGGAACGAAATCGTTCTATAGCCCCGGATAACTCTCACAGCCATAGCCCTTTGCGGTTTACGCAAAAGGGCTTTAGATTTGTCCTTGAGGGCTCCTGCCCAAACAGGTGCCCCGTACAGCGCCATCGAGCGCACGACACTTAAGTAAAGGCGCCGGCTGTTCTCGTGCGGACCGCCTAAGTTGGGAAGGAGCCGCCTCAGAGCTCCAGCAGTTGCCATGAGGCGGGGGGCCAGTGTTTCAAAGTGTTGGTGAAAGCCCCATCGACTGTCCAGTACCATGCCCAAATATTTGAGGGTAGAGCCGATCTCAATGCGTTGTCCGCCGATAATCATGTGCGCACCCTGAGGTGGCGCTCTTCGTGGTCCGTAAAAACAGATGGCCTCCTATTGAACCTAACCTAACCTAAACCATTATATGCCAGTCGAAACCTAACAGACCTTATTTTAGAAGCAACAAATTTTATATAAATATTTACTTATAAGTACAGGAATGAATAGTTGGCTTGGCAAATCCAATTATTATTACTTTATAAAAAAAACATATTTGTTACAAATAAACGTATTTTGTTTTTTCAATAATTAATAGAAAAAAAATCAATTTCCTAAATATACTCTTTTATAACGTATTGGACGTTGATGAGTTCTTTTAAATACAGTTTCAATTTTGCTAATCCTAGGGAATCAATAGGAGTGTACCAAAAAGTTTCAATGTCCGAAATAAAATGTATAAAATAAACAGAATATAGGTGACGTCACGTACGAATCTGATACAACATACGTTAGTAGCTCTTTTAAATAATTAAGTTGCAAATACCGGGTTAATCTTTGTGTATGTTATAGTAATTTGTGCGCGTATCTCTAATAAAGCTGTGACAGTGTTTGTGTGCGTAAATATTGTTTATAATAGATAATAAAGGTAAATAAATTATAAGAGTATCAATCCTAATATTTTAACAGTGGGGGTACTTGTGTTCAATTTATTGACATAAAATCTATTTATTACATATATACCAGTGCCATCTGTTGGCGTCAGGCCGTACTATTTATTAAAATATCGATTCATCTCCGATATGGCTAAGTGCGCGGCCTGCTGCAAGTTTATGTCGTCGAAAGATGGCGCTGTTTGTTCCGTGTGCCCTCTAGCATATCATAAGGCATGCATTTCTTTACCGGACGCCACCGTAATTTCTCGTACCTGGGTGTGCCCTGAGTGCAACAAGAAACGGCGTAAGGGAGATAACAGTAGTACGCCCGTGAAGAGCGCTTTCGAAGACGCTCAAGAGTCCCCTGATGCGGCAACATCCGCCCCCGCCGAGCCGTCCGGGCCGACGCGTTTGAGGTCAACCGACGCGTTGATAGAGAATTTGCGACGAGATCTCACCGCCGACTCGACGGCGACAAACAAACAAATCGAGGCTCTGCGGCGAGACCTGTCCACGTTCATAGCGGAGGAGCGTGAGTTCCGCAGGGAGCTCCGAGGGGCCATCGCCGGCCTGACGGAGCGCGTCGACGGGATCGAGCGGCGCCTGGAGGCCGTCGAGAACAGGGAGGCCGCGGCGGGGCCCGCACCCGCGCCCGGCGCCGGCCTCGCCCAGCTCGAGGGCGTGGTCGCGCAGCTCAGGACCGAGCTCGACGAGCGCGAGCAGGAGGCGCTGCTGGCCGACCTCGACATCGGGATGCTGCCCGAGGCGGCGGGCGAGAGCGCCATGCACGCGGTGACGGTGGTGGCGCAGCGGCTGGGCGTGCGGCTCGAGGAGCGCGACGTGGTGTTCGCGGAGCGCGTGGGCGCGCGCCCGGCGGAGGGCGGGCGGCCGCGCCGCCTCATCGTGCGGCTGGCGCGGCGCCGCCTGCGCGACGAGCTGCTGGCGGCCGCGAGGGCGCGCCGCGCGGTCACGGCGCCCGACGCCGGCGCCGCGCGGGTCTACATCAACGAGCGCCTGACGCGCCGCAACCGCCAGCTGTTCCACCGCGCGCGCGAGGAGTGCCGCGCGCGCCACTGGCGGTACGTGTGGACGCGGCGCGGCCGGGTCTACGTGCGCCAGGGGGATGGGAAGCCGGTGTATCCCATCAGATGCGACGCTGACCTTGATGATGCTCTCAAGGCTCATCCGGCATGACTCTCTTCCTGCAACGTTAGATTCAACTTCGAAACAATATGCAGCACGGATATACTTTTGTTTAGATTTTTCTTTTTTGTATATTTTTTTGTCACCTTTGATTTGTGTTCAAGTATATTTAATATTATGATAATAATTGATGTTAAGCTTATAAATGAACCATTGTACTACAGTTTATATTTCGGGTACTCCAAAGCCATTCAAACTACACTTTTCTTTTTTAAAAACATTTTTTTTAATAAATTCCTTAAGGTAAATGAATGCACTATATTCTATTACACGATCCGACATGGTTTACATATTTACAATCTTATTTATATATTAATTTACTGTACAAAATTCAAATATTATTTTAATGATTAATGTTAAAAATCTAAAAATTTGTCTTTTTAATGCCGGATCCCTAGGTACTCGTCATGATGAGTTTATTGTGGCAGTGGATCAGCTTAAGCCTGACTTACTCGCGATTAATGAAACATGGATCAGGAAGGGCGAAGCCGCAAAAGCTCCCGTACTACCTGGCTACAGTTTCAGACATATTCCTAGGCCTGAACACATTAAGGGCGGCAGAGGTGGAGGAGTTGGCTTCTACATTCGTAAAGGGATCAATGCACGTTCATGTCACCACCCTCCCTCCACCATGGTAGAACAACTTTGGTTGAAACTCAACTTATCGGGTTCCCAACTAGTCATAGGAACGGCCTACCGTCCTCCCTGGCAAGATGTTAATGTCTTTTTTGATGCAATTTCTGACACTATCTCATCTTTTTCTAGCGCTGACAAAACAATTTTAGTTGGCGATTTTAATATTAATTGGTTGACCCCCAGCGACAATAAAACACAACTCTTTAGCCAATTTCTTAATACACTTGGTTTGAAGCAGGTGGTCACTAGTGCTACACATTTTTCTAAATTCAATGAGACCCTTATTGACACCATTTGCACTGATGCTAATGTACGATCGGTCACTATTAAACATTCCCCTGATTTAGGGAATCATGCTTTGGTGATGGCTGAGTTTCACTTAAAAAAGGGAAGGTTTCCACCTCGTAAAATCACCTTCCGGCCAATCAAAGACATTTCTTGGGAGAACTTTGAATGTGACCTCACCTCAATTAATTGGAATTATTTCAGTGAACCCCATGATATTGATGACTTGGTATTTAACTTCACCACTATTCTAAATTTGTTATTTGACAAGCACGCACCACTAAAGAATGTTTATTTCAAAGACCCTCCTCACCCTTGGATAACATATCCCATACGCAAAATGATTGCAACAAGAGATCACTACCACAACGTTCATAAATCTGCTCGTACTGAAGAATCCAAAACTCAGTATAAAGATATGAAACAGTTTGTGATTCAGTCATTACATGCTGAGAAGAGGTGCTACTTTGAACAAAATATAAACAACAATCTCCACAACCCATCAGCATTGTGGAAAAATCTTAAAAATACTATTATCCCCTTTAGAAAGAGATGTGAGGATCTCCCTTCCTTTTTTAATGACCCTGAATTAATTAATGCGCACTTCTTGAATATTCCAGGTAATAATAATATTTCTTTATCGTCTCTTACATTCTTTGAACATCATCGTTTTCACTCTGAAGTCTTTAGATTCTCTAGTATTAGTATTGACAGTGTTTTAAAAATTATCAAAACCTTTTCGTCAAACGCCCTAGGTGTGGATGGCATAAATTTAGAAATGTTACTAGCCACTCTCCCTGTTTCTCTTCCCGCTATAACATCTATAATTAATTGTTCCTTAGAGACTGCCTCATTTCCTGTGACATGGAAACAGTCTATAATAAAACCTATCCCTAAAGTATCTAGCCCCGAGTCCTTGCAAGATTTGCGTCCCATCAGCATTCTGCCTTTAATGTCCAAGATTCTGGAGAGGGTTGTATGTGGCCAGGTAACTAAATATGTGGAAACCTATAGACTTCTCCCTGAGCGGCAGTCTGGGTTCCGCAAAGGTCACAGTACAGCTACGGCATTACTTGATGTGGTGGATCACTTACTTGCAGCTCAGGATCAGGGAATGTGTTCTATCCTGGTGCTGTTGGACTACTCCCGTGCTTTTGATTGTTTGAACTTATCCCTCCTTCTTTCCAAGTTAGCTTACTATGGTTTTGACAATCATTCCATTAAATGGTTCAATGCCTACCTCAGTCAAAGGCTGCAAATGGTTGAGTTGTCCAAAATCGATGGAACAAAGCATTTTTCGAGCCCCTCTTATACCTCTCGTGGTTTGCCGCAAGGTTCGAGCTTGTCACCGATCCTCTTCGCACTCTTCACTGCAGATATAATAAAAACCATTAAGCATTGTCGATACCATATGTATGCGGATGATCTGCAGATGCATATATCGTTTAAGCCCTCAGATCTCACTGAAGCTGTCCAAAAATTAAATAGAGATCTCTTTAACATAGCCAAGTGGTCAGAGTCCAATGGGTTGGTATTGAACCCCTCCAAGACAAAGTTCATGGTTTTTGGCTCCAAAACTAACCTTTCAAAATTAGATAGGTCTGCTCTCATACTAACCATTAATAATGAACCCATTGAACAGGTTTTTGAGGCCCGTAACCTTGGAGTGATTCTTGATGATCGCCTACATTTTGAATCACATATAGCTGAGTGTGTCAGAAATTGCTTCTTCAGACTTAAAATTCTATATAATATTCGTCCCTATCTCAATGAACACCTGCGGATTAGATTGTGTGAATCATTGGTCTTGTCTAAGCTTAACTATTGTGATACAGTTTTCGGGCCATGTCTATTAAAAAGAACTGAAAAGCTTATTCAAAGAATACAAAACGCATGTGCCCGCTTCAGTTTCTTTGTCCCACCTCGCACCCATATAACTCCCTTCTTAAATGGCTCTAATATGCTGAAAATGTCTGCTCGAAGAAAAGTACATCTCGCTTCCCTTCTCTTTGGTTTATTCTCCACTAAGTCCCCTTCTTATCTCTGTGATAAATTAATTAAATCAAGGATTAATACTAACCTTCCGAACAGAAAATCAACCAGTGTTTTTTCAATCCCTTCTCACAGAACCATGGCGTTTCGTGGTTCCTTTCGGTATGCGGCTTCGCACTGCTGGAATAATATTCCTCCCCCTTTGCGTGCCCTTAAAACAAAATCTTCCTTTAGAAAGATGTACTCTCAACTTTTGCTACAGGAGCAAAAGTCCGAAGCTCAGTACATCTTCCGGTAATTGTTAATAATTAGTTATATTAGACCTTATTAGGACATAACAATATTTAGATCTATATTAATTATTTTTATTTAAATACATAAGTAAGCATTAAAATAAAACTACTTACTTTTTGTTTCTGCACTTATTTGCTTGAGGGTTGTCATAACTTTTCCACCATGCGAAAGCCTTTTTTTTTTGTTTTTTTTTTTTTTGTTTACCTGTAGTTATGAATGGCTTCGGTTAAAATTTTATGTTTATGCTAAGTAGGTAATTATAATAATTAGTATTTGTTTCACTCACTGCACATCATGCCTAAACAAATGCTTTTGCTAGCTTTAATTTTAGGTAATATTTCGCTTGAAAATAGCTGTGCCTGCCTTAAAAATATAGAATACTTATCCGAGTAGAAATACCTATTATCTTCCGGTTTGAAATTTAAACTTTGTGTTCGTTCATCGTAGTGTGTGTTCATGTTCTATGTTTGTATTGGTTGTGCTCGGCTGCGTTCGCGAATTTGCAAATTCGCTTTGGCTACTTGGGCTTTTTAACTTTGTTTTTATTTTATTTATTTTTTTGTATGTTTGGTGTACTTAATTTCTTTTTTTTTTTGTATTATTATTTATTAGTCTATTTCAGCCTGTATTATTAGTTTGTTTTTTTTTTTTTTGTTTCGTGCGTGAGTCACTGATGGTCCTATTTGAAAATCAGCGCCACAGCATTCTGTTGTGGCTTTTTGCTGAAATAGCGGCCATTTTTGGCCCACGCAGACATGTATTAGTCTGCTTTTCTGCTCTATTATTTATTTTGTATGTATCTTTTTCTGTTATTTTCTTATATTATTTTTTTGTTTATTATGTTTGCTTTGTGACTTTTGTATGTTTGCGTGTGTTAAAATAAATACCTTTTCTTTCTTTCTTCTTTCTAGGTAGAACCATAACAATGTAAGCTGTAACAGACATTACCAAAACTACTTGACCTTTTACACCATCATCAAACTATAAGAGGTCATTGACCATATAATAACAATAAAATTTTATTAGGTAACAACTCGAGACTATAAAACATAATGTCATCATAACACGTAAAAATACAAACATTGAACGCGATGGGCTTTCAGCAAAACAAATATTTGTACAAGTAATGGTCGGAACCCAACGAAGGAAAATAAAATACAAATAAATTTAGTATACTTTGAAATAACTGAATACATTCGTTGGAATATAAATACTACGTATTGTTATAATGTTGATTTTGAGAAAGGGTTAAAAGGTGAATCATAATATGATAATCGTGGCCCGGCTCTGAAAACATCTATACGGCCGTTATTGAATTATATTTTAATAAATTATGCAGGGTTTATAAACGTAGGGCCTTGAAAGTAAATCAAATTATTAAACGTGATAATTAGATGAAGATTATAAGACTCAGTAGTACGTGTCTCATCCACTATATTTGAGTCAAGATTAAGTAAGATAAAGGATGTTATCGGTCTGTCAGATTGCATTGCACAGGCTAAACAGTAATAAAATTTCAGTACAGGGATTAAGAATAAATAAAATACCTAACAAAACTTATAGCAAAGCCATCAAACTATTCAAAATACCACTCACAAATAAGATATAAACGTTTTCAAAGTCAAAGTCTAAGCAACTGACGGTACCGAGGACAGCAGTACAAAGTTATGCAAACGCGTATCTCGCAACAGCTTACATTATAGTAAGCAGCTTAGTGTGCTCAGTCGAGTCGATGCAAATGATTCGCTCTGCATTATCAACGATTTGCGACCGGGTCAACTTCATTCACGAAACGAATGTAAATACGGGGATATGCTCTCGTTTTGTACTTATAATAGCATTTTGAATAGTTCGTATAACCTAATGGAATTTTAGGCAAAGTTGTTTATACCATTTGTTCTATTTTTAATCATTTATTTTCTCGAGTTTGTTTATTTATTTTTCAAAACTCATTAAACTCATTACAAAAAAAAATGTCTCATAAAAATATTTATTTCAAATTATTTTAGTAAACTCGTTCGACCATTTCTCCATTCTATTTTCAACTCCCAGTCAAAAAACCTTTTATTGAAAATAAGTTCCGTTCTTTTGCAAAAGGTAACTTTTCTTGTATTATAAATGGGAAAAAAATCAAACAAGAGATCAAAGACGAACTTTCTTATTGACTTTTTTCTGGTGAAAATAGTAATACTACATTTCTCCTTACCGTCTATTAAGTTCCCAACAAAATTAAATGTTAAACTTTTCTCGCTAACTTTGTGTGCGAATCGAAATAGAAAAATCCAGAAATCTACTTTAAGAACTACTCACAAGTAGGAGTTCCTTTAAAACAAGCGGTTGGTGTAACGGTAAACTTAAGTGAGCGTCAATTTTCAATAAAACCTATTAAGTTAACCTAACTTGGTAGAGTTTGGTGTTTCCAGAGATTCCCTGAAGCATAGGATATCTTTAACAAACTTATAGCCGCTTATTATAAAGTTTAAATCTTCAATTAAAGTGCCGAATTTGAATGATAGGGCAAGGTAATCTATACAATAATTAAACTACTACAACACTGACTAAAAAAAAGAAACAGCATTATTAATTCCCTAATTATTAAGTCAGGTGTGCCACAAGGCGCTTTACTTAGCCCGTAACTATATAAAACTCATAACAAAGACTAACAGAGTCATTTAACATTGCATTTTATTATTTACCAAGAAATTCCATTAGTAAATGAAAATGAAATTGAATTAGAAAACGTGCCCCTAAATAAGGGACCCTTAGTTCCGCGCCATTTGTTTTCACACCCACAACACTATCTCACGTTAACGTAACAGCTTCAACTCCATCACAATTGGTCCTTACTAAGCGGAATGCAGGAACAAAATCGCACTTATCCCAAAAAGCGAGGTGTATCTAACACGTAGCGAAAGGAAAGAAACCTCGAGTATTATGAACTAAGATAATAAGCCAGAATTGGGTCTTCATATATGAAACCAGAAGGTGGGTTCGTACGTGCCCGCAATGCGTAATGTGTATGTACCGAACTGTTGGAAATAAAATTATGGACATTAATAGCCTTTGAAACGGCGCAATATTTTCTGTTGAAGTTTGATTAGATAGTTAAGGTGTTCGTGAAAGTTGTTTTTATTATCTTTTTCTTTTATCATTTCATTTTATGCGTGTTAACTTTTTTTTTTGTTTAAAATGTCTTCGTCATTTATTGGACTTCATTTTTGAAATTTTCACTAGTTAGTTGTAATGTTGTATGAGTCGGCCTTAACGAAATACTAACTTAATATTATTCGTCCTTTTTATTGTAAAAAGAGGCCTTCCTATCTATCTGTTATCAATTCAACTTAGTACTAACGACCCTTATATAATTTAATTTAACTGTCCAAATAATTTAATATATTTATTTAAAAAAAACATAATTACTACAACTGGCAGCTCACCAATATTTAACTCAAAGTATCTAATAAAAACAAAAAGACTCAACAATATTCAACACGGTGTAGGTAATAAGGAAAAAGCCATTTTAAAATTGTAGATAAAAAATCTCACGTTGATATTTCTGCAGGCCTATCCGACTGTCCCCGGAGCGGGGAGCGGTCCAAGGCAATTTAGACGAGATTAAATCCTGAGCCCAGCCGAGCATGGCCGAATGAGTAGCTCCCGGTAGCGATTCCCTCTGTCTTCCAACCCTGGGGGCACAGAAAATATTACTAACCAGAGGGAAAACTTTAAGTCTTGAAATACATTTTTATGTTGCTAATTCGAAAATTCTTAAAGCTTGGTATTGGTGAATGTTAATAAAATGATGGAATTTCTTTGATATTAACATTTTGTGAACATAATTTGGACTTAGAAGTTTGGCGAACTTTTTCTGTTAATTTTGTTTTATCAATATGAAAGTATATTTGGCTGACAACTTTTATTACTGAAATTTGGAAGAGAAGAAAGTAACTCTCGACATAATTTGCTCCTAATAATAATATTCAAAAGTCAATATTTATTGAAATAGCTCTATTCTCGGATTCACAACCAGCTTCTAAAACCTGCTGAACATCCAAATACACTTGCTCTCATATTAATCCGGATATTTCTGTTCAAAAATACCAAGTTACACATCTGATTTTACTATGCCGAAACCGTCTCTTGATTTTGTACTTACCTTTATTCATATCTTCGATATTGGGGCGCCAAGAATTGGTATCTGTTCCGGTAGTCATTTGAATATTTCTCTCTTCACGCGAGATGTTATTATATTTGCTTTCGTTTCAGCTTAAAAAAAGATTCGTTCTTTTTTTGGCAATTTCTTTCTTTTCTGCTTTAATTACTTTTTGGTTTGCTGTATTGAAACTTTTTGCAATGGTTTCGTTATTATTGAACTTGGTCCCTTAAACATTGGAGTAACTTATTTTAAGGTCGATTTTCGCAATACTTGTATAACTTTTTCCTTTACTGTCAGTAATAATATTTTCTCATTTATAGCAACACTCATTTTCCACTTTTATCTAAAAGAAAATATCTTATAAAAATGTTCTCGTTCTTAAATAATATTTTACCCGTTTGTCTTTACTGAAAAGATTTTATCTTTTACAATTTTGTCTAGGAATTTCTAGAGTAGTCTCTCTATATGTTCAGCGTTCGAAATGATACTTTATTTTAGGTACATTTAGGGTACAAATCAAATATCTGAAACTGAACTGCGTCTTTCCTCTACCTCCTTTATTAAGGCTCTTGAGGAATGCGGCTGTGTACAAAGCCTTTGAGTGGTCGCTACGTTTGCACCACTTCTTTCGAGCTCAAGGGAAAATGTTACTTACTTTCCAGTTGATAAAGTTGAAAATACTATATCTAAAAGATTGAAGACGAAGAAGCTGTTAATTTTATAGGACAGTAAGACTTGCTCTTACTTGCGGCTTTGCTTATGTTGGGTTTCTATTGCTGAATCGTTGTTAAATCTAAAGCATGAGACTTATCTAAGTTTTGGAATAAATATATATTTATATATCACTACAACCACAATGGATGTTTGTATCTTAATCTCACAAAACTTGAGACAGTAGCCGCAAAAGGGATTTTTATGTTTTCATAATAACAATTATATAATTTTATTAATAACGCAATAACGATTTTAAAAGTATGGATGTAGTAATATTAATAGTTATTTATGGTACAAGCGAGGTAAGTTGGTGGCTTATTCCACTCAACCCCAAAACAATTGCTTTCGCATTATTTCTATCCATACATTCATTCCACTATTACCCCAAAGTGATCATAAGAACCAAAATTGAATAAACAAATATTGCCATACTTCAATTCCACTTACACCCCAAAAAAATCTGGTAGAGTCAACAGAAAAATTTAATAAAACACGTATTTAATTATAACTAACTTTTGCCTGCGACTTCGTTTGCGTGGAATAATTAAGAACTTTGGGATAACGCTAAATTTTACCAAGAATATCGCAAGCAAAACCGCGGGTTGCAGCTAGTTTTACTTTTAATAAAGTCAATCGACACCAGAAAACAAGAATTTTAAAATGTTCCATTTATGATTACAAAGAAATCGCGTATCAAACACACAAGAAAATAAAAAATATACAAGGTGTTGTGCACTCCTCCTGTTTATTGGAAGTCGGATAAATAAAGTGGATCAAATTACAACTTCAAACAAGAATGATGATAGTTTTTGCAAATATTACAATACTTAAATATCTCAGGATTAACTTACAAATATATAAAATCACAGCTTTAGATTAGATTTTTTATAGTGAACTAATATCTGAAAAAAATAAAATCACAGCTTCAGATTAGAATATAAAATCACAACATCTGACATAATTATGGTGGAAAACTCCTTAGCTTAAAATTTTCAATCACTCTTGAAAATATGCTTGTCTTTACAGCGCGATTGCATTGTGGTAGTCGTGTCGTGGTCTAGTAATTCTTTTATCGCTTTAAATGTGTTTGCTTTTGTTGACACTACTAAAAATAAGTAAAGTAAGTGGATAAAAAATATTACGATTTTAAATCCTTCCTAAAAACGTCTTGGGGTAGTAGTGGAAATATTTTTGGGGTTGAGTGGCATAAGCCAAGTTGGTGATTACTTCCGAGGCGCTATTGAGGCCCGAGCCGTCAGGCGAGGGCCTGAAGATAGCCGAGGATAGTAATCATCAATACACGCGTGTACCATACAACGTTTTTCAACACATTTGCGAAGAAATTATCATTTTACGCTAATAAATAATTAGATTTTCTATTCGCGCGCATCCAACACAACAATGGTGATCGGCCAAAGACTAAAAGAATATACTTATTAAAAAAAAAAACGAATGAATGAATGAATGGAATTGACCATAGACCTACCAAAAGTAAGGCAACAAAGTTGAAGTTTGTTTTTAAAATGTATGGACACAATTTTTTTGGTATAGAAACTTTTTAAAAATGAAAGCAATTTAAAAAAACAATTTATAACTCACTAGTGAATAAAACGTGTCATTATTCAACTGTTTTTGCACAAATAAGAGCCCCTTTATGAGCAAGTGTGTTGAAAAAACTGTAACATAGCTGTACTTAAATTTATAATTACCGTCTATCAATGTAAATAATACCCATGTTTATGCAAATAAATGAATACTTATGAATATGAATATATTTTATGAAACTATTTCTAGTGTAAAAAAAAAATACTAGAATAAAGTTGAGATAAATTGTGTGTCATATTTTTAGACTATTTTATATTAATTATTTTTGTTTCTTTATTTTCAGGTAAGATTACATTATATTATCAAACATACACCAGTTTTGGTAAGTTATTTTAAGTAGATTTTAATATAGCTAAAAGATTTAGAGAAAGACATTTTCACAAAATTTTCCTCTCTCGTGCGAGCGAAGAGGTCGTAGCTAACGTTCCTTGCTGTGTTCTAAATATTGGGTTATCATGACTTTTACATAACATAATGATTTACTATACCATCTAATTATAGTAACTGACCCTAAGTTTGTAACTTGTATAAAATGTATCACAAACTATGCACACACACACCCTGTGATAAACATTTATGGTTCACACAAATAATCACCCCACACGGGAATCGAACCTGCAACCTTATGGAGGGCAGTCCGGCATGGTGACCAGAGTTATTGGTGTATTGTTTGTTACGTGACCATTTGGTTACTTAAAGGTGACCATTGAATAGTCAGTTGAACTGATCAGTCCAGGTCCAGAGATAAAACATTAGCGTCACTTCGAAAGTTTAAAACCAACTAGATTTCTCCACTGATTCTGGAGTCACTCCGGTGATCGACAACCATTTATAGATGCACGCTAGTTCAACTGATCAGTTCGACTGACTCTGTCAATAGCCACCTTTACCGGTTCGTTACATTACCGTGTCATTTATTTACTGTGAAGTGTGTAATAGCATTAAAGAAGAATCGATCAAGTAAGAAGTTAAAGAATACATCAGGTGCTCAAGTTAAGAAGAAAACAGTGTTTTTGTTTTAGAATTCCTACGCTTTACCGTTGCCAAATTGTTGGGCAAAGCGTTTGGATTCTAAAACGAAATAACTGTTGAACTACAACTGCAGCTACGGCTACAGCTACAAGGTGATCTGCGAGAGACAGGACTTAATGCTAAGTAAAAGATTAGACTTATGAGATTGTGTCTAAATGAATTGTATTTTTTGTGATGTATTTAATAGTTGTAGTAATTAATTTTAAGCAAAAAGTTTTTTGTATTGTATAAAATAAAATTCTAAGTTTTGTTTTATTAAGCAATTTATTTATAAAATCAATTTGAGCTACTAATATCATAACACATCAGTTGAATGTCTTAATTAAAAGAATTAGCTACTAAAGTAAGATTATAAAAATACTGACATTCCGCCAAATCTGGTTAAACTGAAAACCGACCCCAAATAGACCCCAATAGGGATAAAGGTACGGCAAAGAGTGAGCTACTAAAGTAAGATGTTGCGCTTATCCTGGCTTCAAATTCGAGCTGGGATATTTATTATTTATATTTTTAAGAGTTATTGTTAGTATACATATATATTTTTGCAGAACTCTTACACAACACAAAACTTGAATTACACACCCAAAAAGCACTTCACAACTTCAATATCCGAAAATTCTCAATCACTAAAAGCCGTTTGCCCAGAGCTTAACACAAACCGCTATATCTAAATAGAAAAGTATCGAAGAACAGTTCCGATACTGTGGCACATTTAAATGCATTAAGTCCCACCCAGTCGATTATTGGGGCACGCTGATGGCAACACTGAGTGTAGTGGGACGTCTGATTGTTGCCAGTTACGGGATTACAGGTCTCGTTACTGGCAATACCTTTGGTTATTATTCTTTGTAATGGAGTTTAGGTTCAAAAGTTTTTCTTTTTTTTTTCATTTAAATGTTTTAGATTTGGTAGAATGCCCCTGTTAAAAATGAAATAAAACCATGTTAGAATAGACAACATAGAGTATAGAGTATAGAAAAAGATAATTCACAGTTTATGCCAACAAATCATATTAAATGTTCTATATTTTGCATACTGACTATCAGTAAATGTGTGCAAATATCTAAAAAATATGCTGCGATTCGAATAACTTTCGAATTTTCAAAACATTTTAAACAAAAATTTACTTCATGATTAAAATAATAGCCATTCATTTTTTCCAACTAATTAAAAAGTTATATAAAGTTTAAAATCGTTGCAGCGATCACAGTTCGGTCTTTTTTGGTATCAAATAACTACATAGATCATCCTTTAGCACAATGTTTTTCTTTCTTTCTTGTTTCCTTTCCATTTCTCTTTCTCTTCGTAAAAACATTTACGTCACGAAACCCTATTTTCATTGCAAATTCGATACCCAGTACTAAGATCGTCTCATCAAACTAGTTGCTCATAAAAACATATTTTTTGTCAACCTATAATGTCCCACTGCTTGGCAAAGGTCTCCCCTAAACATCGCTATAAAAATTATAAACTTTATAAAATAATTCCATTAAAATATAATACCTCCACTTTATATTATTAAATGTAGTTCACCTTCTTGAAATTATTTCTGATAAAAATAAAATAAAAAACTCAAAGTTTTATATTCCATTGTTATAAAGAGAATTTCATGAAATAAAGCGGACTGAAGTCTTATTTCAGGTGCACGAGCGCGGTCAACCAACTGCTGACTGAAAAAATATTTTTCAGTGTTTTATTTTCTTTACTTTATATAAAGAATTCTACTTCAATTTTCAATAGTCGGTTAAAACATTAAAAACACACTTTAAACTTTTACGTAAACATCTGAAACCATCAGTGTGTGTGTATGTGTGGCTGTGTAGTTTCTAATACTCTACATACAGGTAATAAACGGTCCGTTAATATGATAAGATTTGATCTATGATTTGTTTGGCTTTTAACCCAAAAAGGTGGTAAATTTTAAGCACCTCATTGTAAAACTTTTTAAATAAAAATGCATCTTTAAGTTCAACCTTGTTAAGATAGAGTGATTGTTTATCTTATGTTACTTTAAACATCAAAGTAGTAAACACCAAACTACGCCATTAAATACCTTTTAATGTGCATATAAAACCTGTTCTCTCTCAACTTTCTTAAGAGTTAATCGACAAAACAGAACAGAATACAAAGTGCATTTAACATTAACTAGTATTATCAAAGGATAACCGAGATATCCACTACGTTACGATAACTAAGTCGCCTTTTACGACACTAATGCTAAGAGACGGTTAGAACTCTGCTAAACCCAGCACATGTACGGCAATTTGCCTTGTATTACGGGCAATGTACGCTGCAGTCTCCGTACGTTCGTATACACAGTATAGAGGCAATTAACTTAGATGAATCTCCCTGAAGAATCCATTAATTGCATGAACTGTGTACTTCAGTGCCTCTCATACATTTGTTCGAGCTAGCTTTGATGTAAACATGGGTTTGCAAGGTAGACTGTTTCTTTTACGCCTTTTCGACGTTTGTAGGGTTCATGTGAAGGCTGTGTACGCTAATGATTTACCTCTGTTTTTATTTTAGTTATTACATTTGTTTTTGAGACTTAAATGTTTGTAACATAGAAATGCTTTTCTGTGTATATCGGATACATGTCACATATCGCCACCTAATCCCAAAATAAGCAACGATTTATATGGATTATAAACAAGATTCTTAGAATAGATAGACTAAAAATAAAAGTAGTATTTATAATTAATGAAATAAAAGAAAGAAATTATGTGAGTTGCGTCACAAGTTCTAATCAAATAAATCTCTGCCAAAAACTAGTGAAAATGAAAGTTTCGTTCTAACATTGGCTATAAACATGTCTGTCTGAAATGATAACATAGACTAGTCATAATATACGGACATATAAATATATGATTATCTTTATTAATAAGTAAAGTAGCCAAAAAATATTATGTATTAGGACGACCGTACTAGACTTTTTTAAGAAACGCGATCACACACACTACGATAAATCGTCTTTTCTGCAATCGCTATGCGATGGATAGTGGCGAGTAGCTGACAAGACCGCTGTGACTAAAACTCGTGTTACTACCGATCGCGCGATATTGAGTACAATATCGCGCGACCGGGCGAATATGATATAACGACAATTAGTAGGGTAATCACACTACTGCTGCCATTTTGAAGGTTTCTTCTTCTATTTTCTTTTTGTTCCCCTCTCTTACTAGCGAAAGTTGATAGTGTAGATAACGCAACATCAGGGAGTAAACAAGGATAGTGATTCGCCTCGCAAAGACACTTAGGTTAGCGAATTTAAATAACGTTCAAGACATTTCTAGTAAAAAATAATATAAAAAAGCTACGTACCTACATTGGCATATGAGCACGCAGCATCAGCTTCGCTATGTATGGAATGCCTGTGGTACAGTCTTCTGGTGCTCATCGAATGGACATTCTATGTGGCCAGTTTTTTTTTTTTTGTCCTTGGTGCACCACTTTGTGTACTTCAAAATATTGCAATCTAGCCATATTAAGGCTAATAAGCAATTTAACTTTTACTTAAACTAATAAAACGTTTATGTTAAGAAAGTGCCCATCGGCACTTTTCTTATTGTTTTTGTTAAGGCGAAGACACTTTGTTTATGTGTTCTTTACCATAGTACATACACTGCTGTCCTAGTGTAATGTGGCTAGTGACGTCATAAAACACGCACATGTCATGCACACACATGCACCGCTCTGTCACTCCGTTATGAACATTAGTCAAACTAAACTATTTTGTAACAAAACAATACAGAAGTTAGTTTCGCTGATCGCATTATATTGCCTACAAAATATCAATGTTCGGGGTGTTGGACGAACTTCGTCTTTGAATCTATGTTTATTTATAACCTCTTGTTACTTACTTTGGTAATAAGATAGCCTTTATTAGTTTTAGTATTTCTATTAGATTATGTTTTGCTTTGACAGTTTATAGGTCACCCAGTATATTAATACTATGGTATTAAGGCAGTGGTCTGACTCTTCGGTGTCTCTTCGACTATCGGTGAGTTCTCGTTCAAAAAAAGGACATTGAACATACATTCCGTGTAAACAAAAGAGATGCACATATTATTTATAGTTACTGGCCTATTCACACCGCCGGCGAGTAACTATTAGTATATGCATCTCTTTCGTTTACACGGAATGTACATTCACTGTCCTTTTCTTGAACGAGAACCTATAGTTCATCGCTCACTCGCCCGCGGTCGGACCACTGTCTTAAGAAAGAGAAGAACTTCAATTCTACTGTCGTAATTCCTGACGCCCTAGATACAGGTATCCCAAGGGGTTGATACAATATAACAATAAATTAAACTGTCGGAAGTATTAGTTTATAAAAATACTTCTTGATACAAATACAATTTAGTGTTTCTATAAAAAAAAACGTGTGGCTCTCGGGGACTGCCGCGGTAAAGCTATTGCATAGCAATTTTATCAACTAATTGTTTTTTTTTATTTTTGTATTGCAATCCTAACCTCAGAAATTTTGATGTCGTATTTGGGACTTCATACAATAAAAACCTGTCTACATTACTATAAAAACTTTTTGGAAAATTTACAAAAAAAACTTTTCGATAAAAAAATTATAAAAACGTGAGGTTTTTTTTCGTAACGGAATTTCTGGATTCGGTCCCCGAGCTCAAGGCCCTCGATAGAAGCTATGCAATAGCTTAATAACCTAAAACTTAGCACTTACATTAATGGATTCATTGACTGAAGTCGTCACCACTAAACATGTCCTTCCTAAAGAACCGCGTATAAAAACCAACATACTATTACGGTGGGCCCTAAGAGTATCAAAGTATCAATTGCAGACCCTCAACGTATTCATTAAACAACCGTGTTCAAGAGTAATCGCCGTTCTCGTGAAATAAACATGCATTTTATTTGCCACTTTAAGTGGTACGGGTTTTGTACTGTTAGTTTTGTTGAAAGTTTATTGCAAATATCTTGATGTAATTTTAGTTTTTAATTGAATTGATATTAGTTTCGTATTTAAGTTCATTTTTGTTAGTTGATTAATTAGTTGTGTGAAAAATATTAGGTTTATTTATTATGAACAAAATGACTCAATTCTTAATATTATAGCAAGTGACCTAGACCTAGAAACAAAGTTTATCACTTGTATCTAGGGTGTTAGAAACTACACACACATATAAACACACCCGCATACACAGAAACACACACATTTACACACAGCCAGGACAATATTAAGATGTAGATGGCACAAATATTTAGTGTGATTCTGTGTATCTAGAAACAGATTTTACACCACATTTTCTGTAACTTTAATCAACGTATGATTTTTAACTCCTTCAAAACTATCTTAAAACCTTCCTTTGTTTGCTATCTTTTCAAATTAATTATTACATTTTAGACCAATGTTTTCCAATAGCATTATAACAAAAGCACGATACTTAATCTATCCCTTACGTAACATTACGTGCGCCACAGAGTATCCAGTGCTGACAATAGTTCTGGCACTTCGCCAGGACTCAATTGAATCAGTCAGTACACTGCTTTTAAGACTCTATCCTTTATAGTTAAGCTACCTCCAATGTCTATCCTATAAAGCTCCAAATATATTAAAATTTGTAGTCTTTAGAATTGCTTCGCGCGACTATACGCAGAGTCAGTGATGTAGTCATCAGAAATATAATGTAGTAATTCCTTTAAGTAATTCTGCAAACCTTTTAATAAGATTTCTTAAGCAAACCATATATGTTTCGATTAAACTAGTGGCCCACCCCGGCTTCGCATGGGTACAAGTTTCCCGTTTGCTTTTCCAGATTATTTTTTTACATAAGAACCTTCTCCTGACAATAACAAACACTGCAAAAAAAGAATTAGCCAAATCGTTCTCAAGTTATGGCGTGACAACGGGAAACGGGTTTCATTTATATACAGGGTATCCCAAATAGAACGGTCAGTGGAGGGATACAAAGATCTGGTTAAGACCAGATCTTTGTATCTCTTATAGTAGGAACCATGTCATCGATTTTAGTAAAAACAAAACATGCTGAGATACATAGAGTGATTGATTATTAAGGAGTGCAATAAACTGATTTGATTTGATTATGTTATAAGATTTTATGATAAAAAAATACAGTCAATCCAACCTCCACACTTGACTTGGATAAAATTGAAGTAAAAGCAACAAATTCGGTTATTTTAGTACCAATTTCGGGAGAATAAAATAAAAACGTTGAAGTCTGGTAACAGAAACAGAGAGACATTTTTACGATTCTAAATTTGGATCGTAACAACGATTGATGGGAACGTGAGTGGGTAATGAGAGTTTGATTCACCCCCCGCTGGTCCTGTTACCGGTTTATGATTGTTTTGTAAATATATATCAGTTTGTAGTGCTGTGAGCGAGTTTGTATGCGATAGGTTAAAAGCTAGTTCTACCACTAAACATTTTGAAAACGTTATCAAAATCTTGGAGTATTGAGCAACTCTTGCATAAATAAATGCGAATCCTATGAATTCAGATCCAGTTTTTTATATAGACAAAAACTAATATGAGACTTAATAAAAAAACAAAAGTACGATATTAACTTTTACCACATTTCTTTTGTGCTTTTGGTACAGACTAAAAATCCATGTTTTATACGATGGACCCCATTACAGGGCTTAGCTCAAGCATAAACTTAATGCAAACAGCAGTACACTTTTTTCATTTAACAATAGAACACCGAAAAACCGAAAACGTGAAACGAGAGCATTATAAGGCTGTGCGCACACTAACGGGCGACTCACTACTAATGAGCCTCGTTAGCTCTGCTCAGTAATCCCAGAGAAAGACATTTACTTATTTCGTTTAATAAACGCACATACAACCATGACATGTGTTGAACATCCAAATTTGCCGCGAGATTTTAAACCTTAATTCCGTCAGTGAAAGCTCACATTGTCTCGCAACATTAAAACTGAGCTTGGTAAATTTTAAAATTACTTGTAATTTATGAGAGACAGTTTTTGGCGACATGTGCTGCGTCTGCAAAAACTAACGTGTTGGGATTTAGTTATTTGGCGAGTTTATTATTTTGTTTCTGGGATTAAATGTTACCCTTTTAAGGTTTATGTGGGTTGACCCTAAAGAAGGCGAAAATGGTTTGATCTGGTTCAATGGTTGCTATAGAAATAGTCGTAAAGAAAGAAAGAATTTATTCACTGTTATAAAAAAAATCAAGCTTTACCTTTAAGACTACCCTGAAATTTTATAAAGCCTAAGTTCATAGTACTGTTATAAATACTAAAAGATTGCTGACTTACCTTCGAAACTTCAGCGAACTAAATTCATTCCTTCCTCTAGAGTCACTCTATGTATTCGGTGAAAATTTTCATTTTAAGTAAGATATACAGCTGATAGGAAGTTGCGAGGGACGGGGAGAGTAAGTTGGAGGTATTTTGGGGAGACCTTTGCCCAGTAGTGGGACGATGTGGGTCGACAAAAAATGAGATATACAAAAAATGTGTGTGTGCGTAGTTTCTGATACCCTAGATACAAGTTTCAAACTTAGTTAGGGGTCAGTAGCTATAATGAGATGATATAGTGAATGATTATGTTATGTTAATACAAACCTATATTAATACACATATACCATAAAACCTAAGTTTACAAAAGGGAAATAATGCTGTTCCGTACTAAAATCCGGTGAAAAGACTATCGACAGACCCTCGTACCGAGGGCGCCATCTTCAGCTCGCATGTAGGCCGAAAGCGTACTCCACCGCTGGAAGCAAGCCAACCGACCACGTATCAATTTGAAATTTTCTCCTTTTACTTTTTATGTTCTAAAAACATTGTTCTATGTGGGCGTGGTTTTGAATAATCTTCATGGAACGTTGTAATTCAAATATAGTGTCATTTTGCGACAATTACTAGGTTATGGAGGTAGGTTAGGTAGGTTTATTTACCAGCTGACATGTGCATATTTATTTACAAAAATATTCTTGGTATAAAAGTCCATTGAAAATTGTGTTTTAAAAATATATTAATTTAAAAACAAACTTTAAGCAAAACTAACTCATCCATGAATAAAATTAAATTATACAAATAAAAACTCATCTTCTAGTTTGAAAGCTCCAAAGCCCAAAAAGCTCCAAACTGTGGACAGTTTAACGAAGTTCAACTGTTTAGTAAATACAAAAAAAGCTCATGTTTTATAGTAAAGCCCTGGGTGTAGGGACACGTACGTATTTTACACAACTTATTTAGGATTCCCACGGGACAAGCGGTGGTGGGAACCGGGACAACGACCCGGGTGTTATTTACGAAGCGCTCGATAGCGGTTATCGCATACAAATTGTTGATAAATTCCCCTTTGTAACAAATTATTCAGTAAACCTGCTTTAGGTGCGGATTTTTTGTTGCGTATTTTCTACATTTTAAGATGCTTGTTTATAGGGTTAAAGATTGAGATGTTTTTACGAAAAAATATTTACATTTTCTTTTGCTTTTTGGGGGTAGAAGGGAAAGTTAACTCAGCAAGGCTTGTTTGACTTGTAATACTTGTAGGTACTTTTCTTTTCTTACAAAAAAATGTTACTCACAACTCTTTACTTATTAAAATAAAACCGTTATTTGTTCTATTTTCAATTTGACTATTAAAACGTAATTGAATATTCAATTACTTTACAATATGGTACAAACAATAAAAAGCACTCTAATTCTTAGTCCGAGACGAACCTGCCAAAAATAAATCACAAACCAATCTCGTTAACAAAATGTAACCTTTATTCTCAGAAATTTATGATCGTCTCATCACCAGAAATATGAAAGGAAGCCATATAAACCACGCCTGGCAGTTTCACAGACTCGTAAAATGTTATGAGTTAAGAATAAAAACGTGTGATATTTTATCTATCGGTTTTAGAATATATACCTTTTTGGAAATTTTCGTTTCCCTGGCGCTGTTCCAATTCGAAGTAATTATTCTGTTTAACATGTCTGTACGTCAGTTTTATAACGTTATATTTTGTATGTTTATGTTTGTCACTTGAGATCATTGGATCAATAACTATAAATATCATCGAAACTTGTGTAATAAGTATTAATAATATTTCCTTTAGTGACTTTAGATCTATGCCTTTTGATAGCTCTAGCTAGTCGTATCGATTGTCAAAGATGTGAAAACGACAACCAGGACCAATAGGTTTACGTTTCCGAAGCACTTCAATAAGATATTATAAAGATATGTTTAATCAACACATCAATATATCACTCCAACAAATAATTAAACAAACATCCAACAAATATCAAACAGAAAAGAAAAAACAAAATCTCTCATTAACACGAATATAACGGAATACATCCGAAAAACGATAACAGAGTGAGATGACAAATAAATAAGGTAGGAAGAAAAGGGACGGATACATACAAAATGTTCGTTATTTGGGAGCTAAAGATCTTTATTGTGTTCATAATGAGGCTGTATGTTTAGTACGACGTATTATTTACTCGGTGTACTTGTTGCTAATGACTTACGTACGAAATACGTACAAAAAATGGTTTTAAAGGTTATTTGTTAAAGCGTCTTTAATTGGCGTTACGTAAGAATTAGCTCTCAAGTGTAGTACGAGATCCGGCTGCAGGATTACTACGCTCATATGTTTTTTGCTGGAAACCATTTTTTTATGTATATTTACAATTAGGAGAATATAGATTTACCAGGTTGCCTAGCAAAATTTGGCCGCAAGTACTTTTAAAATCATAATTTTCTCATTTTTATGCTTATAACTTCTTTAATATTAAATTTAGGGCAAAAAGTTGTATGAACATATTGTAGGTAAAGCAATTTGATACAAATAATGTCTTTTCGATTTTTTGTAGGACGCATAGTTTCCGAGATCGCGAGTTTGCGTCCCTGCATTTTTAACAGCCAGCAACCCTTATTTGCGGGCGGATTTGATTAGACAACCACATATGACAATAAACAGAAAAAAAATAGCTTTTATTTGATACATAAATTGAAATGTTTCCCAAAAGTCAATAGAACATAATTTTATTAAAATTACTTGCGGCCAAATTTTGCTAGGCAATCTAGTAAATATATATTCTCCTAAATGTAAATATACATAAAAAAATGGTTTCCAGCAAAAAACATATGAGCGCAGTAATCCTGCAGCCGGATCCTAGACTATGAGTGATTTTTTGCGGAATTTGTGGTAACAAAAGATTGTGGTTGTGTATGTTTGGGGTCGATGTTAGATTTTATTTGAATTGTTTGTTTACGCATACGAAGTATATAGTCGGTTATTTTTTACGTTTAAATTATTTAATGACCTACATAAGGACTGAGATAGGTTATAGTTCATTCAAATGAAAAATTGCTCTACTCACGAACGCTTGCCCAAATGTTGTTGATCTCAAACCTGAGACACGTTTTCAAAATAGCATGCATCGCTCAACCTCAAAAATCAAACTCAGGCTTGGTAGACTGATGCACAAGCTACTAGATTGGTGGTATAGTGGCTTGATATATGCACTTTTCTACCAATTTTTAACCTAAAATGTCTCACTGCTGCACAAACATCTCCAACCATCCCTATCGTTTATATCTCCTTTTGGAGAAAGTTAATATATCAGTGTATATACAGACATGAGGTCCCAAAAATAATCAACTCTGAATACCATTATCAAGACGTACTTACACATAATCTAATGTTATTATCCGTACATTACCTACCGTCCATTACAGCAGTATCACCAATGGACTGTCCTAATTATCGTTATTGTACCCACGTGGACCCGACGTCCACAATCGTGTCAACGGGTGCACATTATGCGAGGATGGTGAGAAGATGATGTTTGTATTATATATCATTTGTTATATTATGGGGTATATTATTACAAATCATCTATTTTAATGATACTAGCTGTGTACCGCGATTTACCCGTGTTCACGATGTGAAAATCGGGGTGCATCATCACTACATACTTAGTATAAAACGAAGTCGCTGTCGCCATCTGTCTGTCTCTATGTATGCTTTTAAATCTTTATAACTACGCAACGAATTTAGAAGCGGTTTTTTTTAATAAATATAGTGATTCAAGAGACAGGTTTGTAGCATAATTTTATCCCTACATTTTCACGAGAGCGCGCGCTACGCAGGTGAAACCGCGGAGCGTAAGTCTATATTATGATGTGAAAATGTAGTTTTCCGTTGATGAAAGAATCTTGGGTATAAAAAAGTAGCTCATGAGATAATTACTGACAAAATCAAAATACAAATATTTTTCCTTTGAGATATTAATACAGATTGAATTTCGTGTGTACAGGTTGAGACCTATAGACATAGCTACCCTATGACTCAAAAGATATAGGATAGTTATTATTCCGGAAATCGTCCTATTAGGAGGTGAAAAAGGGGGCGAACGATTGTAGAATTGACTAAAATGAATTTTTATATAGAGGTAGAAGTTTCTAGAAAGGGCAAACTATATGTTTTATTCCGAAAATTGTGCCATAAGATGACAAATACAAGGGGATAGTGAAAAATTTTAAGATCTGATAAGCAGAATGAATTGTTATTTTTCCTAGCGAGAAAATTATCCAAAATCTATTCTGCGTGAGCAGACTCACGGGGAAAATCTAGTAACTTATATTAGGTAATATATCCTCGTTTCATAATCACAAGTCAACACATTTTCCCTCCAATTTTACCTTTCATCCAAAAACAATAGTGTAATATCCCAGTAACTGACACTTATCGGCCTACAGTGACGTAATTCCAGCTCAAAATAGATCCTATACACAAAATTGATGACCCTTATCTCGGCGTGTTTAAGACGGATTTCCAATAACAACAAAATAAGGTGTTTGGATAATTTTGTATGATTTGTTACCTCATAAATATGTAGTTTTCTGATGTGTGATTTGGGTAATGGATTGGAAGGTACAGGCTGAGTAAAGTCATATGTCTTTAGCCTATCGTGTGCGAAAAATACTTATTATGCGTGTGTTAAAATTAAACGGTTCTTTAAAATTTTCTGAGAATATTTTATCTTAAAAAAAAAAACAAACTTAGAAAAAATATTTCTAAAAACAAACTTAAACAAATTGTTTTATGTTATAAATATGTGTGCTAGCAGGGTTTGATTTCCAAGTAGAGCGATGCGTGTTTATTATTTTCCATGGCTATGTGATATGGCTCCTGTTTGAGATCACCAACACGCAAAGCAAGCGGTGATTACGTCTTTTCTCTTCTGTGCTAATATCATTAATGAAAGAGAAGATTTTGCTTTGTTTTTAGCTCTCATAAAGTGGGATTTACTTTACTTTGTGACTTGATTGAGAGTCGAAGTTAAATAAAAAAAATAGTCAACAGAGAATTATTTTAATTATAAAACTATATTAATGAAAAATAGAAAAACGAGGTTTAAATTAACTAAAGATTATGAAGAAAAGGGCAAACTTTTACTACACCGATGTGCCATAATATATGTGATGCGTTTACATAAACTCTGGATGAATCTAAAATAGATTGGAAAGTTACATGAAAAATTATACAGGAATATTTAAAATCCTACAGAAATAGTAAGTTAGAAAGAACCAAGAACTTAAAATATAGTTGAAAACATTTTTCTAACTAAAAAAGAGAAATGTTAAAGCTTAAAAGCCGCTTAATATTCAGAAAGTTGGGTTTACTTACAAAAACAAGTCTTGTATACTTAATAAATAATTAGTACCTATTTCATCGTTAAAAACATATTTTTGTTGTTCATTTTTGCGTAATGATTCGAGACCGGGCCGCGGGCGAAGTTGCGAAGTAAGTTACTATCTGAAGCAAATTGTGTGGCTAAGTAAGATACATCTTTGGAAAAGTTCCTTGTTAGTTGTTGCGTGAACAATGAAACGGTTCAACCGGATAATCACACCGCGATAACGTGAACCGGTCAAATACTGAACCGGGTATAATTATTGTAGACTATATTAATTTTGTAATACATAAATGTATGTAAATTCTCGTCTGGTGGAGGCCTCAATTTCACCTTGTTTTTTAAAAGTACACACTGTCGATTGTCATACAAATTTAAACCTTTAAAAATCGAACTAAATAAAGATACGAAAGCAATTAACTACTCAAATTGGGGTTTCATTTAAACGCGTTTAACTATAAAGCTTTCTGATTAAAAATCATTTTCGCATTTAATACCCCGATTATTCAACTCAAAAAAACTATTGTTGGTTCCCAAACACCCAAAGCGATATATTTTCCAATTCAACATTATAAGATCTCATAGAACCGGGACGTGGGAGGGAAGGGGAAGGATTCAAAACGATTGGGACATCGAAAAACCGAAATGGTTTTCAATACATTTCACGGAGATCGGAGCAAAAAGTGTTATCGTCTCGGTGCATTCGCGTTGTCCCTCACGGTATAGTGGGTATACAATGTATGGGTATACAAAATCATAACTATTATTCTTATATTTTAGTTTTTATGAATGTTGCTAAAAGTTTTCATAAACGGCTACGTCCGGATATGCCTTGGCATACGTTTTTTTCTATCTTGAAACATGCGTTGTAAATTGTGTCTTATTTGGAAACCTTGAAGCGAGGAACATAATTACTTATCAAGGTTTTTCTTAGAGTCAACAGTGATGCCACCTTGCATCTTAAAAATCTACGAATCAATTTGCATCGCGCATCTTACATGCTATGACGTTAATTGGAAAATATTGGGAGATACCTAGCTACAAAGATATCTATCGCACCAATTTTCAGTTTTGTGTTTTGGCTCGTATACATTTTAATTAATAAAACATATTTGAAGATATTCGTGTGCAATTTTCACATAAATAATTATATTTAAATATAGTGAGCGATCTGCAACTGCAACTCATTAAGCCATCACCAGAAATAAGTGGTTCCGGTCATTAAATGCAAGTTTTTAATTCAACCACCCGGCCAGGATTACCGGCTACACCCGGTTTCAACCGGCCGCCGCTGGTTTTATCCGGTTTTTAAATGCCACTCTGTCACTTTAAACACGCTTAATTTGTTTGAGTCGGTTACGTAATTTGTCGCTTATCTGTGTTTAACTTGATAGGAAATTAAATATTTTGGTCGGAATATTAATTGAATTAACGTTCTAAATTAATTAACTTATGAACTAGCTGCGTGTTGTGGTTGTACCCGGGTGAAAATATATTTTGTTGGAAAAACACTACCAAAGAAACGGCCTTCGACGACGTAGTTAAAACATCGATGCAATGTAAAAATATCACAGCTCTATTATTCATTAGTTAATTTAAATTCCAAAATTCAAGGATAAACAAAAATCTAATCAACTATTATTAGACCCTTTAGGTAACTTAGTTTAAAATCATTATAGTTTATAAGTTAATAATATTTAGTTTAAAATCCGGAATTATAGATTGATAGCTGTGCCCCGCGGCTTTACCCGCGTAGAACTTTATCCCGTGGCAATTTGGGGATAAAAGGTATCCTATGTTTTATTCCTAGGTATGAGGAACATCTGTACCAAATTTGATTAAAATCCATTCAGTAGTTTTTGCGTGAAGAGTAACAAACATCCACACATGCACACTCACAAACATTCGGCTTCATAATATTAGTAGGATAGAGAAGAGTTTTTCTTTTGCCTTTGTCTATCCAAACATGTAGTACTCGTAGTAGGTAGATGAAAAAATACTAAAAACCAAAGTATTATAACGCACTTTATCTTTTAAATCCATTTAAAAATACAGTAAAGCATCCTTAGTGCCACAGGATCTCCTTATTCAAGATTGTCACGCTATTTAGCGTGTCGGGTTGGATTAAAGTTTCATCAGAAAAGCTGTTTATTTTAATTGTGTAATTTTATTTAGTGTTGCTTTTGTCTCAAGTAACTTGAAATAGCTAATCCGCAGTCTATATGTTCTAAGTTCAAAGGCCCAAACTACATTTTTGTACGAATTCCTCTCCAGGCCAGGCAATGCCTAGTTTGGGAGCCCGAATATTGTATACCATTGATTGTTTTTTTTATTAAATTTGATTTATTTAGTAACACACTTCAACAATATCTTCACTTATAATATTAATAATAAAACTTATTCTATGTAACATTCCCATTTGATTTGATTTGAATTATCATTAAAATTAACTATTGGCCTCTAAGATTCTACAACACAGTAAAGGGATAAACATCTTTCAAACTGGTGTTATTAAGTATAGTTGTGTTATTCACAAATGTTTATCTCGGTCTCGGTGTGAGTGAATGAGTGTGTGCGTAGTCTCTGATGCCCTAGACACAAGTTTCGAACTTAGTTAGGGGACAGTTACTATAATGAGATGATGTAGTGAATGATTATGTTAAGTTATAGTGAAGGGATACTCGTATGGGTAATCACGACGCTAGTCCATCGAGATAATTTCGAGTCCGAGCCATGTTCGCAAATGATAAAGGGTTCTTGCAAAGTAATCTTTTAAATATGACAGCGATAGCAAAACCTTTCCATCAGCTATTGACATTTAATAAATTATTGTAATTCTTGCAAAAGAATAAACCCTTTTAAATTCATTAATTTACTGGGAACTTTAAAAGCCGCCATACTTTCCGAGAACCTCAAAAACGCCAAATTTAATAGACATTTTTATTATTAATTAGTGTATCTTTATGGTTTCGGATGGATCCTTTTACAAAATTAATTTTGCGTTATTATGATAACAAAGGTTCATTTAACAAGAGTCAATTATTTTCGATCGTAAAGTTCAGTGGAATCATTTATATTAAATGTACTCGTATTCAATAAGAGATCACAAAAATGTTATTGTTTGAAAGTTTTCATACAATTATAATGATTGCTAGTTTAAAGTGTATACTTACGAAAGTCCCAAATATTGTACCAATTCTTCTTTTGCCAGAAATTTTAAAATACTTGTAACATTTTGTTTTGTTTTGTAATTATTATGTATCCTTCCTATAGTAATAAACGCTTATTTATTTATACCCACACCTGAATTATGGGTAACTAGCTGTGCCCCGCGGTTTCACCCGCGTAGTTCCCGATCCCGTGGGAATTTTGGGATAAAACGTAGCCTATGTTCTTTCCCGGACCATAATAATAATAATAATAATAATAAATTCGTTTATTTCAGACACAGGATCCATAATTTACATAAATAGGTACATTGATATGTTATAATATAATATATACATTTTAAAAATATACTAAATAACTAAAAATTAAGTATTACTCAAATATAATTAAACACTATTAAAGTAATACAACAATAAATAGAATACAATAAGATGAGATAAAAATAAGATTGATTATATAATATAAAAACAGCACAACAGAAATAAAATTCCACCGTCATTACTACATAAATCGTCATAATAATATAAAAATATAGTAGTATACAAACATAGTAATAATTAGGTGATGATTTTCACCCATCGTCTGTACGTTGTAGTCAGCATTAGTCTTTCGGCCAGACTTTTAATAATAGTGTTTCTACATCTATCAACTCTGGACATAAATGAAGCTATTCTTTTCCTCTGAATGGCATTAAATGAGTCCACTCGCGCTTGCGTGAACATATCGGAGGCACTACAAAAACGCTTTAACCCCATCATGTGCCTAAAAATGTTGTTATAGGCTACTCTTATACCATCGTGCGATTTTTTGGTATAATCTGTCCAGAGTTGACAGGTGTAGAACGATTGACAGAAAGATCGAAAGAGGGTAACTTTCACATCAGGCGATGACTTAAAGAACCTTCTGGCAATCATATTTCCGACAATACATAAGCTCCGTCTCTGCCTCTCTATGTCCAGATCATCTTTTAGGCTAGAGGAAACAATGTGGCCAAGGTACTTGAAGTGCTCTACCCTCGCAATCGGCTGTCCATTGAGACGTATCTCCGGTATATTATCGGGCCCCTTTCCCGCTCTGAATAGTACCATTTCTGTCTTTTTAACATTATATGTAAGATCATGTTTATCGGCATATTCTTCACAGATCTTTAAAAGTTTACTTAGCCCCTTGATCGAGGGGCTGAGCAGCACCATATCGTCGGCGTAACTTAGGTTATTGACATACCTTCCGTCCAAACTGAGACCGACTGCGGTACTGCTCAACTCCTCGATCAACCCGTTTACATATAAATTAAACAGATCGGGAGAGGTGAGCCCTCCTTGTCTAACGCCGCTCGACAGCTGGTAGCTATCCGACCTTTCTGTGCCCCATCTTACGCTGTTGGTCTGGTTCCTATACCAATAAGCCAGTAGATCAATAACTTCGACCGGTACACTACTATCATCCCGCAGTTTTCCCCATAGAGTATGGTGATTTATAGTATCAAAGGCACGACTAAGGTCGAGAAAACATGCGTAGACAGTAGTACCCCGATGTTTATAATAGTTGACGATCTGTTTAAGTGAGAATATCGCCATGTCTGTAGACACCTGTGGCCGAAATCCAAACTGGCCATCGTCGATGTTCAACTCACCCATAAGCTACCCCTGTACCAAATTTCAAGTCAATCGGTTCAGTAGTTTAGCCGTGAAAAGGTAACAGACAGACAGAGTTACTTTCGCATTTATAATATTAGTTAGGATATCTAAGCCATGAGAATAAGGAACTTCTATATATACCATGTTCCATACTGTGTATTGTCTGTCAGTCAGTGTGAAGTTATAGTCAGTGGATATCATATTCTACACAGCTTGTAGGCGTTTCGATTACATAGGTGAACGCATAGGATTAATAAGAGATATTGTATAGTTTAGATCTATACGATAACGTCCTTTCACTTGATAACAAATAAATAACCTAGGCATCACTTTGTAGACTACATTGCCACGGAATAGAAGAAAATTCAATGCGATCCGCGAAAACGAAAGTACGCGAGTATAGCTAAGTTAATCATAAATAAATAAAAAAACACGTTAATAATGTTGTTTACCTAAACTTAGCATTGTATAGGTCTTCAAATAATCATAAAACTTTTGATGTAAAACAAATATTTGATATTTTTCTCGGAAAATCTGGAATAAATCAAAGTGGTTTTTTCTATTGGATTAATATATGAGTACACAGAGAATCATTTTTTGAATTTGATATTTTAAAATACGGCTTCATTTTACCAAAAATAAACTTCGGAATCGGCGCACGCGTGCAAATGTCAGTACCTAATCGAAGTCCTACCATTAATGTAACTGTTCTAAAGTTCCTTTCTAATCAGCATAATTGAACTCGTTACAAGTTTCAATCCGATTAGAGACGAGAAAAAAAACTAATTTTGTTCATTAAAGAAACCTTTTAGAGATTAGCTATGGGTAATAGAGTTCGTGTGCTTTCGTGTTCGTTCGTGTGTCTTCGTGTGCTTTCGTCCTAACTCGGTCGATGGTTATTGAAAGGCAGGTAATTGTTTTACGGTTTTGAAGGTCTTCGCTCTCAGTTGATGAAAGGAGTTTGGTATTAATAGACTTCGTAATTTAATATGTTTAAGGCACTGCTGTCTGAGAACAACATGGCGGCTTTTTAATCAAGGGTTTTGTTGTAACTTCTATATTTAAGACATGAGTTCTATTTGAGATTTGATCAGTCAAAAAATACCCCGAAAACCCCATGGGTCCTAAACAAACTGGAAATACGAGGAGCACATATACATATTCGTTTAAAAAAAAATATTTTGATGATTTTTGAGTCACAGTCATAAATTAATGAAGGGCAAAGCTTTCACAGATGACAGTAGTAAAGTAAGCAGAAATAAGCGTAAAAAAGTAGCAGACTTTAAAAGACATCCCTAATGAACCTTTCTAAATTCTAGGCGACCTAAACTAAAATTAGATTTGTGACAAATTCAATCAAATAAAGGACGAGGTACATAGTAAAAGCGGCCGAAGTAGGTATACTTACAAGTTTTAATGAAACATCACATTTAGCCCACTGCCAGCCACTTGTACCGACTTGCCCTAACAAAATCCAATTTAGAAATTGCTTACGACCGTTCGAATCATCCCCCTATTTCAATATACCACTATCTGTATGATAACAACGCCGAAAATAATGGTACAGGAGAAAATATGCTTTATTGTAATGGGTATATGATTCAAAATGATTTGGTATCGCCTCGAACGGCACACGGCCCTATTCTGTACTGAAATGATAATGTTAAGTTATTGGGTTGGATTTTTGTCATTTGGTCGACAAAAATGGATTTTGAAATTGGAGATTATTTCCCTAACGTTGTTCACTTACAATCTCAATTGGGAGGATATATCCTTTATTATTATCAGTCAGGTGTGAGATTGTAATGAAATCACATTGATTCTGACGTCTGTTACGACAACCATCTACTTTTGACGTTATTTGAAATGTTTCTTCACGGAATCACGTATTAATTTTTATATTATTTTTCTAATTAAATTATTTGATAAACAAACTTTAAATGAGTGATACAAAGTACTTACAAAAACAATTGTTGAACATTAATTGCCAAGTTTAACTTAATATAAGAAAAAGACAGTAGCTGTGCCCTTTGATTTTCCCCACAAAGTCTCAAGCATGAGATAATTAGTATGCGAAAATATTTTTGCAAGTGGGATAAGTAGTTCTTGAGATGATTAAATCCAGTCTTGTACTCGTACAATATTGGTATTAATGTATGTACTTTTACTATAGTACAATCTTTTAATTTTAAATCAACCAATTCAACTTTAGCAATCTGGGGGCACGGCAGTGCCCCCCGCCAAGTCGAGCGCGAAGCAAACACTGCCGTACCATCCTTTACAGGAACCTTTTCGCCGCATTTTCAGGCCCCTATTTGAGAACCTCTGGATAAGACCAGAACGCTGAAATTTTCGTCATCCAGTAAGCTATACAATCACATACTTAAAATAAAATTTCAAGTCTTTAGGTCATTTAGTTCCGAAGTTAAGCGAATGCAAAGTTTCGTATTTTAGACACTCACTCACTCACTCACTCACTCATGATCATCAAAATAGAACTAGTACTTCCCATAAACCTAGAGAGCTGAAATTTGGTACAGAGTTAGGGTTTAATGGCCACATAAAGGGAAAACTATAAAAACTAGGATAATCGAACGGGAACGGGAATTATACGGGAACGGGAGTGGGAATTGTAACTCAAGAACGGCTGAACTGATTTGGCTGAAAATTGGTGAGGAGGTAGCTTAGAACCAGGAAAAGGACATAGGATACCTTTGATCCCGAAATTACCACGGGATTGGGATCGGGAATTTTAAAATCAAGAACGGCTGAATTGATTTGGCTGAAAATTGGTGGGGAGGTAGCTTAAAACTATTAGAAGAACATAGAATACTTTTAATCCCGAAATTCCCACGGGAATGGGAACGGGAATTTATAACTCAAGAACGACTGAACTGATTTGGCTGAAAATTGGTGAAGAGGTAGCTTAAAACCAGGAAAAGAACATAGAATACTTTTAATCCCGGAATTCCCACGGGATTGGGGACGGGAATTTATAACTCAAGAACGGCTGAATTGATTTGGCTGAAAATTGGTGGAGAGGTAGCTTAGAACCAGGAGAAGCACATAGAATACTTTTCATCCCGAAATTCCCACGGAAACGCGAACGGGAACTACGCGGTTGAAACCGCGGGGCGTTTAATAATAAAATACTACTCCTAAAAAGAAAAAAAATGTGTCAAATAAGAAAATCTAATAAAATAAATCAATATAAACACGTTTCAACAAAAACAAATGAAATCCCACCAAAAACATTCTGTAAAAAACTAGCCAAGTCTCGATGGAGCTGCTTGTTTATCTCTAAAAAGTAATGAAATCTAGACAAACTCGTGCCAAGTCTAAGGTTCCTTACTGCGATTTCTTTATTATTATAGTTAATGTTGTGTGACTTGGCCGTTGAACATTGTTTAAAACGTTAGTAGTGGGTACAAGTCAATTTTGTTTACACGTAATGTTATTACATTATTAAAATACGCAGCTTTATCAAGCCTACAATTGACTGGATATTGAATCAACGTTTTTCAAGTGGTAATTTTCTATCGTCAATGGGTAGCGGTTCTGGCGACAGATTGGTGCAATGGTGTCATGGAGCACCTAGTTTTGTACCTTTGTATACATGTGTACCCTTCAACGGCCAGGTCACACAACATTAACTATAATAATAAAGAAATCGCAGTAAGGAACCTTAGACATGGCACGAGTTTGTCTAGATTTCATTACTTTTTAGAGATAAACAAGCAGCTCCATCGAGACTTGGCTAGTTTTTTACAGAATGTTTTTGGTGGGATGTGGTTTTACAGAATAGCCATAAGGTGAGCGGCTCAGCGGTTTCCAAATGTCGGGCTAACATAATCTGACGTTCGGTTACGGCGATGAGACGTCGTGACGTCTTGGTGACGTCGACGTCCTGTAGCGTGAAAGGCTCTTTATTATAAGATACAAATTGTGGTCGTGTATTGGATACCGCCTTAGGTATTGATGTTTTGGATTTCAGTTACTGAGACTTAGTGTGGAGTAGTTTAGATGTGGATACTTGAAAGGTTATGTTAGGTTTAGATATAACTAGTACCTAGACATCTCTATAACTATTATAAAATGATTCCCGCTGTAGTAAAATATGTTACGGATTTAATGTATGTAGTTTTTGTCGGTATAAATAATGATAAGAGAAAGGTTTATACGCATAGTAAGTTATGTATTAGCGTCCCGTTTTTATCATTGGTTCTATATTAAATTACTAGCAGCGTCCCGCGATTTCACCCGCGTAAATATAATATAGCCCATGACACTCCGGGATAATGTGGCTTTCGAATAGAGAAATAATTTTTGAAATCGGACCTATTCGATTTTGGAGCCTATTCGTTACAAACAAACATCAAATCTTTCCTCTTTATAAAATTAGTTTAGACTAAAAATATCTTTCTTATACATATTTTGATTGACCTTTAAGATCGCAATCAAGTTAAAGAAAAAGATTCTAAAAGACCTAAGAATCCAACCATAGATAAAAAAAAACCTAAATGTCACATAAGTAACTCTAAATATTGACCCATTATAAAAATGCTCACACAGACGCTATACAGACATACAGTATGTCTTTTGTCATTTCATATCCGGCCAGTGCCCTTAGCGAGCGCTGCTGACATAATTACTAAGTTTGCCCGGTTCGTCCGGGCTTACCGGGCGCAATTTCAACCGGGTTTCAGTCCGGTTCGAGGTAGCGTTTTTGGGGTTAAGCTTTGTAAAGTGTTAACTGTTCATTTTATTTTGATTGTAAACTTAGAGTGGTTACGAGTTGCGGTGTTACGATTGGTTTACGTTCAGCTAGTCTTGGTTTTGTTGACTGGTTTTAAAGGTGTTGAGATTTGAGATTTTGAATCTGTGCTAATTATTTCAATTAGTTATGAAGGTAATAACTGTCTGTTTCGTATCATTTTATGCTTTATGCACTTATCCAATCGTCTTCTTGCATTAAAACTATACTACAGTTTTTCTAGTATCTATACAGTTAATTTCGATATTATGAAGCTATTAGAACGTTTGTGAAGTTAAAGACTTTCTGCCTTATTTGCGTTGCATTTTTAGTCCGGTTTAACAAAACCTGGTAAGCATTTGACACCTTGTCAGTCAAAACTGTCACTTTGACAGTATTCAAAATTGATTGTAAAACCTGGTTTAGTGTTAAACCAGACTAAAAATGCAACGCAAATAAGGCAGTTTAGGTTTAACCTAGTTTTGTGATCAAACAACTCTGACTATAGTACTAATCCGACCAAATTTTTCAAGTCCCATTCTCCATTTTGATACGGAACCCTAACCCCAAAGCGACAAAGCAATAACAAATAAAACTTGTAATTCATAACCGGGGAACACCTCATAAACAATTCTAGAAGGCACTGGAATCATAACTCGCATCTCACACGCGTCTCTCGTAAAACAAAATCCAAATACGTTTTTGTAATTACGCTACGGCTTTTACGGACGTGACGCGATTCTGTGGCAAATGAGAGAGGGGCTAGGGGAGGGAGGGGGTAAAGTGACAGCGGGGGGAGGTAAGTGACAGGGGAGGCCGAGCCACGGGGCCAGGGGGGCTTGCTTTCAGTAATTTGTTACCTGTGTCCGACGCGCTTCAATCGGACGCCAACGGAAATGTACGGCGGGTGTTTTTGACAGGTGACCTATACCGATAGGGTTAAGCTGATAGGTGATTGACTCGAGTGAATATACAATAGGAGTAAAGGTTTCCACGGTCAATGGTCTGCTATACTCACCGGTAATACCCGGATAATCTATGTGAATTAGGCCGAGATATGTAATGTTTTTAGGCGTACGATTTTTTGTTCGCAATCGTAAATAGCGGTATTGGTATATAAAATAACGTTATTTAACTTAAATATTTGGTAAAGACCAAGCCAACCCAGATTTAATTTCCTCTCAGATCTTTGAAAAGTAAATATAATTCCAAACCAACAATTTTCTCAAACATCGCTCTTTCAAACGTTATCCCTCGCAAATGGTTTCTGTTAAATTTTCCAGAAAAATCCTCGGGTATGTCAACATCGGCAGGCGTCGGGATAACGCCAAAAATCAAATTACGATTTACCGTCGTCGTAACTGTGTTAAAATTATTAATTAAATAACAAACGTGACGTCACGCCCGGGTCACGTCCGAACATGTTCTAAATTTAATCACCACACCCTGTTGTAGTTTTTGCGGGTGAACTAAAAGTGTTTGGTGATTTGTTAACGTTGCGTACAGAAAGGTAGTTTGTGCTGCATCATATGTGATTAAACATTATGAAAGGGTCGTGTAATTAGTCTGATCTTCGTTTTAAGGATAAGTACATGTTTAGTTATTAAATTACCTCATAGTTACATTACTTTCCTGCTAACAAATGTAGTTTTGAATACATAAATATCTGACAATGCAATGCATTGCTCTTGTGCCACATGATTTATATCAAATCAGTGGAACAAATTTTCTATTGATAGTCGCAAAATTAAAGCAATGTTTGTTAGTAAATGTCCGGCGATGGCTGATGGTACTCACTTAATTACCAACAGGTGACCTGCCCAACCGTTTTCCACCTGTACCTCAGAAAGAAATAGTTATGATCACTGTAGAAGTTTCAAAAACATTGTCGATTTTAATGTGAAGGACATTGAAGATCTATTAAAACTTTAAACTTGTACACAATTTTTTCACCATGTACTCCATCAAAGAATTGACAGCGAACTCGGTCCTGAAATCGAGTTACGATGTCCAATATTGATACAATTGTGCCAACACAACGAACTGAACATAACTACAGGAAGGCTGGTAATTTGATTCTGAGACGATACTTCTTTGAGCCGTGTTGGGAGAAAGAATTTTATTGGCGTACGCAATTTGACTGGAAATGTCGTCGACTCCGCTCCAAGGATTTGACATCTGTTTATACATTTCGATTGAATAATCAGGCGTTTCTGGCGAACGTCGTGTGGCATTTCTCATTTGGCTTCAATTGAAATATGAAATGGAGGTTAATGCTTTTGGTTCTTTGATTTAAAGGGTGAAGTGTTCCGCATTACGTAAGCAGCTAGTATATTTCTTGCGTTAAGAATATTGGTAGAAGATTTTTTTTACATAATAATATTAGTTACTATCGGTTGTATCCGAGTTAAACCTATAAAGACATAAGCTGCCTCTTTTCTCTTTCTTTTTTAATTCCTCCGCCTCATTGTAAGTGATACAAAAGCTTCTGCCCTACAGTGAGATTTCATCATAGGCCGATGCTTAGCTTCTTCAACTAACCTACTAGTATTCTTGGCTTAGGTGGCTACTCACCCATTAAAAACTCACCCACTGGATGAGTAGCTACCTAGTGATATTCTTAGTGGTTATCTCACCCAGTACTTTAGCCGATTGTGGGTGAGCCAACTACTTCAAATTTTGGACATCGTCCTCTCACCCACTATATTCAACTTAACCTAAGAAACCGTCGCGCGATTTTTGGACAAAAGTACCAGGCAAACATGGGTTATTAGTTACCACATGTTACCACATGAGGTGAAAGTTTAGAACTTTTTTTTCAAAAATATGTAACTCTGGCTCACAAAACACAGATTACAAAACAAAGCCCCCGGAACATTGTAAACGCCTTCGTATTTCAATTTTCCATTTGCATTTTTCCGTATATTCTTACAAAATATTCATCTAAAGTGTTCCCGTGTATAAATTAATGTTTGGCGGTCGTTTCATGGCGAGCCCGCGGCTGTATGGTACCCATTAACATGATTGTTACTGTTGCCATCCGTTCTGTATCTTTTTTGTTAAGATTTACATTTTTCTTTTGTACAAATACAAAATATTTGATGGGATTGTGGTTTTAATGAAGATGTTTTTGAAAGATTGTTTTAATTCTAAAACGTGAAGTAAGTAATATCAACATGTAGGATCATACCGCAGGGCAATTGCTTCTCAAAGTAATTGTAGATGTAACTATAATCCAAAATATACATTTATGATAGTTTTTCTGAATCAAAGTTGAAGGGTTCAAAAAATCAGTGCTGTGGTGTTTCACCTACCAGTAGTTTTCTACATGCAAGAAATATGGTGAGACACTGCGAAGGATAGGAATGGTTGGAAACATTTGGGGAAGACCTTTGCCCAGCAATGGGACACTATATGTAGGTTAACAAAAAAAAAGTTCAGCTAGACAACACACTAGCAATACGAATAAGTTGAAATACCATCCTTACCAATCTCCCCTGAATCAGTGCTGCAGTTTTTACGTAAAAGAGTAACAAAATAAAATACCAAACATCCATTACACCCATCCCTAGTTAAGTTCAATCACCTACACTACGAGTAATTACGCATCAAGCTAATAACAAACACTATCAGAGGGTAACATCAGTCGTGTAATTACATAACAAATGCAAGCCTCGCATTTCGTTGGCCGACCGTCAACCAGTGACATCGTATTACATTTACATTAGATGTACCATAATTGGTCAGTAAACGCATATCTCATCTGTATGCGTACCGAAATCCTTTGTACAATGAATGGGTGTTGTAATTTAGATGCATTGTTGCATATTTTGGTTTTAGTCCGCTGTTCTGTTGAGTATTTTAACACCTGATAATGGAATTGGGGGTGGTTTGTATTATTATTTGTTAAGCTATTGCAAATTCCGTAACGAAAAATACCTCACGTTTTTATTATTTTTTTATCGAAAACTTTTTTTTGTAAATTTACCAAAAAGTTTTTATAGTAATGTAGACAAAGTTTTTATTGTATGAAGTCCCAAGTACGACATCAAAATTTCTAAGGTTAGGATTGCAATACAAATGCAATACAAAAATTAAAAAAACAATTAGTTGATAAAATTGCTATGTAATAGCTTTACCGCGGCAGTCCCAGAGTGCCACACGTTTTTGTTAATTAATTAGTAAATATTTTTCCCACGTTTTTCTTTCTTACGCCATGTTTCAATTGTCTTTCAATTTAAATTGTCAATTACCTCTTTCACTGATGCTTATTTTTGCAGAGAGTAGGAACAAGTCTGTCACTTATTTACTTACTTACTCCTATGGTTCAGCGACCCAAAGTGTGTCTTGGTCACTTATTTAATTGTCATTTATTTAGTTTAAGTCTCAGAGAAATATTATCGAACGAAATATTACTAAAGAAGAGTTAAAATGAATTAATAAATAAATTACACTGAAATACAATATGAAAATTAAATATTAAATGTGCAAAAAATACGACAGGAATGTGCCATCTTCAGAAAACATTGTGTATTTAACATCGATTCAATTAATATAATTAAATGCCAAACACAAAATACCAAAAGATTATTTAAAATAAACTTTATTATATACAATTTAAATATTATTTTCGTTCGCTTTTATGTTTACTTGTATATTTTTAATTTTACAAATGAACTGAATTAACTTGTAACGGGAGAGTTAATGAAACATTGTATTATTAATCAACATTATAAGTACGTTTAATGCAATCGTACGGGTCAGGTCCGAAATTAATAAAACAGGAGCGTTGTCAAACGTTAACGCTGTCATAACACAAACACCATGAAATTATAATAAATACAGTGACAAACTAACTAAACGTTGGAAAGCTTCTTCATTTATTCACCAATTTATGCCGAAATGTTCGCTCCTTGCTACAATTAACTTCAACGAATACAATTAATTTTAATTAGAAACACTCCGGCAAAGAGAAAAAAACATTTCGACAAAAGCCACCCGACGATATTCCGAGAAACAATGGCCGGCGAATTTGTTTTGTAAAGGATTTTTGGAAATATAATTTTTATATCGCTGACCCAATTTGAGTATTGGACCCTAAAAATTAAAATATCGAATTTCCTTCTGTGACTTATTAAGGTACACCGTTTTGTTCATTTGCTTTATTTGATCTTAATTAAAAACAGTATATTCTGGGTGAATGACCTTTGAGTGGACTGTTGAAAGGTCTCGATTACCCTTTGTATTTGGATATTTTTAATGATCCTGTTTTATATTTGATTTTATTAGTTTATTTAACACAAATGCAAATTATACCCGGACACATCACACATCGCTATTTCCTTAACTGTACAAAGATTGTATCATAGATATTAGTCAGCTGAAAAACTTAATTATGTACATGTTTTTATGTCATGTTTATCTGAAACAGATAAACTTACCTGCAAATACTGTCTCAAACAGGAATCAAACTCCAGCCTTTACAAAGTCTTAAACAGGAATCAAACCTACCCTATCCCATATCCAGACCCTATAAATATACAACCACCTTCATAAATATAAGCACACATGATCGAAACACATTGTCGAACTAGTTCAGTAATACCGGGATCTAAATCACTTCCTGTGTCCTCAGCTAATGGGCGAAACGAATTTCCGGGCCGGCCCACTCGACCCTCATATACTACAGATACTAATTGACTTCAGCTTTTGTAATAACTATCTATTAAAATTCAAATCTCTATACTTTGATTTATACTCGTATTAAACAAATCTTACTGTGATTCATATAGCCACAATTAGAATGGTGTGTGTCTAATTAGGAAGGTATTAGAATTAATTTATGACAAGCTTATGATATAATCGTAAATGATAATATGTAATACTTTTGAATTTTTATTTATAGATCATAAATTTTCCGATTCTGTCGATAAAAAGACGATGATATTCTCTTAATACATGTAAATATTTGGTTGGTATAAGTCAGAAATTCCGTATTTACCTATTTCTTTTATTTTTCCATTCTTAGCTCTCCAGATTTATGTCAATTTAGACTTTTTATTTACAAAGTTAGGGCCTAGAATAAGTTTCCGTACATTTTTGTTCTATCAAAGAAAAGTATATAAAATAAAAACTAGATAAAGAATACGGAAAAACAGAATAAGAAAGATGTTTGTCGTAAAGTTGATTTTTAAAGGTGACTCTCGTCATTTGTACCACAATATTTCGTGCAGTCGCCCTTGGTATACGTTCTTATTGTAACTATAAAACCTAATGCGTACATTTTCTGTATCATATTGTTTTAAGAGCCTTTATATTGAACAAAATAACGCAGTATATATGTAACGACTTCCTCAATATCATCGCGGCAATCTAACGTTTAAATAACCAAACATTTTTCCAAATTACACAAGAAAATTAAAAAGAACAAAAAAGCCTAATTCATAAAGATTAACTTTACATGAAATTATGAAGAAAAATATCTTGAAAAGTTTGTAAGAATATATTAATATTTCGCGCTAATTAATACATGGGGCTGTTAGCGTCACGTCGCGGTACCTTGGGACCATCAGCGTAATTACACTTTAATTTATACACTTTCACACATAAATTTTTCAGTAGCTTTTGTTTCGAATCTACTGCCGAGTAACGAGGTAATTACAATAACAATGGGTGTACCCGCGCCGCGATGAATGGGCTAAAAAAACCGTCATTCCATCGCGAACAACCCTATTGTGTAATTTATTGTGGCAATGTCACTACCGGTAATTATTGTTTTTTTTTTCGCGTTTCACCCCCTTTTTTGTAGATGGGTTTGATTAATTCATCGCTGGTTGAATTGATTTGAATTGTGGTGGTGAATATTTATATACTGTAGTTATGTTATGCGGTTATGTGTGCGTAATTTCTATTGCCGTAGGAAAATCTAGATAGAAAGTATTTAAAACCTAATGTTGGCAGTGTTCACCATGCCGGACTGCCATCCGTAAGGTTGCGGGTTCGATTCCCGTGCGGGGTGAATATTTGTGTGAACCACAAATATTTGTCTCGGTCGGGGTGTGTGTGTGAATGAGTGTGTGCGTAGTTTCTGATACCCTAGATACAAGCTTAGTAAGGGGTCAGTCGCTATAATGAGATGATGTAGAGAATGATTATGTTATGTTATGTTAATGAGTACCACGTCTGTTGAGATAGAAAATATTCTAAACTAGCTGTATTTTCTCCATAAACAACTTTACTACCAATATAAAAAAGAAAACTGAAGATTTAGTTTAAGATTTTGTTATAAGTCAGTGAGTGGGTTTCCTTTTTCAACCTAAATCTTTTCACGGGGAAAATTCTGTATATTTTCTTTGGTCTCAAAAAGTACTATTCTGGACTTAAATCTTGAACATCTAGTTTTCTACAAAGTTGTTTCGTTTGTTCCAGAAGCCGATTATACATTAGACGACTCATTTTGGAATGAAGAAAGCCCAGTTGGTAAGTATCCCTTTAAAAATTAGTTCTACAATATTCCACTTAATATTGTTCAAAGAAAAAACAACTCTATTTCTTTGTACATTAAACGAATAATGCTATGAATATTATCTTACGTTAAAGTGTTAATAAATGGGGTGTTTGTTACCGATTAACTTTAGCCCGCGGCTATAGCTTTTTTGAATAATACATGCTCTCGTTTGAGCGTATAATTCTTTAATTAAAATTATAAATATATTCATATTTTCATTAGGTATGAATTAACAGTATTACATATAATAACATGTTTATCAAAACTTTGTATGCATTCATAATGCCAATCGTCGAAACGAATTATAAGTCATGTTTATCTTGCAATAAAACGCCAAACTTCGCAATTTGTTAAAAATGATACACTTACACAATCTTTATTAAAAATTTAAATTCTGAATTTATAAAACTTCCTACAAGAAACATTATATTGTTGAGTCGAATAGTTATCGCGCGGCATGGAAGACGCACGTCTACCGGACGTTCACCGCTTGTCCATCACGAGCCGGCGGGAAGTTACCCATAAAACTGACAAACTGATCTTAATACAATATTATCTTACAAACGAACTTAAAAACTAAGAAAACTTGTTATAGAATTATTACCACGTAAAATTTCGTAAACGAACATCATAAGTCAAACCTCGCAATTTCTTTGAAAATGATACACTTACACAGCTAAATTCATAATTTATAAAACTTCCTACAAGGAACATTATATTTTTGAGTTACGAATATAATGTCCCGAAATCGCTTGGCGTGAAAGACGCGCGTCTACCGGACGTTTCCCGCTCGTCCATCACAGGCCGACGGGAAGTTACCCATAACAGTTCCCGCGGGAACATTGTTATGAATTTTTACCCAAGTCTTTATTGCCACAGGTAAGTTATTATTGCGAAACGGTTGTCCTCTAAGATAATAACACTTATTATGATATAACTGTTATTGTAACTGATATTTTACATTGTTGTTTGGGTCGGTAAGTTATTTTATTTTCTGGGATTTTTTATTTAAGTATATTATTTTTTTCATTTAGTACTCTTGTAGCTAAAAGAGAGGGGTGTCATAAGTTTGACCGTGTGTGGGTGTATGTAACTCTGTACGTTTGAGCAAGTGAACCGATTTGGATACGGTTTTTTCATTTGAAAACATGTTATTTAAGTACTACCGCTAGACGTTTTCTAGCTGCTCTTATGCATGTTTTATCCTTTTCTGTTTAATCGATAAATAGGCTTTAATAACCCAAAAACTACAGAAAATAAGCACTACATATTCAAAAGTTACCCCAATCCACGTTAAAGAACATCAGCCCAAAGCTGGATATGCCAATACACAGAAAAAATACAGCAAAATGGCGTCCATTTTCCGCTATCAGAATGCTACAAACAGACCAAGACCGACTGGCGACTAACAAAAGGAAAAAACCAATTGCGCCCGCCTTTTTATATAAAAAAAATCTAGCAATACACACAAACCCTTTGAGAGCATTAGGCCGGGGTCACTTGTATCGTTCTATTGTAGGTAGGTAAAGACGCAAGTATAGGTCAGTGGAAATGTTTAGCGGTTTAGTACTGTGTCGAATTAAGGTTTCTATTAATATCTACTGCTGCTTAGAAGACTATTTAGAATGTATTAACGCCTCAGTGCTGCAGTGGTGTAGTGGTATGTGCCATTGCCTGCGACGTCTCTTTTAATTGCACATAGAACAGCGCTATATTATAATAATGAGTACTTGCCAGCGCTCACCACGGATAATTTGTGACAGATCACATCAGAATATGGATCTGTTTGATTAAGCAACATTGGTACCATTATATAATAGTGACTGACTTTACAAGTAAAATGGCTGACAGTCAGCCATATTTGGATAAACTAAGGACCAACCCGATTTGGACTTGGGAGAAACTTAAAAAAAAAACTAAACCTGCATCTATACAAGAGAAATAAAAAACACTTCAGTGAAAATATGTGGCTTTGTCATTTTCTTACATTCACATAGGAATACAATTATAATGTTTCATTCAAAATTGAACCCTAAATCTTTTTATTGAAAAAAACTATAACCTCTATTACAACACAATAAAGTATTTATTGTAATAACAAAATCAAATTCTGGTTTCAATTTCATATAACAATATTGGTTACCATTAATGAACATAGTTATTTGATATCAAAATTTTGTTACATGGCTTAATTAACCACAATATTTGAAACATGTATTCGGTGTAATGAAAACTATTCGAATTGCAAAATGTAATGAGGTTACAATTAGAAAATACACATTATATTGGGTCATAAGTATGTGGAAATTGTTTTGTAATTATTGATTTAAATTTTTAAAGGTTATCGGTATGTTGTGTTTATAGTTATTTATGGTATAAGCGAGGTAAGTTGGTGATTACTCCCGAGGCGCTATTGAGGCCCGAGCCGTCAGGCGAGGGTCTGAAGATAGCCGAGGATAGTAATCATCAATATACGTGTACCATACAACGTTTTTCAACACATTTGCGAAGAAATTATCATTTTTCGCTAATAAATAAACAGTTTTTCTATTCGCGCGCATCCAACACAACAATGGTGATTGGCCAAAGACTAAAAGAATATACTTATTAAAAAAAAAACGAACGAATGGATTCGACCATAGACCTACCAAAAGTAACGAAACATAGTTGAAGTTTGTTTTTAAAATGTATGGACACAATTTTTTTGGTATCGAAACTTTTTTAAAATGCAAGCAATTTAAAAAAACAATCTATAACTCACTAGTGAATAAAACGTGTCATTATTCAACTGTTTTTGCACAAATAAGAGACTCTTTATGAGCAAGTGTGTTGAAAAATAAATTACTTACTGCAATATAAAATCATAATAACGTATGGCATTCGTGGATTCTAAGTCCAGATTACTTTCATAAAGAATATTTTGCTGTGCAGTGATTTGTACAGGCTGATACAACTTTTTTTAAAAGACCAAATTGGAATAACAAAATACAAAAGGACTCTTGATGCCGATCTTAACACATTCAAAGTTTAATATTTACTCTTCTGAAAAATTATTCCTCCTAGCCACTATAGCATATCCTCTTTATCATCGTCAGCCCGTAGTCGTCCACAGCTGAACAAAAGCCTTTCCCATTTTGCGCCACCATAACATGCCTTCTTACATCTTCTAATTTAAATAAAAAGCTGCAGTATAATAAGACTAAACATGTGTATTACGATATTCGTGTACACGCCCGCCTAGTTTGGTTAACCCTACAAACGTTGCACAGAACGCCCCTGAGAGTGAGTCCGTGCGTATATCGAATCTGTATCTGAATTAACACTGCCCAAACAAAGCGAATACTCAGAATAGTTAGCCGAGTAATTCACTCAATATATTTGAAACTGAAATTTTGTGTCGCCACATCAAAGCGTGCACGGTAACCAATTTTGATTTGAAACTAACTTGAACTTGTTTGAGCCGGTTTTGGCTGACTTTAACCGGTCCTGACCTGTTTTGAACACGTTTTGTGTAACTTAGTTTATTTTATAAATTGTTATTTGTAGGGTTTAAGGGCGTGTGTGTAATCCTTGATGAACTCTTTAGTTTGTATTGGTTCTGGGAATATACGTGGTTTATTTATAGACGTTCCGTAATCATACCTTTGTGTTGAGGACTTTCTTGATTGGGCTCACCTTTCGTAATGTAACAAACAAATATGTTTCCTTAAACGCTTCTATGAGAAACTCCAATATTACCTCGTGGTTATTGTTTGACATATATTTGACTACAGTTAAGATATAAACATAATGTTTTATTAGTTAAAAACAAAGGTCTTTATCCAGCATTTAAATTTCCTCGTCGCTTCAATCAAGTAACGTTGATCTTGGTCAGGAAGGGGCTCAAAAGTACCCTAATGTTTTTTAACATATATAGGTATGTATACTTAAAATAATTCAAATTAAATAAATAATTAATATTTATTTAATTTGTATTATTTAATACTTACTGAATAAGCGCATACAACTTTATTTTAATCCGTATATATATTTTATTCATTTTCAATTTCATGTTTGTAAATCTAAACCGACAGATCAATCAGGGTACCAGTATTAAAATAATTAATATATTTAACAAAATCAAACACCCAATTAGCGACCACGTAATAGCGGTTCCACTTGTCCTGTCTAATAGCTTTAAACTGTAATCCCTAGGGATAGGTATTACATATTTGTTAAACCCTAAAATCGAATTGGATTATAGTTATAACGAGTTGGAATCGGTCCGGTACCGGGAGTACAAATTATAGTATTATATTACATGAAAACCTCTGGGAACGTCAAGTTTAAGTGGTTCTGATTCTGATTTAGTGGGTTTCTGTGGATGGATATGGATATAAGTAATGTGTTTAGTGATTGCTTTCATTAATGAGTATTTTCTTTTAAGTTGTTCGACGTTGAAAGTTGTTTGTTATAGATTAATTTGTATATGTAAGCACAATAATGCCCTTCGTTCCAAGAAGAAACGATTTTGATGATTTTGCTTAATAAAGCGTAAGTATATTTTTATGTTTATCTCAGCCTATGTTTTCCTAAGTTTGGGACTAGATGGTTTTGTGTGATATGTCTACACATTTCTTTATTATTTTAACAGCACATACTCTATAACGTAAAGCCTCGTATACTTAAACCAAAAAACAGTGTTAGTAAAAGTCCAGTCCACGCCTATACTTAACCTAAAATTAAAACACCAATACTAAAGTCCGGTCCACAAAAGCGTCGTTTACATGCGGGCACGCGTCGCATTCTAATGCAGTGCACACAGACATCGCAAATATGGACGCTTCGAGAACATAGGAGCAGTGCGACGTAAGTTTGATTATGGTTTAAGGTTTAAAAGAGATAGGTTGTAAGATTGTAGATGGATTTTAGACGGAAAATATAATGAGTTACTGTTGCTGTTGACAAAATAGAAAGCATACATTATTTATTTCCCACTATCAAATAAAATATAATAAAAAATATATAATAAATCTATGAACACATCTTTTTATACGTATTGTAGTTTGTGCCTGGTATTGTATTAACATTTTTTCAAGTGGTATAGAAAACTTTGACAATCTGTGAGATTTTACAGACCGATAGAGAACGCGAACTGTCAATTGAGTTTTAAGTTTTGGCGATTATATCTACACTTCTTCTTTTTTTTCTTTCTATATATAAAGCTGAAGAGTTGTTTGATTGTTTTTTTGGTTGAAAACGCTAATCTCAGGCACTGCTGGTCCGATTTCAAAAATTATTTCAGTGTTGGATAGCCCATTTATCGAGGAAGGCTATAGGTTATTTTATCCCCGTATTCCCACGGGAACGGAAACTACGGGGGTAAAACCGCGGATCGCTGCTAGTGTAATTATATAAATCCAGAGTATTCAAGATATTTTTGAATTTGATAGAAACTTATTTATAAAAATAAGTACTTAGTCAATTTTCCAACAAATCGATTACTAATCCAAATAATCACAAAATCTAACTCGATACAATATCTCGATATAATGACGATCTTGTATCGATATTGGGCGTCTTATTCGTATTTACATGCGAATGCATTCGACATGTAAATTTAAACATTCGGAGACGCGACCACGCGCCGCGCACGTGACCCGCCCGCTAATCGGTTTCATATAGATTTTTAAAGATAACTTGGGTTGTTTAGTTGTTTAATTATATTGTACTAGCTGCGCCCTGCGGTTTCACCCGCGTAGTTCCCGTTCCCATGGGAATTTCGGGATAAAAAGTATCCTATGTTCTTTCCCGAACCATAAGCTACCCCTGTACCAAATTTCAACTCAATCGGTTCAGTAGTTTAGCCGTGAAAAGGTAACAGACAGACAGACAGATTGACAGACAGACAGACAGAGTTACTTTCGCATTTATCATATTAGTAGGGATTTTATTTTCAAGACTTTGACCGGCGTGTTTAAGTAGCTGTGAGCTCCAGTTTTAGCTGTGTTGATATGTAACTTATAGCCTTAATTAAATGCGTCATCGAAAGACGCAAAAATAATTCAATGAGGTTAAGGTATCCCTAATTAACAAGCCCTACATGTGATTAAACTATGTTTCATTTTGTACTTTCTCCAGTATCAAGATATTTACTATACAAAATATTACATTTTATATCTGAACCCTCACTGCCTTATTTGAGTTGCATATTTCGTCTGGTTTAGCACTAAACCAGGTTTTACAATGAATTTTAAATACTGTCAAAGTGACAGATTTGACTGACAAGATGTCAAATGCATACCAGGTTTTGTTAAACCAGACTAAAAATGCAACGCAAATACGGCAGTCAGAGACTAACTTAAAAAAAATAGAGAAATTTAAACAATGAGCTATACATACACACTTGTTGTATTTCCTCACTAAATACCTCCAAAATTTGAAAACATTTAAATAAAAGACAAAGCCCGAATGCTCTATAAGATACTGTACAAAAACCGTGATATAAGAGGCAGCTCGTAAAGGGTTCGCCACGCATGCTTGCCTCTCACGCCTTTTGAATCCTACGCTCGGTTGACGCGCGTTGCGCTGCGCACTGTACTCATACAATGTATGTATGCGGGCTTACCTATTATATACAAAATGTAGGTATATTGTACACGTTTAATACAATCGACGCTTTTGATGAAAGGCTTGGGAGTTTTAAAGGTGTTTTTTGTTTTAATTATTATATGTATTTAAGTAAAGTATTTTTGTAAGTTGTTTGCCAAGCCTGAACACTTAGATTCGATTTCTAAGTCAAGCGAGAAGAATCTCGTCTCTAGAGATATCTATAGCACAGCATAATAATGAGTCTATAGTAGAAGAACGTCTATACCAGATTTTTATAAGATATTAAAAATAGTTAATCTAATCCGAAAAATAAACATCGTTATAGCTCAACTTCAAGAGCCTATAATAAACATTTTCAATAAAAAAATATTGAATTCGATGAATCTGCTCATTACCCACATAATCACGGTTCTCGGGAAAAATCTTTTATTAATATAAATATTTTCATATTCCAATCATAATTTGCTTATACATACTCATCATAAATTGTAATGAGAGCCTGTCGTGTCACTCAGTAAGTATATAACGTTATATTTACTAAGCTCACAAACTCATCAGGCTAATTCAAACTTTATTAATATATCAATAAGGTCGTTTATCCCCTGATAGAGAACTTATTAGCATCTCAATAGCTTTTGGGAGCGCTCACAAAATCAATAAATCTGAACACCCAGTGATTTAGTTGCTACGGTTTTGCTACAAACACTACGCTGACTACGTAGCTACGCCGTAGTCAGGTACTAACTATCTCACGAAATGATTGAGACGAATACTAAAGATACTTTGATTATATTGAAACTTGGATAGATTTAATATATTTTCCAAAGCTATCAATAGTTAATTAATGTTCTACTTTTTGTTATATCTTATTTCTGGAAAATTTCATGTTGAACTTCATACTCTTAATATCTGTGTTTCGAAATAGGTCTAGATCCCAAGCCTAGAAAGCAAGGCTTATGCTGTTTGGAGTAAATAACTTCGAATACTTGTCTTGTCTTATTAAAAATGTGTTGTAAACTACTTCAAAGCTCAAAAAAAACGGTTTTGTATGTAGTTTGTAATTCATAAACTGGTCATACAAACATTTATGGTTACATTTGTCCCTATATTTTCCAGTAACATAGTTAAAACTGAGGCAAGTAATACTATCATTTGACTTTAAAACATGAAGATAAATCATCCATTTATAATCTATTTTTTTCTCACACCTCAGCCAGTACGCAAACTTTCGCTAACCCCGTCTCGCCCTATTTCGCGTCACATACATCTTAAGTCTCCACTAATACTCACAGTAATGAATTACGTTCGTGGTTATATTTTGGAATAAATTAATTTGAAATGTAAGCTAAATTGAAACTTAATACCTATGGAATAAAATCGAGAATTGAATTAATGCTTAATGTCGTTATGTGCGATACAAATTGATTTATTTAACGTTATCGCGATATCGTTTATTGGTAACAAGTTATTGTGAATTATGTTGTATGATTTTATCTTTAAATCTTATTAAATGTGCACGGTTTTTTATTAATAACAATCTGTTCTGTGCGGTTTTACCAAAAGTTAAAGTAGCAAAAAGCCCTATATCACTGTTCATAATATTAGCTATCTGCAATTGAATGACTCATCAAAAACGGTGCAGCCATTTCAGAGATTAGCCAAAATAAACGGATAGACAAATATATAAAATTCAAAAGAAGAAGTAAAGTCGTTATTACTCTACTCACGTATGTAGTTTGACCCGCATATAATACACATTTTAAAACACTTTAAATGCATTAAAATTTGCGGTTGGATGTTACCACAGATGACCACAAATTTTGCAGAATCATAAACAAAAATTAAAACCGCGAATTCAATCTGTGCAAAGTAGTTTTATTTCAATATGAGTACACAGTTGGTTTATTATTTGTTAAATTTAATAAGTTTTAATATTTTGACTTTGGCTCTTTTACTACATTTGTAAATATTGAGTCCTTTTTGAATTGATTTCTGAAATTAAATTAAATTTCAAAACCAATTATAATACTTAGTAATACTACGTAATGTTATTTAATATATGTTTTTTTGAAAACTACCTAATTACGAGCACATACAAACAATCATAATACATATATAATATAAATTTACTTCAAACACGTCATAATAATCTTTCAAAACATAATAATCAAGGTTCTCATTACAAAATTGAACGTAACTATACATAAGCCTAGCGAGTATAGTCCACCCCCTATTATGAAGAAGGGGAGGCACAAAGCAAAGGGCAAAGTGCTTGCCCCTTGACCACTTTGTTCTCAGATGAGTACTGTACCTGCACAATACGGCCCAAGATTAAACTATACCTTATATTACATACTTTTACTTAGATTTTTATATTATGAAGTCGTTTATGTATGTTGGGGAGATTAAGAATGAAGTATTTTAATAATTTGTCTTTTAAACGTATTTTATTTTAGTTGAAAATGATAGGAACACTAGCTAGTTTCTATGTCGATTCTCAGCTAAACTAATTTCCGAATCAATGGTAGATTTAGAAAGTAAAGATACAGTTCTATTTGTATGTTAAATCTGGGGGCACGGCAGTGCCCCCCGCCAAGTCGAGCGCGAAGCAAACACTGCCGTACCATCCTTTACAGGAACCCTTTCGCCGCATTTTCAGGCCCCTATTTGAGAACCTCTGGATAAACCCAGAGCACTGAAATTTTCGTCATCCAGTAAGCTATACAATCACATACTTAAAATAAAATTTCAAGTCTGTAGGTCATTTAGTTCCGTAGTTAAGCGAATGCAAAGTTTCGTATTTAAGACACTCACTCACTCACTCACTCATGATCATCAAAATAGAACTAGTACTTCCCATAAACCTAGAGAGCTGAAATTTGGTACAGAGTTAGGGTTTAATGGCCACATAAAGGGAAAACTATAAAAACTAGGATAATCGAACGGGAACGGGAATTATACAGGAACGGGAACGGGAATTGTAACTCAAGAACGGCTGAAGTGATTTGGCTGGAAATTGGTGGGGAGGTAGCTTAGAACCAGGAAAAGGACAAAGAATAACTTTAATCCCGAAATTCCCACGGGATTGGGAACGGGAATTTAAAAATCAAGATCGGCTGAATTGATTTGGCTGTAAATTGGTGGGGTGGTAACTTAGAACCAGGAAAAGGACGTAGGATACCTTTAATCCCGAAATTCCCACGGGATTGGGAACGGGAATTTATAACTCAAGAACGGCTCAACTGATTTGGCTGAAAATTGGTGAGGTGGTAGCTTAGAACCAGGAAAAGGACGTAGGATACCTTTAATCTCGAAATTCCCACGGGATTGGGAACGGGAATTTATAACTCAAGAACGGCTCAACTGATTTGGCTGAAAATTGGTGGGGAGGTAGCTTAAAACCTTGAGAAGAACATAGGATACTTTTTATCCCGAAATTCCCACGGAAACGTGAACGGGAACTACGCGGGTGAAATTGCGGGACGCTTAGTAATAAAATACTACTCCTAAAAAGAAAAAAATGTGTCAAATAAGAAAATCTAATAAAAAAAAACAATATAAACACGTTTCAACAAAAATAAATGAAATCCCACCAAAAACATTCTGTAAAAAACTAGCCAAGTCTCGATGGAGCTGCTTGTTTATCTCTAAAAAGTAATGAAATCTAGACAAAGTCGTGCCAAGTGTAAGGTTCCTTACTGCGATTTCTTTATTATTATAGTTATTGTTGTGTGACTTGGCCGTTGAACATTGTTTAAAACGTTAGTAGTGGGTACAAGTCAATTTTGTTTACACGTAATGTTGTAACATTATTAAAATACCTACGCAGCTTTATCAAGCCTACAATTGACTAGATATTAAATCAACGTTTTTCAAGTGGCAATTTTCTATCGTCAATGGGTAGCGGTTCTGGCGACAGATTGGTGCAATAGTGTCATGGAGCACCTAGTTTTGTACCCTTGTGTACATGTGTACCCTTCAACGGCCAAATCACACAACATTAACTATAATAATAAAGAAATCGCAGTAAGGAACCTTACACTTGGCACGACTTTGTCTAGATTTCATTACTTTTTAGAGATAAACAAGCAGCTCCATCGAGACTTGGCTAGTTTTTTACAGAATGTTTTTGGTGGGATTGAAAATTAACGCTATACCAATGTTGCTATATGTATAAGAAATATCTTTTTTTTATTATTAAACGAAACGTACGTCATTATATATAACTATATATATACAATGGGATGTTTGTACGTCGGCTGCGGACGTGGCTGAAACTAGTCGAGGGAATCGACTTAAATAAGTACGTACAAACATCCCCTTGTATATATATAGTTATATAAGAAATATCTTATTATTTGCAAAACAAAGTTTCTATTAGTATAACGAGTTAACGAGGTCAGTTGGAGATTTTTTCCTTTTGTGTAACTTGAAACTGAGGCATTGTTTAAACGCCCCGTTTAGCCGGGATGATGGATTAATATTTTTATTTTCTCTAATATTTTGGGTAATTTTTGAACTGGCAACCCTTTTTTGTCGATGAAAAAAGTTTTTATATGGCTTAAACTTTTTGGTTCTTTTATTAAATTATTTGAGTGTATGTGGGGGTGACTGGTGAGTCGATGTTTAATTTTTATTTTAATGTTTTAATTTATAAACAGTTAAATGTTTATTAGTTAGTTACAGTTCACTGAATTTTTAGGTAATGTGTGAATATTACAAAGATTTTAACGCTGAAGTTTATATAAAGTTGTAATATTAAAAACCATGCAAATCCGCGCCATACTACTTAATAATAAAACACAGTTATCAGTTAAACCGTCCCCGTTTTGTAACCCAATCAAGCAAGTTGTATCTAAACCGTGCCTAGCTCTAAGTTTCGTTCGACAATAAACTTTAAATGGGTCAACTCGACCGACCAACTTTTATTCCTTCCCAAGTTTCGCCAAAGGTTTTTTCTAAAGTTGTCAGTCACAGGCCGATGACGATGAATGCTCAATAAAAGTAGTTTAAATAGAATTAGAGGTTTTTCCAAGTTTCATGTTAAATTAATTTAAATGAAGTTTTAGAACTAAATACTGTTTTTACGTATATGGGTTTGTACCTTCAGTACAGCAACAGCTGAGATGCCTCCTTTTGCTACAATTGTTTAGTTTTTAAGTTAATTGTGTGTTTGTTTTTTTATCTAGCAATAAATGTTTTTTTAATTTACTTTAATTTACTTCCATTAAATGTCAATTCTCATGAGTAAATTTCAAGTACAAAATAGCTTAACTAGACGGCTCGATATTTTCTCCTTTTTTTATAATACAATTTTATTAAATAAGCCATGTAACACATAACTGATCTGAGTAAAGTCCTCGTATTCTTATTTAATTTGATAATCCAGTAAATTTTATAATCGACCTTTCACTTAAGCGTAGTGATTACGGCTGTTCCTCTACATTTCACTTGCATATAAGTAACAGAAAGAGGCTTTTTCCATGCAATAGGATCACATAAACAGATACCTAATAAATACTCTAGTATTCGTACTATAACTTATTTAAAAACTAATTAAAACTTTAAAGTCAAACAGTTTTAATGTGTGAAGTTGCGGTTAGCGTCCCTACTCTAAATTTCATAGTTCGTGATTAGTGATTCAGATGGCAGCCCTGTGTCGGTCCTCTATCGCTAAATGCAGAGGCATGCATAATGCACGCGTCATCTGCGCGACGCTTCGGGCTTTGAGGAGGTGGGGACAGAGTGTAAGAGGAGATGGTGCCTAGCTGAGCGGGTAGCGAGGTGGTTAGGTTAGGTTACTTAGCTTTGTAATCTACTTTAATCAATTGAAGTTCCTTAAAAAGTTTCTCTGCTTAATTATGCAGTGAATCTAATTTTGTGAAAATGTTCTTTATACTTGTAAAATACATAAAAGATAAGGTTTCATCAATAGGTGTTAAAATAGTTTTGTTTCAGTACGTATGCCTAAAATATTTTCATTTAATTAAAATTAAATGAAAATATTTTAGTGGTAAGTTACCGTTTGAACAAATGCATTGAATCAGATATTGCTATTTGACACATTCCGGTTTTGCATAATCGACATTAATTTCATAGATTGTTATGGTTTACGGAAAATTAATTACTATAATTAAAATATGTTACGTGCAATTCAAAACAATATGAAAATATTTGCGGTTAAAATATGAATCATTTTACCTGCTATAATGAATTTTAAACATCTATAACTCGCGCCAAACCCGAAACTACAAAATACACTCGGCTTTTGTTCGTTTCGTCCAATCCCAACGTTTTATGAGCGGTTTAACTGTTTATTACTTACTTTGAAACATCGTTCGGACTCAAAACAATTCCATATCCGATGATCGGGCGGTCTGTCGTAAACTGTTAGTTTATAATACTGTGTAAACACTTCTTTAATTTGTGTTTATTAGCTGACGAATGGTTGAAGAATGCTAATTCCTCGACGGTTACATCAGATGTCGCTTTGAATTCAAATAGAGAGCACTCGCTCTCATTGAATGGAATAATGTTTGAATTAAATGCAATCTTTGACTCTAATTACAGTGTTAAGATGTTTTTCTTAGTTTAATGAAATACAGGGCTTTTTACATCGGTTTTTGCGTCGCTATAAGATACACGATTAGTTTAATTGTTTGTTTGAACGGGCTCATGTTCGAATAGTTTTGGTTTAGTTTTAATTTTAGATAGCCTATCGATATTTATCGAGGAATTCATTCTTAATTCATTTGATTTTATCCTATTAATATTATAAAGCCGAATGTTTGTGAGTGTGGTTTGTTCCTCTTTCACGCAAAAACTACTAATTGGATTTTAATGAAACTTTACAATAATTTAGCTTATACATCAGAATAACACATAGGATATTTTTTAACCCGAAATTTCTACGGGAACGGGAACTACGCGGTCGAAATCGCGGGGCACTAGTCACTTATATATTTCGATAATATGGGGGTTTGCAATTAATATTGAGATTTATCTGTCTAAGATGTGTTGGTTATCGTGAAAACGTTATTTTCTTCCAGAAATAAGTCAGAAACACTAATTAGTATCCGTCTCATGACCCTCATGGTATGGGGGAGCGTACCTTTGGGACATCACTATTCGCTGTACGTTCTAATTATTATTTCATTTCTTTCTCATATCTCTATCACTACATAGTATAAAACAAAGTCGCTTTCTCTGTCCCTATGTCCCTATATGTATGCTTAGATCTTTAAAACTACGCAACGGATTTTGATGCGGTTTATTTCAATAGATAGAGTGAATTTTATCCCCATATTCCTACGGAAACGGGAACTACGCGGGTGAAACCGCGAGGTACAGCTAGTAAAGAATAAAATTAAGTCGCTTCCCGCTGTCTTCATCGAGGTACGTTTAGATCTTTTATAGTACCTACGTAACGGTAGAGAGATCAATAATAAGTTATATAATTGTAGTAATTATTATATTTTCTTTTATTCATAGAAGAGAGAAAATATTAGCCACTGCTGGGCTAAAGTCGAGAAGAAATGGAAAGAATTGAGAGACACCTTAGACTAGCGCGATAGCGCGAGAAAATGCTTTTTGGCATATTTTAAGTAAATACATGATTTGAAATAGAGGTATTAAGCTAATACCAAATCAATTGCAGCACAAAGCTAGCAAAATAGTATAACCGATTAAAAAGTTATTATGGGTGCGTAATACCCGATGAAATGTTTCAATAAACATCACCTGCAAAATAGATTGATACGGGACTTAATTGAGCTATAATAAGCGGATTATCAAGCCAGCATTGAAATCAAATTACTCATTATTGCCTTCTACCTCGCTATCGGTACGGAGTCGATTATAACGCAGGCAAGTATACATTGAGTGCTTGTTACATAACACAGGTGATGTTGTTGATGCATTCTCGTCAATGTATGTTATTTAACGGTGTGTGCTCGCTCACTCTGTGGTGCAAATTGTGAAGTAATTATGGTTGTCTTTAATTGCGATCGAGATATAAAACTATTTATTTACACACCTAATTAATAATGATTTAAAATAAATATCTTAAAATAATCTCTTGCATAGCTTAAAAGAAGTTTACAGACAGCGCGTAGCAATTTTCTTTTGTATTAGTAAAGGTACCAAATGATAATTCTCAATATAATTATCAAAATTTATCGAATTTATTTCAATGATAGTTCCGAAGTCGACTCCGGAGCCGAGCCCACATCCAAACTATTAACTTTAAGTGAATAATCTTTGGAAGTTACCACAATGTCATAATTGAAACTTGCCTCGAGAACAATTAGTCGATAGTAGACATAATTAGTACAACCTTCACAACTTTGACAATCTGCAGAGATTGGGGCAAAGGATTTGGAAATTTAATATTATATTTACTTTAAGATATTGTAGGTCTGAAGCGCAAAAACGCACGAAATACTTAGCGATTGGTATGTTTCAAAATTTATACAGATGCTGTTTGTGTGTTTGGACCTACAAATTTTTGAGAGATATTTTAATCTTTGAAATATTTATATACTAGTACATATTATTTGATAATAATATAGACAAGCTGATGCTTGTCTATATTTTCTATCCTAACTATAGGACTATTAGATAAATGAGTCTAATGAGTCGATAGTTATCCCTACAATCAATACAGGTCCCCACTCAAACCATACAAACAAAATCTTCAAAAACTTATATTGCTTTACTCTCAGTGGTAACCCTTTGAAAACGTACAGTTTGTTTAAAATTAGGGTCTTTAACTTGATGATTAGTTCGGGTTCTAATGCCAAAGGGCCATGTTTACAGAATTCGTTCGGACTACACTGAAAACGGTGAAACTTTTACAATTACGTAAGCAATTAGCTCCCGTTTATATCGGCCGTATAAATACCAAACGTTTATTAGTTGGGCAGTTTCAAATAATGGGGTTATTTGTTAAAATTATTTATGTAATTAGTGTGAGTATAAGTATCTCTATAATATTGTGTAAATGTAAATAAAAAAGTCCAAATCATTTATTTAATTATGGCATCAATGAGGCATTTCTAAACGTCGTCGATTGTGAATCTAACACGCATCGATCCGGACGAAATGTGTAAAAGAAAATCATGACAAATATCTGTTTATTCCAAAACTATATTTAGTCGTTCGTTTCTACCAGCTAACTATAGATACATAAATATAAATTTCTATCTAGAATCACGTTTTTATAGGTAGAGCTGATTGTCACAGTTCGAACATGGGCTGCTTATAAGATTAATAAAGATGATAGAGATTATTTTGAAATATAAACTGTAAATCACTTTTCATCATCATCATCAGCTCGACAGCTCATAATGTCCCCACCGAGGGTGATTAGGCCTATGTTTACCATGCTGGCCACCTCACATACCTATGTTTATTAATAGGTAAATTGAAAGAGTCTAGTCAAAACCAATTTTAATGATTAATCCATGTCTTAGTATTTCATTATACGCATCAAGAACTAAGCTAAACACAATCCCAGTAACCTTTCAATAAAACCACGGACGTTATCCCGTATTCAAAATTGTACCTTATTCCAAAGTAATTAATGTTTCAAATTTAAAGTCAAACATCACTTTGATCTTACATTAGCAGTTCGGATAAACTATGTACTGTGTATGTATGTATTAATGATTTATATCAAACAAGGGTAACTATAAGTTGTAGTTTGAACTTTACAAGTTTATATTATATTAAGAGCTGACGTCAATCAGTTATGATATCTAAGATTTTGGAAGTTCTGAGGTTTGCGCGTTATGATACAAAGGGATCGTAGGGTTAACTTGACTATTTTATACTTCGATATTAAAGTCATGATTATGAAACGAATTTTACCAGAAAGGTTTGATTAATAACTAGACGGTTCGTAGTCAGCCATATTGAATTTAGAATGACGTCACATGTCAATAAAATGTGAATCAGAGACTTTTAAGAAAATTGAGCTAAAAATATCGTTTAAATAAACTTACAATCAAAGTTACAACGTTCGTATATTTCCATTAAAAAGACTTTTAATCAAAAATTTAACTACTTCACAAATAAGGGGGTAGAATTTAAGTAAAACAAGTAGTCAAACAATAGTTGATCAAAACGTTGGTTGGTGTAGAGTGTAACCAGGGCGTAAAGTCACTGAGCAAAGCTCGGATCGGGACGATATTTGGGACACTAGCTCGCATTGTAGTTCGGGAACTGGGGCGTACGCGCTGCCAGGCCGCCATCTTGCCAGCCCGCCATCTTGGTGTAATCATGTACTTACCTTAATATTAGGTTACGTCGAAGTAAAGAAGCTGTTGTACTTATATTAGGTTGGTGTAGGTAAAGAACCTGTTTTGTGTTATAAAAAATGTATAGTAGTATAATAAAACCCGCTGATTCCGATGTGGTAATTTTAAACTTGAAAAAAAATGTTTTCTTTTAAGGACGGCGTGGGTTGGTTTGTAATTGATAGGTTAAGATTTGTGTATAAGAAAAATTTAAAAATTATTCGTGAAATTACACGATTGCTTTATAAAAGGCAGTATAAAATATCTGTCTATCCATCTAATTTGGTAAAATTACAGGATTGTTATGATGCCTATTAGATTATATATCTATAGACACGTTAAATTTGTCAGGACTAGTATCTATAACTACTTTAACAATTTCGACATCGACTTAAGACCCTAAACTCGATAATTGACGGTTTTTGTACTTTTTGATCTAGTCATATTATATGAAAAGCGTATTTTATAAACATGCTTTTAGGTAATAATTAAAGGAAATATTGTCATCTAAAAAATACTCAGAGAAAAACAATATTATACAGAAAACTTAAAAAAATATATCAAGAAAACTGAACATATGTTTTCTGAATTTCACTTTTAGCATTAACTTCCATGCCTTCGGATTCTAGTAATTCGACCAATTTAGCACTAAAAATTAAACAAACTTAAAGTCCAGATCCTTATTAAGAAAATACTCATAGGAAAATTTAATTGTTATTATAATTATTATTGAAATCGAAAAAAATATAAAGTTAGAATTTGTAAAAATCACACTCAAGAAAATCGTAATTTACGTTGATAAATGATGCTCAAAACGTTATTAAAATTACCTCAAATAATAAAAGAATATTTTCTACAACAATTATACTAAAAAAAAATCTCTAAAACAAATTGTCTTTTTTTCTACAAATATTTTAAAATCATCATAAAACTACTATAAAATCGGACGCACGAAACAATTCAAATCAGTCTGCCACGAGGCTTTTTAGAGAGAGGACGTATCGCTCCTACCGAGCGTTTGACCTTTGCGGCGCGTACGAATTTTATACGATAACTCATCAACATGTTTTGATACTCGATAATAAATTTTGTTTTATAATTTGAATTATTTATTTAAAAAAATATATTAACATTTATGACAACAAATAATGTTTTAGAATGCAGGCATTTACCCACATTAGTAATGTAGGCATTTACCCACATTAGTAATGTAGGCATTTACCCACATTAGTAATGTAGGCATTTACCCACATTACTAATGTAGGCATTTACCCACATTACTAATGTAGGCATTTACCCACATTACTAATGTAGGCATTTACCCACATTACTAATGTAGGCATTTACCCACATTAGTAATGTAGGCATTTACCCACATTAGTAATGTAGGCATTTACACACATTACTAATGTAGGCATTTACCCACATTACTAATGTAGGCATTTACCCACATTACTAATGTAGGCATTTACCCACATTACTAATGTAGGCATTTACCCACATTAGTAATGTAGACATTTACCCACATTAGTAATGTAGGCATTTACCCACATTAGTAATGTAGGCATTTACCCACATTAGTAATGTAGGCATTTACCCACATTAGTAATGTAGGCATTTACCCACATTACTAATGTAGGCATTTACCCACATTACTAATGTAGGCATTTACCCACATTCCTAATGTAGGCATTTACCCACATTAGTAATGTAGGCATTTACCCACATTACTAATGTAGGCATTTACCCACATTAGTAATGTAGGCATTTACCCACATTAGTAATGTAGGCATTTACCCACATTAGTAATGTAGGCATTTACCCACATTAGTAATGTAGGCATTTATTTGTTTTATTCATTATTCCTTGTTGTGAATAATGGAATATCGAATCGAAAGTTATTACGTAAATTATATCTAATCATATACTACCTACTACGAATCGTAAAAAAAAAATATACTCGTATTTTTACTTTTGTCAATAACTTTTACACAATTTATAATTTCCAATGGATCAAAACCATTCGGCCGGAGTATTCAGAGCGAGCGCGCCGTCACCACATAGACAGTGTGCATGCGGACACGCGTGCGCGTCTGTGTGAGTGAAAATTTGAGTTGTCGCGCGCCAGATCAACCCTCTTAATGTCTAAATTAAAGATCTAAAAATATAAGTGTATCAGCAGATAAACATGTATATTCTCATATGAAATTTCCACGAAACAATTATAAACGCAGTCATACCGAAAGCAGCTTAGTTATTATTCGAATTGAAGGTAAGCGAATCATAGTTTTAATACCAAATCATCCGTTCACACATCACACAAATCTGCCAATCACACCAATCAATTACTAAACATATGTATTAACTACTGATGCACGCTAAATTACTCTCGAACAATCGAATATATTATTGCATAAGTTTCCCTATACTACATGAGTTATTAAGGTTCACAATCGCACAGCTACAATAAACGAAATTATATGAAATATTTACTTAGAACTAAACCTCGTGAGCTGGGAAAAGCAACCTTGTGTATTTCAGGTTATGATTTAAGTTTATCTATAAATTATGTTCTTGTTTTTATCTAAATAGACATTAGTATAATGATATTTACTGTGTGTATCCGTTTCTTCATTTCCCATACAAATGTTAGGGCAAAAAGTATTCTATACATTTTTGTCGTTTGTTTAACCTATACCAAAGTATATTTCAAACTTTTGCATCCAGAAACACTACTGTATCAAGCACCGTTTGCTCACTAACATAAACTAGAAATATTTAGAAGAATATCAAAGAATTTCAGAAATACAGCGTCAGTTCTCAACACCTAAACCGAACTCAGAACTTGATCAGTAAAAGTAATCAACAATATGAACCTTATCTACCCATTGGTTCGAATTGGCACTCAGCGCACTGGCGACGTCACAGTTATCTAAACAGCAGATGAATCATAAAGTCCTGGACAGTGGTGCACTCAAAGGAACCTGAGCACCGTTTCCCTTTATCGGTCCCCTTTATTGAGAACGCTAGATCAATGAACATAAAACCTCCGGATAAAATTTTAAGGCATCGTCCGAAGAAACTTCCCGCTCACCTTTTCGTTACGATTTAATTTAAAGTTTAGTTTATTGCCGTCTTAAACGGAGAATGTTGATCGGGATTTGTTCATTAAATGTTTTTGCGATGAATAAAAAGGTTTCGTTTAGTGGCGAGCTAGAGTTATACTCGTAAGTTGATTAGTTAACTTAGTAAGGCTGCGCGTGTGTTGTGATCTTTTATTAAAAGTCTTTGAAGGTGCCTTTTCTTATATAAGGTATTGGTTAGACTAACTAGTAAACTAAAGAAATAACCCAATAACTTTCGTATGCTAGTGATTTTATTGGTCATTTAGGTAGTCTTGGTAATATAAGTTTCAAATTAGCTAGCTATATAATATTGATTGCTAATATTTAAACTTTCAAACAACATTTTCTAAAACATCTTTTACACTACATACTACAAACAACATTTTCAAAATATATCAATATAAAAAGAAAATATATTATTGTTTTCAATTAAAGGACTAAAACTACTTCTTTAGTTCTGAGTTTTTTTTTATCTCGAAATATAGGAATTTACACAGGAAAAACTATAGGGCAGTGCTAGTAGCCAATATGCTTTAAATCTCAGAATCATACCATCACATTTTAAATCCTATTCAAAGCATAAGCGATGCGCAATATCTGTAAGCTAAATCTCCCAGTAACGTTACGTAATCGTCTGGCTTGAAAACTGTAAGACCTCAACGTCTAGAAATAATCAGTTCTTATTAAAGTAATATCTAACATATAAGTAGTTACGTTGTAACTGCTCTTATGACCTAAATGAGTTTCAATATAGACGTCCATTGTCGGATTTAATACGATCGTAAAGCGAGGATTTACGTCGTAAAACGTCCTTTGAACAACGGTTTGCGTCTTACAACCTTCAACTTGCAATTGCAGTTTGAAAACATGCACTTTTTTAATGTTACTTAAGTATTTCTTTGACTGTTTATTCTACGAACAGTGTTTGTGACGTTTATCTTCTTATTCGCGTTTTAAGATATTCTGTTTTCAAACGGGGTTATTAGAGTTGTTTTTTCTTTTCCGTGAGACGACTTTGTACAGTGAGGCAATGAAAATCCTACTAATATTATAAATGCGAAAGTTTGTATGTTTGTGCGTGGATGTTTATTACTCATGCACGCAAAAACTACTGAATCGATTTCGATTACATTTTGTACAGACGTTCCTTATAACTAGGAATAACACATAGGATATATGACTATAAATGAAAGCGCTATTTCTCCCACTATTTCATAAAATAATAATACCTTACCATGTATTTGTATGTATGTTCGTTCTATGTGTAAGTCGTCAAAAATTGCAGCACACACACGGGACCCATGCTAGAAAGGTCAAAACTGCCCATTGCACTCACGTATAAACTTAAACAATTTTAAATTACACTTCAAATTTCTCTAATTACTGTTCAGCTGTTTCATTTACTCAAGACCTATGTGATGTGACCTTTATGGTCAGTGATTGTTAAAATATGAAAATAAGATGACTTCTGACCATCACCAATTTCTAAGTTCTCCAAAAAATTTCCTGCAATTAAATCTCCCCCTTATTTGCAGGTGAAGTGGAGCGATTATTGCGTGAATACAGAGAGAACCAAGAGCTGGTCCGCAACATTGGCGCTCACTATTACCAGATCATATACCCTGTGCAGCTGCGGCACCACGAGAAGATGGGCATCTCTACCAGGGAGGTCAACACGGTGAAGGTAACAACACTACCTTAGTTTATAATGCTATTGAAACTATAAATATTGAGTCACAATATTTTCTGTGTCGGCGGTCAGAATTGGAAGCTGCTATTGTCATTTTGATTCTAATGTCATTTGGATACATTTTCAATAATCTGACAACCAAAATATGCGATTACAGCGACGCTGGCACCGGCACAGAAAAGATTGTGACTCATTAAGTCATTTGGTACTGTTGGTAGCTAAAGTAATACATTAAAGATCAAGTTCATTTTAAAAATAGAATATAACCTGAAGACCAAGTACTCGTAGATTTTAAAAAGGATTTGTCTTTTTTATATTTAACCAACAAACAATATATTTTGGTCAATTTGAACTGTGCAAACTAAATTATAAGTCTAATCGCGCCTAAAAAGATTTACCTAATGAGATTACACTGACCGTCGTCAATGTCGAGTGTGTTGTTTTGCAAAATAAAAACAATATTACAAATATACCTATGAACTAGAAATATTATTTATTTCGTACCACGGATTTATATTTCCATTGTTGAGGCGTATTTTGATTGATATTATGTTCAATCCGCAAATATCCAATTTCGAATATGTTCAGCTTGTAATTGATTCTACTCGGAATACCGTAAACGATTATAGCTATGCAGTTATGTTTCATAAATAACTTTAACCATTTTAATAAACGTTACCAGAAAAGTTCTCGTTACAAAATTGTTTTCAATTACTCTTATCAAAAAATTTGATTCCAAAATTAAATTTACTCAAAGACCAGCGTGGTTTAACAGTTGAATTATTTGTCAGATTTAAATGTTGTGTTTCGAAGACAACCTAATTATAATTTTCATGGTAACTTTATTCACCGAGTCACACCTTCGACGGAATTATAACACAATTTACGAACAAGTCTCAAACTTGGTAGGCCTCTGTTACAACGAGAGTTTTACAGAAAGTAAGCCAAGTTACAGAATCGACTTCCGACTGTTTCAAAGACCCCCCACCCCCCACCCCCGACCATTTTAACTTCTATTTAATCTACCCTTGTTTTCTATATGTTATCACTTTTCCACTTGTTGTCTAAATGTACCGTTTTCGGATATTCCCTTTTGTTTGTTCTTTGAACTTCGATTGTTTTTATTATTCATGGTTTTTAGTATTCGAGCTGCTTTATATTTCTTAAGTTTCGTTTTGTTTTAGACAAAATACTCCGCTTTTACTTACGAATTATTGTTACACGATAAAAAAACGTTTACCATTATTACACGAAAATTCATGTTACTGAATTTTGACCTGTTTCATTTTCCTTTCGAGAACAAAAGCCACATAGGTATAGATAACCTATCAAACAGTAGATTCTCATATAACTTTCGGTGTTTCCAAATACTCGTTGAAATACATCACAGGACCTGTTACTAAAAGATTAGTGTTCACACAGAATTGCAGTAATAACAAACCATCGATTGTTCGTGTTCAAGTTAGAGCAGGATGCAGAATACTGACAAACGCTTTGAGAGAAAGAGATAACGATAGTCATAAAGTGAAGGATACTGCCGTTGAATCTGATCTAATGCAACCGATCAGGATTGCTTTCTTGAAGTAACATAAAATGTATAACGTTATGGATAGAGTTTTATTGGACACTCGATTTCTAAGCAAAGGAAATATTGGTAGCAAATATGTGGAGTATTTTTATGTTTACTTTATTTATACTATGGCTTAGATTCAAAATAATTTATTCAGTTTGGTTTTCAATGAAGCAATTATGAAAGTAAAAAAGTTTATAAAAGATGGCTTAAAAGAGTGATTGACTAAAATTTTGTAAATACAAGACATCTTAAGTCCATGACTCTCTTTAAAGCAATTCCTGGATAAATTGTAACTTTTATTAGTGTCTTTTAATACACAGTTACAAACAAACACACATCCAGCCTTACTTCACAAACAATTTATAAATAGCCGTTCATATCCAGGCAATCTACAAACGTTATAAGATTTTATTCAACAAATACTGTCCCGAGCAAACAAGTATTTAATATTAAAAAAGGTCATTGTATAGATCAAATACTTAGCATCAAATAACTAAATCCTTATTGCTTTATCCTTCATATTTTCATACATGTACGTCCGTAAAGTAAAGAGCTACATGATAAACATGAGATCACTGGAAATACTGATGCGGGGTATTTTCAATAGCTGGGTCCACACTGAGCGATCTAACACGCTCCAATCGCGCGCGGCAGGAGCGCGAACCAAATGTGCGGGCGGTGAGGATCGCGTGCGGCCCATACCATACAACGCCGCTTGCTACATTTGGGCTGACTTGCACAACAATTGCTAAATATGTTTAGCTCTTAAAACTATTTATCGACTGTCAAAATGTAAGGAAAAATTTAATTTTAAATATATTTAAGAACTAAACATACTTAGCGGTTGATGTGCAAGTCAGCCTTGAATCGCGCGAACGAAGCGCGCGTATCGTCCAGTGTGGACCCGACTAAGACTTGATATCATGTATCTCTCGCGTCCTTCGACAAGTCTATTTTCTTTGGTCAAACGATCGTTACATAAGAAATAGTAGTCTTAACATAATAATCTCGGAGACAATCCGATGAATAATGTATGTGGGAATGTAAAGTAAATACTGATTGGAAGGAATGTATTGGGTTTGTAACGAGACGGATATTTTTGGGATCTTTTTTACTGTAATAAAGAGTGGAGTTTATTAGATGACGGTGGCAGGGAGGAGCGTTTTATCGTTAATTTTTTTTAGTTCTATAGAACTCGACAGAGTTACTAACGGAACATTGTGTGAATTATTATATGCTTAGAGAATTATGCTATTAGACCTCTCAAATTTAGATCCTGTATGAGTATTTAATTCTAAAGAGTAATGACTATCGATGTTATTAGTACGACTATGGGGACCGACTGATTGACGTGCCCTCTAAAGCATAGAATGCTTATGAACATTATTATTGTAAATAAAACAATACATATATATTACCTTTAATCATAAAATCTTGCAAAAATATGTAGGTAGTCTTAACAAAAAAACACTTTGAATTTTTAATATATAATACTGTTGGTGTTCCTATTTAAATAAATAAATAAAAAAACACCAATATTAATATTTAAAAACAATAATAACCCGAACGATAAATTATTTATTAAACTATCAGTTTGTAAACTGGTAGATAACTGGATGTTTGCGTAATTACTCGGGCACCAAAAGGTACGGGGATCGATCGAACTGTCTTCTAAGAGTTCAAACAAGTTTCCAGCCAAGTTAAATTGCTTTGCGGATGAATATTTTGTGTGGGGAGCGGAATGTGGCCGGATCATGTGTCCTCACGATATGAGAGGAAATTTTACATACTCGGGACTAATCGGGATTGGTATGATTTAGATTATCGGGACTGGTAAAATATTACTATAATGAATTCTACAAGTAGAAATAAAAGAAAAATAATAATATTTCGATATAGTTTTTATAGTTATCATAGTTATTAGCACTCAAATTATTATTATAATTAACGGGATATTTACCATGTATTATTTGTTTCGAGTTAATATCGGAAACTCGAAACAAATAGTATACATGGTAAATATTCCGTTAATTATAATTATTTAAATAATATTTCGGTTTTGAAAAGAATTACAAATAAAAAATGTGTTTTAGCAACGAACATGCGTTTCAGTTATGAAATCGAGCTCTAAAGACGTTCTTTATTCTATTCATAGATTCAATAACCATATATTCCTTTAACATTATGTTTTCTTTCAACAATCCCATAATAAGTATACGAATATATAATAATTTCGATATAGTTTTTATAGTTATATACGCGTATTACTACAGATGTACGACGAAGAAAGGAAGTAACATAACGTATCTCCATCACAATGTATATAGACATCGGAATTAAAGATAACTCAGTCAAAAAATCACATTAAAAATGAAAGAAATATTTGATTCCCCATAGAACCACCGTCAACATTCTGTATTGGCTTCGAAAATATTTCCATAAAAAAAATGTGACAAAGAAATAAATGATATCTAAATATTCATTGAACCTAATGGAATCACGGTTGTGTACAAAAGGAGAACGGAATAAGAAGAATGAGTAAAATTTAAGAAGTAATTACATGGTACACACAAACACGGTATGACTGGAGTTCGTTTACTGACAACTAATTTTATTTACGTAACGTCTGGATCGCTAATGCGTTGATTTTTTTGACAACGGTACAAGTGTTGGGATGTCGCGAGTAATTATTAAAGGAACGGCGTGGAAGGTAGAGACTACTTGGTTGATTTGGGGGTCGAATAAAATGATAGATACTCATAATGTGAACGTGTTTATTGTACGGAGTCTGGGCTATTAGTTTCTAAGCTTGAAGAATCGTGGTACTTATATCTAGGTAACATTGTATAGGTGTAACACTAAATGGCTACACTACAGGTGTATCTAGTTATTAAATTTGTCCAATACTGGTATTGTAGGCAAGTTTTACTGGCTTACTTGGCTTGAAATTTCGAATTCCTTTTTACCAAATGATGACCAGTTTTGTGTTTGTGTTTCGTGACTTTCAGCCGCTATCATTATTGTTAGATCTCTATTCAATGAATGACCTGAAGAGTCACAGAAAAGTTCCCATTGGATTTACAAAAATGACCGATATTTTTTAAGAAAAATCGGGAAATAAACAAGCAAATAATTTATTTATTCTAAAAACTAACCACGAAAGACTAGAATTAAGACAATTAACAAACAAAAAAAATTAAACATTTATAGTGAAGTTAGTACATTATCGCGTCTCTCTCAGTTCATGATTTGTGCCAATTATACTTGAGAATAAATTGTGTCCCCGAAGACAATTTCCATGGATTTACAATCGTTCCTTTTTATACGAAACGTTGTTTGCTAATTCTGAAGAGAAAGCGTCGCTCCGTGTTTTTGTAACTCTGATTTAAGTACTTTAAATGTCAAATTGGACCAAAGTTTTTACAAATTAAGTAAAGTGGAGGTACGAGTTGTTTCTCCCGTAATTTGCTTCAATTTTTTTGATAATTAATGTTAACTTTTTAATTTAATTAGTACGGCCAAAGAAATATTGTCGTGAGAGCAAGGTTTTGTTGAATTTATGTCTCATTCTTTAGGTTTTCAGTATCAGATTTAGTCAAAGGAAACTATAAATAATTATAAACATTAGTGTTGCTATTATTGTAACTTAAAAACCTCTTTTATTAAATAATCCCCAAATTATTTAGCTTGAGTTTTCAACTGTGTTCCCGTAAATAAAAATCCCTAAAAATAAACTGAAAATAACATCAAAAATAAATTAAAGAAGCCAAAGATAAAATAATAAAACATAAATCAGTTAATCTCAAAACACCGCTGCAGAATAAATTTAAATCACCTTTTGTATTTACCCGATAAAGAAGTTCGCACAAACTAGATTAAGTAACTTAAAAATTTCACAAAGGCGAGTTAAATTGAACTATATGCACAAGTTTGGATTAGGGTGGCGATAAAATTGTTTTCTTAACAAAATGTAATACAATTTTAAGGGAGTTGGCCAGTTTCGGTTTCAAACAGTTGCTTCTTCGAATATTTTAGTATTGTAAAAAGTTTCAATTGGAATATTGTTTGGTTGTAAAGGTAACTTAATTAATTAACTGTTTAGGTGTAATAGCAACAATGATATTAGTATACAATGAAGAGAATGCTCTTTACTCTGTAGTGGGACACACCATCATCAGCTCATTTATGTCCCCACCGAGGGGCACGAGCTTACCCTTAATTAGGGTCATTAGGCCTTAGTCAACAACGCTGGCCAAGTGCGGGTTGGTCGACTTCACGCACAACCCTAGAATTTCTGCCCAGGTGTGTGCAGGTTTCCTCACGATGTTTTTCCTTCATCGTAAGAGCGTCGTTTACGTACTTATGAATTCGATAATTGAAACACATTGGTACGTGGCGGGACTGGTAAGGTTCGAACCAGGCACCTTCCGATCGGAAGTTAACGGCCTTAACCCCTGCGCCATCGACGCTCTTATACATCTCTATAGTGGGACACATAATGTAACAAATAAATGAATGAGAAACAATATAAATGAATACGCTAGTTTATGGGAGGATCACAAAAAGAAAACCGTAGAGATCAAATAAAACACAAGGAATTTCTATGGAATAACACTATCAGTACTATCATTGAATGTCGTATTATTGCCACCATCCTGTATATCAAAAATTATTAGAAAATATATATATATATATATAATAGTAAATAATTATTAGTTTATGTAACATAGATAATACCAAGCGAAAACGAACTTTATTCATATAATCTTAGAAACTACTTAATTATTGTCTAAAATTTAATTATTCCTTCGCAAGTGAAACCGCGTCATGTAAACTTTGAAGTTCGGTGTAATCCTTAATTGAAATATAGTTGGTGTACTATTAGTGAGTGGAAAATAGTTTGGTGGTCACACAAGGATTAGTGCGGGTGAGAGGTTTCTTTGGGACGTCGGGACCGGGAACTTGGTAGTGGTTGTCATGGTAACCGTGACAGATTAATTGTTTATTTCCTAGTAATATACAATAGGTAAGGTTCAAATGTTAGCTGGATATTTGGGCAGTTTTAACTTTATTCAAATGATTATTGAAACCAGCGCCTCACGGTTTCACCCGCGTAGTTTTCAACTTACGCCCATTTTCTCAAGGGAGGAATTTCCAAAAATCCTCTCTTAGTGGTAGCCTACTCCCCCCAACAAACACGTGCCAAATTTCAGCTATCTGCGACCAGTAGTTTCGACAGTGCGTTGTCTGTCAGTCAGTCAGTACATCACTCAGTAGCGGAAGAGCTTTAAATATATAGATAGACAGAAGATGGTACATTTATAGTAACTATAATATATTCAATTATAATAACTAATAATTCTGTGATCCGTCTGTAAATTTGACACATATGAAAACACCTACTCTATCTTAAAAGGTAATAATATTGTTTGATAGTTGAGTATACATTATTTTTATGTATTTAGATAAAAAATAATAACTATTAAAAACGATAAAGTCTGTTAAAAACGGCTACTTATTTTCTATTTGTTTAGCCTATCTTATCCCTGTCTCCAGTCAACACGAGCAAAACTGCAAGTCACTGTCAGTATAACCTATAATAATAACCTTCTTTTTGTGCAGGGCCGAGGATACGACTATCAACAGGGAACGAGATCACGTACGAGGGTGAGTGTAGCCATATTAGTTTACTGTTTACTACGTAGATATAGTGGAATTTAGAATAGTAACAACAAACAGTGCCGCAAGACGCACACTAGCGCATTCTACGGTATTGTAATGACTTCATCGAAATACTTTTTCTTTAGGAATTTGTGTGTTGATGTAAAACCGTTTTGTTATACTTTTTAACCCCCGACGCAAAAAGAGGGGTGTTATAAGTTTGACGTGCCTGTGTGTGTGTGTATATGGGGTGCGCCAAAGTTCACCTAAAATTTCAACTCCGATAATTGGAAATCCGAAAATTTTCTTCCTAACATTTTTTATCCTAACAATCGCAACTCCTAAAATCTTTGTCACTAATGTTTTAATTCCGAAACATTCAACTGCATAATGTCAGTAGCAATAAACATCTTTTACACTTTTATTTGTTTTCCTAATTTTCTCAACATAACCATCGTTCATACTATTATTCAAAGTCATATCTTTTTTGTTTAGATTTATTTTTATTTATTATAATCAATATTATATACATCAATTTTTCGTAACTTTGTTTTTACATAACATGTAGGTATAACATATAACGCACGAGCCGAGCGAGCAAAACCAGAGTCCTGCTCCAATCATTCAGTCAAGTTCCAGTAACGAATCGGTCTTATTCCTAATTATTGGTTTAGGTTATGTTAGAACTGTAACCCCAACGCACGAGCCGAGCGAGCGTAGCGAGCGTGCCGCGGCAGCGGCCGGCGAAGTGCCAGAACCGAATTGGTCCTTTAGTTATGGTTATGGTAAACTCCCAGGCCATAAGCATAACCGTAAACGAGTCGTATAATAATCATTAAACTATAAATATCATCTTCTACCCGTATATAAATTTTTATTACACTTGGTAAATGTTTCTTTCTGAGCATGAGTGAAAATATTATGGTAAGTATGTTTAGGGATAAAAGCGTTATGATAAAAAACAGTAGGAGTTTAAATATGTTTACATTAATGATGTTAGTAATTAAAATTTTCGGACACATCAGTGTTATGAGCATCGTCGGTAGCACTACAAATATTATGAATTAAAACTTTAGGATGAAAATTTTTAGGAAGAATGATCATTCGGACTACAAATAGTTAGGAAAAACATTTTCGGGTAAAGAACTTTAGGTGAGCCAATATGGACCCGTGTATATGTGTGTGTGTATCTGTCTGTCTGTGGCATCATAGCTCCTGAACGGATGAACCGATTTCAATTTAGTTTTTTTTTGTATTAAAGGGGACTTACGTGCGAGTGTTCTTAGACATGTTTGATGAAAATCGGTTGACCCATTTAAAAGTTATGGGGGTTTGAAAGTAATTGTGTTGGGGGTTTTTTTAATTTTAAATTTTTGTGTTAATACTTTTACGTTATTTTTATCAGTAATCGGGTTTTAATTCGAGAACTTATTTTGACTCTTGCTTAGTTAAAGTGTATCTGCTTACATAATTTATTTTGTCCTACAAATTGATCGGTAGGTTATTCCAGTCTCACGTTCCAAAGTTTTATATCCTTGCTATCCCAGTTAGCTACCACAATCGGGAATTTTTGAAAATCAAATGTTGGGCGTCTCATCAAAATGAAGTTACTCATGGAAAATTAGCTTGATAGTAGTTAATTGGAAAAAAAAAGAAAATATCACACTGTTTTTTTTACTTATTTTCACTACACAGTTGGTGTAATAAGTCATATTTTTAAAGTATTTTTTTTTCTTACACCATAAATTATGGGAACTCTAAGCAACCTTATCATAATAACCTCCATATACGAACCTCTTCCACACGCACCCGTAAATCAAATTTACGTTAACATCCCAGTAAATCTACGTGAAGAGCTACTAAATTACACCAAACACTGGTACCACTTTACTTATGAATCTTCCGAACACTCACTCACTGAATCTTACGTGAGTTATGTTTTAAAGTATCTTATACATCAAAACGTTCACTCAGTGTGAAGTTGAATCTACTTATAAAAATGAAACGTTTAGTGGCAAGTGCATAACTTCAGATTAGGTTAGTTCTTTTTTTAAAGATAATACTCGTATATGCACGAGGAGCTATACAATAAAATTGTACAGCAAAAGGTCACTATGGTCACAGTATAATAATGAGTACTAGCGTACTATGGTATCAAGAGTTTCTAATTGGCAGTTTAGTCATAATAATAATTAATTGCAATACCATTATTCATTGTATTTTAGACATATCATAACATATGTGTAATTGTACATTGAACTAATTATAAACGTTCTCCTAAAATCTAAATGATGTTCACAAAGGCTCTCTACGTGGCCCGTACTAAAATTCGAACGTAAATTCAAAATCGAACAACATTCCATACAAGAAAAAAGCAAACAAATCATCCTTTCTTCAAACAAAACAGAAACTACGTTGTAATTCTTAGTTCTAGAGGAAAATGATGATTCGACCTCGTCTGTGGGCTTAATTACACCCCTATAGGATCAAGGGGAAGCTCTGCAGTAATTATTTCTTCTTTACGCTATTTTTCCAGGGAAACATAGAATTCAATGGGATTCAATCATGGCGGCTCCGTAGTCTGTAGAGGCAGAGGGATTGACGGTAGACTTAGTGATGTTATTTTTATTTAATTTATTAGAAAATACTAGTTTTGTGTAAATGGTTTAATACAAATAACTTAACATAACATAACATAAGCATTCACTACATCATCTCATTATAGTAACTGACCCCTAAGTTCGAAACTTGTATCTAGGGTATCAGAAACCACGCACACACTCATTCACACACACACACCCAGACCGAGACAAACATTTGTGGTTCACACAAATATTCACCCCGCACGGGAATCGAACGAATTTGGTAAAAAGTTTTGTAGTTTTCTATTTGAGATTAGAAAATGTAACCGATACTGAGTGACTGACTATACACACAGCTCAAAACACTGAACAATGTTATTACGACGTACATCTGCTAAGAAAAAAGTGAGTAAAGCCGCGGACTATACTTACTAATTCGTTAGATCTTAGACTCGAAGATTACCGTCAATTTTGGACTTAGCAATAAGGATTAAGGCTAATTCAATGCGAAAATATCCTGGTATAGCTTAATAGGGTGTCTTGTATTATTATCCTAAATTATAGAGTTTCAGTAGAGCTACGAAATTAATCTGCCATACAATTACAAAACGTGTTTTATAGTTTTTCAATATTTACAAAACAATATATACTTACTTATATAGCCTACGTTTTATGTAATATTTTGACATAAAGCACTACTTCAATAAAATCTCACATTTCTCTTCACCAGGCATCGAACTGGAAACCTCTTAATCCTAATCCTAATCCTAAGTTACCCTAACTAATATTATAAATGCGAAAGTAACTCTGTCAGACAGACAGACATGTCTGTTACCTTTTTACGGCTAAACTACTTCACCGATTGACTTGAAATTTGGTACAGGGGTAGCTTATGGTCCAGGATAAACATAGGATACTTTTTATCCGGAAATTCCCACGGGAACGGGAACTACGCGGGTGAAACCGCGGGGCGCTGCTAGTATCAAATAAATATAAAAGTATACTCACAAAGGATGACAGTTCGTTTTACCACAACTATTGTTGTTTCGAATAAGCCGAGATCTCGGTGTAAAATGGCGTCCTCGTCTCGGTTGCAACACAATCCTGATTACAATATCCACTCAGTGATAGAAATGCAAATGGAAAAATAATGTATAAATATTGAGCTGGAAAGAAATAGTAGATCTATAATAGAGAAATTATGTGTTAGCTTATTGATTTGTGCTCTAAACGATTAAAATGCAACTTTCATTTACTACTTCAACTTATTTGGGGAATGTCGTAAAAAGTACCGGTCTCTAAAATATATTATTGCTATTTTTGGGTTATTCCACAAATCCCCATTGGGAATCCCCATCAAAGATTTAATCAATGAATTACAGATATTTTCATACTAATTGTCTCACGTATTTTGATCTAGGGAAATTATGTTAAAAACGCAGGCCTACTTCCTCTATGTGTACTATATTTCATAGAGGTTACTCAATTAAGGTAAACTCACACTTAACGTCACCTATGACGTGTAAACAAAACGTCAAAGATTGTCAACGAGCGTCATTTTCTAGAACATTACGCTCGGCGAGGCAGCGAGCGGTTGTGTAATGAAGCACGGACGTTCCCACTCGCTCCGTTAGTTCATGTAATTGACGGTATTAGCCGTCGCCCGGCCGCGTGATCTATGTGTGGACGCTGCTTTATCTCGACAACACTCTTCGAGGAAAAAACGAACGTTTGAAAGTGAAATTCTTGATTGGTTATTTGGGAGCCTTTGAAATTGGAATTACTATTTTTAAAAGAGGAATTAAGGAGATGTATGAAATAGAATGGTTTGTTAATGAAATATGTATACATAAAAAAGTAATTATATTTATAATTTACTAGCAACGCCCCGTGCTAACCTGCATAAATCTGAATCCTGTAATAATATTCAGATAACAAGTAAATAGGTCCAGTAGTCCAAATTAGAATGACTCACTAAAAAACAAAGCAAACAGTCCAACACCATCCAAGTAGTTAGTTTATCTTTGTACTTTGTAAATCAAAGGCGTCACGTGTTAACTGAGGACTGACACCGTAAATACGTAATTAGGGTCCCACGTAGTACTTCAACATACGCTTAAATATAATATCAAAAGATACATGACATTAAAAATGTATATGTTAACCTAGTGAGGGTAGTTTGTTAAAACTATGTTTAAATTTAGAAAGAATTTCAATATGGCTGTTCTTTTACTTTAAAATAGATAAGTATCTTTTCGATCTATCTATTACTTAATTTAAACAAAACCTTAACTAATTGCGCAAATAAAACTTCCTTATAAAATAACTCCTAACCGCGAAAAACCTATGAAAATCTGCTCGGGAATTTTGTATAAATAGGTAGATGCTGTAGTGGGATTATTTATTATAACACTAGCTGTGCCCCGCGGTTTTACCCGCGTGGAACCTTATCCTGTGGGAATTTTGGTATAAAAGGCTCTATAATATTAGTAGGATGAATAAGAAAATATAAAAGAAATCACTCTCTTTATAATATATTTTCGTAATAAATATAAAAGATAATATACCAATTTAATTATCTCGGTTTCTGATAGGAATACCTTTTGAACAGAAATAGATATTATCGATGACGTCGTAAATATTATATAAGATATATCGAGTCGTAATAGCTTTCTTATGTCTTCGTTATTGAAAATTTTTCTTTGCAACTTTTATTTGAAAACGGTTTCTGCAATATTTATTTAGAAAAAGTGAGTTAAGAAGTTGTTTAACTGAGTGATAAATATTAGAAATACTTTTTAATACCTAAAGCGCTTATATGTAGACCAATGCCATCTGAAGATTACTTCGGTTAAGCAACGTCTTTACTTTATTGGTGATTGGTGACCGTGGCTTTTATTATCATGACCGATTTATGTTTTAGAAGGCACGATACAGTGTCGTGCCGTAGCAGTTTGTCGAACTAACATCATCAACAGTCGTTATGCGTAGAGAGATTCTGACCGATATCGCAGTACGCATAAATGACCCAAATTAGCTAGACTTTATTGTGAAAATTTTTCATACCATTTTCTAAAACCATCGTCAAACGTTTCTAGAATATCATCGTCTTCATACCGTCATGTTTTCTTTCCAACGCGTTCATCGAACAATCTTCGAAGTAAAAAATGAAATAAAAATTGTGGAATCGATAACAGTAATAGAGATGTCTGAAACAGTCGATTCAGCGGGTCCGGAGGAGCCGGGAGCGAGTCGGGCCCCAATTAGTGTCGCTTTGTCGCCTCCGATCTGCTGAGCTCCTTATTGACGCAGAGGGCTTCACCCATCTTGGAAATTACCTAGTTAGAGTTCGGTGATGAGCTCCTATTTATCTGTGTTCACGTTTTAAATTACTCTTTTATGGCGGCCGGTTTTGTATTCGATTTATTATTAAATATTTTTGGGTATCTTCAACCTAGTTTATAGATATTTGTCCTTTGGTAACCCAGTTTTAGTATAGATATCAGTTATTGCAATAGGATATACGAGTACGCAAACTAGTAGGTATTAGTATATTTTGCGTGTCCGATTAAAGTATTTTTTGCAAACTTTTAATTAACTTCCAATGTTTGTTTGTTAACTACGGATGAAGGGTGTCCATGTTCAATCACGATCACGCTTGCAACAGTGTCAAAATATAGAACATTTTAAATAAATATTGTAGTAAAAATCCCGTGATATGTGATAAGTATTGTAATGATTAATAGCCATGGTTGTATGTCTGTACCGACCTGTAAGATCCAACTGATATTGTAGGACTCCTGATGTTGTAAGTACAATGAAGCCTTAACTAAAACTTTACAAACAAACAATACAAATGATTTTTAATCAAGCACCCTATCGTATTTAGTCCACCATAACCCAAAAATACAAATACTTACAGACAGACCAACAAAAACATCTCTAATCTTTTGATAGTCCAATTGCGAACGATAACAATAGGACCAATCAGTGCCATAGCATAGACAAGTAGACCGGCCATAGACAAATTATTGAAATAATATTTGGCCGATGAATGTTAATCTAATTCAATGCGATGTTTGGTACGGTTCGCAGAATATATGAATAAACAAACGTATATTGATGATAATGTTCATTGATTATTATGGTATCTAATTTTGTAAGTATAATATTTAGATAAACAAGCCGGGCAGCCGTATTTATTTACTTATTGAAGTAGTTATTTATTGTCTACCTACTATGGGGTATATCTGATCTATAGCGGTGATTAGTACATGTTACATGACTGAATATTTGAATGTAGGGCGTTAGTTTTGTTACAATAGTTATTAGTTAGTATAGTTGTATCGGAACACACGCAAATACATACATAGCAAGAAAGTCTGGTTGATATTTCCATTATTTTAAAATGAAATGCAAAATATTTTCTAATATATAAAATTCTCGTGTCACAGTTTTCGTTGCCATACTCCTCCGAAACGGCTTGACCGATTCTCATGAAATTTTGTGAGCATATTCAGTAGATCTGAGAATCGGCCAGCATCTATTTTTCATCCCGAAATTCCAACGGGAACGGGAACTGCGCGTGTGAAACCGCGGGGCACAGCTAGTTTTATTATAAAATTCAAGAACATGGCAAACAAAAAATATATAATCATACATATAAACACAAAATGGAAACACAGTCTCCATAAAACACATAACGGAAGTCTCTCTTTTTGTCTCTCATACACAAACACACATAATACATACAAATTAAATGTCATTCTCTCTGATTTCATTAAACAACTAACCTCATTCCTTCCAACACGTAGTTGTATTGAACTACATACAGACACGCCCCCCCCCCCCTACCAGCCCCATAATTAATGTCAATACACGGGATCAATTGGAGGTACGTCGCGACCAACTCCATTTTATTTGCGGGTAACAACCAAACTTAATGCGATACCTTATGAATAGGTAACCACTTCCACCCTCAGCTATTATAATGAGGGCTTTTTCTATGAATTTCTGAGCTATTTACCTGATTGAACTGAACGATCGCTTTAATGACATCCAAATTGATCGATTGAGCTTTCGTTTCTATTCTGGTTTTATTATAACAAGCTTCTATTGAGCGTCTGTAGGTTGACGTAGAAAGCTCGTTTTTATTATGAGTACGTTGGCTGTAATTTAGTTTTTAGGCATAAAAATTGTGCTTATTTTAACTCGCTTTTTACGCGTTGATATTCATCTATGGCATGAAAGTTGGAAAAATAAATCGAAATATATTATGTATGTAACTCAAAGGCGACCGACTGACTGACTGACTGACATAGTGATCTATCAACGCACAGCCCAAGCCATTGGACGGATCAGGTTGGGCATGCAGGTAGATGTTATGACGTAGGCATCCGCTAAGAAAGGATTCCCACAGGATTGTGATATACGCAGGTGAAACCGCGGGGCACAGCTAGCATAATTCTAAAATCGTTGGTGAAAGAAAAGGTTTTGTCTTGTAGTGGAAACTTATTTAGGTCAACAATTTATAAATCACTAGCTGTGCCCCGCGGTTTCTCTCGCGTGGTTCCCGTTCCCGTTCCCGTGGGAATTTCGGGATAAAAAGTATCCTATGTCCTTTTCCTGGTTCATAACTACCTTTCCACCAATTTTCAGCCAAATCGGTCCAGCCGTTCTTGAGTTATAAGTGGCGTAACTAACACGACTTTCTTTTATATATATAGATTTTCCCCATTTTATAGGATTCGCGATGTCAGAATATTGTCGCCAAATGCAACGGATGGCTGATTTCTTGTCGCCACTTCCATCGAACTTTTTTTCGAGGAATTAAATGGACGTTTGACAGTTTTTGTATCAAATAACTGACATCAAATTATTCCTCGAACAATGTTATCTGGCGATGGGAGAATCAGCCCTTGATATTTGTAAGACAGAATTTAAAGATTGTGAGAAATATAAAATATATTATTATGTTTTTAAACATATGAAACAACTTTTATTAACAGTACATATTATAGTCTTGTATATTATGTTCAACGTGTGTCTCTGCATCGAACAAACCAAATGCAATCACAGTTTGTGTTTTGAATTATGTCAGTGATTCGCGTTCGGCGACATTTGCAATAACATTTCGTAGAAAGATTCTAAATTCTGATTCACATGGCTTGTAAGATTAATTTAGTAAAGTTAAATAGAAATAGCTTTTTTTCCTAAAATGAATAATTTAATTAAGAATCGAATGGCAAAAGAACAACACGCGAGTAAAACCGTACGGCACCGCTAATATATTAAAAAAACAATAAATGAATACACAAAACAATATATTTTACAAGAAACGCAATAAAAACTAGATCCGCGACGATTATTGTGCTAAAAATGATGAAGTATTAGCGATCAATAGGGTATAAATATTGGGCAAGCAGTAAATTATAGTCCTTCAGTCGGTGTAGGCGACCCAATGATTTGTAGACGGTACAAAACAATTTTTCATCCGTCCTGCCATCACTAAATCACTTGCAACTTCGCCGTACCAACTACCCAGCTTCGTTTCATTCTAACCCTAGTTTCAATATCAATAAAGGTCAATTTGCCGTGTATAGTTTGAGACAAAATGATGAATTTACTTTTGTTTTCGCAAGTTAGAAGGTTTTTTATTGATTTTTTTTTCTTTGGCAATCAAATAAATAAGATGGCATATGTTGGTTGTTATTTTTTGTAACTGACCCCTTCATAACTTATAATATAACTAATATCAGTACAATAAAACTGTAGATAATATGTAGAGTACAAATATTAAAACATGTTGGGGGAGAATACATATTCTGTCGGCAAGATTACAAATGAACAATCCTAAATTATGTTTTAAATAACATACGTTTTTGAAAAGGAAATTGTTAAAAGTTTTATAATAATAACGTTAAAAACAACGTTATTCTTAGTTCAAAAACTCTTGCTTCAATATTATTATAAAACAAATTTATTTAAATCATGAAAAGGCTGTCTCAAACTTCATTGGACTCCATTGAATGAGACTTGTTATAATTATATAAGACAGTGTGCTCACTGGAGCGAACTGTCCGGCCCGGGCAACCCGGATCAACCCACGCGGTTATCCGGACACAAATAAATTCATTGTTATTTCTATTTCTAAGCGGTTGATCGATGTTTTTGTACGACGTTGTAAATACACCAAAGTTTGGTTAGAAAATAATGCGTCGAAATGTCTATTTATTTGATATTTTTGGTAGAAAAATGTTTGTTTTGTGTTGATTGTGTTTTTATGTTTGTTTGGAATTGAACTTGTACGTTTTAAAAAGTTGTTCCTTATTGCTATGGATAAGATATTTGTCTTACATCTGAACCGTGCCTGTATCTAGGGCATTAAAAACTTCGCAAGTCAAGACGCAATCTTCTTAAAATCAATATTTTTAAAGATAAAACAATTGGTTAAAATAATACAGACATTATATTAAAATTACAGTTTATGTCACGATACTTAGATTTGCTATGAGAAAGTATAAAGGTACCCTTTTTCAATCGGTTGTCGTTTGCCGATTATGAGCAATATGTTTACCGGGTCCTGTACAAACATACCCGTGTGGACACAGTGTAAACATGGCTTTATGACGTACTTCAAATGTCGCCCGTGTGCACTCGCTCGTACGGGATACCTACTCGACATTTTTGACGGCAAACACTACTTGACAACTTTTTATTGAACTTTTACTAGTTGAATTCGTAGATTTTTTTGGGATTCGACCTTTTTCAAGTGTTCGGCTTTATTTGCCTGAGCTAGGAATACCGTAACGAATCTTTTCCCTACGTAAATCATGTAAAACATATTTCAATACTATTTAATGTAACAAGAAAAGAATACTAACAAAGGGAAAACGTACAAGTGCTAAATATATTTCTTGTTCCAATTTCAATGGAATAAATAACATATTTGACAATAAAAAAATCATTTCGTTCAATTCGTGGAATACAAAACATTTTAGACAATAACAACGGAAATTTTTCCTCGTAAAAGTGGGTAGTTACTAAATGTCGACAGAAAATAACAGTTGAAACAACAAGAATGATGTTTAAAAATAGAATACACAAAAAATATACGTTTTCTTTATTTCTATTGGCTACTTGTGAACGGCGTAGAGAACGCAAAGTCGGCGAGTTCACTCTCGAATGAACACGCTGATATGGGTTTCTTGGAGTACCTTCACATTGTGACATTTAAAACCTTACTATATTACAGTATTTCTTTAAGGCGAGTTATTTAATCTACGACCAGTTACTTCATTATTTTATAATGCTGAGTTGTATGTAGATAATGTTTGTTCTTCTTATCCGCTGAAATTACTTGACCGATTTTATTTCCTGATAAAGTTGTTTAAGCTATGCCTTTCCTTAACTGAAACTATTCATTTCTATTCTTATATTTTAGTTCATAGTTTTTATTGAAGCACATATGCAAATACTATTTTATCAACTCTAGATTGTACATTTGATTTAAAACAAAACGTCTAAGAACAACATTAGTTGCAAAATCATTATTGAACTCGGTTATTAGTTTAGCCAGATTTGGCAGAATAACGGTACATTTACGTGAAATAAAAAATACACTATCAAACATCAGATTACAAACAAGCCTATCATATCAAAATACGTAACAAAAAATCTACACAAAAGAAAGACGTCTTACATTATCAACACGTCGCACCCGTATGGAGTGCAAAAACGTATAATGTGAACATGTCCTTATTATCTTATATTTTTCCAATAAGAACGCGTTCAGTGAAGCGACTCGGTCCAACAGGGAATGCTCGGCTGAGTCCCGTGTACCAACGCACCTGTGTGTCTAAGTCTTTATACAACAATAACAACAAGCTAATATCAACTCTAACGTCCCAACATTAAGGTTGTTTTTCCTGTATCACTACACATGATTGATAAGGCAGGTATCTGAATTGAAATAATAAACTTGTTATGATAAAGAAAAAGAAGATTCGAAACAGTGTTTCGCTACAAAGGTGTTTCTAACTTTATTTTTTCACGGAATGCGTTTAATTTGACAAAGGTTTTTATGGAATACGAGTATCCTGGTAGTGGACTGGTTTAAGAGCTCGTTTTTATTCTTCGTACGTAATCTTGCTTTAACAATTGTGCTTTATACTATTATATTAAGCGCTCTAGTGTTGTATGTGTTCATTTTCTGTATGGATTTTCCAATAATTAATAACGAAAAGAACAAGAAAATTTTGGCTCACGTGTTTTCGAGTTCGATTCATCCTAAATCTAAGTAAGTTGATTTTGTTCAGGTTTTAAATGCAGTATCTGTTTGTTTAGTAAGACGCAATTACGACCCTAGTAGCATTATCGAATCACCACAGAATTACGAGCTCAACATTAAAATCACTTACCAGCTCAACATTTATGCAAAAATAAAGAAAATTTAAAACTACTTATGCAAATAAAAGAAAATAAAGTTCAAATAAGGCTCCCAGCGGAACGCAGAAGTTAGTTATAAAAACATTCGTCTACTAACGAAGCGAAGTTCTAAGTTAAGTACCGGTATGTGTTACATAGGTGTGTATATGTACATAATGTGAACTCGAGTGTACGCTAGCGAGTCTACACAAAGTTTGGCTTCAATAATACACAGGCTTGCACTGTTCATACTCTTATTAAGCCCGATATAGACACGGCCAGGTGCATTTAACTTTAAACTTTAAATGGTGCTTTATTTTGAACATAAATTTAAAAGTACATTTTAAATTATAATGTCTGTGTTTTATTAATATGCAATAAAGTGAGGAAAATATTTATATCGGAAAAGGAAAAACTAAAATTATCTATGACTTGATCGCCCTAATTCAAGGTCATAGACTACCTATTTAGTCTATGTTCAAGGTATATACATATACCCGAGTCGCTTGGTGGAGGCATAACATATGAGATGATGATGATAAATAAATTACTTACTTAAATAAAATAATTCTTATTTTATTAATAAGTTAATCACACTTGTATCACAATGTATACATTGTATATAGTGAAACGACCGCGACCACCGCCGGTAAATGAATTCAAAATGAAATGTTCATTAAATTGTGGTATTTGGTTGAGCGCTGTTCAAAAGAACGGACCGATTCACGCGGACTGTATTAACATCGTTATTTATATAAATTAATTGTATTATTGCTTTTATATTGCAATTGTTTTTGTTGAAACTGTGGTTTGGAAGTGTTTGGTGATTCTAAAAGAGACTATTCTTGGCCCATCTAAAAAATTAAAAAAAAAAAAAAAAATCCTTTATTAGCTTATAAAATCAGTTACATTATCATGTTGGAGCCTCTTTTAAGTAAAACAATTTTACTTGTGTTAGAGGTTCCGCTCTTCCTAGGGATAACATTTCATTGATTTATTTTATATTTACCTAATTGAAACTTATTTTTTTTTAAATAAGCACAGTAATATGAAATAAATTTAAATATAATCAAGACAAGAAGTAACAATTAAGAGAGAATAATAATACTTATTGGAAATGCATGCATGTGTGTGTGTGTGAGTAGAAGTGTGTGTGTGTGTGTGTCCAAAGTCATTGAGGTTATGAGTGCCTATTTTTTACTATTCGCCTATTTTTATTAAACTTTCTATCTCGCTATAGGTTTTATTTTTTAACCAGTCGACCAAAGTACTTTTACATTGTCGGAGCGTTTTTTGATAAATGTTTGTTTCTTTATTTATTTGGTTGTACAAGTACGAGGATAGTCGTATGAATTGTCTTTGAGCGTAAGTTGTGCGTACAGATATCTCGTGTGCTGGTTTGTATTGGCGTCGTCTTTGTATTGTTGGTTGACTATAAGGTAACGTTTTATGCATTTTAAGTATTGTTTGAAGGATAAACAATTTTCTAACAGTTAGCAGATCTGCTTGTGAATACAGTGTTTCTGTTGGAAATCTATAGGGTTTGAACAGGATAACTTTCAAAAGTGACCTTTGTGCCCTTTCTAGGTGTAAAAATTTAGTTTTGTTTGACCCACCCCATATTGGTAAGCAGTAATTTAGAACTGACTGTGCGAGCGCCACATAGATGTTTATGATGGGTTTCCTGTCTAGAACGTGCCTTAATTTTTTGAAAATCCATATTAGGTTCCTTATTCTGGTTGTCATTAGTTCAATATGTTGATGCCATGATAGGCGTTGATCGAGCATTACCCCCAGATACTTAATAGTAGATACTTTAGTAATTGTTTCACATGAACAGCTTTCCAGATTACCGCATTTATGGATTTTTATCGAAAAATTACTACATGGCTGAGTTTTGTTGGAAATCGTAAAACAGATGAAATTTGTTTTTAATGTGTTAATAAGTGGTTGTTCAACCAATTAGCTACTTCTGATAATCCTCTCTCCGCACTGCAACGAGCAGATTCCCAAGATTTTCCAGTAAACGATATAGCAGTATCATCAGCATATGAGAAGACGTGACCATTGTGTAACTTCATGTTGCATAAACTATTTATATAGATTAAGAATAGAGTGGGAGCTAAGACTGAACCTTGTGGGACGCCAATAGTCAAGTCCTCCTCACCGCTGATAACTCCTCCAATCTTAACACACTGTTTTCTGTTGTGTAGGTAATCTTTAAAAAGTTGTAAAGGTTATCCACGTATGCCGATATCCTCAAGCCCTTGCACAAGAATCTGAGTAGATACGGTATCGAAAGCCTTTTTTAAGTCCAAGAACACTGTTATGCATTTGTTTCCAGAGTCTACAGCTTTTACAATATGTGTAGTAAGCGCCGATACCGCATCCTCAGTTGAGAGACCCTGCCTAAAACCAAATTGATTATTTGATAAGATGTTGAATTTGTTCAAATAATTCATAACCCGACTATTCATAAGTTTTTCTAGAATTTTTGAAATAGCTGTGAGGATGGAAATAGGTCTGTAATTGTTCGGTATATCTTTTGGTCCACTTTTGTGCACAGGCGTGACGATAGCAATTTTTAATGCAGGAGGGAAGATGCCATTCGCGAAGCAGAGATTAGCTAGGTGCGTAATTACAGGGACAACTTGATTAGCAGCCAATTTAAGAAAGCACGTGGGGATATTGTCCCAGCCTGGGGCACTGTTTCCTCTTAGACTCATTAACGTGTTGTAAACTTCTTGTTGGTCTGTCTCCAACAGTACAAACGATGAATGTGTATAGTAATGTTTTGGTAGACTTATTTGAGGAATATTACTAATCTCTGAAGCAATCGCACTGCCTACACTTGCAAAGAATCTGTTAACTTGACTTACCGAGGCTTCTGGTGTTGTATCTATGTCTAACAATTTTGTATTTTGGGTGCTATTTGTCTTTCGGTTTGTATAGTTATTAATAGTTTGCCATAGTTTCTTTGAGTTCTTCTGAACTTTTTTAAATTGTTCCTTATCGTATTTACGTTTTAGTTTCATAATAAGATTTGTTGCGAAGTTACGATATCTCCTAAATGTAATTTTAAGAATAATATTATAGGGATCTGATTTAAGTTTTCTTTGCATGTCATTTCTAGTTCGGATACATTTTAACAAACCAAGGGTCATCCAGGGTTTTATAAGACGCACGGTACAGGGTATATATTTTGAAATAGAGCTTTCAAGCAGACATTTCCTAATGCAACTTATTAGCTTATCTGCCAATGAAATAGGGTCTGTTTGTAAGATCATTTCAGATAAGTTACTCTCTTTTAGTAAAATCAGTGCCTTATCATAATTGACGGATACTTTATATTTGGTAACAAGGTTATTTTTATTAATAAGATTTGATATTTTAAGAAAAATGGTGAAGTGGTCAGTAACACTAGTCTTTAGTACGGCAATAGCGGCAGATTTCTGAGTTAAGTCTAGTTTTAGCATGAAGTGGTCCAAGCAGCTATCATTTCTAGTCGGGAAGTTGTGACCCGATGTGAAACCATGCAACGCTAGCATATTGAGGTAATTGTTTCTATTCATGGAAATATAATTTTGGTTCCCATCAGGTTTTGATATAAGGTTAATGTTTATATCCCCTGTTATGACAATGTTCCTAAAAGCTAATCTCGATAGTTTATTCTCTAAGGAGTCTATAAATGCAGTGGCATTGTTGGTTGACGGAGAGCGATATATTCCAATTATAATAAAGTTTGACATTGTAATTTGTAGGCACGAAGCATCTTCCAGCGTAAGTTCATTGACGCTATGTGAAAGAGTATTCCTTATATACACTACCACTCCATCGCATTTATTCATATGTTTTGTTGTAGAATAGCCCGTGTAGTTTTGTATATTAGGTATAGGTTTATTAATATTAAGACCAAATTCAGTTAATACTATAACGTCAATATTAGCCGGTATACTAGTTAATGTAACAATTAAGTTATCTAGGTTTTTGTAAATACTACAAATATTTTGAGAAATAATATTTAAATCTGAGTTATTTATTTGAATATGGTCTGTAATTTTATCTATTGAGCATTCGTAGCTTTCCACTACAGCAAAATTATCTAATTCATTTAATTGAGTAAGTTTACTATCCATTTATTAATGAAAAAACAAAATAATAATAATAAAATAAAAACAAAAAATAAAATAAAATTGATTACTACTGAAAGCTCATTTGGATTTATACTAAGGTATATTACTAAGATTTGCATGAGATACGAAATGCAATAGTTAAAATATATCCCTTGAAATATATAAAATTGAGTTCTGATTACTATATGTGATGATTTATTAACCTCGGGATTTGATAGTATTAATTTGACAATGTGAGAGAGTATATTGTGTTTGTTATATTTTGGTTTTATATCTGTAATTTTGTGAGAGTGTATGGTGTATTTATGATTTGACATATTATAATAATTTAATAAAATACGCATCTTTTTTGAGACAATGATTAAGTAAGAACTGTAAATAATGTTAATACTAAAATTATTAAGTAAAAGAACATACAAAATTTCAGAGCATTTCGACTGATCTAGTCATTGTATTAGTTTGTGCACCTGATCTTCACTCTTGACTGCAATTATTGGAGATTGTTCGTCCTTTCTAATATAAACTCTCCCATAAGACGTCCAGCAAAATTTATAGTTCTTAGTTTTAGTTAGATCTCGAGCCAGAAAGTGTAGCCTAGCCGCTTTTGCTGTTAGTTGTTCGGAGACGTATATTGGAGTATCTTCTTTTGTTTTAAAACCAAGGTGCTTCGCACATAGTTTCGATTTATTTTGTACATTAAATGCTTTACATTGTTTTATAGTTTCGGTTTTTTGTGTAGTTGATGACGTTTCGACAATGATGGGTCCAGCACCTACCCTTTTGCCTTGTATTCTGTATATATCTTTTATATCTGCTTTTGTTAAATCTGATTTTAACAATCTGTTTCATGGACATGCTTCTAACTCGCACTACATATTTTCAAACAATTTTGAAGTTTACAATAGAAAATGAACGCATTTTCCAACTAGAGTCTACACGAGAAGATTCCATCCTATGTGATATTCATAAAATGTAATCCAATGAAACCGCAGGCAGTGATGCATGTCTTACTGTGTGTACTTTATGCTATAACACAAACTGAATAGTTTCCAGATATATTTACTTTTGTACTCAAAAACAAAAAAAAACACACAAAAAGCCAAACAAAAGTATCGATTTTTAATCTCCATTAAAATAAAATAACAATAAAATGGTTACGTATTCAAACGAGTCCATTACAGTGCGATGATCAATAACGATAAATATATATTTTAACAGATAACTTTAACTGATAACAATAACCGGTTCGTTAATCCAACAACGCTTCCAAAATCGTAAATCGACCGCCCAACGGTTTTACTTTCGGACGATAATATTGAAATTTATCGTTGTAACATAAACCTGGGTATAAAGTGAATAATACCATAGTTATTGCAGATTAAGTTATCAACAGCCGCGGATAGATGGCGTTGTAATTAAAATTAATTAATGGATTTGACCGTTTGAATTTTAAATTTTGACAGGCCATTTTGAAATATTTTCTCACTGCATTTCCAGTCTGTTTGCTTTGCATTTTATTAAACCACTCTTCGCAAGGAACTCGTTCAGGATGAAATATAGCTTATGTCAGTTACTACTTCTCCATTAACTATCCTTTATACGTTTTCACATACGTTTAGAGTAAAAGTTTGTTTACGTAATGATATCTCTGCAAGGCACATAAAGAACGAAATAAGCTAAATTACTTACAATGAATTCGTAAATTAAAATTGAAACAGTAAAATTCCTCTTCTAAAAATAAAAATATACAATTAACTATTGGTTGTATTCAGTAAAATGGAAATGGATTTTTTAGTAAAATAAAACATAAAACCCTCCAACGTTTCTCTTAATTCAATTATGAATATAAATCAACTTTGGAAACATCGAACGCATCCGTTGATGAAAACGGTACTATTCTAGTTACGTTATTCAATTTGATATTTCTAAGGGCTGATTTTTCCATCGCCAGATAACTTTATTCGACGAATAACTTTGAAATTTTGACAGTTACTTCATACAAAATCTGTCAAACGTCAATTTTATTCGTCTAATAAAAGTTATCTGGCGATGGAAAAATTGGCCCTAAGTGTAATATTTTAAAAATAAACTTTCTGTTATTTTTCGTTTTTATTATTTTAAATAATTGAATAAAAATAAGTTTTTTTGAGCAATAATATTAAAACTATATACTCCGCCGTACGGTGTATGTACGTACAGGTTTTAAGTACTAAGTATTATATTCGTAGAAATGGTTAATAGCAGTAACTAAAACAAAACTATATATAAATAAAATAATATTAAAAAAGTATAATCCATGGCAACATGAGAAAACCAATGAAAAATGTAGGAATATCTACATTAAAAAAAACAAAAGCGAATCAAAGTTCATTGACTTGAAAACAGTCGAACCTCCATAACCCGGCCATTATTAAACAAAAACAAACACAAAAAAAGAAAATGTATAATTAATAAAGAACGCAACATTATCAACAGCGCCCACGGGACCGCCAAATTAATAAACCTACCGTTAAAAAAGTTAAGTAAATTCTGGCCTGCAAACAATCAAAATTATACGCTAAATGTGGCTGGAAAATAAAAATATACGGAGGCCCTAGAGATGGGTCTGCCCGCTAACAAAACCGAAATTTTGCCCAAGATGGTCATTTTACGCGTTTTGCCCGAAACATGTTTCGGTGGTTACACTGTCGGCCAAATGGAAGTGTACTCTACACGTTTATTGTTTCCAGTAGCGTCAACGTCGCGATGATATATCGTTCTAAAGTATATTGCAATTTAGTTGCAATAGTGAGTTATTACGCTTATAAGACAACGACAAATTATATAGGGACGTCGGGGAATAACCATTATTCTTACACTGCTGTTGAATTTTTTGTTTTTGTTCTTAAATTGAATTCTTTAGCACGTTGCGGGATACAATTGTTGTATGAAAGTGATAGTGGATGAGGTAATTATGTTATTTATCATCAAGTATCATAATTAAATTTAACCAATCTAAATATATGTAACTCAAAGGTGACTGACTGACCGACTGACTGACAAAGTGATATATCAACGCACAGCCTAAACCATTAGACGGATCGGGCTGAAGTTTGGCATGCACGTAGTTGTTATGACTTAGGCATCCGCTAAGAAAGGATTCCCAAGGGATTGTGATATACGCGAGTAAAACCGCGGGGCACAGCTAGTTTTTTTATTTATATCTATTTCTGCCCCCCAAAATATGATTATGAGTAAGTAAAAAACTATAACAATTCAATTCGAAAAAACTCTATTACAAAAAGAGTTTTTAAACGTTACACTGTGTCAAAGTTCTTGTTTTTTTAATAATAAATTGTTCTATACTTGTGTACGTTTATCTTTACCGATTAACAACATAAATCGTCACAATGAGGGTGACCGTATCGTGACACTGAATGAGTGTAAAACACGCCGCGGGGTTCACTGTGGAATCGTATTTCTATTTGTTTTCTAACTTTTAAATCTACGACACTGATTGCTTTGTATTTTCCTTAAAGTTTAATTTATTTAATGGCTAATTCAAATGCCATGTACAGTCGCGAGCAATTAAATGTATACTTTTGGTAATTTTCTATGATTTAGATAAAGCAATGAACGGTAAAAGAAAATATACGAACTTTGCTTAGAATAATTATGTAATTAATTACCTTTTTTATTATAAGGAAAATAATTTTAATTTTATCCTTTGCTAACTTACAGTATAAAGGTAACTTTCATACTTTCACTTAAAAATATTATACTAATATATTTTTACGTAAATACACCCTTATTTTGAAATTGCGATACCTTATCTCACAGCTAATGTAAATTAGGGTTAACAATATAATAGTGAAGTTAGTTTTTTTCTTTTGCTTTTATTTAAAAAGTTATGATAAGTCAAAGTTTTTCAAAATCCCGCCGAATTTTATTGTTATTCTACACTGAACAACCGGCGAGCGCTGCGATACACAGCTGAGCGCGGTCATCGACCCGAGCCGTCACAGAATACTTGATAGCTAGTGTGCCGTCTGGTAATACGACATTTATTTAGTATTTTTTTAAGATAAGTAATTGACTATCATTTTTGATATTTTTATTGGATATATGGATTCAGTTACTGCTACAGATATTCTGATTTTAATAAGTCCCATCATTTCAAAATAAGGGTGTATATCAAATCATAACGAGGCCAACATAGTACGCGCTGAATTAATTACATCCTGTAGTAATTAACTTGTTAGTTCCTTAAGTCTTGTTTACCAACTAATGAAATTAAAAGTTCTTATCTATTTTTAATTATATTTGTCACGCAAGTGTACGATTCAAGCGATAAATAGCGTTTGCCTTCGCTCACTGTACATTATAAGAAGTAACTTTACACGCTATAAAAATACGTAATTAATATAATTAATTAATTATTTAAATTATAAATACTTTCTTTAATCTCTATAATGTGTATTTATCTATACTTCTATACTAATATTATAAAGAAGTAAAGTTTGTGTTTGTTAAATTGTAAGGGGTAATCTCGGGATCTACTGAACCGATTTCAAAAAATCTTTCACTAATGGGAAGCTATATTGTCAGCCAGTGATTGCTAGTTTATCCCTGTATTCCCACGGGAATGGGAACTACTCGAGTGAAACCGTGGGGCGCTGCTAGTTTTCAATAATTTTATTCATCACCTTACAAGTACATATAAATAAAGTATTCAAATTCACCTGAAAAAGTAAAACATTACTGCTAATTTACCTTTCTACACCAATAAATCTAAAAAAACACTTAATTTATTTCACCCTCTGCTCGCAAACAATACTTTCTTTAACAATAAACTATTTCCATTTCCTCTTATCACTTAAATTTCTTTCGTATTTTTGTTACCAAAACATGAGTAAGCCATTATCTTGTCCGGCAGTGTACGCGCGCATTACCGCTTAGCAATATATTATACTGTAAGTGTTCTGATGCTGAGTGTACGAAATAGGGATTTAACTGTTTACTGTTTGTCTTCTCGAACACACGTTGTTGTTTATACAGTAGTATTTTGTTAGCCATTGTACTTATTGTTTTAGTTAGAGTACAGTTGAGGTCTAACTTTAATAACTGTAGCACAAGCTGATGTTCAAATAAATATAGGTTGGCTTGTTGTTTTTGGATGACAAACTTGTGTTTCGGTATTTGGGTTTGTCGACCTTACTGTTGTTTATTGAGACGAAATTTTAATGGTTTTCTAATTAATTTAAGACAAATAAAAGTATATTTAAAGATTGCAGTTCTTTGATAACTTGCCTTTATATCCCTTCTCTATCTCTTCCTAGTTGTTTCTTTTAAATTTCTATAAAATGCTGGTACTGCTAATGGATATCTATAACACATTGCCATGTTCCATCGCTGGTATCGTTATCACTACCACTTTTCTTCTTCTTCCGAACCTTTATCTTATTTCTTATTGGGGTCGGTTTTCTGTTTAACTAGATTTGGTAGAACATCACTATTTAAACAACATCACTATCTAACATCATTATTTCAGATTAAGAGACTGCCATGAAATTTGGCAGTCAATAGCTATACTTTTGTAATGACCACACCCATCATCACTATTAGACTCTAACTTTCTAATAAAAAATACAATCTTATACAAATATTCACAATAAATTGTTCCGTGGATATAGCCACAAGTTAGAATAGAAAGCACGAGTTTACGTTGATACATGAAGGGTAGTCCGGCTGGTCCGGGCCGTGCGGATACATTGTGGGACCACTTGATTCATAGCCAGACCTTTTTCGCTAATTAAAAGATGGTGGACCCAACGCCTTGAATTAACTTTCGACTTACAAATACAATATATTAGATTTCATTTACATTTTTATAAAGTTTTAACCATTTAGCAAATGTGTTTATAATTGTATTTTTGTTTGGATGTCAATGTTTGGTTAGGTGTGTGACGTTATTTTAAATGTAATATGGCGGATTTCTAAAGATGGCGGATCATTTAATGTTCTATCAAATCTTCTCAGAGCGTTCCGAGCTAATAATAAAAATATTAATAAAATAATAAATGAGCGTTTTTCCATATAACCTAACAAAAACTTTGCCGTGGAAATACAAATTAACACCAATAAGAACTCCGCTTTCTTACATTACAACTTGTAAGATACTATTACATACCTAAACATCTGACATTATATACCAAACTTACATCCAAGATATATTATCTACTTTAAAGTGTTATAATGTTTTATCAACTTACAATACCCTCGAGTTTAATAACAGTTTGTATGTCAGTGAAATCTTAGCGAACAAAACTTTATACTTCACTTAGAGCAATGTTATATGTATTACATTAAAATTATAACTTAAAATGTAACTTTGTAATTTAGTGCAAAGATGTTTGTTGTCAATGTGTGGATGATTGTGATGTGGGGTAGCGTTAGGCTTCTAAATAATGGGTTGTAGGTTCTAATCCCATGTGAGTTACCTAGATATTTCTACGACACAGATGAGTGTAGTGCGCCTAGCCCAAAGTCAAGTAAAATTCTCTACAAGGAAAATATCTGGGATACAATGTGTGATGGAATATGTATGCGGAAAATTCATCATTTTAGTTAGCGCTTTGGGTTTTCTGACGAGCAACCTTAATAAAAAAATAAGACAAAGTTAACTTTATGAACCATTAAAACCATTCAGTCTGTACAACGTTTAAACTAATAAAGAGTTCCCTAAAGACAAGATTACACTATCAAAACTTTAACACGAATTCATTCGTTGTTTCAAAACGGTAAAACTAACGGGAAACCTGTTAGCGAACTGCGTACAACTTTATCAGAGGCAAGACGTTCAATGTTTCATGCAAACTTTAATAAATTGTTCGATGTAGAGTTTCTTTTGAGGCATTGTCGAAGGATCGTTTGATCTTAAGAAACGATTTCACGTCAACAAGTTTGCGGGGAGTGGCGCTGACGTCTGCCCGATTGCTCCGCCGCAAAATGTTTAATATTTAGCTTCTTTTTAAGAAAATAACTTTGAACTTTTATAAAGGATTGCTTTTGATTATGTTATGGTGTGGCGCGGTGGGATTATGATTGTGTTGTGATTTGTTGCTGTTTTTGTGGTATTGATGGTGATCTTTATCTGAAACTGCAAAATTTGAAAATAAAAATTATGTTATTCTTTAATTGTCTTGCAATAAAATTGTTTAAAGTCTGCAAAGGAACATTAGAAGTAATGAAATCTCTCAGCGCAAAAGGCAGTGATCACAATTATTTAAAAAACTTCGTTATCACGTAACACAATACATTGGGGCTTTCCATTACTGACTGGGCTTTGTTTCTCACCCCATAGTTTCAGTCCTATTAGTCCCTTAATCCAAACAAATCCTACGAAATCATTGTCCCAAACTAACCCGACCAAATTAGCACATAGTCCAAAACATATTCCGGAATAAAATTACTAAAACCTCAAACCAAACTAATCCTTATTAATATGTTGATAAAAATCAATTTCAATAAACCCTTGTCGTTCATTGTCCCTTGTTAATTGTATTTTAAACTAGGTAGCTAAACGCGTGGCTTTGTGGAGGCTCGCAAAATTTTTAAACACTGCCTCTTGCTTGTATATAAATTGTAGAAAACTCTTTTTATTTCAATTAAAAAATAATATATTAACGACTGCCTGCGCATCAAGATATAAATTAAAATAACTATGTTAAATATCAAATCTGTAAGTATTGTAGTTTTTACGTAAAATGTACCACAAAACTGTATAAGTTGTTGAATAGGGCGCTCTAATTAATACCCCCTCGTCTAATCGAAGTAACGTGAATAGATAGCCCCGTGATAGACCTCATGTGGAACATAATAGGATAGCTGTGATAGGGTAGTATCGTCTATGGTTTTTGGTGACACGGGCATGACAGGTTTGACATTGATTGGTAAAGTTCAATTAATATTGAATTTTGATCCTTTAGATTATCGGTAACGGTGTGGATTAAATTGGTGTTTTAATATTAGTACATTAAGGTTCAAATTGTAATGTGACATGTTTTATCTTATATTTTATATATTTGTTTTACAATGACTAAGTCGAATGTGCCGGGTTCAATTTCTGGAGCAAACGATGAAAGTTTATTTATTCTCCAAACATAGCTCAGGTTTGAATCACCTACGCACTTAGCCAAACGTGGTAATAGCTCCCAATTTTCTTCATTGTAACTATCATCAGTGAGAGACACATGTTCTACAATATGACCTTAAACGCCAATAGACAATCACTATCACTACATAGTATAAAACAAAGTCGCTTTCTCTGTCCCTATGTCCCTTTGTATGCTTAGATCTTTAAAACTACGCAACGGATTTTGATGCGGTTTGTTTTAATAGATAGAGTGATTCAGTGGGAAGGTTTTTAGTATAATTTTATCCCCATATTCCTAGGGGAACTACGCGGGTGAAACCGCGGGGCGCCGCTAGTAGTTTAATATTTTAAACAAAAACTAAAGTGATGTATATCTCGTTTCACGTCAAAAAATTGCAAAAAGCTTTTTTTTTTTCATTTTATTACAGCGCTGTATATAAAATTGTTATCGCGGATTTGGTTTTATTTCTATGTAAAAAATTGGGGATAGATTGAATGAACTTTTACAGACAAAAAATATTTTGTTTGAATTCAAATGTTTTCGTTTCGGTTTGAAATGGACTTTTAGGATAGCGTTATCATTTATATTGAAGATAATCTTTTTATGAACGATTTGTATGTAAAAATGTTCGCCTTTGAGTTTTTTAATACTTTTGATATGAACTTAGTTACTGCTAAAAATATTCTATTTATTAATAGTATTTCGATACTGCGACAACATGTTTGTCTATAGTAATATTATAAAGAGGAAAGATTTGTATTTTTGTATGTAATAAACTCAAAAAGAACTTGACCGATTTTAATAATTATTTCTCCATTAGAAAGCTACATTCACCCTGAGTAACAAAGGCTATATTTTATCCCTGTATTCCTACGGGAACGGGAACCACGCAGGTGAAACCGCGAGACGCCGCTATTAGATCATAAGTACAAACGACTACCTCGAGTAGGAATCGAATTCACAAAATTTCGTACACGTTGTTACTACAACTTATCAGCTAGCACTTATCGCCATTACTACACCCATCAGTACACATTAGAAAAAAAGCGAAATATTACTTCATTTCCTTTCATTTTTTTTATGAAATTACTAAGAAAGTATGAAACGTCAAAAGAGTTTTTCCAACCGTGAAAAAAGACTAACATACTTACGTCACAGTTCCCTACGTACTCAATGCGGTACTTAACGTACAATCTTTAACGTTAAATATTTCATGGAAATACATTTTCAAAGGTACTTTTTATGTATGATAATAAAAAGTCGTTGTTTTTCCTTTTGTGCCTTTGTGCTATTGTTTAGAAGCTCCCTACTTTAGCTGAGATTACTCATTAGACTCGTGTCCTCGTAAACCACTTGACATAACTCCCAGCTTTGTATCAGGCCATTTTGTTTGTACAACTACTACTATCCTGTGATTTCACCTACGTTGGTATACAGCGTTCCTCAATATCTATTTAGGAAAGCTGTATATCAATGCAGAGTTATTTTAAACTAGCTATGCCCCGCAGTTTCACCCACGTAGTTCTCAATCCCGTGGGAATTTCGGGATATAACGTAGCCTATGTTCTTTCCCGGACCATAAGCTACCCCTGTACCAAATTTCAAGTCAATCGGTTCAGTAGTTTAGCCGTGAAAAGGTAACAGACAGACAGACAGAGTTACTTTCGCATATTAGTTAGGAAGTTAGGATTAGGATAGTTTTCTTCGAAGAACTATCTCAAAATTTGTATCAGCGTACTTGTTTGTTTGTTACTGGTAATGTCCGGTGATTTCATACTAATTTATAGGTACATAATATAGACAGTCACTTTGATATACGTTCGTTCTCAATAAATGGACTATCGCAAAAATATTTTTCACTGCCTATGTGGCTGAAACTAGTCGAGGGATTCGACTATCGGTACGTACAAATATCCCGTATCAATACGGGATATTTGCGGGATATCCCTAATCTTAAACAATGACGTACGTTTCGTTTAATAATAAAATAATAAAAATTTTCATTGTCAACGGTCGAATTTTTAAAATTTTGCTTTCTAAACACAAAAGTTTGTTGTATGGCTTATAGACAGTATACATACAGACCGTGCAATAGAACTCACCTCAGATGAAAATAGGTGTTTTTTCTTTAAAAAACGAAAAAAAAAATACGCAATCCGTTTATTGGTGAATATTTGTGTCAACCACAAATGTTTGCCGCGGTCTAGGTGTGTGTGAATGAGTGTGTGCGTAGTTTCTGATACCCTAGATACAAGTTCGAACTTAGTTAGGGGTCAGAGATGATGTAGTGAATGATTATGTTATGTTATTTGTTTGAGATGTGTGTTAATATATCAGTCAGACAGAAACGGTTCCCTTTGATTTAGGCACATAGAAGTCATACTAATATTACTCATTTATTAGTACATTATAACATATACAAAAATATATAACACATAATACATTAAATAAAAACCATCTCCAGTAATTACTTTCTTTTCTCGAATGTGTTTTTATAACTCAAACAAAATATTGGATTCGATTCATTGGTTTCGTGAATTATTATTCTTGTGAATGACCCAATTTCTTATATTTCTGGGAGGATGGTTCTCGCAGTTACGATATTTATATACGTACTGGTATTTTATATATCTCTGTGTTAACAAAAAAGTTTTAGTAGTTGGATTTCGTAGGATTGATCCACTTATTGCTTGCTGCTTAGGAGGTTTAACGTTAATATTTATTCCGTGGTCTATTGAATTAAATTATTATTTGTGTGTGATACTTAGATATAACATAACATAATCATTCACTACATCATCTCATTATAGTAACTGACCCCTAACTAAACTCGAAGCTTGTATCTAGGGTATCAGAAACTACTATAATCGAACATACTATGGATCATCCTTTCACTACATAAGTAAAAAAAAATGCTATCTGATCGATACATTCAGCGTTTAGAGCATGGAATCGAAAGAATTTTTAGGTTTATAAAGTTAAGATAAAAATACCTCACTCTACCCATCCACACACATAAGTAATCTGATAACAAAAAAACATCGCTCTGGAACTGTACCTGTCACTCAAGAAAAACTAAACCACATGCCGACGCCCCACAGAAACCATAATTATAATCAAATTAAGTATAACACTAATATATTACCACCACAAATTACCAATAACTACGAATATAAACATTAAACCGAGTAATGTGTTAATGGGGCTTAAAGATTTAGGGCCCCGCGATGTGGGGCCCTCGATGTCGACGTATGATATGGGTGGACGTGACGTCACACCCGTGACGTACTTCCGGTCATTATGACGTTTGTATCCGTGTGTAATATAATTATTTATGTATAATATATTATGTGGGATATGGGGTTTGTTTGATGTAAGATTTTGGTTTGGTTTTACCGGCACAAATTCAAAATATTGGTAGTCAATTTAGCAACGAAAACTCAAATTAGGTTATTAATAAAGAAAGAAAAAGTTGCAGAAACTACCTTTTTATAACTTGTGAAATACAAAATATATCATATACCCACTATTTGCACTGATATCTTTATTTTCACTACATAATACCGCTAAAAGTTTCAACTCTACAAACCTCTAAAAACGAGAAACTTTCCAAAAAAAGCTGATAAACGAAAATCCATGATATCTGACGTCACGACGCACATTCCGTTTCTACTCAAAAAGAAATCAAATTATAGTTTAGGGGCGAACGTAAAACTTAGCCCACATTTCATCCCAGATCTGGCCCCCAGCATCCCAGTCCCGGGGGATACAAATCAAAGTCGAATCGGATAAAGATTTAGATCAAAGACCGATGAGGTATTACCGAACATTTTACCTACAAAATGTGTAGCTGTATCAAATTTATGTTGTATGAAAAGAGTTATTTTTGTAAAAAATATATATTTTTACGTAAAATAAGACAATATTGCTTACACTGCTTGTTGGAACTTTTTAATGTACTTAATGGATTTTAGTTTAAAGTATAACTTATCTTTATTTTCCTATTAATTAAAGTCGCTTCCGTGGTTTGTATGCTTAGATCTTTTAAATTAACGAAATTTCTGTATTTTGTAATAGATAGATTGATGATTACACCTATTCTTTCTTTATTAATATCACCAATGATTAAGATATCTATCACGATATAAACATATTGTTCTAAAAAAACAATATACTAATAAGTAAGATAAAAGACGCAAAAACCCTAATTACGATTACAAGTATCAAAAAGAATACTTTCCAAAATTGCCCCAACCGGGTATTGTAACGGAGACCTACCGATTCAATTTCCTGCCAATGGCTACCCGTGACGTCACCGCCGCTCTAATATTGTAATTTCTTTTGTTTCAGACTGGAAAACACTTTCATCGTACTTCACTTCTCATCAAAGCTTTTAATCACAAGTTTAGGCTAGATCTTGAGCTTAATACGTAAGTACATAGATATTATTATAGTTTTAAATTACACTTATAAGTTGAAGCATACTTATATTATAACACTTAACACATTATAGTATAAGATTTAAGATGCTTAGATTATAGAAGCGTTCACAGCTCAGAGCTAATCGCGGATTACGTGTGATCTGCGCGGTTAAGCCACGTCTGGCACCGTCATAATAATGATGGATGATCATCTATTCACCTCCATTTTAAATCAAGTTTTATTTTAAACATATTAAGTGCAATGATGAGAGGAATAATCACTACGAAAAGAAACAGTAGACTAATATGTCTCCTCCCATTCCAAAATCAAGAGAATCCAACATCAATAAATAAAAAACATCTTTTTTTAATATTACAGAAAATACCGCGAAAAATCCCAAACAAGTGATATTTCCAGTTTTAATATTACGTTTTTGGCGAATTCACAATATTTCTGTCCCTTTCTAGCGTCAATAAATCTGTGTATGTTCATCTCTTTTTACTATTCTGTTTGTAGGTTCAGATATCGAGTATATTTTCTCTTTCAGGCGAATTACCACTGGTAAAATTCACAAAAAGTTGGTTATTTTCGCGTGGCATAATACGAAAGGCATAATAATTTAATGCTGGCTGGTAAGACTGCACGAATGGGTATTACATGACTATTACATGATCATGCAAGTTCAATCCTCGGAGGAATTAAGCATTCGTGTTATTCCCAAATGTTTATCTCTGGTTTGTATGTTTGTTGTTTTGATATGTTAAATGTAAAAGGGTTTCATATTTTTTTGTTCTTTATAATTTGGTAATTTAGAACGTTAATATGTTATTATATAATTAGTTATTTCTAACAAAATACTATATTAGTTTGTATATGTTCACCTTTTTGTCATATACTATTGAAATATTCAGATAAAAATAATGAAACATCACCTTAACCCAGTATATACTTATACAAAACTTTGGAAGCTAAATAACACTAAAACTTTTTTCCACTTGGGCGATTAACCTTGACTTGACCATTTAATATTATTTTCCTATTATTCATTCATAGTTTCTTACAAGCGTATATCTACTATCAAACATTTAAAATTATTCTCCACAACGTTTCGTATCCGTTGACCTGCTGACTACACTAGCCCTGGCCGGCGGATGACCAACTTTATTTTATTTATGAGTGTGATGTCCCCAAGTTGCGAATGCTCTCGATGGGGTTCCATCGATTGGTCCGGACTTCGCAAACTTATTCCACTTTATTTTGGTACAAAGTGCAAATTGTTTTTCGGAGTATCCGAAATTCCGAATATTGTTTCGGCTGCAGTATTGTGAATGTTGATAAAGAAAGGGAATGTTTCGTCGAATTGTGGAGAAGTTTCTCAAGTGTTTGTTAAGTTGAAAAGTTAAAAATTAAATCTTTTTTAAAGTCACGAAAAGTTTGTCAAAGTTTAATGGTATTTTTGCATTATTTGCGTCCAATGAAATCGAATAAAATATTTAATGTAATTTGTATAATTAACAATCTTATACGGTCTTGTCCATGGAAAATATTATTAACCGATTTCGTGATAATTTTGATAAAGTTGTAAACTTCTCCTTTTCCCACTAGTGCCTCTTCATTTCTGAAGATTTGTCGTAAATGTCGTAATACTCTAGCTTATCCATGCAACAAAACGCAGAGTATACTCATTAATTTTTAATGTACACGGTAGAAGAGGCAGAAACTAATACACAAATAAATATATCAATGTTCTGCTATAGTATTTATATATATTTCTGTTTAAACCAATTATGTTAATACTAAAGTAATATTTTCTGTGAAATTGAACACCGCTTTGGGAACGACAAATTAGAATATCCAGATGAAATTACGAATTTCAAGGTCCTTTGTAATTTAGGGTTGTCGTATCTGGAAACGTTTTAATTTGCTTTGTACTACTGATACTGATATTAAATATTTTAAATACATTAATAGGTATCTTGAATTATTAACATTTTTTTTTTGTTTGAAATCATCCTTCGAAAGCTATCCCTGTATTGATTTACTACCCTCTGTAACCATAAAGTAACAAAATATAAGTTCACACGGTCATGCCGAGATAAACATACATATATACATTTTTAACTTTCATAGGATTCGAACTCGCAACCCTCGCAAATTAAATGCGTAAAACGATCTTTAAAAAATTACTTAGACCTGGGTAGCTGAGTCTCCCCTTCTTTCCACAGTCCCTGTCTTTGGCCCAATCCATATCCGGAAGACATTATAACTTCCAAATCTGATTCCAATCAAAATAAAATATATCTCTACTCCAAGAAATAATACACTTTCAAATAAAGTATAGCGTGCAAACAATACCGTACATTACTAAGTGAATTCTGAGCAGATAATGTAAATAGCTGATACACGTTTCTGAAAGCAGTAGAGTCATCGTTTGGAAGCCTTCCAGGGGTTGGTGGAAGGCAGCCAATTATTGGATACGTGCCGATAGATCGGTGCAATACAATCATGGATGATACAGATCTGAAAAAATATTAATGTGTTTTAGAGATGAGTGCTTAGTGCGAAAATTCAGATCGATTCATGATAAAATATTTACGGAAAATAAAATATGTGTCAATTAAAAACATTTATTTAAAGGATACTTAATATAATCCCTATATTCACTTGCCTTAATGCAAACCAATTAGATACAAAGAAAAACTGAAAGATTAAAAAAAATATCCATCAAAATCAAATCTGTCGAGACAGAAACCGTGGGAATCAGCTAGTCTTCTTCTTATTTTGTGTCAATGGCTACAAAAATTAGAAAATCTAAATTTAGAAAATCAAAATAATCTAAATTTTCATTTTCGTTATTCATATTTTCGGCACACGTGCCCCGCCCAGTCCCATTTAAGTTGCGCAGCCTTATGGATCACATCTACAATTTGTGTTTTAGAGCGTAGTATAGTGTTTCTTATGCGATCTGTCAATTTGACCCCTAAGATACTGCGCTCCATTGCTCGTTGACAAACTGCAAGAGAGGACCTTTGATCCTGAGTCAAAGACCAAGTCTGTGCGCCATATGTAAGGATGGGGAGAATACATACGTCCATGAGTTTGCGTTTTAGGCAAAGAGGAAGTTCGCCTTTCATTAGATCTTTCAAGACCCAATAACTCTTCCAGGCGTTTTCGGTGCGTCTAGCAACTTCTTTATCTTGTCTTGCCTGAAAAGAGACTATTTGACCGAGGTACACGTATTCTTTAACGTATGCTATCTCCTCACCTCCTATGACTATACGGCGCGCGGAGCTGTTCGTCATAAGTTTGGTCTTTGACATATTCATGTTGAGGCCGACCTCTAGGCTTGCGTTGCTCAGGTCTTCGAGCATTGTTTTGAGATCTGAGGTTGAAGAAGAGAAGAGTATTATGTCGTCGGCAAAGCGAAGATCAGTGAGCTTTTTTGTGCCAACCTCGACACCTAGCCCTTGCCAACCTACATTTAATTTTTTAAAGATTTCCTGTAATGTGGCAGTAAATAGTTTCGGTGACAAAGGGTCACCTTGCTTCACTCCCTTTGTAATACGAAAAGATGGTCCAATGTTGTGCACTTTTATTGCTGCCGTACTGCTACTATATATGTTGCGAAGAAGGTTTATATATGTTGTATCGATGCCTTGATTAGTTAATGCGGAGAAGAGTGAGGAGTGGGTTATACTATCAAAAGCTTTTGAATAGTCAACGAATGCTATGTAAAGTGGTAAGTTAAATTCATTATGTTTTTCTATAAGGGAGTGAAGATGGTCTGTCGTGGAATAGCTGCGGCGGAAATCAGCTTGTTCTGCAGGTTGATGTAAATCTAACTGAGCTGATATACGGTTTTCAATGACTTTAATGAAGGTTTTGTACAGGTGCGATATTAGACTAATAGGCCGATAGTTGCCTATATCTGATTTGTCTGATGAATTAATTATCATAAAAATATTTATTTCTAAACATTATTATTGTTAGTTAATAAAGTCAGTCCTCATTGGACAGTTACCTCAAGTCAAAGGGGTTGTTAACAAACTTTGACAAGATTGAATTGTTTGAAATTAATTTGCAATTTGTTTGTAACCAAATAATATTAAAGAGATTCTATTTATTTTTTTGATAAATGTATCATCGAAATAAATCAGTCAATCTCTGTTTCATCTATTAATTACCTTAACTAGCTGTGCCCGTGGTTTCACCCGTAAATCCCAAATCCAGATATTACAGAGAAAAGGATGCAAAGACAGAATTGTGATATTTTATCCTCTAACATAAAGTTGTGAACAAAAGTATTCCCAACAAAAAGGATGTTATAAAATCAGGACTATATTTTAAATTCCACTAATTACGTACCCCTAAAAGAATTCCATGTATCCATAGGGAATTTTCAAAATTTCGTACTCATTTGAACCTTATTTAAGCCTTCATTAAACATACCTTAATTAACAAATATAGTAAAACAAATAATGTTTATGAAACAAAAATTAAACAGTGAAACAGAGTCGAAATTAATATCAGCTTAATACAACTGTTTGTTGATCAAACAAGAAAACAAAACAATATAGGGTGGGTTCAGCTTCATTTGTAATAACTGTGTGTGTTCGGATAGTTTAATTGTCTATTAAATGGGTCTCTATAACGCAAATTCTGGGAAGAATAGGGCAAACTAAAAATCAATTTAAACAAAAAAATTAGCTTTATAAAAGTAATCTCATCATCATATAACATTGACAATCGTACGAGTTTATTTCAGTTAATCTGATAGAAGCATAGAAGTTAGCTCACCTAGGCTAGCATGACTTCGAAAACGTGATAGATACAGCGATTTATTGACATCCAACTGTCAAAATTTGATAAAAATACCCGCCATATTGAATTTTACCACGTGATTAATTTTATGGCATTTGGTCATGCTCGCGAAATCGATATAGCTATTTATTCACATCCAACTGTCAAAATATAATAAATATAGCCGCCATATTTAATTTTTCATATCGAACCACGCCATAATTCATTTGGTCATGCTCGCGAAATCGATATTATTTCGTGGTGTCTATATATTTTATCACGCACAGTCATGCTAGGCCTACAGATATGGGTACCAAAGGCAGTCTGTACAAATATACTACTACAAAATAATGTACCTACTTGTTTTTAAATTTCGCTTATAACATATTCCAGTTATGAAGGACTTAAATAAAATTTTACATTTACTGTACAAGCCTAATCAAAATCTCAAATAAGTTTTATTTATCAAAGTTCAAATTATTCTAGAATTTACCTAAATCCAGCCTAAACTAAAATCGCATTAGACTTTCATAATATAAAGTGATAAAATTCAATTTAACAAATTTTAGCAGTGACAGAATATTTTCTTGATGTAAAAGAAATAAAGTTTAAATTAGCTTACGACAGTTCGGGGTGGGCTGAACTCTTACTAAGATAAATTGTTTTGTGTGATTCACAAAAATAGGTCTTATTGTTTCCATTTAAATTGAAATGAGATCGATTTTCGTTATTTGCATATAAATGGAGTATTGTAAGATAAACTTTATTTAAGTACTAGTAAGGTTTTAATTACTGTAAACTCTGCTCTGCTGAAGGGGATTTCAATGTGTGTTGTATTTGTTAATGTTTGTTACTTTAGAACATTTCTTTAAAAACTGTTTAACGGTACTTTTAGACTATTCCCGTAATTTAGATCCAATTTTGCTAAGAAAATCTATAAACACTCGAAAGAACTTCTCAAACACAGTTTTTCTCATTTTCATTAATTACCAAAAACGAATAGAACTTCACTAAAACAGAACTCAAACCACGTCTCATTTGCGAGATATTAAAAAAACACAATTTACAACATTAATCATCAGCTTTACAAAACTCGATACAAAGCGTGAAACGGAATAACAGCGCACAATGGCGTATAGTCCAGGAGTCCACCGTAAAAAAGCCGTTTTTTCTGTACAAAAATTTGATTGGCGTACAAAGAACCGAGTCGTGTGTTTACAACTGCGGAGTATGGTGTGTTTGTTTGTATGGATGGTTTTAATGAAGTTGTCGCGAACTCGGGCGACAAGCGCGGAATGGAAGTGTTTCGGTATAAATTATGAGTTGACGGCGGATTTATGTCACAGTTTTAAAGCCCAGGGAGATTGGAACTGTATATCAAAATAGTTATTTAGTTTTGTACAATGTAATGCTAGTAAAGTTTGCACGTGAGTGATGTGCACTTGTTTATCCAATTTCCAAAAGTATTGAAGAGAGTATGAACAATATTGTAAAAGTCTTTATAATCTCAGACTTGAACTTAACACAAAGCAAATAAATTCACACCTTATACATTCTAATAATTCAATCATATAAAGTGAGTAGTTAACATAAACCGTGACGAAAGCCTAACATAAAATAACGACATAAATTCCATCAGAGGCTCTTAGTGTATAAAGCAAACCAATTTTACAGCATCGACTCATCAAATCAAAGCTATTCTGTATGCTAAATAGTTAATCTATGCCTACATAATGCTCATAAATTGAGCCACGCCATATTCTAGATGAGAGAAGCGACGTCGCTTTAAGTGCTTGCAAGGAAAGGGCTTAGAATTTGAGAGCCGAAATGGAAAATGACGGAGAGAGGTGGGCCCGGACACAATGGAATTAAGATCCGATTGATTGGGCTCAATCGGAGCATAAATTAGCAAGTGGGATTCGTGTAATCTGTGAATAGAAAGATTTATAGCTTTTATGACATGCCGTTAAGGTTCATTATGGTGATAATGCTATTAATGCTTGCGGAGTTAAGGGATAGCACTCGAGTGTTCGGGAATTTTGAGTGTTATTTAATTAAGAGATGTTTTAAAGGGTGTGTTTTGACTTTTATATTTGGAAATGTCGGTTAATTTTATGATCATTATTATTAATTTGATGATAGAATTTAGGCTACCTTTTGATGACAAGAGATATATCATATCTGTTTTCCCTGTGGCTAGAGCTTACTTTAGCCTCCTCAAATCAGAGGATATTTTTTATCCCAAAATTCCCCCATGAATGGAAAAACAGTAGTTTTTCCCGCGGGATTTCCAATAACTTCCAAACATGGGCTTAAAACTACTGGTGACCCGCTGAACGCCAGTAGTATTAATCGTAAATTTAAATACTTATATTAAACTTAGTCCAAACCTGACATCTAATTTAATTAGAACAGAGCACAATGTTGAACCTCTTGAAATAACCTTATGTCGACATCATTTATTTATATTACAATGTCATTTTAGTCCACAGCGTAAATATTTTTAATAGCAGCCCATTAATGGTTTGCTTTTCAATAAACACAGCCATCAACAATAATTTATTTTGATTTGGCTGTAGATTTGTCTGATTCCTTTTTCATGATTTAGTGACTAACATCTTTTTTTTAGTAAATACAAACTTCTCCGCAACGCAGAACTTTTTTAATCAACAAGACAGGTTTAATAAACTTGTAGGCAAAGAAGTTAGTAGATGTCTAATTAAACATTTATGTGTCACGTGACCCATATTTTGCACTAGACGAATAACGTTTCTATTATAATATTGTAGCCTTTAAAATGGCCCTTAACCAAGAAGAAACACCCACTAACATAATATTTCAATACAAAATAATAGTAAAAGACATAGGAGGTATTTAATCACACACAATATATTTTGCGTGCACGTATTCACTTGTGGGGGAAGCTACTTAAGTAGCGAGCTCTTTTACTAAGCGGGCACGGGCGGCCATGTTGTGACGTCATCGGCCCCTGGGACACGAGCCGATTGAAAAACAATACAGTTCAATAAAAGGAAATAAACACTGTGTTGTGTTAAATAAGGTATCTTTATTAATTATTGTAAAGTAAAAAGATGAGAAGCGCTCATGGCCCAATGCTACCCGCGGATCACTTGTGATCCGTGCGGTTAAGCAACGTCTGGCACCGTCATAACTGTGATGGGTCATTACTAAAAATGACTTTTAATTTCATGAGCGTTTCCATGCTTCGGAGGGCACGTAAAGCCGTCGGTCCCGGCTGTCGTACTAACATCATCGACAGTCGTTACGGGTAGTTAGAGCCCTCAAAAGTCTAACATTCAGTTTAACCAAGAATGTCGTATAGCCCTCTGGGTTGTGAAGGTCTGATGGCAGTCGCTTTACGTAAAATACTGTCATTCCGCCAAATCTGGTTAAAACTGAAAACAGACCCCAAAAAAAAAATAGACATGAGATAAAGGTTCGGAAAAAGAAAAAAATGATACTTACATACATAAACAAAATTGTTTGATACATAAAACAATTGGTTTTATTGTTAAATCATAGGTATGTAATTAAGAAAGTCATTATTGAAAGTTTGCGTTCTCAAAAAATAATAACTTATTTGTTATTATTTTTTGAGAACACAAACTCGTCAAAGAAAAGTACCAACCAATATTACATAATAATAAAAAAGCCAATCAACATTTGAAAGATCGCAAATCTCTAACATTTCACATAAAAAAGAAACCTAAACGCAATCACAATAAAAGTCATATTCCATTACCATTTCATCAAATTAAACACATAATCCACTATCATCACCTTAATCTGCAGACGAAATCAAAACACCGCAATAAAATATTTTAATACCAGGATCTAATAAAAGTATATCCATCACAGTCACTCTCATTCACCTCCCCCATAAAAGTTGAGATAGATAATCCTTAATAATAAAACATTTTCGTCTGTCTCAGCGTTCATAATATATTCAGAACAAGTGGTCGTCGGGTACTCTGTAATGAGATGAATTCAAATTAATGCCACTCCTTATCTCTAACAAGACGGGGATTATATTTTGCTTAGGGAATGTGAATTTATTCTCTGGCAACACCCGAAGTAGGTTTAGCCGCGCGTATCTGTCACCAAGTTTTGTTTGTTTCAAATGCGTGAGCGTTTAAATGTTGCCAGGGTAATTAAATGTCCTATGTTTTTTTTTATAAAAAATAAAGATTTTGTTGCAAACAAATAAGTAATCATGGTATCTTTTAATCCAACACAGTCCATAAAAAATAGTTTTACATTCAAAAAAATTCAACAACATTAACACAAACGCACATACACAAAAATAGACGTCATGAACAGCAAAAGAAAAACTAACTGTACGAAGTAATCAACAATAAATTATTCAACATTTTCTCATATCCTTTCCCGAGAAGCTTAAAAACGTCAGTCGGTATAGGATGTAATTCATCCGCGCCCCGGGGTAAGTTCCCGCTCCCTAACTCCGGGTTGCCCTCGCAAAAAAATATATATAATAATAACTCGATCTCAAGTGGATTTCCCAAAGTTGGTAACGTTAAGGAAATAATAAATAAAACACAATGTGAAATGTTATCACCGGTCCGGAGTCACATGTTCGCTGATTTTTTCCAAAAGTATACCTATTCGGGCGCTTATTTATTGCCACACCTGAAGGAAGTAACGTGCTTTGTAGTTTAGTGGAAATATGGCCGTGATACTTCAAAATAGAGCGTGTATTTTTGTTACGTTAAATTACGTAACATAATCATTCACTACAAATGACTGTACATATATTATAAATACATTCGAAGTGTGTATTTCAAGAAAAAATTACAATGCAGGAAAAACTTACGATATTAATCACCCAAATTGAAAATGATGAACAACCCAACGGAACATATAGGTATAGATAAAACACTTCCGATTATCCTTTTGAACAAAAAGAAAACTGAATACAATATTAAAAAATATCAGTCCATTGGGAATTAAAACGCAACAGACAGACATATTTATATACCCGTTATACTTATAACCTCTTTAGCGTGGAGGCTTAAAAATATTGCGTACACAATAACATGATATTTAATGCATCATTTGAGCCGAGTCTATTCGTATATTATTTTACATGCGATCACTCATTTTGAGTAATGGCATCCTCTCGTGCCATCACTCGGAGAATATCAATACAATCATTAATAATGCAGTAATAAAGTGATTTATTGCGCCGACATTTAATGCCGAAGTGGTTCACACTTGTGTACAATGTAAGTTTTAATTTATATGTTACTTTTGGTCTTAATGGTGGGAAAAAGACATCTATTTCGTGGGCCTATTACGTAATGCGACAAGAATAATATCACTGCGCATAAAAAATGTGCAAAAACATGATTATATTTGATTTAAAGTAACTTCACCTTTTAGCCGATAATAACAAAAATTATAACTTTAATATTTAGTTATTTTACGCATTTTAGTACCTGTTATTGACGTCAGCATAACACACTTTAAAACAATTTTTTAAAATTGAAAGCCTATCAAAATTATTATAATTTTGATGTCATTACTAACAGATAGCAATCAACAGAAAAGGTAATCAAGCGTTCGAACGAACCGCGTTTTAATGGTGTTCATTTAAAGTGCAATTCAGTTCACATAACGATTATAAGTTAATTACTTAACGATATTATCCAAAAACATATCGTTAATCCGGTTAACGATATTTATATATATATTTTAGTATTCGTTAATGTGTTCCTAATGAGTTCGGGATGTTGTTATTAGATAACAATGGGTTTTGTTTTTCATCTTTACGGTATAATAAAGTATGTGCCTGCTTTTTATTATACTAGGTGTGTTATGAACTGAGTTATGTCGAATTATTTGACTAATTTCAGTCCGATCAAAATTGATTGTAATAATTTCTTTGAGGTAATTTTTAAAGTTCGGTAAAATCACATACTTTAAAAAGAAACGTAAATACGAGAAAGCGTTGGCGGGACGATCTTACCACCTTATACAGTAGCTGGTGGGACACTGCTAAGAATAGGGAAATGGAAATGTATGGGGAGACCTTTGCCCAGCAGTGGGGCACTATAGGTTGACAAAAAAAACACATACTGCTTGAATTGTAGACGTAATGGCCACTGATAAATATGTTTTTCAAAAACAAGACTTGCTTGCTTATAACCATATCAATCCTACTAATATAAACCCGAATGTTTGTGAGTGTGGATGTATGGATGTTTGTTCCTCTTTCACGCAAAAACTACTGAATGGATTTTAATGAAATTTGGTACAGATGTTCCTCATACCTAGGAATAACACAAAGGATACTTTTTATCCCAAAATTCCCACGGGATAAGACTCCGTGTGGGTAAAACCGCGGGGCACAGCTAGTGTTTCATAATCGTAAATGTACTTCGGTTGGTATGGCTTTTATTCTCTGGTGTTGTACTAACATCATCGACATTAGTTACGGGTAGTTAGAGTCTAATAGCTTGTTTTACCAAAATTTTATCGTTTCACGCACAAAGGGCCCAAATTAGAGAGGTTTAATTGCGGAAAAACTGCCCAGTTATCATTGAAGTTAGGGTGAAAAATATATTATTTTTCATCATTATCAATTATGTAGTGTTTTCTTGATTAAGTAATAAAATTTTATCACATCGAAACCGAAAGCACAGCTAAGGCACATATTATCATACTTAAGGAACAATATTCCATTCACTGTAATAAAGTCACAATTCCCATACTTCTAAGTAAACACATAAATAAATACATTTAAAATCGGCGTACAAAACATATCCTAGTTAAAGTTATTTGATATCGCCAAAGAAAGGAAAATAAAAAATACACTCGCTACAAAAAACATAATACTTTACTCTCTCTACGATAAACATATTATTTTTACCTCAAAGTAAATAATCCAATAGATATATCGAAACCAAAAATATTTTCAATTTAGAGTACACGCTGCCGGTCGATGCAAAATTAAATTGTGAGGTCAGCGATGATTTTGTGGGTCATCGGTTTTGGTGAACGCACGTGGAATTACGTGAATTAGATGGTATATTGTTACACGGGATGTTTTCCTTACAAAAATAGAATATTTTTGACTTTTGTTTACTTTGCAGTCTATAAATAAAGTTCTTTTTGAAAAATAAACTTATATCTTTTGTTAAGTAACTTATAGATTATATTCTAGAACAATTAAGGAAAAAGAAGAAAATTCTGTTATGCTTTCGTGAATCGAATATTGCTTATTGAAAATATATTAATATAAAACAGAACAAGGCAAAAACAGGAGTTTGTGATTAAGACTACATAAAGAAAAATCTTCTTTCTAACCCTAATCGCAAATCATAGCAATTTCTATTGTATTCAGTGTGCCTTTTTGAATCGAACTCTTAACTCAGTCGCATAAAAATAATCTTTTAACACTATATTACATTTTTATTATAAACGTAATCTTAATCTAACCAATCGTCTCTATTTAGCCAAGACTTACTTTCCGTGTATTGTCTCTACTACACCAATCCTTCTCTACTTTCCAAAACCCGCCGTACAATTTCAATACAAATTCTCCCCCAACCGATCAACCTCAAATAACAATAACAAACTAATTCAAATATCATTTTATCCCTCAATAATGAACCAAAGCAAACGAATTGCCGTCAAATTTAGAATTTCATTACGTTCCCATTGAATATGTGCACGTTAAAATCGATTCGGATCCGCGGTTTGTTCAATCCAAACAAACGGCTCCACAAAGGGCCTCTCATATAGCCCAATAACATTATAACAGTTTTATTTCTATTCGTTCTTCTATTGAAGGATCCTTTGAAGATATATTTTTAATATATTACATTGAATATTCAGGTTTTTGGGACAGTTAATTCAGCATTTCTTGTGATGGGTTATTGGAACGGTAAATTGTTATTTAGTGATCCTACTAATGTTATAAATGCGTTTGTTATTGGACCTTTTTTAACGGCGGGAAAGGGAAGTTCTTATGGTAATGCGTGTTTTTTATGGTAGCAAAATCAGCTTATTTTGTAATACTTAGACAATAGTTTATGGATTGGAGAAAGAGATAAGCAATCGTTCAGACTAGCATGGTTAAACAAAGCAATAGTAAAATTCGATAGTCACCATTAGTATGCGTGTTCGAACTATGTATTGAAAAGTGTAGTCTTAAGTCATCAGTTTTCAATTCCCTCACCCTAGTCGTCTAAGTTACTGTAAGCTTACTTACTGCAAAAATAAACTACTTATACCTTTCATTTTAGTGCTAACTACAGTTTTATTTTAGTACCAATTGTGTTGTAATTACTCCAACTTGTTCCAACAAACTCAAATTTGAATTACAAGCATCGCGAGCCAAATTAATTGTCGTTCAATTAATGATTAATCCGGTAATTTGTTTGTTTACCATCCTAACCATCAGATTACGAGGGTCAATCCACTTCAGCTCAGTAACGTGGCCTCTGTTATTCTCATTTAATAGACATTTACGGTGTGATTAATCGAAAATCTTAGGTTTGATGCCTCTTAAGATGCCGTAAACATTGATCCGTTTAAAGGCATCCTGAGGGCGATTGGTATTAGGTAACTCATTGTGGAATTCATAATTAAAACATAGCTGTACACGCCATATCTTAGTAAGCACTGTTTTGCTTAATCTTACGAAGGAATAATCGTAGTCAACACTAAAAACTCTACCTTAAACGTTCACACATTAAAATTCAAATCCCAGTGGTTCCACTCGAACAAGAGCTAGACTTAAAAAAAAGTTAACCTACTTTTTTCTCTTTGTCAAATTAACGGTTCTGAATTCAAATTTTTACAGCAACTTTACAGATATCGGTCCGGGCCTGGCATTGAATAATGGAGGTGTTCCGATCGATTCTTACCATTCATAATTCAGATGTGGTGGCAACCCGAGGCGTTGGTACGTAACCAGTGTGTGTACGAACGGTTATCTAAGTACATGTCAGACTACATTGAAAGTTTGTATTGACTAATTTATCACCGTGATTAATGTTTTCAGTTGTTAATCTGATATTATTCAATGTACTATGAATTATGGCTATTATATTAATGTTTGTTGAATTACATAATAGTAAGGAAATAGTTTTGAATATGTATGAAGCGTGGTAATGACAATATTACAATAAACTAGAAGTGCTAATATAATACTTTATCAAAAAGATTATATAGACCAAATCAAACTAATTCTTTCATTGGTTCTGATATGCCTAGTATAACCCATTATTGGATTACTACTTCAAAACCACTCTAGATAAAACTGCAGCAGAGAACCCCAAAAACAAAAACTAAAGAGGGTATTACCGAAACAAAATCTCTTTAACTCAAAAAGTTCCATATTATATTGGTTTTCGGTGTAACGCCATCAGCTCGCCTGATCGAGTTTCGTTCAATCGTCAAACGCTGTTACACTAATCCTCAGCCGGCGCAGATCTGAAGGGATCCAGAGGGCACTGTTGATTTCGCGCTTCAACGGATTCCCCCGTGTGACAATTTTTGTCTTATTTTTCTCCACTTCAAACCACTGGGCGTGAATCGCACGTGTTTACGTAATACGGAGGAAGCGAAAAGTGTTTATATTTTTGCAACATTTATCTTGAATTTATTAAGAAAATATCCGCGTGTCCATGGGTTTTCTATCTCTTTTGGTCCCTTTTTAATCCCATGTATGTGGGTGTCTTTGCTAAAAATCTTTGGCGGTTTCATAAATACCTTAGGTTCGATGAGTAACATAACAAATGTAGACCGTTTGCATGCATTTAAATCCATTGGTATGAAACTGGGTGTAGTCCGTTAAAGATTATAACTGAAACAAAAATATTTTAGCATAAAAACATACAAATCACTTTTTTATTTTAACTATCCTTAAAAATTATTACACAAAATTCGCCTTAACTAATTTTTCATGTCATAGTAAACCCAGCTACACACAGCCGAAATCTCAGCAATCCTTTAGCGAGCCGTCGATGCGGCACTCAGAGCTACCCCAAACTAAATAATTAGCCAAGTTGTCTTAAGTGACATGTTAATTTATGTTGAGACTAAGTAAATTTGCGTGCGTGTTGTCAAGGAGCCAATATGTTGCGGCGAGGACACACCGCTAGTACCGCAATGGTGTACCCGCCTTAACGTGGTACGCCGTGTTGTGGGTAATATTAGTCATTATCTTTAGCCTCTGGTGACTTGAGGCAGTCTCTGGCATGCCAGTGTGATGGGACGGGCGATACTGACGTGTGTTAGTTGAGGGAAATTAAGGACAAGTGTAGTTGTATTAGGATTTATATACATTGTCAATCTTTACATTCCTGTAGTATTTAAATTGATTTCATTACATAGTTCAAAATTCGTCCTCTTCTGAAAAGAAAAATAAACTTTTTTACTTAACTTTTTGCAAGTGTAATAGTAAAATGAAATATGAACGTGAAATAGCCAAGCAGACACAGGATAGCAGTTTGGAATTAAAGATTTTTGTCTAATTTCTATCAAAAAATATATCATTTAACCTCATGTCCACAATCTATTCGAACATCAACTCAAAATTACGAAAAGGCTTAGAAAACCTCTTCAGACAAGATGAAATATACTAAAAATCCCAAGTATCCGTATTTTTTCCCCTCTATTCGGTTATTAATATAATTTTATTAAAAATCTCAAATATTATAAAGTGTAGTGCTCACGGCTCCATTATTAAACTCACTCGCGTTCAATGTGTCGTCAGCAAATCCCCGAGAAATATATAGCGTGATTCAAACATTTTTATTACTATATATTTTTTATTTAATTAAACAACTTCGCTAAACGCGCTCCTGTCTACAAAATAAGTTTTACAACCAACATTTTTTCGCAAATTGCGTGAAACGAAACGCTATTTCTATTCTAAATGTTTTTCAACAATTGCGTTTAATGGAACGTAAAATTCTGGCTGATACATGTTGGGTGAACAAATACCTGCCTAACTAAAGTATATTGTATTAAAATATTAACTTTTAATACCTGACTTTCTTCAAACACAGGTTTGAAATCACAATCATGTTCTGCAAACATAAAGATTACGGCTATTCCCGCTCACTGTACTAAACTCTATAAGAGAAAGAGCAGTAGGAATTTTCTATGTACATTCCTCATTCGGGCACGCACCTAAACCAAGACATACATTATGATTCGCACCAATATTTACCTGACATCTGAATCAAATCCACAACCCTTTCAACATTTCTACATGGTTACCACCATTTCATAAGCTACATCAAGACCTATTTAGGCTAGCTAATCTAGAAAATAAACTAAATAGAATAGAATAGAATAATTTTTATTCAGTATTTACACATACACTTTTTATAGTAAAATGAAACAATTAACTTAAGCTTAAACTTAAAACTAAAAGAAATAAAAAATAATACAAAAAATCTAAACTAATAATAATATAAACACTAAAATGGTATTCAGCTCAGCTCGAAGCCATAACTATTAAATAGTTACCGCGCTGATTTTCAGCTGAACCCAGTGACAAAACAAACCAAAAACCAACTAAAATATTCCAAAGAAATCCGTCATCTATCTGCAGAACACTCGTAGTATTACTTAGGCGTTGATAGTGGGAGCGTTACCCCGTACATTAATTAGTAGGCTGTGTTAGTTCGTCAGCGCCGCCCCTCTCAGTGATTAACGATCCTCCCGAACAAGCCATGCCACTGACTTCAAGTACAAATCACAATCAGGTATCGGAAAAAGCCGAATATCCCCGATTGACTACCGAAATTAATTAACGCGCGAAAGGAATGTACTCGTATGATGATACATTTTCTTGGATATTGTCTTGGGTAGTTTTGATTTTGGAAAGTTATTACTTTATTAAATCATTCCATTTTGCAAGACTGCATTGCAAAGCAAAGTTTTCTCTTACTGATGATGCTTAATGAGTGTTAGTTATCTCTAATCCAAGCCGTGTTTAGAAAGTAGCAAATGTATAGCACAACGAAAAGATTGAATCTAAGTCCTATGGCTTAGTAAGCCAGACCAAGTTTTCTCTGCACTTTTGAAAATCTCACTGAAAAAAACACACTATTATCAGTAAATACAACACATAAATCAATTTAGTTTTCCTTGAAAATCCCAACCGGGATTCTCTTTATAAGCACGTACTAATAGTATGAAAGTTAGCAAAGATGTTTGTAACCCAATCATGCAAAAATATTGGAATGATTGAGGTTACATTCGGCACAGATACCCCGATAAACGGGAACAAATTTTATCTCGAAATTTGTACGGATATCGAGAAAAACGGTAATATCACTTGTCGCAGTTAGTATAACATGTCAGTAATATTATTTTACGTTGAGACTACAAAGAATACCTATCACAAAAAGTATCAAGAACGTATAGTCGTAAAGATAAACAAGAAAAATTGACAATAATATTTGCGAAACGAATCGCTAATAAACCTTTTCGAAGCTCTTCCGAAAGCTTTAAAATTCGAACACCAAATTGGCCACTAGCCATAGTTACGGTAGGCAAATGCCAAAAACAAAGTACAAACCAAAACGGCAGTAAGTTTGGAGCGGCGCGCGCGGGGTCACCATTGACTCACATTACTCGCTCGCTCTAACAAAGTGCTCGAGATATAAAAAACAAATTAAAAATAGATTAAAAATCGTAACGAACACTCGCCAGCGGTACTCCATTCTAAAATTCAAACACGGATTGTTCCATCAAAGTTTTCGTTTTCCGCATAACCCGCTTTTTAGTTTTCGCCCAGTTTGCGTACGGTAAACATTATTAAAATGGAAGGGAGCGAACGTAGTGGAACACTCCGGTTCTTTTGCTGAGCGTTTGCGTTCCGTTATACGTTGTAAATGTCTGTTTATTATTTTGTGCATTGTGTTTGTTAGTTTAAGATTTTGTTTGTTATTGTTGGTGCTTTCCATGCTTGTAATGGTGCAGCGAGCTTTTTTATTACGACGACATTATTATCTTTCATTCTTCTTTTGATATTTGTTTCGAAAATACGGTTTTGTTACGTTCGGAGTATCTCTGAAAGTATCTTTTTAGAGGTTTGTTTATTTTTGATGTGATTCTAGGATAAAGGTACGTGTAGCTAATCAATTATTCATCTTGATCGGTCATTCAAAAATAGACCCTAACAACATTTAAACGCCCTAACACTTGACACAAAAACGTTACAACGACACACGACACAAATTACTATAGCAAAAAAAACCCACTTACATTGTTCCTATCAAAACTGCGTAGTGGAGCACTCTTGTTCCACTTCGCCCTTCACAGGCAGAGTAAAAAGATTTATTTGCGATCAGTAAAGTCGCGACGTTTGAAGATATATTCCTTTACTAATACAATAATATGTGCTTGTTTGCAGTCGGTTAGATAGAGTATGAGAGTCCGGTTGCCATGGCAACGGGGCCTTTCATATCCAGTGAGTTGAAAGGATCCGGTCGCTCACGTGAGGCCCCATTTTATTGTGGAAACAGATATTGATATCAGTGCCTCTATTTCTTCGAGCAGAAATGTTCAACAAATTCATTTGTGCAAAATCTTTTATGTCGTATTCGTATTAGCTGTTTTGTGAATTAATATTTTTCCTGTTCAATATTGCCTCGTGGTTTTACTTGTACTACAAGTATATCTTTTCTGTGGTAAGTACAGCTTGTACTTTTATATTGTTTCTACACGGAAGATGTAGTAGTTTCTGAATTGATGTTAGGTCCTAAAAGTTAGCGAGCTAAGTTGGTTATTTTATGTCTATATTTTAGCTAGCTGTTTAATATTCTTAAGGCCTAGTTTCTAGACAAGACTCTAGGGCCCGCCTTGTGTAGAAGTCAACCTTTTTGGAAACATATTTATTTGTTTACTTATTTGAATAACTAATGTTACAGAAACGCATAACAAACAAACAAAGGGAAAGATTTCCAAATAATATCATAAAAAATTTACCGTCTCTCAAAGGGGACCCTTTCATTAGTTTTATGTTATAACTTGCCATAATTAAGTACGCATTTAAAATTTTAATATAATCGTAAAACCTAAAGTGTCATACCGTAACTTCCTCGTCCTAATTTAACCGACATGGGAGACAAGGTGGGTTATTTTAGTTTCAGATATCAGGAGGTGAATTCCCAATTTTTTAACAAGCTGTTCCCCACGGCTTAGCTCGCGTTAACTCCACTCTTGCCTAAGCATGATGATATAATAATACACTATAGCCTTCCTCGATAAATGGGTTGGGTTGTCTTACACTGAATTTTTTTTTTAAATTAGACCATTACTTCCGAAGATTGAATTATTTGATCAAAAGTGCATACTCGGTGTTTGGTACAATTATTGAAACAAACCTTTTTGCTTTATAATATAGAATGAGAGGTGTGTTCTTATTCACATTGCACATTTTTTTATCAACCTGTATGGTCCCACTGCTAGGCAAAGGTCACTTTACAGGAGCAAAACTCACTGTAATACAATTTTACACCCTGAAATTGCACATGCTTTTACACATACCTCTGAAATTCCTCGAAATAATTGTTCAAAATGACAACCTCGATGGCAGAGTGGTCACCATGCTGGACTGCCATCCGTAAGGTTGCGGGTTCGATTCCCGAGCGGGCTGAATATTTGTGTGATCCACAAATGTTTATCTCGGTCTGGGTGTTTGTGTGAATGAGTGTGTGCGTAGTTTCTGATACCATAGATAAAAGCTTCGAGTTTAGTAGGGGTCAGTTACTATAATAAGATGATGTAGTGAATGATTATGTTATATTAAATATTTATAGTAATTTTTAAATGTATAATTCCGCACAATTATTATTTCTTCATTTATAAAAACACGCACTGAAAACTATATTTCCATTCAATTTTTAACATTAAATACTGAATTACAATAATATTATAGGTAAGTATTGAACATGCTATCAGTTTTTGATTCGATGCATGTCCGGGTCATTAGCGATCGGAGTGCTTTACTCGGTGTATGGTACAAGTTATGGGAAATAGCCCATCTGACCTATGTAACCTATTTTTAAACGCTAGTGAAATTTTCTCCTTGGGTTATCTGCCTATGTAAGTTCTTTCTTGCTTTTAAACTATAAAAACATAATAATTTAAAACTAAGACACAATTTCTATTCCTGCCTGCCTTGATGATATGGATTTCGCGAGCATGACCAAATGTCATAAAATTTATTACGGTGGTGGTAACATTAAATATGGCGGATATTTTATCATATTTTGACAGTTGGATGTTGATAAATTGCTTTATCTATCGCGTTTTCGAAGTCATGCTAGCCCGGCTGCTCAAGTCAATTAGGGATATTATATGATAAGTTAATCGTTGTTTTGTTTATGTAATACAAACTTTGCTACTCATTTGCAACTGTATAAAGATATACAAAAATTGATTTACTAAGCATATTTTTATTGATATTCTTTCTTGAAAACGTTTTAAGACTTATATATGTTTTATGTACTTACTACACCCCCCGCTGTTTCACCCGCGTAGTTCCCGATCCCGTGGGAATTTCGGGATAAAACGTAGCCTATGTTCTTTCCCGGAATTTATATTCCGGGAAAGAACTACCCCGGAATTTATATTCCGGGAAAGAGCTACCCCTGTACCAAATTTCAAGTCAATCGGTTCAGTAGTTTAGCCGTGAAAAGGTAACAGACAGACAGACAGACAGAGTTACTTTCGCATTTATAATATTAGTTAGGATACAGAAAATACTACTCTCATAAATACAATTATTTTTTATCCTTTAGCTCAATACTTGTGCTACAAAAATCGCTAACACAATGCAATTGCGGTGCGCTGCGTCATGGCGATCGATTGAGCGACCACTGCGCCGTAACTGATTCAATTTGTTAGTACCCCCGTGACGAATTAACGGACCTTTCACACATTTCAATATCAATACACTATTGATGATCACTTTCATCAATGACGGACTTTATGCCAGTTACGGGATTCGTTCCTGTTCTAGACTAATTTTTGTTTGGGTGAGTTGTTTGCCTATGTCTGGTGTCATTTGAGAATGTATTTACGAAATCAAACTATAAGATAAAATGATTATCAGTTTTCTAGTAACCATAGATGGTACAAGTTTTACTTAATTTAAGATTAGATGAGACGCGTGAGACGTGCAAAAACTTTTGTAAAAAAATGTAAATAACTTCGCACTTAAACAAACTAAAACATTTAAAATTTCAAACAATAATCTGGGTATATTGATGTCTTTGATTCACACGAACACTACACTTTGAAATGGGTTAGTCCCATTTTACTCCATTCCTTTGAAATCGAAAATGAAAAAATGCATACATGCAGTCCCAGTTTGCTCTAGAGAATAATTTTAAAAATAATTATATTATTTTTCATATCCCATTTTACTCCAATCGATACTTGAATAATTTTATTGATTTTTATTTTTATGTCCCAAGATACTCCAAAAAAGAGAAGTACAGTTGGATAGAAAAGTTAACAAAACATTTTATGCAGTTTATTCCAAATTCCAGGAAGATGCCGAAATGGGAAATTTAAGTGCGATTAGTTCCCATTTCGGCACCCAGATATAATTTTATAAGAGTTTCTTACTTCTAAAGTACAATCCCGGCCATAAAACATATTACCTGTTTGGAGTGTTTGGTTTTCGTAAGAATTTGCGCGAATATGCTCTCCTGGTACTTCTAATAATAAATTCTCCAATATTTACTTCTGTGAATCAAATTAACAAAGTTTATTGTAAAGACCTCTTCTACATTTCTGTTCTCCTGGTAGTTTAAATTAGTTATTATAAAATTTCTTGTACATAATGATTATTTTGAACAGAGCAATTTCGTTTCTTTTTTGTTTGGCTGTACCACCCTCACCAGCAGTAGGACTATTTGTAGGTAAAACTCCTAGTAACCCATGTTTGCCTGGTACTTTTGTCCACATAGTACTGTTTTATGAACAATGATTCTTCCGTTAGGTGTTTTGTAACTTGAACATAGCATATTATTGAGTTACAGTGTCACTCAAAAGGAAAAAAATGACATCTTGAATAGTCATCTTGATTTTAAAATAAACACAGAAAAGATATCCTCTGATTTAATATTTCTATGTTAGATTAATATGTGTTTACATTTAATAATAACACGACCTATAGGAAATCTATAACTTTGTATTATTTTTCTTTTTGATTTTTGCGTCTGACTGTATCTCATCCATAAGTGACATTACGCGTGGAGTAAAGTGAAACTGAAAGTATGACAGTTCCAAATGTTGATAAACAAAAGTGTTTGACAGTTTGGAGTAAAATGAAACTTATTTTGAAATTTTTAAAAAAGAATATTTTTGTTTGGAGTAACTTGGGACTTTTTGGTGGAGTAAAATAAAACACTTAAACGGATTTTTGTCGTAACTGTATTTTGTTTTACATTTTCTGACGTTTCGGATTCTTTACAGAACCCGTGATCACAGAAGACTAAGATGGAAGACGTCAAAATACAAAAAACATAAAATATTTAAAAACAATAAGACATAGTTAGCAATTGGTTGCAAACGTTTCGCGTGTGGCGCTTCTCATAACGTGGGATTTACGGCTGTATACAGAGTGCGGTTAAATCTCGTATTACCAATGTTTATGTGATAATGTTCCGTGGGTCTCATGGTACGTGCTGCGTCATTATGATTACTGATTACACCTTATTTTATTGCTTCAGTGGTGTTATGGGGTTGAGGTGTAAGTAATAATATCTACAGGTTGAAGAGTGTATTGTAATTATTTTTTATAGAGGTAGAGCAAAACAGTGGTATCATATTTCGAATAAGACTTACACTGACAGGGAAAGTGCCACACTGTTACAGAATATTGGCGTCAAGTAGTCGCTGCTAGGTTTCATATGGTGGAAAAGGGCCGGAGCCCAAACCCCTTCCATCTCCTTCTTTTTTTGTTCTTAATCTTTAAGTTTTATTATCCTTTAAAGACTGGCAACCCACTCGTGACTCATGGACCATGTGAATATTGTAAATCATTCCAGTAGCTTTAGTTTTTCATTACTTAAAGATACAAATATTTTCCTTTACAACAGTAGTAGATATGTACAATATTACAATGTAAAACTAATACATTAAGTTTGTTTTCTTCAAAAGTTGAAACAATAAAACAGTATCAGTACATTACATAGTACATACTATCAACTCGGCGCCAGCCAGCGTTTGCTTCTGCAACAATATCTAGAAGTTGTAAAATTTTGTCTATTGAAGTATATTTGGGAATTTCCTGTGTCGATCAAACAAATAAAATGTTTAAGACTAAGTGAATTCAGTATATTCAAGCTACAAAATTAATAGTGTTTAATACGTGTATATCTTCTTATTGTTTTAATATCAACAGTAAGAGAAATTTTTATGCCAATACTACTACTTATCAAATCATTCGTCATCATTCTTATAAGAGGCTAAAAATCCATTGTTGACTAAAATTGTAACATACATATTTACTTTAAAGCGCAAGTTTTTACTTATGCTTTAAAGTAAATATATCAAAGTAATCAAATCTCAAATTAATTTATAGTTTTCTTTCATAAATATAGTTTATTCAGTTCACTCCACACATCATATTTCACTAACAAAATACACAAAAAAGAGGAAATAAGAAATACAGCATCCAATTGTGAACCATGACCATCAGCGTTTATAGATCTGATCCAAACAAAAGATAAAGACTTCCTCAAACATAAACCCGTCCGTATTAACATACGATCCCAACAAAAACCTCCTTCGATTAATTTGACACGTTTCCCATTCACATAACATTATACATAAATGTCTATATACGTTATACTTTACATAGTAAGTATTACATTTTACTAGCTGTGCTCATACGGTTTTGACCATGTTTTCTCCTTTTTTTGGTGGATACTTAGCTCATAATCATGTATATCAATCTATGTCTATCTGCTTGCCAAATTCTCGAAATTCGTTCAATGGTTTGTGTCGATGCCTTCCGTAAAAACAAAGATCTGGGTAAGTTAACCACCAGAAAAATCGTTCAGCAAAACTGAACTTAGGTATATGAGAAATCACTGTTTAGTTTTAGTAAACTTAGTCAACACGACCAACTTCAAAAAACTGTCTTTTTAATCAAATCATTATAACTGAAATAACTTCAACTTAACTCGCTAAAATCTAGCAGAACAATTTCCATAAAAACTTTGAGATAAAAACAAAAAGACAATATCTTCTCGGCCATTATTTCGCTAAGTCACATTCTGCTCTCACCAGCCTCTGTAAAAGACGTACCTAAGATTAGAGCGCATAGATAGGGGCGGGTGCCGTGCTAATGTGCCGAGGTCATAGCTTAATATGATAATCAAGCTATCGCCAACTGAAATACCAGGGTTTTAATGATCAGGCTTAGAGCCACGCGTGACTACACACGGCCTACTAGAACAACTAACTTAGGACTGAGTATGAGGTGCTTGAGTGTGAAATGTATACTAGATTTTTCGAACTACCAGTTCGTGAAATTTCAAAAAATATAACGCTGGAATAAAATATTTGAATAGGAAGATTGTGATATACTGCCAAAGTATGAGACAGGTGGTAAGATTTGGGGAAGATCTTTGCCTAATACTAAAACTATATTTAGAAGGCTTTATAAAAAATATCTTACAAAACGAAGTCTTTGTAAAGAACGAAAGAAATTCATTCCTTTTTTGTACTACTTTGTAGGCAACATTCCATGTACAAAATCCCTTAATTTATTACTCCGTCTTAAAATACAAATCAAGAAAAAACCCCTTTTAGTGGCGGCACTACAAATACATAATCATCAATTTAGTGTGCCGTATTTCATGATTGTAAATGAGAGTGCGTTTATATCCTATACCCTTGATGAGAATGATGGCTGGAGGGATTTTTGCGACCTCACCCTCTGGAGCGTTTTGTAGCCTTTTGAATAATGATAAGACGCACACACGAGCCATGTTCGGTAACAATCAATTGGGAATTACAGGATCGGAAAGGATTATTAATGATATGTTATGGGAGAATATGGGTTTGTTTACATGGGAAATAAATAGGTTAAGTTATGTGCGGTTTGTTTACAACATGGTTTTACTCAAGCTGGTTTATTAAAATAATTAATAGGGCACTAGAGGTTATTGGTAATTACGTAATTAGTTTATGGTAATTTTATTATTAGGTACATCAAGAATATTTACATTATGAAACCCTCACAAGGGTAAGTTTTTCTCAGTAGTATGCGCGTTTTAAACTGATAATGAATTTAGCCTTAAGAATTTAACGATCATAGAATTTTTGTGATCGTATACTGTTATTGATAATTAAATTATTTGATTGATTCATAACTAAAGTTAAGAACATTTTAAATTAGTTGATTAATAACTAGAGCTACATCTGGACTTTGCATACTACAACACAAATACTTAAAAAACGACGGTTTAAACTCGAACCTAAACCAGATATATGTTAACAGCTAACCACAAGCTGATTTCATACCAGATTTCCTCCAAACGACAGCCAAATATTTTTCCCTCCATAATCCGCACATATCGTAACACACAACTTTCAAAACGTCGCGCTACATCGTCGTTACTGTTGCTAATCCTTCCTAACTCATATCTCTGTCGGCTTACCAATTTAAAACCCGTTAACTTACAATATTAAGCACACGTGGGTAATACTTGTTAGCCGGTTGTTTGCTAATAGCTCGCCTGATTTACGAGCTGTGTGTGACGGCGTGTTCGTGACGCGGGACCTTAATAACGTTTTTGCATTTTGTCGTCATTTTCTAACTTTAAAATAACAACAATAAAAGTTTGTACATGTATCAGCAGCGTTTTCTCCGTGACGGAAATCTCAATCCTGAAAGAATTTTGGGTAAAGTTGGTATTCTATGTTTTTATCTATGACTAGCGGCCCGGCTTCGCATGGGTTCAATTTTTCCGTTGATTTTCCGTGTTTTTTTTTACATAAGAACCTTCTCCTAATAATAACAAATACAACAAAAAAAGAATTAGTGAAATCGGTCCAGCCATTCACGCGTGATGCCGTGACCAAGGAAAACGGGTTTCATTTTTATTTTTATCTATGATTATATGGAAGATCTGTACCAAATTTGGTCTAAATCAAACAAATCCGTGAACGTAAATATAGTTTTATAATCAACTAGCGGCGTCTCGCGGTTTTGGCCGCGTGGTTCCCGATCCCGTGGGAACTCAGGGATAAAATATAGCCTATGTTACTCGGGGTAAATGTAGCTTTCTAACGGTAAAAGATTTTTTGAAATCGGCACAGTAGTTTTTGAGTTAATTTGTAATAAATAAACTCAAATGTGTATTGTAGTAATACACACAAAAATACAAATCTTTCCTCTTTATATAATAGTACCGTAGATTTATATTTAGTCCCAATTACGGCAGATAACCCCTTTCCCAATATATTCATGCAAAATATATAAACAAAATATTCTATTTCACGTTACAAAACAAAGAGCCATTATGTTACAAAAATATATTTCTGTTATGTAATCATAATTTGTCAAACGGTGAATATAAATTCGACGGTTCCTTTGTTTTGATCCTACGCATTTTAATTTATAGCTTAATCCATTTTTTCGTAAATAGAACGCTGTTCTATTTTAAAAGAGCTTTATTTTATTAAGTTTCAATTCCAAAAATAACATAGCGTCATGATCTCGACGAGACGACCTCGATGGCACAGTGGTCACCACGCCTGTCTGCCATCCGTTAGGTTGCGGGTTCGATTTCCGTGCGGGAATGAGTGTGTGCGTAGTTTCTGATACCCTAGATACAAGTCTCGAACTTAGGAGTCAGTTACTATAATGAGATGATGGAGTGAATGATTATGCTATGTTATAAATATCTTGTTATGGTTTGATCCAAAGTGTTTCACATTCAGCCAATGTCATGTTGATAGCAGAGATCGTAAGAATTCCTTTGCCTAAGAGTGGGAAACTTCAGGGTAATGTGTGTAGCGATATGTTTGATAAAAACCTATGTTCTTAATACGTAATATAGTCATCTACCAGCCAGTGAAAGTTACATCAAAACTGGTTAAGTACGTTTTACGTTATTTCAACTTCAAAACTTTCAGTAAGTTTTTTAGTTGAAAATGCCTTAATTTCTTTTATATTTCCTTTTTTCATGAAAAGTTTATTTAGTAACTAGCTGCGCCCCGCGGTTTCACACGCGTAGTTCCCGTTCCCGTTCCCGTAGGAATTTCGGGATGAAGAATAGATGTTGGCCGATTCTCAGACCTACTGAATATGCTCACAAAATTTCATGAGAATCGGTCAAGCCGTTTCGGAGGAGTATGGCAACGAAAACTGTGACACGAGAATTTTATATATTAGATGTGGGTAGTCTAAGATTTCATATTACGTGACCTTATAGGAAAGGTGTGATGTATGACGCTGGGTAAAACTGGCTCAATATTTCACACGGAGTCTACTTGCTAATTTCCTTTTTCAGATTTATAGCTGATTCACAGCATATTGGTGATTTTTCATATATTTTTACATGAATTTTAAGCTACATTATAACTAGAGTAAACAATTGATTTTTTGTAAAGTGATTGAAAAAAACATTGAAAACAACTTTGAGTCCGCCATCTTTGATAGTACGCCATATTGTAATTAAAATGACGTCACCAACCTAACCATGCACTATCATTCAAAGTGCTATGTATTCAAATGTGAACTCAATGCGGGTAACTGTTAAAAAGTCGCTGCCTTATACCTAAAACACACAACATACATAGGAAGTTGAATAAACTTCTAACAACCAAAATAGAAAGGTTCACAAAACAATATGGCACAGTAAAGTTTATGCCAACCAAAAAGTAATTTCACTTTGTTTCAATCCTAACCATAACTTTGACTTGCTCACAAGTGAATAGAGATATAAATAAAGAAATTATTTACAAGCCATAACACGTCGGTGGGACCACATCGACCGAATATAACCGAACGTTCTCGTAAATATTGTTCATGCACGGATAATATGCTGTCGAAAAATTGTTTGTCGCCGTGCGCGTCACGGCATGAACTATGTACGGGGTGTTACGGAAACGAGATGCCGTGATGTAAGATTTTTGGAAAATTCTTGGAGTACGTAATTATTTAACAAAACCTTTAAGTATCTTAATGAATATTTACATGTAGTTTTAATATATCATTTTTATGTGTTCGATTTAAAATAAAGTTCTTTTTATTTAATATAAGAAACTGAAAAAACACTTCAGCAGTACTTATATCGAAGGGGTAAAATGCTATTCCCAGAAGTGTATTTAAAAAAGGTTTCTGTGAATCTGCGGCTATCACACGCCTAAATCAAATCATCAAAACTAAATTAGGAATTGCCAAATTTAAATTCCGACCACTTTCATGTATAATTCTGAACACTCTGTATCGTGCGTTCTTCGTTTTATAACACTTTCCGATTTTACTGCCGATATACTACATGTACGAGTACTTGAACGTAATATGAATATAACCTTTACTGTTCAATTTATGACTTTACAATATTTTTGGAAAGTGTAACGTTGGCTTTGAGATTCGACAATCTGTATAGTGTGCTAGTCATATCTAACTTCTGGTTCCAAAATATAAAAAGATTAACGATTACTTCTAACTGCGTCAATCTGTACAGCGTGGCTATAAACTTTTGCACTCTAGATGACCTCATATCATGTCAATCCAACGTCAGACAATCTATATAATGTGCCAATCATATCCAACTTATGCACTTGAGTTAACCTCATGTTACTCAACGCCATCAAGGCCACTCATTGCAACTGTATTATTAAAAATGTTAACAAAAACTTATTTCTCGACGAAGAACTCTGTTCGGTCAACATCAACAGTCAATCTTTTTCTTAACGAGCTTCTCCGACAAGCGAAGCTTGGCAGTCGATTTGCCACGAGATTCCTTGTCTTTAGCGAGACGAAATAGTTTGGCCGCAGCTTAGTATCTCTGTCCACACTTTGAAGTTGTCTTCAGTTGCTCTAATTAAGCTTCTCTCGCTATAGCCCCCTGTATAGTACTAGACAGGACTTTACTTAGTACATTTATGTCTATACAAGCGACAACCCGCAGTCTAACGCGCACTCCTCTCTTAGCTAAGCCTTCCTCTTTAAATGGGTTATCTAACACAGAAAGAAATTTTTTTAATCGGACCTGTAGTTTCGGAGATTAACATGTTAAAAGAAATCTTTAGCTTTATAAAATTATATGTTTTTATAACTATATATCACTGTAAATACAAAGGCCATATATGTTATACATTAAACTCCGCCATTATTAAAACATAATCATAACATTATTCCGTCCAATAAGTTGAAAGCAATTCATCATTTTAATGTAAAACCTTTTAAGTCTTATTACTTGTACATAAGGTCCAATAATGATTGACACGTGAACACTTATTTGTTCGACGATTTTGAAAGCAATTAATGACCCCGGGGTCTGCGAGCCCGTCAAACACGATTACTGTACGCCATTGTTGTATGCCATACAATAGTTTATTGTCTTATAACGTGGCATACAAAGTGTCATACAAACTTGTAATACATAACACACGCTGTATAATGTATATTTTATACACAATTGTTACAGTTTGTAGGTTTAATAGTAATGTTTAATTGAATGGAAATGGAAGGTTTTCGTTGGTTTGTTTTTGTTCGTCAGTAGATGTTGTTGGAAATTTTATAATAAACTATCTGTGCCCCGTGGTTTCACACGCGTAGTTCCCGTTCCCGTGGGTATTTCGGGATGAATAATAGATGTTGGCCGATTCTCAGACCTACTGAATATGCCCACGAAATTTCATGAGAATCGGTCAAGCCGTTTCAGAGGAGTACGGGAACGAACATTGTGACACGAGAATTTTATATATAATATTTTACACGTTTTTCTTCTACTTCGATTTTCATCGTTATAATTATTAATTCGTGAGACCTTTGCCATAAAAACTTAAAATTTCGTGAAATTATAATTTCACTAAATAAATAACCATTAGCAGTAAATCCCTCTTGAATTCTTTTCTACTTGAGGCTCAGTTGATTTAAGACCGTTAAAAAAGAGGTAACTTTATATTCCCTTGTAAATGTAAGAGTAATAGATAGTGCATGAAAAACATATGTTTGTACTCTATAATCTAATATATAAAATTCTCGTGTCAAAGTTTTCGTTGCCATAATCCTCCGAAACGGCTCGACCGATTCTCATGAAATTTTGTGAGCATATTCTGTAGGTCTGAGAATCGGCCAACATCTATTTTTTATCCCGAAATTCCCACGGGAACGGGAATGGGAATTACGCATGTGAAACCGCGGGGCGCAGCTAGTAATATATAATATCTGTAACATAATATGAAACTCGAGTGAGTATACGAGTATAACTATAATTTCACATTCAAACAATTCCCATCTTGCGCTACCTAACTAAAGTAATAAACACTAGCCTAACTTCTACGAGTCGAAGTGCTACGATACTACGACTACTACGACGTAGTAACTACGAAACTCGTTCGTGAATGTGATTGTGAAATTGTTTTTGAGTATCTTATTATCTACAAGCGGCGCCCCGCGGTTTCACCCGCGTAGTTCCCGTTCCCGTAGGAATATGGGGATAATATTATGCTAAAAACCTTCCCACTGAATCACTCTATCCATTAAAACAAACCGCATCAAAATTCGTTGCGTAGTTTTAAAGATCTAAGCATACATAGGGACATAGGGATATGGGGACATAGGGACAGAGAAAGCGACTTTGTTTTATACTATGTAGTGATACTAATGTAAAATAGGTTTTTATAAAAAATACATATTCCCTTGGGAATATCAAAATTTATTTAGGGGTTAGATTTGTATATAGAAATTAATTTGCCACATTTTTTGTCCACTATCTTTATAACTATTCACTTATACTCAAAATATATTGGATAACTCGTAAGGGAATAGTTTTCATTTAAGAGTATATTTCCCAAGTGATAACGCAATTATAAAACGAATACATAAAATATTCAATAACTTAACAGATATTTGAATTTATACCAAAATAATTAAATTCGAATCTCGAAACAAAACGATAACTTTCGAACAAGATTCGCGATCGAAATCGAACTCGGTAATTTGATCAAATCACTACTTTGTTCAACAATTGTGAGACGAGGTCATTTGTACCTCCTATTACAATATTGTATTTAGTTAAACGATGTTTATGAAGTTAAACACTTGGCAAATTCTAGGTCTAGGTGTTTTAGAGAATTTTAAGTTTTTTTGGCTATAAATAATGGATTTTTAAGTTAGATTCCTCCTAAAAAATCTGGTCTAATTTGATCAAATATTTGTTTCTATTTCAATGGGTTCCTATGAATAAATAAATAACATAACATAACATAATCATTCACTAAATCATCTCATTATAGTAACTGACCCCTGAGTTCGAAGCTTGTATTACATATAAGTACATTTAAATCGAAATAGTTTAACTTGTTCCCTACAATTTTGGAGAAGTGCATGTTAAAAAAACAACATTGAAATATTTGTATTTATTTTGTTACAGGCAACTTCTTGCACCAAATCTGAAACAAACGCAGTACTTATCAAACGGAGCCGAAAGTGACATAAGGACGGTAAGATTTTTTACATTTTTATACTTTTACTCACTACTGCTCCACTTCAATTGGTCTAGCAATGAGCTAAAGATGTCGTCAAGCCGTAATAAAAATTCTCTAAAGGAAAGTAAAGTTCAAAAAGGTAGAATAAATTAATATAGTGTTATAATGTCTCCTTTTGTAGGTTCCTTGACATTCATGCTGCTTTCAAAAAAGCTCAACATTTAATGAGTTATTTACTTACTTTAGCAAGCGACTATATATTTTCCAACTACAATTTTCACGGTAAATATTATAAGTAAAAATATTCCAATATTCTCAGTAAAAACTATTAAATTCCTTTGTCTTTGTGATCATGTCTCTTTGACAATCGGGACAGTCAGCGATTTGGCGTTAAAACGTGCATCCGCCCGGATCCGAACCTACTACACGTACATGCATACATTCTTCTATCATACATATATGTATACATACATCATCACTACATAGTTTAAGCAAAGGCGTCGTCCCTGTCTGTCTGTCCCTATGTATATTTAGATATTTAAAACTACGCAACGAATTTTGATGCTGTTTTCTTTAATTGATAGAGTGATTCAAGAGGAAGGTTTTTGGTGCCATTTTATCCTTTTCTTAATATGGGAGCGGGAACTAAACGGGTAAATCCGCGGGGCGCCGCTAGCATATACATATATGAAACGCACTGCATTCTCCGCAATACTGTCAATTTTTAACCCTTTTCTGGCCGTTTCACTCGTCTCTGGCGTGAGTCGTGAGAGTCGTGATTTGTGCTTTATAGATTTTTTGGTGACGTGGGATTTTACTGTGACACTTTAGAAATCTGTCTATAGTTTAAATGGGGATAGTACTTTTTTTTGTCTTGTGTATGATGAGGTTGGTGTTAAAATTAATTAGATATGGTGGGATGTCAGTAAATCACGTTAGCAATTTGACTACACAGAAGTAAATATATTTTTTTTTATTAAAAAAATGTGATTTTTTCAGAATAAAATTGACTTCAAAGTTGATTCATATTTCATCATTTTTAATTATAAAATATAAATCTAAACTAAAACTATTAAATAAAATATTTTTCACATTCATAAAACTAACAACACTATAAACCTCTGACATTTTATCGATATCGACACAATTTAAATCGTCTCCCTTCCCTACGAGCGCAATATAAAGCACGCAGTACTTGTTCCAAAAGATTTATATACAAAGTTTTAAATAGTAGCAGTTGTAAGTTGAAGATGAAGCACCAGGAGATTGTTTCAAAGAAAACTACACTTTAGATAAAACTGTGTAGTTCATATTAATTGCCGGCACTCGTAGCTGTAGCTGTAGTTAACTACACGTGGAAATGAAATGGCTGTTTGCACTTTAAAAGTGATATAAATAATGTTGCGAGTCTTTTTTTTAATTTTTTGTTTTAAAGTTTTATTGTTTGTTGAGACTTTATTTGTTACTCAGGTTGAAAATAATTATAAATATATTTTACTATTTAGATAGTTAGAAACCTACTTGTTTACAATCTGTTGTGTTATATTAGTGTGATTACATCGTTGATTCTCACATATCAATCAATTCAAACATTAATTTTACTTATACTCAAAATATTATACATTACTAAACTTTTGGTAAACAATTTTATTAATAGATTTCAATCTCAAGTAAAAGTCCTTGAATATTATGAACGATATAAAGGTTTTAGAAACAAATTAAAAGCAAAATCGTTTAAAAGCTGCGTAATATTGTTGTTTATGCCAATATTTACGAATATAGAATCGTAGCTTTTCCCAAACTTCTTGAAACTAAATTCTATTTATAGCTCCAATTTCCACCAGATTTTACATTAAAGCGGAAAAATCTGAGCGCAGTAAATATTAAAAAACATGCAAGATTTTCGTCGTGGCTCCGCTCAAAATATTGTTGTAGCTAAAACTCATAATTCCTGACACATTTTCCGTCCATTTCCGTCGCCACTCCACACCATTGAGGTCATTTAACCTCGCTAAGCTTCCAAAAAGAAGAAGCGAGGACGCCGACAAAACAGTGGACGCGCCGAGCCAAGTGCCACTTTATACTTAATTGTCAAGATTCAAATATGAAGTTCTTTCCGAGTGACAAGTTCCAAACGAACAAGTACCAAGTTCCGTTTAATATTAAGTTACAATCTCTTTGTGTACCGACACGGTCCGACTCAGTAGCTACTGTTTAATTTCAATTATAACGCTCCATCCGATATAAAAGTACTTTTCCAATTATTAAATCTTCGAAACGTTGTTTGATTGTTCCGTTTGTACACTCACTGGGTATTTCAATAATGACGAGATACTTTTATTAATAATTTTCATAGTGTAATTAACGACGGAGCCTTTATGTTGTTTACGATGTGAAAATTTAAACAATTTATACTTTTGTAAGTTGTTAATCGTTGTTTTATTATTTCGTTTCAGTTGTGAATAATTAAAACAATGGTAATGTTGGTATTTTGATGTTCATATAATAAATGAAAATTTAATTTTTAATACACAATATCATGTAAGTTTTAATGCATGAAACATTCGACAATTGATTTTTATTATATAAAGATTTTTAAGTTAAATGTTCTGACTCGGTTTCGAGTTTGTAATCGTGTTGAGCAAACGTGTCCTGTGCTGGCCTATTCATATTCATTTTCTACTTATACCACATGAATAGATAAACTAATACCTTCAGCAAGAGAGAGGCCGTTACATCGAAATGAAATTTTACAGACTGGCACTTTAACTAAATGTCTTTCTTCTATTGATAAGAACTTAACAAATATTAACAACTTAGACCTCGTCTCACAAAATACAAATACGAGTACAAACCCACAAATATTTAATAAACTTCACGAACCAATTAAAAATTATATTGACAGGTGAAGGGGTGCCAACCCCACGACGCCAATTAATTTCCAACCAACTTCAATTACAAGAAATTCTTTGTATAGTTAGTGCCAACATAATAACCGCGATACAAACTTAGGTACTTTCGGAACTCCTAAATAAATTTTCGTCAGATTAAATCCTGTTGGATCAATTTACTTTGACGTAGAGGCTCGAGTGTTCGTCCCGGTGACGTTATTGATGGGCCCGAGACATGCCCGAGACTATTCGTCATAACAACAATTAGAATGTTGAAAAGATTGTTTAATAGAGCTTTCCAGAACTCGGATTAAGATGAACGAGATCGGTTTAACCGAACGTTGTCTCGTAATAAATTCACTCGGTGACAAATTTGATGTATTTGGCTTCGAAATAATTAATATGGGCTTAATATTTTAGCCCGCGGCTTCACCCTCACAATATCATATTTTACCATAATAGTTTTGTAATTTTAGCATAAAACATCATTTGATTCAATCTAATAGGTTTTGCGTGAAGGAGTAGCGAAGATTCATTTATACATATGTATTTTTTTATACGAGGTTTAAATTGAAAATATTTACCGTATGAATGAGCAAATTCTCAATTCAACTGAAACTTTCCTTGGCCATAACATGGTTTCAATGACTATTTATTCGAAGACATATACAAAAAACGGAAAATTCTTATACTGTAATATTCCCTCAGTTATTCACATATCATTTAATCATATTTTTCCATTACTGGCCAACGTTCGTAGAAGCGATTCATCTCCGTCTAGAGGCATTTAGTTCGATCCCGGGCTGGTTTAATTAAACCCTAGCACTAAGTTAGACTAAAGGTTCTACCATTTAATTGCAAACTGAATAGAGTCTTACTATCTGGAAACACTGATTTAATAATGGAATTTGATTTATTGTCTGATTTGTTCTAAGAATTTGAGTTTGTTTTTAAGAATTATAGGGTTTTTGTACAATACAAGCATATTAAATATTATAAAAACTGATATATATTTACTTTCTTAACCAAAGGCATATATTTTACTCGAAAATAAATTTTAAGAGTCCCCCATCTCCCGTAAAGTGTACTACACAATAGTGAAGGCGGTACGACAAGCGGAAATATCGATAAAAATCTATCGATAGTCAACATCGTTCCGCGAACAATGTACGATCGATTCGTTTCGAGGTACTCTCGCATTATCGCGGCTCTGATGACCGGCGCGTAGGGCTGCCATCAGTCAAGATTTCATATGACCCGTCAGGTATTTTCAGCTAGCAAAAAGATTAGAGTTTCTCGACCTCGACGTTTTAGTGCGCGGATTTGTGTGTGATATTTTATCTGGATAATGCCAGAGGTCAGGGTCTGAATAGATTTAGTACATTACACAGAAATAATTCGACGTATAAATGTCGGGGCACGATGTTTGTTTAGACTTGTGATTCAAATTGAGATGTAATGTTTACGTTTGTTCTGAATTCGAGATATTGTTGTGGTTTTAACGGGTATAGACATATTATATACCTACTTATTACGAAGTTATAGTCAAAAATAAATATCATTCTTTATCATTGTTTGTAATGTATCGTGTATAAGTTTATCTTTTTACTTTTTAACTCCGACAATCATATTAATTTCATACTGAAAGTCAGTTTGTTTGAAAAATTTATTCAATCACTCTGAACTCATGCATAACTTCAATAAGTTTATAAACAACTAGCTATGCCAGGCGGTTTCTCTCGCGTAGTTCCCGTTCCCGTGGGAATTTCGGGATAAATATCCTATATCCTTCTCTTGGTTCTTAGCTACCTCTCCACCAATTTTTAGCCAAATCAGTTTAGCCGTTCTTGAGTTATAAATAGTGTAACTAACACGACTTTCTTTTATATATATAGATAGATATATTTTACGCACTGCACAAAAAATATTTAAATAATCCCTACTTGATGCTTCACAAAAACCTTATTATACCAACCCTATCATGAATTGACATTTTAGAGAGTAACGTAGGCTCGTTGTATGCAAACGTTAGCAGATAACGAGCTTCTTAAGAACATCGTAAAATTGTATCGACAAAGGCCACCTCACTATCGAGTTTACATGTCATCTTACTTATAGAGGTTTATAGGTTATTCCTGAATTCTATACTTGATTTTATTTAAGAAAAAGATTCTTTCAACTAACTTATAGCTCCTATATTTGATTACTTGATTTACCTGATAAGTCTTTTGGTATTAGTAATTTGAATGAAGTACTAAACAGAAGGTTGCAAGTTCAATTCTCGACAAGATAAATAGTTGTTAGATTCAAAAATGTATAATGTAGAGTAGAGTATTTATATGAGTAAGAAACGTAGTTTCTAATACTTTAGATACAGTTAAAAAAATTAGCTAGCCGGTGGCTACATAAAGATGGTATAGTGACTAATTATGTTAAGTTATAAATGCGTTCTTAAAGAAAAGAAAAAAGTCAAACAAAGAAACGATATTTTGTTTATAATAATACTAGCAGCGACCCGTGGTTTCACCCGCGTAGTTTCCGTTCCCGTGTGAATACAGGGATAAAATATACTTATATATATATAAATATAGGTCACGCACTGATAAATTAGCTTTCCATGAGTGAAAAAATTTTTGAAATCGGTTCAGTAGTTTCGTAGCCTATTCGTTACAAACAAACAATCAAATCTTTCCTCTTTTTAATATTAGTTTAGATGTACAACGACCTTTAAGATAAAAGAGTGAACCATTATGTAAATATTAACTCTCAGTAGTACAATATATCATTCCAGAAAGTAGATACACTTTATACTTAAACACGTATCTTTATAATTTATACGAACTCAAAGTGGTAGTACTCGTAGTAGTTGTAATAAATCAGTAAGTTTTCAAAGAGAATAGCGGAGTAAGTTAGGATTACCTCCTCGAGATATATACGGTGAGGTAGGTGATTTTATATGGATTTACACGGCGATTTTTATATTGGTTAGCCTCGGTGGCTTATTGGTATGAGGAGTCCTTCGTAAGGAGGTCCGGGTTCGATTATTTTTTCCACATAAATGAAATTGGCTCAGATTTGAAATTACAAAAAAACTAATATTAATCTTCTTCATTGTTACTATTTTGTTCTGTCTCACTGATAATATTAGTCATTAGAAACTATTGCATGACCATTGCCTTTTTTGGGTATTTTGGGATAAAATATATCCGCCCTGAATCCCTTGTAATAACTTAAAAACTCAGGATATGATAGGCCAATATCCTACTTATAAACAGTTTCTAATTAATATCGATAAAATTAAAAGTATCGATACCCATTTGCCCTTCCCTATTTTATCTGTGTGGAAACGTCGACTTGCCTTGTTTATGCTATTTTGAAGCTTTCGTCGAATCCGTTGGCTCCGATTGACGCGCCTACACCTTCACAGAACGAAATAAATTGCATGGATAGGAACATGGCATTGGTACTGGGACGGACTGAGGAACGTGTGTAGGTTAATTTTAAAATATAACATTTGAATAAGTGTTTTAATTTAAAAGTGCGCCAAAAGAGATATTCTATATAGTTTTTATAGTTATCATGGTTATTAGCACTTAAATTATTATGATTAACGGGATATTTACCATGTATATTATTTAACAGTTCATCCGTGATCATGGCGCTTGCAACAGCGTCTAAATATCGGAAACTCGAAATAAATAATATACATGGTAAATATTCCGTTAATCATAATAATTTAAGAGATCTTTAAGTCAATTCTTCATGTGAACGTATTGCGGGTTATATAGTTTAGTTAAAATGTAACCAAGTTTAAATATGTAAGCATGTACATCTTTTTGTTATAGTTATTTATTTTAATGTTTATCTTAAACGGGAATCGAACCCATAACTTATGACATAGCAAGTAGAGTCACAACCAACCAACACTTGATCATCAATCAAATTAAACTATTAGCATCAAATTATAGTGTTTTTGACACTCAATATCTCCACTGTTCAAGATATTAAAGAGATCGTTTTCTCGGTGCTTAGTTGGCAAAAGCATCACCACAGTTTAACTCGGACCTCGGTTCAAATGTCATTTGAATTAAAAATTTCAAAATACATTTTCATATTAAGTTTAACAACTTAAATCCCACATAACATCCTTAGTTACGATGTTATCAACACATACTCATATGGTACGACATTAATCATGAGACAAAATCACCTTAGTGGTACGTAACCTCCTTGGGTCCTGATTACGGCTCTGTCCAGGGACCATTGGCAGGGAGGAACGGGCCCAGGGAGTAAGGAAATTCAAATTGGATTGACGGAAGTTTAGATTAGATTGAATTTAGCCTGCCACCTTGTTTAATTTGCCACGGGTGAACGAATGCTCGGGGCGCGGATCACCAACGCGATGTACTTCAATATTTTTGGAATTTAATGTGAAGTGGTGCCTTTAATCGCCTTTGATCGTATATTCGAATATAGAACATAATTTAAACCTTAAATTTGATCGATTCGGTGAAAATTGTTCGACAAACGACGTGTTTCGACGAATTTGAGCTTTGTTGAATTGTGGAAATTATTTTAGTGTTTAATATTTTAATGTAATGTAATTTATACGTGTAAATGGGACTTGATACTGATATATTATTATTAATCCTTACTTACGTATAGGATTTTGGTATATTCAGCATCAAAAATAAGTTAATATATCATTCAATATCATATTTGAACAATTGTTAAGCTTCTAAGTAATCAATATGAATGGTACACGTACCTAGTTAGGGGTCAGTTCATATACGGTGATGATAGAGTGATTGTTATATTCGAAGAGGTTACATAGTTCATATATATATAATTTTGAGCTCGTAAATAAATATTAGTAAAATAGTATTTTTAGTAGAATTCAAGGAAGTAAGCGATTGAAATATATATATAAACGTACAATACAGAAGTACAAGTGTTGGTGAAGTGATTTGTTAGGGAACAGTGCCAAAATAAACAACAAAAACGTTTATCTTCAAAGTATAACTAAATCAATAAAATACAAATTTATAATCAAATTAAAACAGGACTCAGTGATTAATTTATAAAAAAATCTTCAAAGTGAATCAGCTAGTGATAAGTGGACACATAATATACCTATATAAATCGGACTACGTTAACAGTTTTATTTACGAATTTAAAAGTTCATTCTGGAAACATCGATCATAATCATTGATCAAATTTTAGTTCCGCTATTCACCACTAGAGGGCGCGGAAAACAATTTCTATTAGTTCATCGGATATAAATGTGAAATAGGGGCCGCTACTAGTCTGTTGCCTGTTTCCCAAAAAATCCGCAGAGGGCGTTAGTAGTTCGATAATAAGTAAAAATAATAATTGTTTTACAAGGCCTATAAAATGCTTTGTTATGGCTGTGAAGTCACTCTTAATGAACTGAATTTTTTGAAATGTAACATATGTGGATCTGGATATTGCTATCAATGCCTGAACATATCTGTTGAAGAAACTAGGCAATTGAGTACTGATAGACTGGCTAGAATGAGCTGTCCGCACTGCCAAAATGTTACTAAACGCAAAAATAATGATGACACCCCATGTCGCCAGCAGCATAAACATCCCTCCTATGATGATACCATGGATATGAACGCCTCTTTTAGCCATGTTTTAAACATGTCAAGCTCGGAGGCCACCCAATCGGCTACCATACCCTCTAAAACTGCTGTTGAACCAGTAACTATGGAGAGTATAAGTAGGCTTTTTGATTTAAAACTATCACCAGATTCAGTTTTTATGTGTAATCTACGTGCTGCTCTTAAACAAGACGTGGAGGAGATGGTGGCTGTGGAAGTTGATCGCGCTATGGACAGAGTCAAAGCTGAATTCACGACCACAACTGATTTCATATGTGCTGAACAGAGAGACTTAAGAGACCATATATCAGATAAGGATAAACGAATTAAACAGTTAGAGTCTGAATTAGTTAAATCACAAAATTCGTTATCTAAGCTTGAAAGTCGAATGTCATCTGTTGAAAAACTGTCGCGGAGTTTGAACATTGAATTACATGAGGTGCCGGAGAGTAAAAATGAAAATTTGACATTATTATTCAGAAAGCTGTGCGAGTGCCTACAGGTGGTAATGATTGACAATGACATCAGAGCATGTCGTCGAGTGGCTAAAATGGACACAACATCTAAACGGCCTAGAAACATCTTAATATCTCTGTCGTCCCAAAGATTAAGAGATGAAATACTGTCTGCGGTCACCCGGTTTAACAAGACTCATGCTGCTGACAAACTTTGCACGGAGCATATAGGTTTGACTGGTGTTAGGTCAAGAATTTATTTATCGGAACACTTATCACCAGAAATAAAGGAACTGCACAGCCTGGCGAGAAAATTCTGCAAGGATATGAAATATAATTATGTATGGGTTAAATTTGGTCAAATTTATATCCGTAGGGACGAGAAAAGTCCAGCAGTGTTGGTAAGAAACGCAGACACACTTAAAAATTTACAATTAAAATGATTTATATTAAATTTTATTTCTATTTATAATTAATTAATTTAGTATTTAAATTTTATTTTATTGTTTTAATTTATTAATGGTTAGTATATATTACCAGAATGTCAATAGATTTCGAAGTAAATTGAATCAATTTTATTTAAACGTTTTGAACTCTGAATGTGAACTAATATGCTTGACGGAGACTAACCTGAATTCTAGTGTATTTAATGGCGAAATTATTGACAGCCGATTTAATATCTTTAGAAGAGATCGTGAAGATAGTACCTCTCACAAACGTGAAGGCGGTGGAGTTTTATTCGCTATACATAAAAAATATCAAGTAATTCGTCAAGCATCTTGGGACAGTAAAATGGAGGATGTCTGGTTAACTGTTTTACCCGGTCAGTGTAGCCGACACCGGCTAAACATATGTGTTTGTTATTTACCACCGGATATCACTATTAGTGATCTAGAAGAGTTTTACAGTAATTGCCAAAATTTGATTTTAAATAATCCTAATGACTATTTTTTAATTGTTGGTGATTTTAATACTCCTGATTTTACTCCTCACCCTGTTTCGTCATTCGAGACCATTCCAAAAAAAAGCAAAAAATTTGAACTTCTTAATGAATTAATGTCCTTAGGTAACCTAAAACAATTTAACAATATTGCTAATGCTAATAGTAGATATCTAGATTTGGTACTTTCCAACAGTGATCTTAATGTAAGTGAGTCATCCCCGTTATCTCTACTTGATAAACATCATCCTGCTCTGTTGATAGAAATATCTCAATTTTCCATATCAAAGGGACTTCAATGTCGTAAATCAAAAAAACTGATTTTCTCTAAATGTAATATTGAATTAGTTAAATCTGAATTAAGTCTAATTAACTGGTATGACATTTTAACATCTTCGGACGTTGACATTTGTACAGATATTTTTTATGAGAGGCTCTTTGACATAATAAATAGACACACTCCTATGGCCTATATTAAACCCTCATCATACCAAATATGGTACAGTAAAGCACTGATCAAATGCAATGAGGAGAAGAATAAATATCATAAACTGTTTAAAAAATTCGATAATCCTCGGGACTATGACACTTTCTCTTTGCTTCGTGATAGATGTAAGACTTTGGCTGATGAATGTTACAGTAAATTTTTAGCCGACACCGAAAATTCCATTAGCCATAACATAAAAATGTTCTGGAGATTTGTGAGCAATAGGAAGGGTCATGTTTCTATACCACATACCATGTCTTTTGGTAATGAGACGTCATCGAATGGAGTAGGTGTGTGCGAGTTGTTTTCGCGCTTTTTTGGATCAGTGTTTGAAAAAAGTCCTGTAGATGTAGACAACAATAATTTTGATTTGCCCGGTGACACACTACAAAATTCCTTATCGTCAATATCAATTGGTTTAAGCGAAGTTAAACACAAAATTAAACTTTTAGATGCTAACAAAGGTGCTGGCCCTGATCTTATACCTCCATCTTTCATCAAACTTTGTGGCGATGAGTTATCTGTCCCATTATGTATTATTTTTAATAAATCTATCTGCTGTGGTGTTTTTCCAAAACGATGGAAAACAGCTCACATCATTCCTGTATTTAAAAATGGTGACAGATCTCGTTGCGAAAATTATCGTCCAATTAGTCTACTGTGTTGTTTTGCTAAGCTGTTCGAATCATTGGTGTATAGTCATATTTATCATCACATTAAACCAATTCTCTCTGATAAGCAACATGGTTTCGTGAAGAACAAGTCCGCAATTAGTAACCTTCTCGAATATAAGAATTTCCTGTGTCAATCATTTGCTCGCGGGGGTCAAGTTGACTCTATATATACAGACTTCTCAAAAGCATTCGACAAGGTTAACCACAAACTACTACTGAAAAAGCTTTCGGCATACGGAATCCATGGCAATTTGTTTCGTTGGTTCTGTTCTTACTTAAACAATAGAAACCAGTTAGTTGCATTAAAAGGTTATGTCTCTTTACCAATTCTTGTTACGTCAGGTGTGCCACAGGGGTCCCATTTAGGTCCTCTATTATTTTTAATATTCATAAATGACCTCATTAGCCGTATTTCCTGCGATTGCCTTTTATATGCCGACGACTTGAAGGTATTTAGAACCATAACCGATAAAAACGATTATTTAGACCTGCAAAATGACTTAAACGTGATAACTAAATGGTGTAGTGTGAACCAAATGTATTTAAATGTTGATAAGTGTTTCATAATTTCATTCACCAATAAACACAATAAGATAAAAAATAATTATTATATAGGTAATCACCAACTGAACCGTTCTACAATTGTCAAGGATCTTGGTATCTTATTCGATGAAAACCTGTCCTTTCGTCCTCATTATAATCATATCACTTCGAAAGCCAATCGACTCTTAGGTTTTGTCTTGAGATCAACAAAAAGTTTTAGGAAATCTCGTAGCACCTTGCATCTGTATTCTGCACTGGTGAGGAGTGTGTTAGAATATGGTAGTGTTATATGGTCGCCGTTTTATAGGACTCACATAGCAGATATAGAACGTATACAAAAGAAATGCCTTAGAATTTTATATTACCGTTTGCAGCCTGGTCGATCTGATCTAAATTATGATTCTAGATTGAGCTATTTCAGGGTTCAATCATTAGAAACCAGACGGACATACTTCGATATGGTCCACCTTTATAAAATTATCCACTTCAAAATTGAGTCAACGGAGTTATTATCGCAAATTAATTTTAACATTAAGTTTAGCGCCCGCAGATTGAACCAGAATAATTTATTTTTCCTTTATGTTTATAAAAACAACATTTCCTACTATAACTCGCTTACAAGGATGGTTCGTCAATACAACGACTTAGTTAGGAAAAACACACAACTGGATGTATTTCATCCAAAACTAGGTACATACATTAGACAGTTGAAAGACATCCTCCATGACACACCATAATATGAAATTTTTATTTTATTTTACAATTTTAATTTGATTTCACAACTTTTATTTGATTTTACAATTTTTTCAATTTTTATTTATATTTATTTTACAATTCTTATTTTATTTGTAATTTACAAATTGAATGAATTGTGATTTACATATTAATTTTAATTTTATTCCCTTTTTTCTTTTTTTTCCTATGTTAAATATTTCTGTATCAATGTATAAACTTTTCCTGTAAAATTTTTCAACATTGTACAGCTTAAATTGAATTCTAAATGATGTATTAATATATATATAATTGTTGCTGAATGCACATGTTGTTGCGTTACGGCCCAGATCGAAACTTGTTGTTTTTGTACTAAATGTTGTATTAGGTTGTAATGTGTTTTGTGCATCTAATAAATAAATAAATAAATAAATTATATAAAAGAAAGTCGTGTTAGCAACAATTTATAACTCAAGAACGGCTGAACTGATTTGGCTAAAAATTGGTGGGGAGGTAGCTAAGAACCAGGAGAAGCACATAGGATACTTTTAATTCTGAAAAATACGCGAGAGAAACCGCGGTGTACAGCTAGTATTTTAATACAAAACAAATAGCAAGTCAAAACGTAGATGAGAAGTATCAAATACTTCAGCCCCCCTAGCATGACTGTGCGTGATAAAATATATAGACACTACGAAATAATATCGATTTCGCAAGCATGACCAAATGAATTAAGGCGTGGTACGATTTGATAAAATTAAATATGGCGGCTATATTTATTATATTTTGACAGTTGGATGTCAATAGATAGCTATATCGATTTCGCGAGCATGACTAAATGTCATAAAATTAATCACGTGGTAAAATTAAATACGGCGGGTATTTTTATAAAATTTTGACAGTTGGATGTCAATAAATCGCTGTATCTGTCGCGTTTTCGAAGTCATGCTAGCCTAGCTGAAATCGAAAGTGATATTAAACCTGTAAATCTATCCCAGACGTCTCCTATTACACGTACCTTTGGCCCAAATACGAAACCTAGATAAAATCTAGACTTGACAAATAGTGCTATAAAAGAGACCTATTATTTATGCCCTAGACGCGCACTAAAGTGTATTACATACGTTACAAATTTGATAACTAATGGTTCAGTAAAATTGCCGCCATATTTTATGATTGTAATAAGACTTGTCTTTCAAATTCGATACCTTTTATTACTTACTCAATAAATGGGAAAGAAAATTTTTGGCTTTGATAGCTTAGCGGTAACCAAGCTGCCTTTTTAAAGATCAAAGCATGCAATTTTCTAACACCTCTGTCAATTTAGAGGTCCAGAGTTTGATTTCTAGATTGAGAAATTGTTATTTGCTATTTAACATACATGCTAGGTTTGAGATCCATACTAACTTGTTTGTTTGTTTGTAACCAGTAGGCTCCTACTGAACACATTCTTTTACCATTAGATTGCTGCATTCACCCTGAGTAACATAGGCTATGTTTTATCCCCGTATTCCCACGTGAACGGGAACCACGTGGGTGAAACCGCGAGTCACTAATAAGTGTAGATATAGATAGAGTATACATTTATTCCTCCTTCCTTTTCTTATATAATTGTCTTATAAGAGGCTTTTTCTCTACAAGGCGATCTTACAGGCAGGTACTTACCAAGTAATTTTATTATTATTTTCTTTTATAATATCTAAAATGAACATCAATATTTTCCATAAATATTCTACGGTCGTAAATCTTAATTTACATTGTGTTTACGTCTAAGGGAATTGAGATCCCGTAGGAAATATTTGATAAAGTATTTCCTTGAAATGTAATATTAGATGAATAATTTACATCGTCTTGTTTTAGAAATAATCAAAGTGAGTAATTGAAATGGTTTATTTATGCATATTTTGTGGTGTTTATTTATAATTTTAAATAGCATCATAAAAGTATCTACAGCGGGGATCGAACTGGCACCTTCCTGAATGGAAACCAAACTCCTTAGCTGGCCTACTACTAACTTTCTTTGTTTATTTGTGACAAAATCCGTAATATATTTATCATCATCATCAGCTCACCACAGACAACTGCTGTACATAGGCCTCTCCCACTCTAACCCACAATATAAACATATATTATTTTTTACATGTTAACCAAAGGATTTATTTTAAAAACATGTTTTGTGCAGTATAATTTGTTCTAGTATGACTTGTTGTCTCTAAGGAGTTGTCATCAATCATGGCTCAAAAAAGGTTTTTAAACTCAAAAGGAATTTCAAATGTTTTGGATAAATAAACGGCAAAAAATGTAACAAAATTTCAAAGTATTAATAGTAGGGAAATCTGGAGAGTTTTAATGAATAATATTGTTTAAATTATTATGAAATATTTTAAGCTATTGCATAGCTTCTATCGAGGACCTTGAGCGCGGGGACCGAATCCAGAAATTCCGTAACGAAAAAAAATCCTCACGATTTTAATATTTTTTTATCGACAACATTTTTTTGTAATTTTCCAAAAACTTTTTATTGTACGACATCAAAATTTCTAAGGTTAGGATTGCAATACAAAAATAAAAAAAGAATTAGTTGATAAAATTGCTATGCAATAGCTTTACCGTGGCAGTCCCCGAGTGCCACACGTTTTTTATATTTTCAACAAATTTTTATCCGTGGAACTAAAAATTGCTGAATGTATGTTAGCGCATCTCTTTAGAGTGATTTTACCTATTTGTTAGTTATTATTTGTTCTCCGTTATTTTTTTATATAAGGTTAGTGTTTCTGATGTAAAAAACATGAGCTAGAGGAACATAGTAAACCATAGGTTTAAATTACTTACCACCAAAGTGATCGAGTATACCCTAACGAAAATATACTTGCGTGGGCAAGAACCACATCCACGGGGCACGACCCCTGCTTGGAGTAACAACCAATTAATGACGTCAAAATTTCAATTGTCAAATTGTAATCTCAAAGCAACTTAAGCGCGATCTCAATCCTGATTTCCCTTTATTAATAAAGGCCTTAAAGAACCGAGCTCCCAAATAAAAAACTGTAATATTTAAGCAAGAAAAGGGCCCTCTCACAATTTGTACAGCGCACATTTTAATAACAAAAAATATTATATTAATCGGCGTCTCTTACAACGCAACCGCAAAAATTCTTGGCGGTAATTTAAGTGTCAACAATTTGGCGCGAACACGAACACACCCACAATTTATCATGGCGGATGGGATGACAGGGCAGAAGTGAGACTCAATGAGAGGTTTTTGTACTATGGCAATTTGTGTAGCGAAATTAGCTTAGAGAGAGCGGAACATAAAACGATGCTTTTATCTCTTTTTTATTTATATTTAGTGTTATGTTTATGTGTAATTCTTTTTGGATAATTGTGGCTTTTTTGAAATGGGTCGTTAAATAAATAAAATTATAAAATTAAATCCAAAGTGTTATCCACTTTTTATATTTATCTCTCTTAAATAAGAGATAAGATCTAAATAGTAAAGAACTTTGATGAAAGTATTAAATTCAACTTAATTTATTTGATTCCTAATAAATCACTTAATAATGTCAAAGAATTTACAAAAGAAGAATTAAAATTGATTTACAAACAACTTATGACTTATTATATTAAATAAAATATATACAGGGTGTCCCGTAAGTAGTGGACCAACGGGATGTGGGGGATAGGGGAGACCGTTACCTACCAGAATCACCAAAATTTATTGTCCTAGGCCTCATAGTTTTGAAGTTATAACGTTTTTTAGTAAGTAGGTGAAATTATCGTACTATGTGCACATTTTTCTTAATTCTACAAAATCTGTTACTTATTTTGATGTTTTTTTTATTCAAGGGCGTTAAGAATACACAGGTTTTTCTAATTTAAATCATTTTTTAGTGTAGTTATCATTAACATTAAAATTAATCAACAAAACAAGTGCAATTGTTAAATTTCAAAATACTCTAAGTGGTATTTGAGCTGAGCCGGTGTAAAAAAAATGTATTGTAGCCTTGTGGCACTTTATTTTAAAAACATCTACATATCATAAGGATTACAAAAACGTATAACACTGTGGTTTCAAATGAGTAGTTTTTCATTTTAACTAATATCAATGTAAAAGGGAACTTTTTAAAGAAAACAAAAATTTATTGCTAATTATGGAAATTCGTTTATTACTCAATTTATTTTTACATTAAGGGTAAAAAATGCTTTTCTTTAGCTCTTGTGCATTAAGACATCTTCGTATAAAGTCTTTTTGTAAACTTTTTTGGGCTCTTTGATGTTTTTTTATCAATTCAGCAACATGATTGAAATTTTGTGATAACTCTCTTTTTATCAGAAATATTTGTCTCATTAACTGCTTTTTTGAGGAAACTCCATAGAAAATAATCCGAAGGATTCAAGTCGGGAGATCGTGGCCTATTTCATGGCCGATCGCTGGCCATGAAATAGTACCTTCGCGTCCAAACCATCGATTTGGGAACGTCTCATTCAAAAATTCAGTCACTTACTGTGAATAGTGGGCAGGTTCACCTTCGTACTGCAACATTCGTACGTGCTTCTTAACTTAACGAAGATGTTGGTTATGCACAAGGCCTGAAACTGCACGGAACCACATACTCTCGCGTACTTCTTAACTTTATTCGAAGATGTTGGTTATGCATAAGGCCTGAAACTGCGCGGGAGAGAATGTGGTTGCAGTACGAAGGTGAACCTGCCCACTATTCACAGTAAGTGACTGAATTTTTGAATGAGACGTTCCCAAATCGATGGTTTGGACGCGAAGGTACTATTTCATGGCCAGCGATCGGTCATGAAATAGGCCACAATCTCCCGACTTGAATCCTTTGGATTATTTTCTATGGGGTTTCCTCAAAAAAGCAGTTAATGAGACAAATATTTCTGATAAAAAGAGAGTTATCACAAAATTTCAATCATGTTGCTGAATTGATAAAAAAACATCAAAGTGCCCAAAAAAGTTTACAAAAAGACTTTATACGAAGATGTCTTAATGCACAAGAGCTAAAGAAAAGCATTTTGAACCCTTAATGTAAAAATAAATTGAGTAATAAACGAATTTCCATAATTAGCAATGAATTTTTGTTTTCTCTCAAAAGTTCCCTTTTCCGTTGATATTAGTTAAAATAAAAAACTACTCATTTGAAACCACAGTGTTATACGTTTTTGTAATCCTTATGATATGTAGATGTTTTTAAAATAAAGTGCCACAAGGCTACAATACATATTTTTTACACCAGCTCAGCTCAAATACCACTCAGAGTATTTTGAAATTTAACAATTGCACTTATTTTGTTGATTAATTTTAATGTTAATGATAACTACACTAAAAAATGATTTAAATTAGAAAAACCTGTGTATTCTTAACGCCCTTGAATAAAAATAACATCAATTTAAGTGATAGATTTTGTAGAATTAAGAAAAATGTGCACATAGTACGATAATTTCACCTACTTACTAAAAAACGTTATAACTTCAAAACTATGAGGCCTAGGACAATAAATTTTGGTGATTCTGGTAGGTAACGGTCTCCCCTATCCTCCACATCCCGTTGGTCCACTACTAACGGGACACCCTGTATTTTATTTGTGAAAAGTCTAATATATTATTACAGAAAAGAGGAAAGTATGTAATCACCAAGTTACCTAATGCATAACGTAATTAGTAACATTACTTAGTACTAATTACGAACTCATAATTATTATTCTAATTACACATAAAACAAACTCAGTAGAATAAGAAAAATAAATATAATATACGTCGAAATACCTCCCTTAATAGAAAGGGACATCCTTTGACATGTTTCTTTTATAAAGAACGAACGAATGAATGGGAATTTCTTCGATTTCTTGCCACCAGGCCGGTCTTCCATTCGTTCTATTCACCACAGACGAAAAAAAGTACACGGCCTAATTGCGAGCGGGGCTTTTAATCTGGGGCTACGGAAACGGCGACTAGAAAATATACTCGTAATGTTTTTTTTTTCTTTACTTACTGAATTATTCTATTTTTGTTTCGACTCCCTTAATTATTTTTATTTCTATAATACTGTATTTGGTATTTCAACTTATTATTGAGTACATGATATTTTATATATTAAACAAAATAATATTGTCTAAATTTTCACTACTAAATAAAGCAGTTTTAACTAGCGACTAAAACGTATTATAAAATTTTACGATTGATATTACACATTAAAAATATTTAGTACATGATCGCTAAGTTCACAGCCCCACACTGAGTACGTTCCTTTTTCTCCCGAGGCAGGGGTACGATACTCGTGAATGACAAATTAGGAGTTCTCACAAAGCATGAATTCGCCGAGACACACTTTTTATTGAATTCGCCTTTTTCCCCAAATAAAGTATTTAATGTTAAACAGAAATAATAGATTACTGTTCTATACAAAAAATATATAACAATCTGGTCGGGTTTTTCACGAATTTCACGAATTTTTCACTCTCGACTTGATATGGTTAGTAAAAAGTTTTTGAAGGAGTTGCAAACATACATACACTGCGCTGGTACATACATAAAAACTAATAAGTACATCTTTATAATAAGTGGTACTAAATTAGAAATATTTTCCTTTTTTAATGGGAGTAAAAAGAACGGGATTCTAGATCACACACATATCGCTTAACAATGTATAATTTGCAGATCATACTTAATTCACTATGCTCAATGAATCTAAATTATAAAGCTGCAATTGCGGATAACTGCCCACTTTCAAGTACAATATAATTCATTAATAACGAAGCAATTTAGTAATTACAACTAAACATTTATCTTAATTATTTCATTCATATATTTTTGCTTGTCCAGGAAATCGAACACTGCTACTACCACGGCACAGTGAAGGACTACCCGGGTGCGTCGGCGGCGTTCCACACGTGTAACGGCGTGTCCGGCGTGATCCACATCGGGAACGAGACCTTCGTGATACACCCATTCTACGGCGGCGATCTCTCGGTCAGTGCACCTTCATATCACTACATAGTATAAAACAAAGTCGCTTTCTCTGTCCCTAAGTCCATATGTATGCTTAGATCTTTAAAACTACGCAACGAATTTTGATGCGGTTTATTTTAATAGATAGAGTGATTCAGTGGGAAGGTTTTTAACGTAATATTGATATCTTTGATTTACACGAACACTACACATTGAAATAAAACACTTAAACGGATTTTTGCCGTGGTTACATTACTTTGTACAGACGTCTTCCATCTTAGTCTTCTGTGATGACGGGTACTGTAAAGAATCCGAAACGTCAGAAAATTTTAACAAAACCAAATACAACCACGACAAAAATCCGTTTAAGTGTTTTATTTCAATTTTTAACGTAATTATATCCCCATATTCCTAGGGGAACGGGAACTACGCGGGTGAAACCGCGGGGCGCCGCTAGTATATACAATAAGTTCATTTACAATAGCATTGCTAGGCTGGGATTCAAACTGAAGAGCCTAGTTGCGTAAAACTTCTCTTTTACCTACTTAACAATGGATAGAAACACTTTAATGCCCATCCACACACACTTGGATACAAAAAATACATAGTAAATCAAGATAAATAATGAATACATGGACAAAGGCGTTAGAAGCGCTAGAAGCAATCTCTCCCATACAACCTTATTATTGTATTTCGTATTAATTAAGTCCAAAAAGGATGTTTCTTTCTAAAACACATCGTCTGACTCAAGAATTGAACCTAATACACATACACCCTGCTGACTCGTTAAAACAATGATTATTACGTCTCATATAAATCAAAGAGTAAACGTATTACTTCAAATTGAATTCCTCAGGTTTACACTCACCGTGTGATCTATAATTGTAAGTATCGGGTATCCAGTGCCACACACCATTAATATAACATCTAGCTTAATCACTAATACTGTTACATACAATCTCGCTTGTTATGTAATTAGTATCAAATAAATAAGTAATGATGTTTAGGTGGAGATGTATTAAGGTAATAGAGTAACTGTGTACGGTGAACAGTGGCACGGGTGTGAACACTCAATGTAATAGCGTCGTTCTGTTGCCATGCGTGTTAAAAATATAGCTCGAAATGCCTAATTGTAACTTGTAGAGTTGATCGAGAAATCGTTGTACTATCAAATTTCATACATATCCGAAAATATTTTTTTGAGTAAGGCTTTATTTTAGGGCGCTAACAAATCAAATCAAATCACTTTAGGTAGGGCTTTATATTTTAAGTTAATATGAGATAGTAGGATTTTGCAATAATTAATGAACGTACTAAGCAAGTGATAAAGTTACTTGCTTACGTTTTACATAGAGCGTTTTACCTCATATTGGCACTCTATAACGTAATTCTTACCTCTATTTTGTGTCTATTAGGTAAATCGGTTTCAATTACAATATTTACATAACCCTACAATTATAATGTATTAATTAAGTATCATTGAAATGTATATGTAATGTTATATATTTATTAGATTACTAATTGATTAGTCTATGGTTTTGCTTTCGTGGAAATCGATTACAGTACACTCACTAAAGAAATTAACGTAATAGTTAAAAGGTAGGTACTCTGTTAAAGGTACTTTTCCTGTATATAATCTCGTGAAAAACCTAATTAAAACAAACAGAATTATTTTCACATTACTTTGTATCGAGTCGGTTAAAAATCCTAACTCAAATCATAATTAATTTAAAATGTTTACCAAAAATAATCCATGTCATCTTTCCCCACTGGGGTAAAACTTACGATGTCCGCAAACAGCTCAAACTGACCTTAATATTTGGGTCGATTTTAGAATCTTAGATTATCTCGGAGGGGACGTAAGCTAGTCATTGCAAGAACAATCCGTTTTCCAATGAGTACCCCTAGTACCCGGAGTACCCGGAGTACCCCGGGCGAGGGATGAAAGAGATGACAGCACTCAACAACCCCAATAAAAATTATGTCCGCTCCGGGCGCTCGAACCCCACTCAACCTAAATGTTTCTGACTTTATTCATGTTTTTTAATTTTTAATTTTCTAAGATATAAACGTCGAATTTGAGTTTTTATCTCTTTCGTGACATTTAGTTGATGTATTAGCCTAATTATTGTTGGTTTGAATTGGGCTCGACATATTTTTTTGTTTTGGATTTGTAAGGTAATATCGACTTATAATGTAATCTCAATAATTCAAAAGTAGAAGAAGGATAAAACAACAGCTAAAACAAAAACAGTGGTCTTAATAATCATTAAAAATAATCCTCTCCAATCGAAAAAGACACCAAAGAAGATAGTTGCAAACAATAGTTGGAAACTATTAATTATATTCCCAAGTATACTTCCAGCTAAAAACTATTTTACGACAAGTTGTATAATTGCGACGCGGCCATAATTAGTTTTATCTAAGTTTATTCATTGACGTAATAAATCTGCATTTTATAAGCACAACACGGGGTCGTGAGCTAAACTTGACTCCTTAATTAACTCACCCCGCATAAACGTTTTATATAAAGACGTTAAACCATAATTATGGCACACAAACAACCGCCATGTCGTTATAAAATATAGAATTCTTGAGATCGTTAACACGTTCGCTTCATTGTTATGAATTTGGCAGAAAATTCCATGAATTTTGTATCGAGTTCATGAAGACTTGTAAGGACCTATTTAGTAGAACGAGGTTATTTAATTAATGAATTGTTTGAGTTCTAAAATATTCTTTTGTGTGATCAATTGGTTTCTTTGGGTTTAGCGTTACAAAGGCGGCGGATAAGAACAATATTTATTAACGATTCTTTATTCTTTTGTCCCAAAGGTTGGTTATTTTTATACAATTAGATTGTGTGATTTAAACATTTGGTCACAAAAGAAAGATCTCAAAGGGAGACTAAGGACGGACAAGCTAGCTCTGTATAGCGTAGTTTCGAGTTCGATGTAGCTTTAAGCTGCTATGCTAAGTCTAGTGAGATGTTCTCTCTCAGTTATGATATTGCAATACAGTCAGAAGAAATATTAATCAGTAATGCGTGTTATTTGCAACCTTGCATGACTAGATACAAAAATCGAACTCAAAATCTCGGATTTAGTATCACTACATAGTATAAAACAAAGTCGCTTTCTCTGTCCCTGTCCTTATGTCCCTATGTATGCTTAGATCTTTAAAACTACGCAACGGATTTTGATGCGGTTTGTTTCAATAGATAGAGTGATTCAGTGGGAAGGTTTTTAGCATAATTTTATCCCCATATTCCTACGGGAAAGGGAACTTCGTGGGTGTAACTGGGGGGCACCGCTAGTAAAATATATAGAAATACCTGTACGATATTCCTTTCGTTACATAACAAAGATACTACTCGTAATATTATGCAGTATAATGCCCAAACGACTTCGCATTCAGCCAAGTGTTAAACCACCAAATTTTATAGGTAAAAGTTTTGATGTGAAATCTTTGTTATAATTACTTAAGTATTGTTAATGTGTGAACTGTAACAGCCAGAAATAACAGATGACGTGTGACTTTACTGTTTCGAATGAAAAGTTTTAACTTAATTTTAATTGTGGTTAAAGGATTTATAGAATAAAACGCACTTTCCGCTGTCTATGAACGCTTAGACCTTTTTAACTACCGATTTTAATGCAGTTTTCTTCAATAGATATGAAGGATTCATTAGAAACGTTTATGTGTATAGAAACTTAAGTTAAAAAGTAAGGCACAATAATAAATCTGTTTACAAAATAATTAATTTAATTTCTTTATTAATTCGTACCTGTTATTAATTACAGACAAAATATCATGTAACAGAGAAATTACTCGACAAGATAATAAAAAAGAACTACCTACTGATAATATTGTAATAATTTTTCACGTATAATTAGTTACATTATCCTTCAATTATAATAATTATAAAAAAGGAACCACTAATAAATTTCACCTTTATAACTTTTAATGGAGAATAACAGGAATTATTTAAAACTCGAAGCAATATTTTCCTCGAGTCTAACATTTCACCACCTCGAAATTGAGGCAATTACCCAACAATTAGCGGCGGTAACTGGAAAAAAAAGCTTCTTTTAACTAAGCTCTCGTGTTTATAGCAAAGTTATTAAAGTAATATTTAAGTTCTGATTAGTTTTCAGCTCAGAGAATGCATGTCTGTGTGGCATTTCTCACCAAACAATGGCCCATCTTTTGACTTGCCATGCGTGTCCCTACACCTGCACACGCGAGGACCTTTACAAGGCCACTGATAGCGCTATATCGGTGGTCGAGTTTTGGTCCTCAAAAATTTGAGTCGATACGCAAACTGTAATCGAAAATAATATAAAATATAATATTTTTCTTGATATTAATATTCAATATCTAATAACTTAATTTCATATACTCCTCAATATTACCAGAAAATAAATGATACCCTGTAATGAAACCTTACAGGCAAATACTGCTAATAGAAATACTTTAATATATTAACGTAATATTATTTCAAAAAGCAAATACTTGAAATATATTGAAAAATACTCGGCGTATACCTAGAATACCCCGTCAAAGTATCGGGGTATTTCACGCGATCCTTAACACAAAGCTTGCCTTACAATTCACACAAAGCTAGATATCACGAACTCTTGAACCTGTCACTGGATATCACATGATAAACAAAGTGTAAACAATTTGAAGTACAAATTAACAGGTGATATCGCGTACGTAGGGACGTCGATTAATCTTACCCCACTGTTGGGTCTGCCCCATTGTTCTCAAGGGTCACGGAGTAAGATAAGAAGACCATTGTTTTCGCTCAATGCCGATGTCTTTAGATTAATGTGTACTTGCCCTTATAAATTTTGTGCTCACATTACTAATTGGGTTTTCGGGGTATAAATTTTAATTTAGGTTTGAGCTCGTTCTAAGGTTACGTAATATTATATTCGTTTTTTAATTAAGTACCTGTAATAAATTGGGAATCAAGGTTTTTTTATTTTTCAAGTTATATTTTCATAGATATTGTGAAGATAAAATTGACTGTTATTATCGTGCCATCAGATTAATAAAGCAGTTTTTTTAATTAAATGTTTGCTATGCAGTAGGTTTTCCCGGATTCCCGTGTATTTATTATAAAGAATATCTTACCCAATTTCGTTTACCATAAGAAACATATATCTATAGTAGTGTATGGAGGCATAACAAACATCGATTATATTATATTCATAAGTTTCATAACATTAGTAAAATAATAAACGTTTCCAGCATTAAAACCAGCAGATTATTACACAGCAATATTAATACTTCAAAAAGTTAAACACGTAAGTGAACCCAATAAATTCTCATTTTCCCATTAAGTTGGGGTAAATACGCAAACGTAATCTTACAGGCCATTATATTAAACCCCGTTATTACCCCGCAAAGGTGAGTTCATATATGAAACAAACTGAATTTCAACCAAATATTCATTCTCATGCTCAATAAGCTTAACATGAGCTAAATCTTTGACTCTTTTCATTCGTTCTTTTTTAATCTGTTCCGCTTTTTCCGGTAACATAATTTTTAGATATCTGTTCGGTTTTAAGCGGTTTGAATACCAATGAATTGATCCGCTAGTATTTCACATGTAGGTATAAAAAGTAAAGTTCGGGTATTTACTATTTTACGTTCTATTACAGATCAAATACCTCTCGTTCACTGATCATAGTAGTACCTATAATGAGAAGGGAAAGACGTTATCAAATAATAAATTAATAAGTGTGTAGTCAATTTGATACCTAGTAAAAAAAAACAATAAAAAAAATGTAAGTGAACACGTAATATTTGTAATAAATCGTTCTCATACATAACGATAGAATCTCGTTACAGCCTATTTATTTACATGTTTTAAACCCATAAATTAAACTAAAACCGCACGCAGAGTTATGGAGTATTACACTTATTAACACAGCTAAGAACGTTATTTACATCCGTATAGAAGTCGAGTATAATGTTACGGTAAATTTAATAATTATTGCTAGTTCCGGGGTGTGTTTATTTAACGGGGTAATGGCTGGAAAGATTTAAAGGAATTTGCCTACTACCTGCCATTATTGGTGTAGCTATTATATTATAATTGTGATGTGTATTTTAACACCTTTTCTTTCTTTCTATTTTATAGTTTATTGAAAGTAATAAGTTTGTCGGATCATCAATATGGCATATTTAAAAATGTCTACCAATAGTCTAATCTAAGTAACATTTTGTAGTGATTGACTTTGTTTGTTATATTCCAGTACTAACTTTTTACATAACATGTCATTTATCAAAAACAAATTAATTTGTAGGCTTCCTTTTTTAATCCCGTGTCTGAAACCTGCTTAATTAGCGTATCTCGAGCGTGACTGAAGACCGCGGCGTGTCACCGGCGTGACACGATAAAGGTGTGGATTATCTCGTCCCGGACGAGTGTCGGCGACATGACAGCACCGACGATGGACTTAGGACAGTTGGTCACTGTTTGTTTGCCGAAGGACGATACCTTCATTTTCATATTAATTACTTCTGTATTTTGTTTTCATGCTTTTGTGACGCTGGATAATGTGTTTGGGATTTGTAATCACTTCATTATAATAATGTGGATGTTTTAATTTCTAATACTAAATATATATTTACTTAGATTGTATGTTTAATATTACAGAGTTTTATATGTTAATTTAAATTCCATATAAAGATTTAGTCATATTTTTGTTTTCTGTTTTCTTTAATTAAATTAAGGTAGTATAAATTCGAATTCTTGTGTACATAGTGTTCACTTCACAGAACTTAGTACCGACTTAGTTTTGTATAAGTATGGATATAAAACACAAAGGCTGAGTTTGACATAAAGCGAGGGCACATAAAGTGCCGGGAATACCGGTTCACATTTCAACGACACATACAAATGACACCTCATAAGCTTAACGCAAAATTCTTTTAAAACAAGTCAAAATTTTCACCGCATGCGTTCATCGTTCAACTTCCACCACAATTACGGGTTTTAACACGGCTGAAGTATACAGCGTGACGTTAAACATTAATCACGCTCGAAAGTCGAACTGGCGTGACAGCCCGATCCAAGTTTCAGATGAGCGGATGTTTAGTAAACTATGTATACATACGTGTGTGTGTACTTATTTAGTTGTACGTATTCGGGTGCGACTGGCTCGACCCACCCAGCGCTGGATGGCTACGGAAATTTGAGTCGTTTTCACAAAATGAAATGCTTTTCCCGTTGAATTGCACAGAAAATCGAGTAGGTATTGTTTTATGAAAAGCGGAGGCGTTGTCTCGTCTCACTTTGGCATTGACACGAATGAATAATTTACTCAGAACTGTATTTTAGACTTTACTTAAATTTCGTGAATTATTCCATGTTTAATATTAATTTATTTCTGGGTGAGCTGATACATTTTAAGTAAAAGGTATCATACCAAAGAAGTAACGTAGACATAACCGTGAGAAATTGATATCTTAAAGACACGTGCCGTCCTTCATTAAGCCACAAGCGATCCCGGTGGATCAAGCGCCCCTATAAGTTTTCAATCTAATCAAAGATATCCAATTCAAAACAGCGGGATTGCGAATAACCAAAACAACATTTCTATGTGTAATTTCGGCAAAATATTTCCGGATATATTGCGGACGTTATGTTAATTCATTTATTATTTGCTTCTTTCCTTCTCTCAAACAGTTTGTTTTCCCATTCATTTCGAAAGCTTTTCAACTAATTGAAAAACTGTAACAAGTAAAGTTTTCAAAGTATCGTAACGAGAGTATAGCATGCACAGCTTAGTGGCGACGTGCAGTGATTGTGTGTAGTGTTCCTGCAGGAAGAGGGTCTTTTGTCCAAAGGGATTAGTCAGTAAGAGGATCACGGGGTGAGAGGGCAACTGACAGAATATTATTTGCAAAATTAGTTTCGTGTTTGTTAGTTTAGAAACTGTTTCAGCATTTCTGTTTTGTTTAGAATGTTTTTTGAGCGCGCGGACGGGATTCGGTTGTTTTTGATTACCTTGTTTGTATTGGAGTGATTGGACTCTCTTCTCGAATAAAATTGTTGTTGATCTATTTTCGTTATCCTGTTATATTAATATAATAAGGTTAGATTTGTGTAGGAGGATATTTCGAGAACATGTGGGCTGATACTAGACATTTATTTGTAAATTGAACGTTACGTCATCCATAATATGCTATGTCTGATCTCTATTTACTAAACTACGTATTGAAAGCTCACATTCAATATGACAGCTTGTAAAAAAGTGGGACATAATTGTCACAATACTTAGTCACACATTAGATTTAAGCCACAAACGTGACACATCAAATAAAGCCTAATAAGTTCTTCAGAAAAAACTGTAACTACGTTTAAACGATTGTTATAAGAAATGCTGTCCAACTATCTCTACCTTTCCTATCAGCGCGTCTCGTGCCGAAATTACGGCGAGCGTGACAAATGTATCCTGTCGGCGTGACACGAACACGTGTTATATATAACGTCACGCCATCGCGCCACTTCTGATAAACGCTATTATTTCGCATCTGAAAACGTTTCTTTTAAATACCTTACATGCCGATAAAATATTACATTAAGTAATTTTCAATACATTTTATTTTGAAAAAACAATTTAAAAAAAAAGACAGCTAACCCCACATACAAATTTTCTCGTCAGTTTTTCTCTGTAGAGAATGTGGCGTACTGATAGTTAATTTAGTTTTTAAAATTAGACGAATATTATACGTAATTGTAGAAGACCTAATTAAAACCTAATTAGGTAGTAAAGATTTATTTTATCGTAACAAGTAAACCTAATAATGAACACATTATTACCAATAATTAAAGTGTGTACACAAAAACCGAAAGCCAATCCATTACTGTTTCGTAGAAGCCTTTAAAATAATGTATTATTTTAACAAAACACGATTTTAATCATGTGAACGTGTTTTAGGGTATCCTGTTTGTACACATATAACTCAGTATGAACACAGGCATAAATTAACCGGGTTTAACTCGAATGTCGTAATGGAGTTTGTGTGTTCGTGAACAAAAGTAAAATTAAATATATCAGATAATGATTACGTTGGGGAAGTCATACTCACCTGAGTTTGAACAAACTCTTATTACACGATTTTGTGATAGAATACAAATGATATTATTTTTGTGTATTGAATAAAAAATATGTAAAACAAACGTCAGAAAATGTAAAACAAAATACAACCACGACATAAATCCGTTTAAGTGTTTTATTTCAAATATGTAAAATTTCAGTCGATAACTTTTCAAAAATACTTAAAAATAAAGTAGTTAAATTGTTCTCTAAAGTATTTTTTTGTGGAATTTCTTGTACATATCCAAACTTTATACCATTAATTTCACTGTCCAACAATGTGAACCCCAGCACAGATTTCATGAATAATTTAAACTGTTCAATAAATACATATTCACAAGCTATGATACTACCAATACAAAACAATTACGTAAAAAATGACACTTGAAGGCCCTCAATAACGGAACACACAAAAAGAAGCCCTGTGTCACGCCACAATCCGGCACTTCTAAAGGCTAAAATCATCAAAAGTGCAAATCATACTGACAGAACGCTGCCATTATTTTCTGTGATTAATATTTCCTCACAAAATGTTGGCCACATTTCGTCGTCTTTTGATTACGCGTGTTATTTTTCGCGCGGAATTCGCCGGCTGTAATTGGTGGTTCGGGGGCGTGACGTCACGGGCGCGGGCGGCGTGACACTATGGATTACGTTGTAAAACAAGGATGACGAACTCGTCTTAAAATTAATCGTAAGGACTTTTTGATGTGTCCCGATTGTAATTATTTGGATATGCGTGTGTAGACACGGTTTTATAATTAAAGGCGCTCGTTAGGTGACTCTGCAGTGTGTACATAACATTACGTCATGTGAAAATTTCCAATATAACAACTTTGTTATTAATGGGTAGTTTTGAGTAGCTCAAAGCTTTCACTCTGCGCTTTTCAAGAGCATAAATTAGTAAAATGAGGATGTAAGAATCGTTATTCGCTGGATAGTAATTTTACATAATAATCTTTTGGAAGAACAAATCCTTTATAAAAAACGTAGTACTTTAACGGTAAATCTCTTTACCACATTTTTAAACCTTTTTTAAAACTATTAAGCTCTTTGAAAACTGTCCTATGTATAAAGTTTATGAAACCTGTTTTGCTTTAATTTATATACTTTTATAGGTATCAACATTATGCTAATAGTTAGACAACTCAAAAACGTTAAAGCAAAATAGAAGGGGTTATAAAGTTTGGTGAATGTTCATAACACATGCGGGAATACCGTGCAAGAATGTTTGGAAAATAATTAATTTTAAACGGTTTAAGTTTTAAGTCTACAATTTTTCTGTTACACATTGATTTACGAGGCTGAGTAGTCATTGATATCATTGAACAATACTTCTACATTAAATTGAGGGCCTATTTCACGACCTTCAAGTAAAATTACTCACCAAGTGAAGTTAGTTTTGTCTCTTTCTTACTTTATATCAAGTGACAAAGACAAAACTTGTGAGTACTTACTCGGAACTCTTACTTGAAAATGGTGAAATAGGCCCTTAGACTTATTTTTCAAGAATATCTTTTTGTAGAAATAAATCAAAACTACCCAAATCGTAAAGTTCCACTTAAAAATGTAGTTCTCATAAAATATCATCAACATAACGCAAAACATTTAAATATACCATAAAAAGCCATTCACCCACCCTGTACACGAGGAGGCAGTATCTGTTTTATAATTTGATAAAAGCACAATCAGGCCGATATAGAAGCCCGATGGAGTTCCAAAGCGGTACCAACCTAACGGGACTCACCGGCGGTACCAACTTAGCTTCACTCGCCGGCGGTACCAACCTAACAGCTCTCTCCAGCGGTACCAACCTAACTTCACTCGCCGGTAGTACCAACCCAACGGTTCTCGCTTCAACTAATGAGCCTTTCTTTGTGAAGATAAACCATTGTCTCTGCTTTGTTCTAACAGTTGATTTGTCGAGTTTGATAAGATTCTCTACTTCACTGTAACAAGATTGATTCAAATAACTTTACGTTTTAATGTAATTCAGTTTGGATGGCTCATTGAGTTAACTTTCTGTTATTGTTATACATACTTGCTCGTTTATAACTGTTTTCCTTAACTTAAATTCTATACTTATAATTACTCTAAAAGATTGATTCCACTTGATTTCTCCTTAGAACCAATTCTAAAGTTGCCTTATTACTTAATAACGAACGAAAACAAACATCTTAGAACAAAAAACAAAGATGATTTTTAAATTCGTTCATAATTGGAGTTTTTATTTTTTAAATGCTGCGGCCATCGGATCTTCTCAGATAAAGGAATATTAATAGGGATTTGTCAGAATTTTGGAAATACTCGTTAAAAATAAATCCTCCATTTACAAATTAATCAAATCTCTTGTTTTAATAATCTATTTTCGTTTCCGACACGCGATATCAATATTATTTTTCGAGCAAAAACTTTATATTTATAAGTATTAGAGGAATTTAATTTGCGAGGGTTCCCACCAATCAAATAAGGGTTCACCCGTTTCTGAACGGATAAACAGATTTAATATTTCATATTTCAATGGGTTTGATGAGAGTTTTTTAAAGTAATATGATTTTGTCGGAATTTTCCTTGAAACTTGATATTTTTTTGTTTTGTACCGTTATCATAATTTGCGTTTAAATATTGATTATCAGTGTTTCCTGTTATTTGGTTTGTGATTAACTTAATTTATTTATATCTCATTATTATCCTTATTAATTAATTATAATAGATCATTAATTATATGAGTACATGTGCTAGTTATTATTAGACATACTTACCTATATTCGTTGTACTAATAACACTAGCAAGAGAGGATTTTACCGTACAGCGTGATTTTACAACTCGATTGACTTATAATGGCAATATAATGAATTAGCAAAAATTTACTGTGATCTAGATATCTTCGAACCTAAGATGTACAAATTTAAATTTAATATTAAACGTTTACTAAATTTAAATGACACTCTTAGTAACATTACGATGGTTATTATATTTACAATATTTATTATTAAGTTTATTTTATAAGTAGCTTGTTTTCTATTGTAGATTAGTTGTAAGCACATAGTTTTACGTTGCATGCTAGATCAGAATAATTTTTTAATTATAAGGTGTGTAATGTGTTTTGTGTTGAATAAATAAAAATAAAAAAATAATATTCCACACCGGACCACGCTCAGACCGGGATACACATATATTTATTCCGTTAATCGAATGAAAATCGAATCTCTCACCCTTTCTCTGGTAGTCCGGCATGGTAACTACTATGCTACCTGCACCGTCAATCTAATATCGACTTACAATAAATAACTATAAAAGTTGTAACTAATCCAGCAAGTAATAACTAGAGGTGGATTATACGAACAAAAGTAGAGCAAACGTATACCGAGGTTCGGTTCATAAATCAGGTTTCAATCTAATTTGTGGAAGGCCAAAGTTGGTAGTATTAGGCGGTGTAGGCCCTAATGTAATCCCGTATTACGTTACGTCATTTATTCAAGGTGCCAACATTGAGAAATGAATTGCTTGATAGATTATTCGTGTATTGCTTTTGTATTGGAACGGAATTTTGTTTCAGATTTTTTAATGCCTTAGCTCCTCTAAATTTGAGGATTACTATTGCCATCATCATTATCAACTCGTATTATGTCCCCACTGAGGGCCTCGAGCCTACTGACTTAGGGTTACAACTCACTGCCATAGTTATATTTTATTTGGGAAAACATATAAGTATTAAATGTTTATGTTTATAATATTTAAGAGAATATTAAATTCTACAAAATAAAAAATTCGAATGAGCTATCTACACGAAATCTTTAAACCGAATTAATGAATCCTCCTTTCCGCTGCACAAGTAATGCGCACAAATAGATTAAAATGCTATTCGTATACCGGTTTCTTTACATACTTTTTGTCAGTCTATTTAAATCCACATGCCTGGTAATAACAGTCGAAGAAGCACAAACGGCAGGACGGTACGCGTCAACGTAATCCCCGGGTCCCGTAGCAATTTTTCCAAATTTACTCAGTTGACTTTTCATTTCCGAAGTTTCGTCGTGTTTTTACAGTTTTTTTTTCGTTCCCGAACCCCTTTTTGACGTGTATCCTCCACGGAGGTTGGATTAATGAGACGAGAGGCCATTGCATCTTTTATTTGCTCATAAAATGTTCGAAATTTAAAGTTATTTTTCTTTTTTAATTTGTACCTTGGAATGCGAACCTATTATGGCGATTAATTTATGTAGAGCTTATTATAATTGCACTTAGTTAAGTGGTTTTCAGTCTCGGATCTGTTTGTTGACGTAGTTGGAACTCTTTGTAAGCTTATTACTATTATCATCTTTATAGTATTTTACAGTAAAATTAGTTTAGTTATATTGTAACTACTATTATTATGTTATCGTGTAACTTCATCTCAAAACTTGTCAAATGTTGTTTCGTTATATGGTATTGTAAACTTTTAGATACTTACTTATTTATTTTATGGTTACAAAATGGAGTAATTTTAAAAAGTCATTGAAAAGCGAGCAGTGATTTTAAAATCAGAAACATAAACATCACCATATACAAAAATGACAGACTTAAACAAAACAGCTCAAAAACACGTCCTCGTCTAAAACCCAATCATTTTTCGCCATATAGTTGTCCCCACTAAATGTCTAGTAAAATATCGGTGAAACAATCGTTCCGTTTCAGGCATTAAACAAATTGGTTTTGAAACAAAAAGAGTCAGCAGATGAGTTTCTGTGAGCCAGCACTTTGGATAATGAGAGTGGTGAGGTACTGACGGCGCGAACACCGATACTCCTAGTTTAGTGGAATATTAATGAAAAATATGTATAATGCAACTTACCTCGCTTGTACCATAAATAACTATAAACACATTATACATATCAAATCAAATCAAATTAAATTGATTTGATTTGATTTGATATGTATAATGTGTTTATAGTTATTTATGGTACAAGCGAGGTAAGTTGGTGATTACTTCCGAGGCGCTATTGAGGCCCGAGCCGTCAGGCGAGGGTCAGAAGATAGCCGAGGATAGTAATCATCAATACACGCGAGTACCATACAACGTTTTTCAACACACTTGCGAAGAAATTCATAATAATATATCATTTTTCGCTAATAAATAAACACTTTTTCTATTCGCGCGCATCCAACACAACAATGGTGATCGGCCAAAGACTAAAAGAATATAATTATTAAAAAAAAATCGAATGAATGAATGAATGGAATCGACCATAGACCTACCAAAAGTAAGGCAACACACTTGAAGTTTATTTTAAAAATGTATGGACACAATTTTTTTTGGTATCGAAACTTTTTTGAAAGCAAAGCAATTTAAAAAAAACAATCTATAACTCACTAGTGAATCAAGCGTGTCATTATTCAACTGTTTTTGCACAAATAAGAGCCGCTTTATGAGCAAGTGTGTTGAAAAAAATATTATACTCACTACATGATAACAGTTATACTCGTACACATTCTTGTTTAGTGACTACATCAGGTAGAAAATAGTTTAGATGGTTCAAAATCACAATAAGTTACACCATCTAAATACTTCACTGTACTTATAGGAACTTAGAAAAAACCTAGGAATTATAACTACGGACAGTAACTATTGAAAAAATTGTTTATACGTGAGATCCTTTAATTGGCTCTCTGTCACTAAACCTAATTAATATTTATACTGTTAAGAAAAGCTATTGAATCTCCTATTAAATAAATAAATAAAAAGTAATTGACTTCAATAACTCCAAAAATAAAAAAGTTATAAAAAAGTTTAATGCAGAATATATTTTAAGGATTTAAACCCTAAACAAATAACTTGAAGATTTAAGTCTGTTTCTAGTCAGTTCTTTTCAGCAGAGAACACTTCTGAACCGATAGTCAACATAGCTTTAAGATTATTTGTAAGTTTAGTGATATTTTGCAATATATAAATAAACATTTTAAAATGTTCATGTCAAAATATACCAGCCACAGTTACTTGTCAATTTCTTGCGTCTGATGTAATTTCCGATTCGGTGAAAGATTCACAAAGTGTTTCAGATTCAAAAAGAAGGCACATCCTCGATGTACAGTCCTTTATATTTCTTGTTTATTTAGTGTGGATATGTATTTTGTTTATACCGTCAAAGGCCAAAGGTGAATTTTCTGAACGTTTAATAGAATACATTAAGTTTTACAAAATTATACACATAAAATCAGTTTAAATATTTTAAACTGTTTTTATTTTTAAAATAACAACTAAGCAAGATCTTATTTCCTTTTCAGATTGCTTTATACATAAAAGAAAACATCAAACGAACATTATTATACCATTTTCATTCACACTTCAAAGAACGCAACGAACAAAATCCTAAAACTGTATCACCTAACCAAACCGCTATAAATGTACTAAAACAATACAAAACGACGAACTGTTTGCGTATTCAAATATCACTTCATACATATCATATCGCGTACTTATACGCGCGTACACACATATCATATCGCGTAGTTATATGTACATTCATATCGTACTACGCGAGGGAGCTACAACTGTAGGTATTAGGTATTGATACTATACCGCGTAGTTATACGCGTAGCTACGTTATACAGGCTACAGTAGTAGGTATTGGTATCATACCGCGTAGTACGCGTACCTCAGTTATAGGTATTGGTTGATCCGCACGTAGCTATACTAAGGTAAGCATACCGAATGTTTACCTTTACGCTAATCCAATCCGGCGGAATCGCGACGTCGTTTAATCCGACGGGGAAATTAGATTTGGCAGTGAGATGCAAAACGTTTGATTTGAATTACTTGTACACGGAACGCGTGAGGTTGAATTTGTGGTACGTCACGTAGAGTGAGCCGCGCCCGCTGATTACCGGTAATACCACGTGAAATGAAACGTACAACTTTAATTTTATATTAATTATGTTCTTAATTTATAGGATGGTTATTTTTTATGTCTGGTATTTATGTTTTAACTGTTTATGTGTATTGGTGGAGGAAAAATTTGTAAGTTTATGTTCAAGTAGCAATTGAGGTTAAAATATATGCATGGTTGTGTTACGTTAAAATTTACGGAGTCCCGAACAAAGTTCAAAGTATCTCTCGAAATATATCTTAAATTGAATAAAAACCATTTATAATCAACAACAGACATTCCAAATTAAGGCAAAAACGGGACAAAACAAAAAAACTCATCTCAAAAACGTGCAAGCTTTCAACTTGCAAAAAAATATACTTGTTGTAATTTAATTAAACTGTTTTACTGTGAGCGCGTCCAAAAACGGTGTTGTCGTCGTACTAAGGAGAAATTTAAAGTGAAGCCTCGTTAACTCACGTTCGCAGCCAACTTGGGACTGTTGGGACGATCCTACTGTTGCGATCACGAGTTGGGACAAATGACACAAGTTTGGGACGAATCTGCGATTGTGCCGACAGGTGGATACTGCCGCCATTACAGCTCTTCGCAGATTATTAATTTAGAGATTTATATAGTTTTGGCAGGTTGATGATTTTGACTATTTTTTAATTGGTGTGAAGAATAGAAGCAAATTGATCTGTTTTAAGGATACATTACCAGGATGAAAATAAGTTGGTGAGAACAATTTGTATGTACATATAATATTTTATTGGATATAAATAATAATTGGAATAAAAGTGTGACGATGTGGGTTGAAAAAAAGAATAATAATAAATAATCCTTTACACAAGATTAAATATGTCAAAGGGCTTCCGTGTGTTGGCTTTGGCCCCATACTAGCCTTCCAAAAGACCGGGACTCCTTAATAGTCCCGTGAATGGAAAAAACATGACAATAATAAATAAATAAAAAAGTTGCAGTCAAAATTCTAGGTCACAGCTAGTCTATTCCCAATACCTAAAATATCTTAACCTCATCTAACCTTACTTAACCGTTCTACCAAAAAAAATACCAATTCCAAACACCCTCTGTTCACCTCATAATCTTAATTGATACTCTTTTAAATCTAAATGTAAAAAAGATTTACCCAAAACCTAATCCATGCTCTGTGTGCTTTAATACAATTTCGATGAAAGACATTTATTTTTCTAAAAGAATATTGTATATACATTCACTTGACAGAAAAATACAAGTAAACAAAAAAATAACTTCTAACATGCATCAGAACTAAGATATTGATTCTAGAGATACAGATATTGATTGTTATTGTAGAGAAAAATATATATTTACAAATTATACTTTCAAATTTTGAATATTCTTAAATATAATTCGCCTCAATTTCTCATGTTTTTAGAATAAGTTCCCGTTGGCGAGTAATTGTGTCGCGATATCGGTTATATCCGTTTTTTAGGGTTCCGCAAAAAGATTTATGCGTCAAGATAATGCGGAATAAACGGCAGCGGAGTACGATAAAAAAATTGCCCCAAACCTGATAGAAAAAGTTTTCAAAGTAACGTCGAACGGACTCAGATAAACGATGTAAATTAACTTCTTGATTTATTGCTTTATTTACCAATTAACGGGTATTATGTAACTCTTTTGTTGAATTATTTATTAAGATTTATTAAATAAATAGCTATATTTGTGATATGTTTTCATTTACCAAAAGAAGATTAAAAAAATATGTAACATTTAATTTCAAAGCTTTTGCTACGAACTACTACGTCAATATTGTATGTTACTACGTGTTGCTACGACTACATTGTCGTAGTCATTATCTATACTAATATTATAAAGAGGAAAGATTTGTTTGTTTGTTTGTTTGTTTGTATGTAACGAATAGGCTCCGAAACTACTGAACCGATTTCAATAATTCTTTCACCATTAGAAAGCTACATTCACCCTGAATAACATAGGCTATATTTTATCCCCGTATTCCCACGGGAACGGGAACCACGCGGGTGAAACCGCGGGGCACAGCTAGTTAAAAATATTTATGTAGTTTCTTTTAAATTTCCCCTTTATGCCACAAATGTCCTTTTCACATGAAATTTCAAACCATTATGAGTGAAAATGTATCTTTTACATAATAGATTTTCTAGTAAGCCTTAATTATCCAATCAGAATCATCTAAAACAACGACAAAAACACATAATTAGGTATTATTATCAAATACTAGCGGCCCGCCCCGGCTTCGGACGGGTCCAATTTTCCCGTTGATTTTCCAGATTTTTTTACATAAGAACCTTCTACAGAGTATTAGAAAACTACAAAAGAAAAAATCTGGCAAATTCTAGCCGTTCTCGTCAGGAAGGAAAACCCGACTTATTTTTATATACTTAGTAGAAGATAACAGTATAATCTAAAACATAACTACTGTCAACACTCATTTGACGGACATCGCAGTGTGAATAATATATGAAATAATGAATTATTCTCAGCACATTACACGTCGCCGGACTGTCGAGTGCGGACAGACAGAACTAACGTAATTTGCATTAGCTAGGCACACTTAGCAACTTCTTTAACTTACCTAAGCTAAATTTAATTAAGCTTTCGTACTGCTTTATAATTAAAAGTACGGGTAATATAAATCTGTTTTTAAATCTTTATCAGTCCACCAGCTGTGCCCCGCGGTTTCTCTCGCGTAGTTCCCATCCCAGTGGGAATTTCGAGATAAAAAGTTGTCCTTCTCCTGGTTCTTAGCTACCTCCCCACCAATTTTCAGCCAAATCAGTTCAGCCGTTCTTGAGTTATAAATAGTGAAACTAACACGACTTTCTTTTATATAGAATAGAATTTCAGCTTTGAGATGAGGAGTGGTTATGTTGATGTGTTGGTGGTGAGTCTGTCTGTTTGTCTTGGTCTAGGTGTTTACGATCTATTCTGAGAATTTATCTAGTATGTTTTATTTTAAACATTACACAAAATAATTTAACAAAAATAACAAGTCTATGTAAACAGTTTAAAACCAAATTATCAAACCATTTAGTAACTCGAACTCACTCGAGAGGGCTTCCATTTTGTTTTAATATAACATAAACATAAAGTAAATAAGTCGTTACATAATTACGGGTGGAACAAACACTTGAACTCCGAGAACATGATTTTCATAAATCATCTTTCTATTAAAATTCAACGCAAACAATCTTTGATTTTCGAAGAACGAATGGTTCAACTTCGTGTAATAACATCAACAAAAACCTAATACAAATAACTCAGCTTACGCTCCGTTATATTATATAATATTACTTAACTGACTTCCATGTCGGAACGATTATAAATTAGTAAAAATAAGTTGAAGATTAATAACATTAAATTAAAAACTCCCAACACAATTACTTTCAAACCCCCATAACTTTTAAACGGGTCAACCGATTTTCATTAAACATGTCTAAGAACACTCGCACGGAAGTCCCCTTTAATACAAAAAAACTAAATTGAAATTGGTTCATCCGTTCGGGAGCTATGACGCCACAGACAGACAGATACACACACACACAGACACGTCAAACTTATAAGACCCCTCTTTTTGCGTCGGGGGTTAATAAAAAAAATATTTAAATAATTCTATGAACATCATATTAATAAAATTAGTAGAAGAGACCTAAGAAAAGATGGAAAGATTGTGTGAAGGAAAGATGTGAAAGTTGATAAAAAATGGTAGAGAAAAAACACATTTGAACTGACCCTTGGATAAAGACAAAAAAGAAGAAAACAATTCTATTATAACCAAGAAAATTCTTTTTGGTCGTACACATACGCAACCTAAATCATCTTGAGTAGATATATAGGCCAATTATGATGATAAAACACATTAAAATTCTTGTTTCCATTAAAAAATAGGATGAAATATGTATTTTCCGTTAAAAATAAGATAAATACACGTATAAACCCGCGCGATGTCGCTTGTGTAAACGTATAATTTACTCCGTGATGTGAAAGTTTAGCAGTAAAATTTTATCATCATCTCTGTTTACGGTTCTGTAATAAATATTCTAGTGGACGGTAAATTGAGTGTAATTTCAAGTGAGGGGTTATTTTGAGTGAACCTCTAACTCACAATGAAGTATAATTATGAGTTATTAAGTTATTTTATTAATGTAGGCCATTCGCGAAACGAATTTGGTAAGAATTTGGTTTAATTGTCGGCCATTATTGTTTTTAAATGTTGAGTTTAGTTGACTTTGCGGACTGTTTCTGTTGGTTATTCGAATCCTAAATTAAAATATTAGTGTGCGTCTGTCAGATGCGACTGCGGGGCAAAACCTCACTCATATCTCCGATAAAAATAGTCATTCCGCTTTCCTAATCACAAACTCAAGCCATGTGTAGAAAGGCCAATAATATCCGAAACAAAGTCATGAAACACAAATTAAAAAAAAGTACTGTACAAATCATTTACCTACCAGTAAATTGACTAAAAAAACATTCGCTACAACCTTCACAAGCACACTTCACAACCGTTCCCACTTCCCTTGCTTATCAAAACACCAAATATATGTTAAAAAATACAAGTAAAATCATAATGTAAATCAAAATATACAAATATATGTTAATGTTAAAGAATACAAGTAAAAACATAACGTATTTGGTACACAGTGGTACGCGATGTATCATCGGAGGCAGTGGCGGTGTTTAGCGAGACCACCGCACGCATTAATTCTACCCCTTCGGGAATTTATTGGGGAAATGAATCGGGGTCTCTCGACCAGATGTTATACACACACTCGTATTTATGGATTTACTTACGGCCTCTTTTTGTAAGGGTTTTATCGAGAAAAAATTCAAACGTAACAAACGAGTGAAGTTTTGTAGGTTTCTGTGTTAATAGTATTAGGGTACGAAAGTAATTGTTCTCTAGTGTGTTGGGTTGTCTGTTCATACGAGATTTTAGTAGTAGATATAAAAAACTAGTGAATAGTTTACGGTTTTGCGTGACTACTTAGATATGTTTCATGTTAAGAAACTTCAAAACACTTTGCAAAATTTCTTAAATCTAATTTATAATTCTTCCAATTTGTCATAGCATCCACGTCTTTAGAGATTAAATTGTATTAGATACGACATATTTAAATAATTTACAATTATTTAAATATGTCGTATCTAATACATTTTGTATTGCACATTGTACGAGAATTAAACTGTGATTTTTATAATGTTGTGTGTTAGGGCTCTGTCAATTTATGCGTTTAGTGTCGTACCGGTGCTGTGCGACAATAAAACGCATAAATTGAAACCGCCCTAAATGCTACATAGTATAAAACAAAGTCACTTCCAAACTTTGTCTGTCCCTATGTATACTTAGATCTTTAAAACTACGCAACGGATTTTGTTGCGGGTTTCTAGTGATTGAAGAAAAAGGGTTTTAGTTTATTTTTATCTTCGAATTCTTACGGGAACGGGAACTACGTGGGTGAAACCGCGGGGCGCTGCTAATAAATAAACAAAACATATTCAAATATGAAAAGAAAACGCGGAAAATCGAAGTAAAACTAACATAATATCAGTAATCATTATTGTGCGAATATCAACCTTATTTACAGGGCGTGCGAATAATGGGGTAGTTCGGGGAAAGGGTGCAAACATGGCAGTAATTTGTAACAAGTCCGGATTCGACCGGGTTTCGACCGGGCGGGTAACACCGGGTCGGATTCGCACGTGTCACTACTGGTGTTTATCATTTTTATATTTGAATCACCTTGTTTGGTGCAGGTACTTAAATGAATTATGACAAAACACTTCCGTTACTGAGTGATGTGTACTGACTCACAGACAACGCACAGCCGAAATTACTGGTTGTAGAGAGCTGGAATGTGGCACTGTTTGTTGGGTTGAGTAGGCTACCATTAAAAGAGGATTTTCAGGAGGGAGTCAGTTACTAGTGGGCACATCTAACAAACAGTCAATTTAGTTTAAGTTTTGACGATTATAAGTCAATCCTTGATAATAAAGATATTTTGAGTTTGAGTTAGGGGTCAGCTATAATGTGACGATGTAGTGAATGATTATGTTATGTTATTAGTCAACAGGGACCCCATAACATTGTCACAATCTTTTTTCGCACTAGATTCCAAGAATTTCAAAAACTATTCGCATTTAAAAATCTAAATAAAAAAGTGGCAAAACCATTAAAAAAGTTAAAGATTTAATACAAACGATTTAGCAAGTGTATTCTGTTGCAACACGTTTCTAGTACAAAATTGGATTATTTTTTGTACCATTCATTTGAATGTTCCCTGAAAGAGATTACAAAACAGAATTATATTTTTAAAACGTTCCAGCGTTTATTTACTTTGTGTCCCACTCGCAAACATCACTTTTCTAAGTTAAACATTGGACATTTTTATGTCGAAATTAAATTTATTTATCTTCATTTAATTATACATTTTTTATATTATGCTTTCAATTAAGTATAATTATATTGTTTAAGCTGTCTGTATATTTATTTCATATTTCTTTTGTTAGCTATTAATTTAACTGGTAATAAAATGCAATATGCTATATCGTAACGTCAAACAGTGTTTGATTCCTGTACGAAGTTAATATTTATGCGATCCAGGAATATTTACCTCAGCTTTATTTACAGTATTTTTATAGATACGAGTGGTTTCTTATATCCTAGATAGGTACAGGTTTATTACCCATACACTTATACATATCCCATATAGTTTATAACATCAGGAAAGGAATCAGTGTATATCGTATAAAAGACTAGCGGCGTCTCGCGGTTTCAACCGCGTGGTTCCCGTTCCCGTGAGATTATGGGAATAAAATATAGCCACTCTTACTCAAGGTGAATGTAGCTTTCTAATGGTGAAACAATTTTTGAAATCGATTCAGTAGTTTCGGTGCCTATTCGTTACAAATAAACAAATCTTTCCTCCTTTCCTCTTTATAATACACACATCAAAAGTGTCTAGGGATCAACATATATTTTTGCAATAACTTTTCTCCTGATTGATATTAATTAAAATTTTCTTTAAGGATTCATCAAATAAAGTGTTTTCGTTTGTCACAGTAACGATAAACCAAGTCACCTTTGCATTAATAAAGAAATTTGCCATTTTCCTAATAAAGGGATTTTTGACATTTGAACCACTAACATTAAAGTTCGAAAAAAAGACTGAAATAACAGTTTTCTTTAAAATTTTATTGGGTAACTTAAACAATTAATAATCCGTGTTTCTACCGCGAACACTAACAACACAAGAACATCGGTTTGGCATACTCAAAATGAGTTCATCCAAATCACGCTGTGGAATGGCCGCCCATGTTCGTTGCAACAACAAAAAAAGGTCTTCTTGCGACTGGATACCCTCCATATTCGGCAGAGCTCTTCTCTGTAGCATATCCCATGCATGCTCAATCGGGTTCAAGTCTGGCGACTGAGCAGGCCAGGGCAGGACATTGATGTTAGCTGCGGCGAGAGTCTGTCTTACAACTCTTGCGGTGTGCGGTCGTGCATTATCATGCATTAACTGAAATAAGGGACCGATTTGCACTTGTAGAGGAACGATGACGTCTGATACAATCGTCTCAGCATAAATTTGAGCGTTGAGGTTGCCTCTGATCCAAATCAACTCAGTTCTTCCGCCGATCCAAATACCCGCCCATACCATGATGGTTCCACCACTATAAGGATGGACTTCCTGGCAGGATTTTAATCGCTGTTGGCGTCCAGGGGTTCTCCAGTGTCGTATACGTCTTGTATCCGGTCTCATACCAAAACGAGACTCATCAGAAAAGCACACGAAACGCCATTGTTCTTCTGCCCAATTTCTGTGTTCAAGAGCCCATTGATATCGAATCCTACGATTGTGCATTGCTATAGGTGGTACCCGTAGCGGTCTTCGGGAATGAAGGTTCACTTCATGCAAGCGGTTTCTGACTGTTTGGTCGCTAATTAAGTTCCCTGAAGAGTGATGAAGCCGCACGGCTAACATCATGGCGGTTATTGTTGGAGCTCTTCGAGTTAAGATTTGAATGTATCGGTCTTGTCTCCGTGTGGTGCAGCGATACCGTCCTCCATGGCGCTCAGCCACGGTACCAGTGCTTCGGTAACGTGTCCAAAGTCGACTGATAACACTCTGACTTGTATTCAGAGCTAAAGCCACAGTACGTTGCCGGGAACCAGCTTCTATCATTCCCACGGCTCTGAGCATTTCTTCCCTGCTTAAATGACGTCGCCGCTCCATAATAACGTTGGTTTTAATCAGTAGTAGGGAAACAGTAGCACTAATAATGTCTTCAATGCGTTGTATGTTTTTATAGGGAAAATATTGACAGCTGATTTTCATCTTTTACTCGAATTTGATTCACAGTTCCTGATTCAAATTATGAAATGCACCAAAAAGGATCCATATAAATTTATAAAATCATAAATTTATTACAAAGCCACATCTCAATCTCAAGAAATCCGCATAAAAATGCTTGATCCCTAGACACTTTTGATGTGTGTATTAATATAGAAAAAGATAGAGTGATATATATAATTCATAACCTATCTAACAATCTGTGAAACTACTTATTTATTTAATAAAGTATCGCCTCATAAAATACTCCGCTAACTTTTTCTGGAGTTAATTCTGTGTCAACATTATCTCTATCTAACACAAACAGTTTAAGACAGAGTCAGTTTAATGTTATTATAAAACAAAATTGAAGCAGTTATGTTGGATATCGCGGGCGAATAGAGCGATGGTAGTTGGTCGGGGCAAATAGAGCACAAGATTAGCATTCTAATGTGATGGGGTGAGACATGGGAGATGAGCGGGACTTGTGTGTTATGGAAGACCTTAGAAGATATAGAAGACCTAGAATTCATTCAAATAATCATCTTCTGCACATATTCAACCAACCTTTGGTGGCTGAATAATTGATCTATAACGCACAGCAAAAATTATGAACGGATTGCGCTATTTAGTTCAAAGATAGTTATGATATGACGTATCTGTTAAGAAGGTTTTTGTTACTTGTTAAATATTTGAAAGAAATGTCTTCTCGTGTCGGTGTAACCCGGTCGAAACGTCGAGGTAAATAATAATTATGTTATACGCGATTAAGACCTGTAAATTATGCAACAATGAATTTCAATCGCGAAAGTTTAAAAAATTTGAAATAAACTTTGTTAGTTTTTAATGTTAGTTTCGACGTCACAGAATATCTTCATTGGTAAGAAAATGTGTTTAAAAACGCTAATCTCTTCTAATTTAAGCCAAACCCGAAACGCCAACAATACCAGTATCATTCCCGTGAGACGCACAAATAATGCTATATTTTGGTGGTTAAGATACCAGGCGACTCTACACCTTATATAAACTAGCTTAAGAATTATAATCCCATGTACATACGCCCGGCTAATGACTACACTTTCTTCATTCTATCCATCTTGGCGGGTGTACAGTGTTTCTTAATAGTATATTTGATACTTCCTGTAATAGTTTTCATACGTGTTTATATCCTTTTTACGGTAACTATCTTAGTTTGTATCCCTATTTATATCCTTTTTAATATCGACCCTGTTTTTTATAACAAATATTGATCAACTTTATTTTATTGATCAAAGTAGTTAGTTAAGTCCTGTTTCATCCGTGGTTTTATACACATTTAGCTTCATTTTAAACACTCAAACTAATGCTGAAAATTGCATTGAAATCCGTTACGCAGCCTAAAAGATCTTAACGTACAAACAGCGGAATCAATTTTATTTAGACTGACACTATGTAAAGAAGATACATTATTATAACAAAATAACCACCCAAATGCCACTACCGACAAACTTTAAGAAACAATTTCACCCCATTACCATAATAAAGTTGACCAATCGGTGAGGGCGGGTGTTATAAACAATTGCTGAGAACATCCAACACTAAGGGCCCTCTAAGAGGCCCATTTACTTGAAGTATGCCCCAATAAATATAGGATCTCTAGCCCGGGCAGGGTCGCATTTTTCAAATCGCAACAAAAAGAGGAAGCAAGCCTTTATTATATCAGTTCTAAGTCGAGATAACGATATATAATGTTTCTGAATGCGCTATGAATATTGTGGATTTACATGAGTGGAGCCATTTTTATTAATTTAATACAGCTATATTTTTTCAAGCAAAATACCCTCCAGCGTAGCTATAATTGAATTGTTATTAAAATAATAGGTAGAAGTTATTTACAACTACCGTGGTTTTTTTCGCCGCTATGTGTGGTTTTATGAAAAGGAAATTCGTTTTAACCCACACAATACCAGTTATAAAAAGTTTTCAAAGCATAAAGTTTACAATAATTTTAATCAATGTTAAAGACAAAGGGGTGTATCACCCGCGTGGTACATCAGCCAAAAGTTTAAAATTAATTTTAACGTATTTTAATGAGAATGGAGTCACGAATAACTTTGTCAGAAACACACGCCAGCGTTCTATCAATAGTAGTGTTTGAAACAAGCCGAACCATGTTTGATTTCGATGTTTACCGCCATTCCGATGAACGTTCTCATTCGATTTGAAACCGCATTCATCCGCATTCGCCGTCGGTGCCTGATCGTCGGCGTGACGGCGTGACACCGCGTGACAATGACGATATTTCACATTGTCGCTTCTGCATTCCGCCTTGAGCCAAACACTGTTGCAAGTGACGCGATACAGCGACGATCCAATTTCATTTTTTTTTCCTGGCACCGCCAATTTCATTTTAAATCGTTTTGAAAATTTGACAGAACTGTTTGACAGTTCTGTCAAAGACACCCGCGTTGAAAGCTGTCAACGCGGGTTACGCTAAATTCAAAGTATTTTTTAAATGGAACGGTGCATCTATTTAAGTACTATTTCACCCTCACATACAATTCCAAAACATAACAAATCTCAAAATTTCATTAGGCAACCATTAACTAAAATCAAAGCGCAGTCTTTTAAGCGTCCATTATGTAGCGAAATCCTAATCCTACCATCTGGCCATGACAACTAAAACCCACAGAACTCAGCAAATGAACGTGGAGAACGCTGCAAATGCAGTGACGTAACACCAGACATGTCACAGCCATGACACGTTTAATTTTGCAATGTCAAATGCGAAGCAGCGAACGCCCGCCACAGATATTGGATAGAGATTAGAACGGTATGATACACGATACGTTTGTTTCTATTCTACAATCCGTTTCGTATTTTATATTTTTTATGTTAGTTTCTGAATTTGAAAACGGAATTGTATATTTTAGAAAATATTTAAATGGTTCGTATATGAATGACTCTTTAATAAAAACTAGAGTAACATTGTTGCGAATATTTTCAACTGTCTCGATGTATTTTGTAGCGCATTTTCCTTGCATCTCGCAAATTAAAAACTGTATGCCATAATTTGCAAAACATCAAGTTTTTTGTGCAATAGTGAAGTGAAATAGTCAACCGGGTTTCGTACTTTAGTTCGAAATACCCACTGACCTTAACATGTCATAAGCATATCGTTAGAAGATACAGCATGTGCAATGTGCATCTGTCAAATGTTTGGTTCTAAATTCAAATTGACCGAAGATTGTGGCCATTGTTCCGAAGTGACGGAGATCTTGAGTCTCTATGTGTCTTGTCGCGTCAGTACTCCGCTCGATTTATACGTTTGTAGTACACAATGACAGTATCATTTGACAGCTCAACCGATTGACAGCTAGAGAGGAGCTTGCAATAGTAGATTAGTAACGGACAGTGATTACAGCTAGGTTAGATTTAACTACAGTTAAATATAAAGATAAGTTGTCCCCTTGCTATTTCAAGTAATGTTTTATAGTATTTGGACTTGAAAAACATTCATAATTACAATTGCTTATTACCAATTCTTGAAACATCACCTTAAACTCACCTCACGGTTCTTCATACAAACTTTCCACTATTTGCACAAAAAAGTTTCTATAACTTTACTACACTTTGAGCTGGGCATTAGTTAATCAATCAGTGTGTCATCATCATCAGCTCATATATGTCCCCACCGAGGGGCTCGACCTACCCTGAATGAGGGTGATTTGGCCTTAGTCGACCACGCTGGCCAATTGCGGGTTGGTCGACTTCACACACAACCTTAGAATGTCTTCCCAGGTGTGTGCAGGTTTCCTCACGATGTTTTCCTTCACCGTAAGAGCGTCGAAATTAACGTACTTATAAATTCATAAATTGAAAACACACGCATTGGTACGTGGCGGGACTGGTGGGGTTCGAACCAAGCACCTTCCGATCGGAAGTCAACGGCCTTAACCCCTGCGCCACCGACGCTCGGTATCAGTGAGTCAGAACAAGTAAATTAGATATTCAAATGATATATGAAGTTTCATACATACTCTAACATTACAACATTCCCAAACTTCACCAAAATAAAAATAAAAATTCAACACAATTGTTAGTCTGAACAAATTCATAAAATATTAATGTTCGCTTTTCGTTTTCATAATGTTGAATCGTGAATCTCGACATAAATCACAAAACGTGTGCAAATCCTAGGTCTCACCTCGTACTTAGGTAAGTTTTGACAAACGGCGCCTCTCCTAATCCCTTCAAAGTCTCCCTACAAATATTTACAAGGAACTTTTGGACATTGCCTTTGTAATGTAGAAATTGTAGCCTTTCAGATGTACTCTGTTGACTTAACAAAGATAACAAACTTTGTTTCTGTACGCGATGTCGTCCCACCGTGTTTCATGCTTATACTACATTAAAAAAACATTTTCGACGTTATTTTGTCTTCAATCAGTTGTTTACGTAAACATTTCAAAATAAAAATGTTGTTCTACTTTAACTAAATAGAAATAACAAATCTTATTTTGATTACTTAAGTAAATAAAGTAACGAAACCAAAATAAGACACGAACATTCTCATTTATTTACATTGAGTATTTTCCTGAAACAATACGTAACAGAAAAAATAATGGTCTAAAAAGAAGATTAATGGAAAAATACACACAAATAACAAAACATGAAACAATAAGCTTCATCTGAAACGTACACAATTAAAGAATTTAAATTACAATCCGGCAAAAACATTTGGTAAACAATGAATGTTTGGGCCAAATGGTGAATTGAGACCGAAGGCCGGGCAATGGGCATAAGTAACGGTCTACACAAGGCAAATATTTGCCCGCCAGATTTACGTACGCATTGTCGCCAAGTGATTTATTATACCAAGATTTTGGACGTGTGAATAAGCCTTAATACGTCTTTGTGCCTCGCGGGATTAACCCTTCACAACGACACACGATTGACGTGTATAAAGTTCCCCTAAATGGCTTCATCGACCTCAATGGAATTGCGCTGCAACTTTGATTTCTAATATATAAAATTCTCGTGTCACAGTTTTCGTTGCCATACTCCTCCGAAACGGCTTGACCGATTCTCATGAAATTTTGTGAGCATATTCAGTAGGTCTGAGAATCGGCCAACATTAATTTTTCATCCCGAAATTCCTACGGGAACGGGAACTACGCGTGTGAAACCGGGGCGCAGCTAGTAATACATAAAAATATATAAAACTTATGTTTTTGAAAAATTATATTGAAGTGGATTATTTATGTTTCAAATACCTAATATCAAACAATAATGATGAATATGTAAAAGACTTGTAACAAATGCTATCAGTATAAAAAGCTTATACTCTATTTTTCGCGCGGAAACGTTTCGCCATCGCTCCAAGCTCAAACTCGTAATATGAGAAGCACCTAAATGGGCTTTAGGAAGACATACAATCCATCATGTTAATAAAAAACACGTGTAGCATAAATGTAAACCATTTTATACAAAAACTGCGTTTCATTTCAAAGAATTAACACGTCATCAAAACTTCAATCACTTGCCACCGCCGAATGCAGTATAACATAAATAAAAGTAAACTGTGACTATACAAAATTACCTATCAAATAAATTTGTTTTGCGCTATACGGTCGAATCGGTGCTTTAATCAAACCGATAGCCATTCGACATTTTACTAGGAGATATTCGATGTCAGCGTTTTAAGGTTGAAATTGCGATATCTACGCAGTCTATTCATCATTGTCATGGTGTCCGCACGGGTCACTGTTTTACAATATTGCTTGTCGTTACTAAAACTTATTGGGGTATTTTTTCGATTTCGATCACACTTTTTCTAGTAATCAAAGTACCTAGATTATGGTGCATTTCCTTATCTATTTATGCTGAATATTATACGTTCTTATCGGTTTGTACTATTAGTTCTACGCAAATAGTCACGTTAATATATTGGTATAAAAGTCTACCCATAACCCTATTGTACAGAAGAAGGTCGCCGTTGCCGAAATCGGTATGGAATACATCATCATCATCATCATCATAAAAGTCTCCTTTATTCAGCATCACGGCTGTGGATGTTAAACATAATCCTCCTTTATTGATCGCCTCCCTGTGCAACATGCATCTAGCGGCGCCTGTAGGCGATTCCGGAAAATCTAATGAAAAAAACTCGTCGTTTTTAGAAATTGGCTAACGTCTATAGTCACAAAGGGACATTATATGTTAAATATCAGTAACATTTTAACCTAATTTAGTAAATGACCACCTTATACTCCCATGACTTCATTTTTTACGATACGTATAATGATATTCGGAAAATCCACGCGATTTTTACAACAAAAACACAAATAAATAACTCGAACACGCATGTCTATAAACTATTCCCTGTCACAAAAGTTATCGGTTACAATATTAATATGTAGAATCGATTAGCGCGGCTGTAACATCGCATCGATACGATCGAATGCTAATTTGATATTAAATTAGTAATTCTGCTGTTGAACCACATGTTGAGTATAATTAAGTTTTGGTTTATTGACGTATATCTATCTTGTTAGTATCGAATTATGTTGTGTAACAGATTACGGCTCCGCTGAGCGTAATATCGATTATGATTTAATTAAACGATGACAGGTACGGGAAATTGAACGTTTTAATAAGTTTTGATGTTGTTTGGAGATAATACTGATCAATCTAACTTCTGCTTACATATATGCTATAATTTCGTAAACTTTGTGGTAACTGATTTGAAAATAAGATTTCTCGAAAAGTATTAGGAATAATACTCTGAATAGATTACTTTTTTTTCAAAGAAAATTTCGGGTAGCAACCGCCGACTTTTCTTTTGGGATAGCTGAATTTTGTTTAAAGAAAAATCTGAGATCTATTAAGCCACTTGGGACATCTTGACCGTAAATATTTTACATTACATAAGCCGTGTCTTGAAAAATGCTAACTAGAATCATTTTTCCATGAAATTCATGTAGGTGTAAGATACAATACCAGCGTGGGTGACCCGAGACTTCCATTGTTGAATATTAACATGTAAGTAATTCGGTTCATTTTTCCCAACAAAAATAATATTCCAAACAAGTAAAAAGAGAACTTCCGAGCCGTTTCCTTCGCTCGCCCTGATCACCATTTCAACCCCCAAGGGATGGATTTACGTTTAATCCCTTCTTAAAGGATGTTTACACCCTCAAAGGAACCAACTTGCCAAAAACTTTGACTCCGTTGCTCCTAAAATTTCTTAATTAGTCAGTCAGACAGTGAATGGTATTTTCCTTGTGGAGTACTAGCTTTTCACCTGCGGGTTTTCTCGCATGATATCACGTTCTACGCTTCCTAACTCGAATGAGGAACTCTACAGCCGAAGTAGTCTACACGCTTGAGTGTCAAATAGATGGTAGGGGATTCGATTGTTGTGTGTTAAATATTTATGTGATCCAGGTATTATGACTATTTATCCAAGTTTAATTGTGTAAATGAATTTCTGATATCCTAGACAAACTAGTTAAGACTCATTGATTTAGGAAAATGATGGTGATTATCAAGCCCTTTAGCCATTTCTAATGAAGACAGCAATAACACCAAATAAACAAAAATCAAATCACATTCGACATCCAACCTTATCTAAATACGAAGAAGGTCTAAATCAGTTGACCAGTTAAGTAAACCTACCTCCGCTCGAGATAAACATTAGATCCAGGTAGGGACAGCACAAAAACTAAGCCAGACTATCTATTTAGTTGCACAAACAGTTCATGCATGCACTTCGGATTAACTGACCAACCTCCAAGTGTCACAGTGTAATTAAGTTCCAGTAAGTTAACTTGCCAACTTGTGCTGGGCTAGTGTAGATCAAGGGTCGTTTGTGCTAAGTAGGAGAGTTCATGTATCTGCATTTGGTTGGATAGATATGAAATAATTTTGAAGAAAAAATGTTTTTTTTTACTTGGTACCAAGTTAAAGTGTTATAAGTATATCAATAATTCGGTTTCAATTACGTGGGTATTAATGTCTGTGTGAATAAATCTAATGATAAACAAAAGTGGTAGTAAATTTAAAATATAACTTTGAACCACCTTTGAACATACAGGGTTATTGGTTAAGTCGACCTATTCCCGTCAAGGGCGTGTAGTTTACATCGTTTCCGACTGATTTCACCATGAAACACCCTACCCTAAACCTAACCGTTTAAGAGCTATTTCAATTTATTTGTTTTTATAAAAATCACCGGATCTTCGGCTATAAGCTTGGATATTTTCAAATGCGCATGTCTTATTATTACTATTACTTGATTTTTACGTTTATAATAAGGTGCTTTGTGACCCCAATAACCAATATTGTACCTAAAATAAATAAATAAGTAGTTGTAGACGATTAAAACTTTTAAAAAATAATAACAATCGGAAAGTTTATTTTTCTTTCAAGGATATCTAGAAAAAAAGATATGGCACCTGTTTGGCAGATATGCTTAAAAATATCAACGTTTCATCGGCTATCCAACGAGCTATAACAATCTAGGGTTTTATCGAAATTTTGTACAAAACATGTAGTTTTATAGGCTACCGGGGAGGTTAAATAAAACAATAGGTCAGCATACAGAACAAGTTACTAAACTTATTTAGCTTTTAAGTACTACACACACTATTTTTGAGTCTAAATTTCATGTTCGACATGTCGGCCCCTGCATTGCACACATCTTCGCATTATTTTACGAAGACCAGTTTTCACTACACCAGTAGTTAATTTTGTTCTTATTTCATTGGCCGCATTAATGATTCTGTCTCTCAGTACTTCAATTGATGAAATTGGGTTGGGCTCACTGTACACGAGACTCTTTATGTACCCCCACGCATAAAAATCCATGAGGGTTAAGTCCAGACTTCTTGCTGGCCAGGGTATAGGCCCACTTCGTCCAATCCATTTGTTTGGAAAAAACTTCTCCTGAAATGGGCAGGGCAGCCATCATGCTGAAACCACATGTCTTGAATAAAATTGAGTGGCAAATCATCAAATAGGTTATTTAAGTCTTCTCGCAGGAAATTTTCATAGTTTTTACCATTTAAATTGTCGGGGAGAAAGTAAGGCCCAATTGAATGATTGGAAATAATGCCCATCCACACATTCAGGCAAATCGATTGGACGAAGTGGGCCCATATCCTGGTCAGCCAGAAGTCTGGACTTAACCCTCATGGATTTTTATGCGTGGGGGTACGTAAAGAGTCTCGTGTACAGTGAGCCCAACCCAATTTCATCAATTGAAGTACTGAGAGACAGAATCATTAATGCGGCCAATGAAATAAGAACAAAATTAACTACTGGTGTAGTGAAAATTGGTCTTCGTAAAATAATGCGAAGATGTGAGCAATGCAGGGGCCGACATGTCGAACATGAAATTTAGACTCAAAAATAGTGTGTGTAGTACTTAAAAGCTAAATAAGTTTAGTAACTTGTTCTGTATGCTGACCTATTGTTTTATTTAACCTCCCCGGTAGCCTATAAAACTACATGTTTTGTACAAAATTTCGATAAAACCCTAGGTTGTTATTGCTCGTTGGATAGCCGATGAAACGTAGATATTTTTAGGCATATCTGCCAAACAGGTGCCATATCTTTTTTTCTAGATATCCTTGAAAGAAAAATAAACTTTCCGATTGTTATTATATTTTTTAAGTTTTAGTCGTCTACAACTACTTATTTATTTATTTTAGGTACAATATTGGTTATTGGGGTCACAAAGCACCTTATTATAAACGTAAAAATCAAGTAATAGTAATAATAAGACATGCGCATTTGAAAATATCCAAGCTTATAGCCGAAGATCCGGTGATTTTTATAAAAACAAATAAATTGAAATATCTCTTAAACGGTTAGGTTTAGGGTAGGGTGTTTCATGGTGAAATCAGTCGGAAACGATGTAAACTACACCCCCTTGACGGGAATAGGTCGACTTAACCAATAACCCTGTATATTCAATCAATCGTTGTAATACATATGTACTTTGACTTCCAACAAAGTTGACATGTACGTAGTAACAAAAACTACGCACACACTCCTATTCATACAAACTTCAAACCAAGACAACACATTTTGTAATCAGTCACATAAACATACGCCTTGCATAACTATTATCCCTAATTTCCGGAGTTAAATTACATCTTAACTGCAATTTTATATACAAATTAATGTATTTAAAATACCAACCTTATTATAACAAAATGAATGTGTACGCCCAACACGAAACATAATTGGCCAATAAAAGTTAGTAAACTTGGCTACTCAAGCTACTGCACATGAAACTTAACTATGCCTATTTAAAGCATTCACCGAAGTTTGATCTCACGTTCATTACCAGTGGCGGTTGGACTGCACTAAACTAAACTAATTTGCGCTAAACGCCACCGACCAGAATAACTTTGGAGCCAGCTTTTATTGGTCTCACAATTGAATACCAAGTTGGCGTACTGACTTGTTTCTTTTGCACTGTGACTGTTTTTGGTAAAGAGTTTTAATGAGCTGCCGACTAAAGTTTAGTTTGGGGTTTAATGAAAACAAATACCTACGTTTCGAAAAACTAATGACTACGGTTAATCTTGTGCATGTAAAGGGCCACCGTTACTGATTGCATATATTATATAACATTACTAGATCATAGTAATATACAGCTCAAACTACTGAACAGATTTGATCGGATTGCACTCATTTTTTTAATAAGCTGATAGTTATGACTCAGACATTCACTCAGATAAAAATATGCAGAGTACAACTAGGTATCTGTATATTTAGAGAGCATAATAGCCTTTCTAAAACTTTTAAATAGAATTTTTACTTCACATTCTATTTTAAATCCAAAATTTAAGCGTCTAAAGTTTAAAATACTAATTGATGACCAGCGCCGTAGCGGCTCAGCATCTCATAACTCCAATAGTTTGCATACTTGAGTACCTCTATCATAACCTGCGGGGCAATGCCTCTAAAGGTCGAATTCCAGTAACATCTCCCGGGATCATTACGGGTAGAAACTCGCGAATTTGGAATCGTCTAAGTTTGAAACTAATGCGGTTTCACGCAAGCAGGTAATAAGCGTCGACGACCGATTGTTATAAGGTTAACTTTCTGACTGCGATTATTGAATGTGGGGTTCGTTTTCGGATAAATGTTTTATCTGTACTAGTGGTTTTATACGGGTTTACACGCATAAGTTCCGTAGAGTTTAAAAATAGAAGTATTCTGTTAGTTGCAATTCAGTACAGATGTTCCTTATAATAATCAGGAGATTATTATAAGGAACATCTGTACTTATACATACTGATACATCAGTACAGATGTTCCTTATAATAATCAGGAGATTATTATAAGGAACATCTGTACTGAATTGCATCTACTTCGATTAACTGGTTTTTACATTAAATAATAACAAAGATCTATAAAATATTTCTGGTTTATAATAATAGGAAGTAGAATATTCAATAGTTTATTACATTCCAATAATAGGTTTCTCATAACTGTACTCATATATCGACGACCCCAGTGTCAGAGGTGGACCATGCCGGACTGCCAAGTTTCTGTCACTTTCTAAATCAACTGGTTCAATTCCAGATAAAGAGCATAATTTTATCATAGGCCTCCTACACCAAGAAGAAAAGTTCCCATAATACATATTTTTCTCGGTATTTTGCAATAACAATAAACATATTGGGTGCCTCAATACGAGTTACATTCCCAATTAGTAACTAATACCCTGTTATCAAATAAATATATTCGATACATCCTTCGCATTGTGGGTGTCAAAAATAACTCGGTTTTTCTCTTGTTAATGTTCAAGGAAATAACTATAATATTGTATACCAAAACCACAAATTAGAAAAAAGAGATGCCTAGTTCTTTTTTTCATGATCGAAACGCCTTCAGAAAATTCCAAAAATAGTTTTCGATTCCGATAATTAGCAAATATTTTTAGAATAATAATTTATGTGCGTAGTGTTAATGTCGTTTCTGTGAATCATGTGAAAATTCCAAGATAAAAACACTTAGTAAAGGTACTTCTTATTAGTTTTTAACGTTTTTTCTTCAGGACTTTTTAGCCAGTAAAAGTCTTAGCAAAAGTTATTTATTAAGCTTAAAATAATGACGCAAAACTGCAACTCGGGAGTTTTCGTGCGACATTGGAAGAATCTAGAAGGAAGATTCTTTTTCCTTCATTTCGTTCCCTATGATATTATATCTCAGGAATGCGCGTCGTGAATCAATTTGGAAATTCTTGCGATTCCTCATGCAAGCTTGTTTTGCACGATGCGTCGTCACATCGCAGTGTTGCTGCTAAACGTTTTCTGCTTTCGCAATAGAGGCTCCAAATATGTAGTATTTTTTTATAATGGAGCACAACAGAAAATAGGATTTCAAATTTTCTAAAAGAGGTTTGAATATGAGTATGATATTTTGTGCTCCAAGTACTGGGATAATAAGATTTAAATTTCCATTTCACAATGAAGTCCGTCAACAAGAAATGTTAACACAAACAAGTACACAAGTTATAGGTACTTATAATGTATTCGTCTAAATCCTCACGACCCGTAAAACGTACGAAACTCGTGCCAAAGCTGACCCCAATTGTTTTCAGATTATGCCGCTCGTATCCAAGTATAATTCTATTCAGGTATAAACTGCCTCCTTATTATTTTGAATATCGGACCGATACCTGTTTGTATTCAGGAGCACCTTAACATTGAATGCAAATTCTCTGCCAAATTTAGGTATATTCTGTATTCACTGATCGCCCGACTTCAGGGGGCGAAACTAATTTGCATGGCGCAACCCGGTACGTTGAACAGGGATTGTGTTCCAATTAGAGAGGGCGAGAGGGCGGCGGCGCGCGGCGGGCCGGGCGCGTACTGCGTGCTGACTGCGTGCTGCTCTGTGTATTATATGTGCTAGAGCGTGCCGGGAACCGGGTGCCGGGCTCTGGAGCATGCAGCTTATGCAAAGCAGTCGCCTTGCCGGATCGTTTGTTTTAGACTCGGATTCACTCGATACAGACGATTGATGTGGTGTTGAGTGCTCCCAAACCTCTTGGTGCCGGGTCACTGTTTTCAATACGTGTCTCGTGGGAAACTGTACAGGTACTGCGCAAACTGGCCACTTTGTTAAACGTACCTTTACAAGTCGAGTTTTTTAATGTTGCTCTACTTGTGTAGGACATCATTAACACATATGAACATTCCTGCTCTAAATAAAAATGTGCATTAAAGTTTTTTGAGCTAAGTATATATAAGTATTATGCCAAGAGTGAAATTTAGAGACTACCAAATGTAGTAGTTGGTAGGCGGTGGTAGGTGTAGTTGGTAGTGGCCTGCTGACTGACTGATCTGTTATATCAATAGTTGCAGTTCGGTTCCCGCCTAAAGTATATTTGTGTGCAAGAGCATATTTGTTGGTTTGATCTGGATGTTTTCTATTCTAAAAATGAATTTACTTAAATATGTATATTATTGTATATCCGTTGTCTAAGTGCCTACCCATAGATTAAGCTTATTTTAGTTTAAAACAAGACGCCATATAATATAATCCTGGGTAAAATGAATAAATTATATCAAAATAGAATTTAATAAAGAAAACAAAAGAAACAACTCTCGCAATAAATTTTGCGGGTATTTCAATATTAAATCAGAATAAATATGAGTGAAATTACGTTCCCAAAACGATAAATCGCCTGAAATATATGAAACTATTGAAAATCATTCGGCACCTTTCAGGGATGGTCCCAATATATCTCTGAGGTATAAATTATTTCGAATTCAATGTCTTAGTGTCCTTTATTATAGGTAGGTATTATAGGAACTTATTATGGCTGTCAACGTAATCTATTGTTTATAAAGCGGCAGGGTTTGTTTTAATTCGTTTACAATCTAGATCTTCTTTATTCTAAGCTAATCTTTGACTCATAAAAAGTTAAGTATCAATCTATAAGATTCTAAAAGGCAAAGGCCTCTTTCTGATGATATTTATTCTGTACAATGATGAAAAAATAATAGGTTTTATTTATCATATTATGATAGTTATAATAAATAATAATGTTCACTATAAAAAAGCAGTTTGTTTGAACGCTTTAATCTCATACATATAGCTTTATTCCGATTTAAAAAAATATCAGCATAATTACATTCTAGAACATTTTAATTCAATATCATACTAAGATTGAATGTTACATTAATTACTTCTCGGTCCTCTGTGACCGAATGACTAATTCCTCATATTGACAGTGACGAAATCTAGTTGGCTTCGAACTGTGACCTTTGGCAGGCAGCGACCTTCGAATTACCTATATCAAATAGCTTTCAGGATATACGGAAATTAATATGAAGGAGACGGATCGGGATGAAACATAGCCTAATCGAAGGATAGGAACTTTTTATTCCTAAACTCCCATGATATTTTACAAATTAAATGAAATAAAATCCTAAAAAAGACTAAAACAATAGAATATGATCGTTGGCGAGCGTTCTTGTTCTATGCCTAAAACAATGTATTATGATTCCTAGCAGCTTAAAAATAAAGTCAAAATTCCAACCCCATAAACTAAGATTTGGATGAAGTCCCGCTCTCGTAGCCAACACCCAATTCTTTTAACAAGTCCCGAAGATTTAGTGAACATTAAGATAAAGACGTCCAACTTGCAGATTTGTAGCTACACGAACTACAAAAATAGAAATAACAAATACAAAATGGTGCATTTCTTAAAAGCATTCCGATTTATGTGTTCCCAATATGTTTACGACAAAAAAGTGAAGGAGAAAGGTACTGGAATGGACTTCGTGAGCACAGGGATGTATTAAGGACGTACAGTGTAGGGACAAAATAGAAACAAAACTAAATGATAACTTATAAGTATATTGTATTTTTTTATTTAATAATTATTATTTTTTAAAATTGTATGCAAAATGACACAGAAGTGTTCTTTGTATGAGCAAAAACTGAATAAGGAAAATGCCGAAATTATTTGATATTATGATTTGTTCTGATTGTCGTTCGATTTAATGCCGTTGTCCGTATTCGAGGTACATAATTAGCTACAGATTAATCTGTTATTTTACGACAACCATTATTCATGCGCTATAATTACGATAATTACCCGATACTACCTGTGCGTTGTAAGTTATTGGTACTCGTAAACAACTGAATGCATAATTTTGTCGTAAATTACATTACCCATACATTTGATTAATTAAATTGGCTCGTTAGTCACACGATTGGTATCGCTGTGATGAACTTTTGATTCAGTGTTATAGTTTTTTGGGATAATAATTGTTATTAGGTCATTTAAATAATAATAATATAAATGTATATATTATTTATATAATTTATACAATATTTATATAACTAAATGATTATTACAAAACCTTGAATCAGATATATTACTTAATTATTTGACATTTATTCGCTCCACTAAAATTGCGCCAAATCTAGTAAAACTAAACATTGACCCCAATAAAAAGGGGAAAGAATATAATTACAAATAAATGTTAAGTATAATAATCAACATATTAATTGAAGGGAAGGAAAACCAAAATAATTTTAAAATTTAATGGCTTCCTTATGATTTAAATAATAAATATACCATTAGTCTCTAATAAATACATTTTTTGCCCATAAAATAAACATCGAATTCGGTCAATTTTGTTTTGCCCCTTCTCCGTCCTTAATAGGGCCCTGTCCTGAGATACACTCTAGACGTAATTTAGCAGGAAGTAGATTTAAGAGATGCATTTGCTTCGACTCCACCTGTGGCTTATTTATTGCTTTTGCCACCGATTTGCCTCGATAATCCATTTTCTAAGTTTGCAGAATATTTTTACTATCATTTATGTTAATATCGCTCGAGGTGTGATTTATGAAGAAATATAAGGTGGAACGTGGAAAATATTGATTTATTTTTGTTCTTTTATTATGTGTTTTGAGTTCAGGTTTTACGTACATTTATCTGCTTTGAGTTTTTAAATTGATATTTGCCGTAAATAGGACGCAAATTTGGGCGTTTGTAGAAAATGAACAAATAAATAACATCAGAACTTATTCCGAACTAATCAGTCAAAAGAAGAAAAGTGTTATTCCATCTTTGACTACAAAAAACTAGGCAATCGGTCTGTTTTGACGTAAACAAAGGACAGACTAACAAACTTTCTCATTTATAATACTAGTTTTTCTAGGATTTAATAAGAATAATCTCGATAAAGTATAAATGTCAGAGGTATATGAACGATAGCAAAAGTTTTCTCATTAGTGCAAGTTCGGATACCTATAGGAGTTCACTAATTGGTGCACTCGGCTTGCTTTAGCTGTGCCAATCGGAACGTGCTGATGTGGACATGTATAAATTACATTTTATTGAAGCATTAGTTAGGGAAATTTATTTTTTAATTTTAACGTGGTAGGTAAGGCTTAACTAGTACCGGAAAATATACTCTTGTAAAATTGTTTTGATGATTTTTAGCCTGTATTAGTAAAGCTGTGGACCTACAGTGGCATGTCTGTGCATGATGTCTTATATGAATGTAATGACATCACCTGCCACATTCACTTTGTATATCATAGACGTCATCTCATATCACAAACATGTAAATAAATCTTATTGACTTTCGACGTATTACTTGTTTTGTTTATCTAACTAAAAAAGTTATCTAGTTTCGGTGCGAGCTACGCCTACAACAGAAGCCTGTTTGTTTTACAAACTACTGGCCTGCGTACACAAATAAAAAACAAAAGTAAAGCAAAAACATTGGAAACAACCCGCAGGAGGTTTAGACTGTGAGAAATATCCAATTTAGCCGCGTTTGCCCGCTAAATTGACGCCATTTTTCATTTAGAGCCGGCCATGTTGCGACAGTGGCGCCGCCACACAACAATTCAACGGACCGATGCATTACAAATACAGCGTATCGAAACGAATGGGAGTTTTATTATTATTCTAAATCAAAGTCTCGCTTAAAAATGACTTGACAGATTTAAACATTTCTTTTAGACGTTTATTCTTATATCGTGATTTAAAAACTAAATTGAGCAGGGATCACGTAAGTAAAACTGCGTGGACCTATTTTTTTGTAAGAATTTTGCAAAAACCTAAAGTACTAAGAATTGTAACCTCTTTTCTTCCAAAACATTTACTTTCCCATTTTCGCTAAAAAAGTATCTAGACGATATATCATAACTGCAACACATACATCACTCGGCACGTACAGCCCAAAAATAATATAATGTCTTTGCCTCATACTGGCAACACTTAGAGAACAACAATTAATCAAATGGTAGACTCATTCAAGTTCAGCGCGCGAACGTTTTAGAGACGCACCCCGATTGGCCCGCTAATTCAATTTCATACCCACTCCTGAAAGGCTGTTCAGAAAAGAACGCTGACTATATTTTTCTTCTTATATTTTGTTGCTTAGTGGTTACGTAACATAATCAATCATTTTATCAGGTTACTATAGCTGACCACTCTAAGTAAATAAGTAAGTATCAAATCTAACAATCTCATCACACAAACCCACGATATATAATCATTTTTGGATCACACAAATACGTACCTCGTACGGCAATCGAACCCGCAACCCTTTGTCTGGAAGTCCTAATCTAAAGATATCATAAAGATTTAATACATATTCATTTCTTTTCTTCCTCACTGTAACAATATAATTACTGAAAGAGATGTTTGCTTGTAGTGTCATCTTAATACCATACAAAAAGTACTATATACTCAAACGCTTTCTATTTATTTAACCCAAGTAAGTACCTACATGTCACTGTAACATTGTATAAAACTGATTCACAACTGAGTCCGCAAGTGGCCAACGTAATTTAATCGAACAATCGGTTCGGCGCTATTGAATGGTGTATTGATGGAGTACTACCCTGGACACGTTGTGAAGCTTAATGATCTAATAAAATTGGACTGCCATAGGACGTGAGTTGAGAACTGAGATGTAGACACAGGGACGAATCTAGGAGAATAGTTAGGGTGTTCAGGTTTGAGTTACGGTGGAAGTGGGGGTTGTTTTTAAGTTATTAAAGTGATACTGGATATTTAATTTTATTGATGAAGTTAACGATAAAAGGCTTATATTTAGTGCGACTTTTGACTACGGATTAAAATGACAAAGATAACATAACATATGATAAATTAAAGGAATAAATTACTAATAACAAACGTTATAGCTCCGATACGCATTATTTCCGTAAACATTACGTCAATACTTACCTAAATAGAAATAAGGTCATAAGGAATCATCTCAACATAATTGAATTCGACGCAGTCAAAGACGAGAGCAGAAAACTAGTATTATCATATTTGATTTCACATCTCGCTACACAAGATAGATGGGCGTTGTGGGTGCGCCCTTGACCTACTCCGGCCCTGGGCGCCCACTGAAGCACACTGTAATAGAACAAGTTTTACGAATTGATTGGGTGTTCATTGAATGTGAAATAACATTAATACTGAGTCCGGTTGTTTCTGTACTGTTTATTTTGGTTTCTTAACTAAATATTGTGTGCAATATACGAAGTCTTCATTTAAAATCATTTAAAGAGAATCAAAAGAGCATGAAACATAAAAACTTAATTTTAATAAAAGCTATTCCGAAAATTAAAAAGATGTATCATTTCCCAGTAGAGAAATCAATCTTCTAACCCCTATTTATCCTCAATAAGTATAAAGATGAAGATATTTTAAAGTTTCTTTCAAAATTTTGCGCAAGTATGAAAATTTCCTTGAAATTCCTATATATTTTAAACCATCAATTGTTCAATGTTAACCCGTACACGTATTTTCGGTTTGTTTCAGCAGAAGCACCCACATGTGATATTCGAGGCGCGAACCAAGGCGAACAAGGGGTGTGCCAACAAGATGGAACACCGGCCCAAGAACAGGCGAACCAAACACGCGCCCTACGTTGAAATGCCGCTCGGTGATGACCCTATGACCAGGTTAGTACAACCTCCATGGTAACATATCAATTCAATTATTCTGTGACATATCTTTGGTAACGTCTACATAGCTCCATGGTAACATATATATCTTCAAGTGATTTTCTTTTTGTTGTTTATTCTTCAAAGATTCCAAATTCAAGTTTGAAAAGAGAACTTTAAAATTTTAAATTGGCCCATGATTTTTTACTTGAAAATTCGGTTCCAAATTTAAAACATTATTTAATTACATTTCAAACGTTCAAATATTTCGGGTCCGTGTTTCTTTTGTAAACCCGTAATGATTGTAAAAACATTAATTTACCACTCTACCATTAGTCACGTCTAAAATACTAAGTTCACCCGCCATTATTAATCAAAAGTAGGTACTTATGTGTCTCACGAAAGAAGTGAATAATGCAATGCATTTTCTCTAACTCGTTCCGCTTATTTTATTATTTTTTTAAAAAGTTCTCCTCGATTCCGGTAAAGTACACAATGTAGTCTCATTATGAATTCTATTTAAATTTCTATGGAAATAATTTAAAAGTTAGTCTGCAAAGGAAACATAGTTTACGAATACTGTTTAGTTTTAATGTATACTTTATGCTAACTATATCATTTCACGTCAATTTGATAATTGTTTTTAAAATAAAATGAGATTAATAAAATATTCATCCATTGAAAAAATCTCATATTAAATGTCGATGTCAATAATTAACCTTTTTAAAGCAATTATAGAACGTACTGGCCACAATTTGCTTCGTTAATTTGAAATTCGAATTAATTATGGACGGACATGCACGCGGGACAGGTGTGACGAATAAGTACGTATTTGCACTTCAACATATTACTGAGCGGGATGGTGATCAGTGCAAATTGAACCGAAACGTGATTCGACACGACTCTAAACAAATAACATAAATACTACTCGGGTGGAATACCAGTAGATATTTGTGCTCGATAATAGTTAGCCAGCGGCCGCTCCTGTTACATTGTCAACAATTTTGTCGATTTCGAATTAACGGGTCCATTGTCTAACAGCTAACAGCTGTCAAATATCAAATGATTTAGTTTGTAATTAACATTGTTTCTATTACATTGTATTTACAATTCTAAAAAATAAGTAAGTAATAGAGTTAGAATACGCCGACTCACCTTATCTTATTGACCTATTTGCCGTGACATCGGTATCACATAACTATTCGAAAAAAGGCCGCAATATTTACGATACAACAGAGAGCATTACAGTTGGATCCGTACGCGGTCCATTGTGAGCCTTATTCCCACTACTTATGCCTCATAAATCATTCAGTCGCACCCAATTTGTTGGCGCCGACTGATGAAAAGGCGCCCTCTTAATATTCGGGGGGTGGGGATCCCGAAGGAATGCACGAGATTTTATGCCATCGACGGATTTGGTTACGATTGTAGGTAGATTTACACGATACGATTATGCGGCAGCCTGAGGTCGTGAGGTCAGAGTGGCCGTTTGAAGGGTACAGTCACGTACACACCTGTGGACATGTGAATACAATAAGTTCGTTGACTACGTTGCACTGGTTCAAATGTGGAATACCGCAATGGGGAAATTGTCAAGCGAAATATCATAAAATGCACTAGCGACATTCGCTTGGATTTTCGTAAATATATTTTTATTACAATTTCTAATATAAAAATAAGATTCATTAAAGGTATTAAGTAAAGGCTAACAGCTAAAACCAATTACAAAACTATAATTGTAACGTGCACGTCCATAATCCCGGTACGATTCCATTTCTATTTGTAAGGAATTGCCTTTATCCGTTCCTTCAAGTCATTCAACTAATTAGTAATATGTTCGTGATGCACCAAGCAACCATTCCACAATACGTTCCGTGGTACGTGTCCGCCATACAAACAGCCACATACCTCCACCTATGCTATGAATTCAAGTCGTTTCGTATAAAACCCTGTGAAACGGAACGTCGGCGCCCGCGGGAAAACGACATGAAATATGACTGATGGAAATGAAACGTGGCATCACAACCTACTAGATACATTCCTAGTTCGGACTATGAAAATATCACAATAATTTTCACTGCAAAATAGTTTTTACGTTTGTGCGCAATTTTAGTACTAAATATATTAAAATTCTAAATAATTTTCGTGTTACGCAATTTTGCATCTGAACAGTTCTAAACGCAAAATTTTAAAATTGGATTAATGAGATAACACAATACCATCATCATAGGTATTATAAAACTGGCCATCAGGTTTCTTTTTTTTAACCACAAATAACCACAAATTAAAAAATAATCTTAATTAAAAATATTCTAATGCAATAGAATGACTTTGATTTTTTAAACGTCAAACAATTTTAAAAATTAAACGTCTTTTCATGACTTTGTTTAAAACGGTGAATGGTGAAATCAAATTGAATTTGAAATATAATTATTACGAGTACAATTTCATAAATTAAAATGCATTAAGTAAATAAAAAACAAGAAGCCAAAATACAAATCATATAACGTTTAAAACACATTTAGCTCTGGTAAGTCGAAATCCTTTTCCGAATTTGATCGACGTAAAGTTTTCCAATTTAATATAATAATGGTACACAGAGCGGAGACGATTAATTTTAAATTGATTTCAATACAAATGAGATTTAATAATTCGAACAAGGGATAAGTAAGTAAAGGTCTTTGGGTTTTAAAATATCTCCGGAGTTCTCGTGAGATAAGACGAGGTTTGATTTGATTCGACTTTGATTCGTTTTGGGAATATTTTAATGGCACCATTGACATCCTAAAGTACCGTTTACGAATGATCTGGTATTGAAAAGTTAATGAACGCCCATCTATCTGGTAATTAGTTTTAATTGATGATTCGAGATTAAACTACGTTTGGAACTAATTGAGAGTTTGAAAACTGAATTGTTTTACGTATTAAAACGCGAGGGATTAACGTTTGTAAATTGAACTTAATCCGTATTTACATAATGTTGTTAATGCAGATGATTTGATTTATTGTTTGTTATCTATTAATTGCGTCTATTCTTCGTCATGGAATCAATGAAAGGTATTTGTTCAACAGTGGAATCTTACAGTCCAAATCGACCTATTCGTATGTTACGCTTGACTACTCAACTGATTTGAATGAATTTTTTAATTAAAAAACCCTATTTCACGAAGAAATAAGGATTTTTTTACTACTACTCATAATATGTGTTGTTTGATTGATCATAACAACTAAACCTCTTAAATAAGTACTGTCCAAACAATTGATAACCACAACATAAATATTAACAGCCTTACCAATAAAAAATACCCACTGTGTATATTCTTGATATAACGAATTATTAATATGCTTCACACTCGTTATATCAAGAATATACACAGTGAGCATTTTTTATTAGTAAAGCTGTTATTAATCGACAAAGAATTCCTATTATACAAAAACGCCTTAACAAAATAAACTCGTTGTAAACCACAAATTTATTGATGGTAATCATTTGAAGAATGTCTCGGGCATCAATTAAAATGGTTATTTAGGGGGGGGCACGCCCGGTGGAATGTTTATCGGTACATTTATTAACGGCGGTACCCACTTGACAAATCTTCCGTTTCCACGCTCACCTAAAGCCGAAGACAGATGGTCCTAGTACCCGAATTTTGGGGCGGTATTATCATTTGGGATGTATACACACTTGCGTCACGATCTGATATGGAATTCGGCAATAAGCATACGTTCTGAATTAACGAGCCCTTTGTATCAGATACATTTATTTTGTACGTAAGGTCAAGAAGGTTATCAGTAAGGTTATTCTTGTTAGCCGTTTTTAGACCTTAGTTCAAGGTACAGCGGATTATTTAAAATAATTTTATTGTGAATTAGTTTCCTTCCCTCGACATCGTAATTATCACCTTCCTTTAATCTTGTGTCTTTCTTTATGCTTTTAAAAGTTAAATCAAATAAATCTTTATTGCTTATGTTCTATGCAATCACGTAATATTATGCGAAGCAATGTTCTTTCAAGCAGACACATAGCATAACATACTACACAATAATGTTAACACCATATCGTATCAGCTATTAATCCATCGCTTATTTCGTGTATCATCCGCGATTATAATAATCTCCTCACGGTACCATTAATACGGTATGAAGATCAAGCGTACATAGTGAGTAATTCCCAATCTGCACCCACCTTTATTTCACCAACGGGGAAATAATCCTGGCTGGCCTTACTCCGCACGAAAATAATCTCAAAGGGATTAATTCCGCCGGTAAAATTATCCCTAAGTCCGCTTTTTCCAAACTCGATTGTCTATGGAAACGTATTGTCTCGGTTGAGATAGGTAACGCTCTCCTGAGGGACTCCCGGGTCCTGTCATATTATGCCACGAATAATGGCCCACTGGATTTAATTCTGTTTCTTTAAAATATAATTTACGTTTGAATATCATATTACGGTGAATGTAGGTGAGATTGATTTGATTTGTTTATTAGAGCTTATTTTTCAAATATCAATTTAAAATAGAAGTAAATTGGCATACTGAAAGACCTTAAAAAGGCTTGTTAATGACGATACTGAATGTTCTCTCAGTAAAAGCTTGCAGTCCATTAAACATCTTGTTTGGAGACAATAAAGGCAATATTACATTAAGCACATCACATTAGCCTCCTAATAAAATCAGTGTAAGTATATTTATAGTAGCATTGTCGAGTTGTCCGGAAGGCGGGAGCGCCGCGCGCCGCGCGCCGCGGCCGCTCGCCCGAGAGCCGAGGAAGTGGTGGTTGCCGATAATGGCCGCCCTGAATGATGGTTCCAAGATAAACTTGATTACGAACCATCTTGGTATTAAGCGACGAAAAGGGACTTCACCAAAGTTAATAGGTTTAAAACGGTTTTTTGTTACATTATAAATGGTGCCTTTATGTTTTAAAGCAGTGCCGGGCTGACTCCCGCAGATAGGAGAAGTATAATTGAATATTTTAACACGACTACGCGAAAAGTTTCAGACATTTGGTTGAATAAATGAGACGCAATAACGCGCGTCCGTCCGATGCACGGGATTATTGTGGAAACTACTTTTGACGGGTTTTGTTTAGTTCATTATTTGAAAATCTGTGGTTACCATATTTACGGAAATGTTTGCGTAAAATAAGTTAAAAGTTAGTAAAAGTTTTTTTTTTTTATTAATTTGTTAAGTGTTGATTAATTTGAAGCCTAATTTTGTAAGCTCTTTGACGTGCATAAGTGCATAAGTAAGGTCTAAACTAATATGATGATTTTGAATTTGGATTCGTTTTTAGTTTACTACGAGTAGAAAGATATACATACATACATTGATAAATGGTTACCTCAAATCTGATCTAGTATTCTTAATCTACAAAAACTCAGCTGCTTATAGCGTCACCACAGTACAGGACAGTCCTACACTGGATTCCTAGCTGAAAGTTGTTTTAATGTACACATTCTCAAATAACCACCTTTGTTCCAGCGATCCCAGCCTTAAATTAAGCCCGTTAAACTGGCAATCGTGGGAAGAGGTCCGACGGAGAAGGGACGTTAGGGAAACTACCAAATACATTGAGACAGCGCTGGTGATCGACAAAGCCATGTTTGACAGCAGAAATGGAAGCACGAGAGCTGAAGTCGTCCATGACGCTATACAAGTGGCTAATATTGCTGATCTGGTGAGTGAAGTACTTGGTTATAATACGTAGAATTAATCACCTGGGTGATATCACCTCGGTGATCGTAGTAGAAGATACCATTAGTAATGGAATGTAGAGTGATTTCTTTAAATATAAGTACAACACAAACATAAAAACTATCCTGAATTTAAACTCAGATAAGTATACAAAACAGGTGAATAAAGTTTCGAATTAGGTCTTTCTAACAATCTGAAATTCCTCAGGGAACTCTTGAGGTCTCTTAAACTGATTTTTTTTTATCTACATGGTCACTTACGGTACAAAGATTGGTAAGTGACCCCTAACTAGATTTGCTGTATCGGAAACTACACTCACGAGAACAGCAAGACCGAGAAAGATATTTACCTCCCACGGGAATTCAACCCGCTACCCTTTAAAAACTGTGTCATTTGGTCAAATACATCTAGTGACAATAATCCAAATTCTAGTTTTTTTATGATAACACATCTCTCAAATAAATGCCTTATACAACATCTAAATATTCATCCAAAAACTTAATTAAATACAGAGAAAAATAACCACAAATTCAGAGGCTATAAGGTCGAGAATAGCGTCCACTCCTATTTATTTGTGGTATTGTCTAGTATGAATTCAGTGTGGTATCCGACATGGCCACAGCTTGCGCAATGTCGATAAAAACCAAGAATTACACTCATGTCATAACAAGGGATAACAATTTGGTACAGAATAGTTATAATGGGACCGGACTTTTGGCAAATTATTGTATTGCCGATGAGGGTACATATTTATCCTGCTTACATATTATTTTTATTTGTGTTCTAGTTGTCTTTAGTAAGTATAAAACAATGTCGCCGTCATCTGCACCCTCAAATAAAAGAGTATTTATTTTCAGTCCCATACCTAAGTTTAAATTTTACAAGTGATAGTAACTGACTTTATATAGCTTGTATCAATTCGAGCCTCAGTAGGTACATGTTATAGTAATACATTTTTTGTAAAAACGAAATTTACCTTAATTTATATGTATTTTGATTAAAACCCGCATTCAAATCCGCGTAGTTTAAAAAGATGACAGGAGGGTTGAAACGACTTTGTTTTATCTCACAAAAGATTATAAAATAATTAGTTTCTAAATATCCATGCATTATCCATCAAAAACTTTAACGCTCCAAAATAACGTTGAAACATGTTAATATTAAAGTTATTAAGTATAATTCTGCTCGTTGAACGTCCTTTTAGACCACTACATGGCGAATATTGGCTCATGAGAGGCAACTAGGGTAAATTCGTTAGAGTTAAAATTGGCCAGACGCGGTCTAATTTCCTTTTAAACCTATACTTTACTGTTAATAATAATGACAACGCTCGGTATTGCTCAATTAGATTGTTTTAAACTTCCTCGTTGTACATTGAACAGTTTTTAATCAATTTCAATTAATTATCAAGTTTGTTTCCACGACCAATATAAGTTGGCCTACCGCCTTTTGTTCTCAACTATAAGGCGTTTGGTTTAAGTATGTAATCTAGCTGTATTAATATTCATTATACTAATTAACGTTTCGTTCATGTAGATTAATATGCTTGTCTTCCCGAGTTTCTTGTCGATTCTTCTCGGCTGTTATAATATCCGAATCGGTTGTAGATTTACGTTATATTGTTCATCACATTCTAAGTTCGAGAGTTATTCTTTGAGACCCTCACTGAATATTTTTATTTAGATGTCGCCCGCTAAGTTACAGAACAAATATCTTGTCGTTCTCGTGCTTATTTGAGGTCCTAACTCATTTAATGATTTTGATTTCGTCCGCTAGATCAGAAGAACAACCATCGTCTTTGTAAAACACGCCATCTAACCAGCTACTCTTGTTCCAGTACTTTCGCACCTTAAACACGAGGGTGTCCCTCGTGTACATCGAGTCGTGGCAGGGCGCCAACCAGGCCGACATCGACCGCAAGCAGGACATCACCAGGGCGATACACAAGTTCGGAGACTACGCGGCTAGGAAGCTTTTCAATATTGACAAGGATACTACTCAGTTGCTCACGTAAGTTTTGGGTTTGCCTTGTTATAGATAGTACGAGATCCGGCTGCAGGATTACTGCGCTCATATGTTTTTTGCTGGAAACCATTTTTTTATGTATATTTACAATTAGGAGAATATAGATTTACCAGGTTGCCTAGCAAAATTTGGCCGCAAGTACTTTTAAAATCATAATTTTCTAATTTTTATGCTTATAACTTCTTTAATATTAAATTTAGGGCAAAAAGTTGTATGAACATATTGTATTTTAAGCAATTTGATACAAATAATGTCTTTTCGATTTTTTGTAGGACGCATAGTTTCCGAGATCGCGAGTTTGCGTCCCTGCATTTTTAACAGCCAGCAACCCTTATTTGCGGGCGGATTTGATTAGACAGCCATATATGACAATAAACAGAAAAAAAATAGCTTTTATTTGATACATAAATTGAAATGTTTCCCAAAAGTCAATAGAACATAATTTTATAAAAATTACTTGCGGCCAAATTTTGCTAGGCAACCTAGTAAATATATATTCTCCTACATGTAAATATACATAAAAAAATGGTTTCCAGCAAAAAACATATGAGCGCAGTAATCCTGCAGCCGGATCCTAGACTAAGATGAAGGTTGTTCTTATGTAGAGATGGTGGGTATGGAAGTAGCTTCTAAAATTCACTATATTCGCGAAATCTAAATCAAAGATTTTAAAGAAAATAATACTAATCAACTTTGTATCAAGCCAGAGATCCAGGTAGGATTCTTAGGTTGAATTATCTAAACGTAACTCGGGTTTGATATCACTAATAATTTATGAATTAAATCGTCGTTATTACCAAAAAAGGAAAAATGTATAATAGAGTTAGAGAGAAACTTTGGTACTGCAGTACGATTTTACTTTGTTTAATTATCTATTCACCAAGTTATCAATCCACCAAATTGAAGCGCAAAGTAATTTCATAGTGATATCACATTGCATATAAATGTTTATTCAATATAATATAAAATGGTTTATATAATATGTATTGCGAATGCGAAATCTAAATCCCAGTATCAAATCAGCAAACCTCTAAACGTAGCACAAACTATAAAACGGAATCTATCTCAGCACAACTCTAATACTATATATTTTTACATTGAAACATTTTACCCGGAGTGTACCGTCTCGGTCGCATTTGAATTCATACAAATATTTTAGTAGAAATGTTGAACCGGCGAATACTTGAATCCGTTTATCCAACCCTTTCGCTTTGAAACCGGGGATCGGGATAGCCGACACTCACAAGATCTCTAAACAACTTGTATCAACCTCCCAGATTGAGATTAAATGCTGCTCTTATCTCTGAAACACTTTTGAAGTGAACTACATTTCACTAATGAGAAATATTATAACTGGAATTAACGGAGCAAGGATGAGCTGGTTTGGTCTCGCTGTTCGGTGCACTTTCACGAAATGCGCTTTTTAATGTAAACCGGGATGAATTAGTGCAATATCTTGGTAATCGGTTTTATATTCTGAAGTGGTTTATAGTCAGCGATTTAAGATTTAATATCTCTACACTTTTTATCGTTTTATTTTGAAGCGTTTAAATTACCCAGTCCATATCATTTGCACACACTCGAAGCGATTCGCGGCATCATAATTCTTTATCAGATCTGTCGATGATCGCGTATAATTTCCACAAATTACGATTTCCTTAAAGGATAATCGTTTTCTCCCTCCACGGCGCCATAACTCTTGGCTCGACATCTGCCAATCGACGAAGTTGCTTTCACTCGAGGATATCGACTGATGCAAGATTGATGCCTATCAAATATTTAGGGGGTTTCTTGTTCGCATTATTCAATACTTCATCTTCGAGAGGAAATTCACGGTGGAGCAACATATTTTCTATACATTTTTCTAAATTAATACATAATACTGAAGGATATTTTGAACTTGGTCATGGATAAAAGTTCATTATCCAGTACAAAAAATAATACACATTTTACTTTCATGAATGCCAATCTTATTTCAATACTCACAAGTAAAAAAAATGTTAGCTATAATCAATTTATATGAAATGTAAAGGGTTGAACATGGCTCTGGTTGATAGAGGAAACTTAAACAAACCAGCGTAATGTAATAACTATCAAATTAAATAGAGAGGAGGTCAAACCCTTCAGCCGTAGCCCGTGGGCGTCTCGTCAGCAAACACCAGAGAATTTTATCCAATTTATAACATTTCCTACATTGTTTGTGTTACATGTGAATTGAAGTCACTAACTAAACCACCGTAGGCAAATTACTTTATTTAATATATGGAGGTTTATGTAGGCACGTTTCATCCGAAATGTTTCATTTTTCCGTTCTCTGAGAAAACATTCGGCATAATTGAAATTGGTACATGTTACATACAGAGAGCTAAAATACTTTTTGGCATCTTTTTGTTGTCTAAAGATACAGTCACACTACTAACGACCCGAACAAACATTGCCTGTTAATTAATACATTTTTTCCCTTATTTTGGCCTTCTTAATTATTAGTTCAGTCAGGAGGAATAGAGGCGTAATCAACATGATAAGCGTAAACAACTTATAACATCAGCAAGAGAAAGGTTTTATTAGCATTGCAGAGGGATTGCAGGCCGATCTTCTTGAAGAAATATAAATATTGTTTGCTATTTAGAAAAAAAAACATACATTCACAAACATTTGATCATATTCATCACCCTTGTAATCGATACCTCACAAAGTTCCGAATGATTATCCATCAAGCGAACTAATGCGAGTATAATCTCGGATATCCTGTAATCGATATTCGTCTCAGTATCGAGTGCGAGTCGGCGATCTTTGCAATAACTCCGCGGGTTCCGAGTTCCGACTTTATCGCAACTTGTTATCGAGTTTGTCAAATTTCTCGAGTTACGATCAATATTCGATTATAAGTAACTCACACAGAAAATCGATCATTGTTATCGCTACTTTTTGAAACTCGATATTTTTACTTTTAAAAGTTTTTTGTAAACTTTCTTGATGTTTGGTGACCCAATTATCTTCTCAGTAAGTAAATATGGTTTGCAGAATTTTATTTTTATTTAAGTAAATAATACATTTTGGCTATTTTTAAACTCCTATTCTTGGTTTTATTGAAATATCAACACATTTTATACCTATTATAAACTCAGACAGATCAAAACTCCATCAATACTGCTATAAATGATACATTTTAAAGTATAATGATCGCGTCCGAGATGCTCTCAAGTTGGTATTATACTCGTAGTTATGGAAGCAACTCGAATAGCTCTGAAAAATAGTTTACAAAGACTCATCTTGAAACCTTTGAGAATACTTGCCAAAGGACTGTGTAATAGGTGCGGACGATAGTTCACTGGAAGTTTCAAATTCTTTACGTAATGTTTAGTTAGTATCTAAATTATAAAACTATTAGCAAAGTTGCCTTGATTTTGTGGAGCGAAATTTCTTAAAATGTTTTAATAGTTTCACGAAACTCATTTTCAATATCTCCACTAATTACAGTCTCTTCGTTGAATGGTTATACTCGTATTATCAAACTTTAAAAATCGACTATGTTAACTTTTTCTATCACCTCATCTGTCTGTCACTTGCCTGCCAAATCTGCGTATTTGCAATACTCGGTTTTGAGATCACAAACACACATGCAAGGTGCAAGCGTCTTTTCCTCCTTAATCTACTAATATTCAACAGAAAGACTTGCCCTAGAGTGTGAGTTTTGTTGGTTTGGGTTACATATACTTTTAAACTTCGATGCTTCTATAAACCTTTGTTGAAAATCTTATTTTGCCCCGAAAAGTAGCGCTTAAAAGTTAATTTTATTTATTCATAAAGTGGCCCCGAGGTCCTCGGTGCTAACAGGGTAAGGGCTCATTATTTACCGAAGGGTCTCCGTAACGCCCCACACATGGTTTTAATCTCTTTACGACAAACTAATGACTTTGCCGGGTAGATATTATAATTTTTATGGGCGACTCTTCGTATCTGATTGTCGTAAGCCCGCCTTATTGTCTGATCTATAGCGACTCCTATTGCTTTTATATTTTTGGTTTGGGCTTGAAAAGTGGAATAAAAGTTATAGTTAACAAAGAACTGCTCTTATCGAAAGTGGCCCCGGACTTTTTCAAATCAAACCAATAGTTTCTGATTGCATTCAACCAAACAAACAAACTCTCTAGCTATAGATATCAACTTAAAATAACATCTAATTTATAATATTGCAGTAACATCAATAATTATTAAATATTTCGCCAGACGCGGTAACAAATTGCACTTGGGAATAAAATACGAGTTCTCACTGAACGCAATGCCCGCATTTCGTTGCAACGTAATTTTCCGAACAACTTTTATTTCCATACATCGAATATTCAGCGAATTGAATAATTTTACAAGACTTGTGTTTCAAAATATTGCTGCATCTGAATCTAGGAGATATTTAGTACATAAACAAGATGTTTATGAGATAACATTTGCTCTTGATGACATTTCCGAGTGTTTTTTATAAAAATATCGTAACTTGATATGATATTTTTGTTTATACATTGAAATCAAAGAAGCAGAGTTTTTAAAAAACTGGTGCCTGTAAAATGAAATTGTAATTACAAAATCACGTGTGTAATAAACTAAAAAGGAAATCTAAAAGTTGTTTCCAAAGCTGACAATAATAAGTTTTGTTCCAGTGGAATAGCGTTCCCCGGGGGTGAATCGGGGATATCGGTCCCCGGCACGATGTGCACGCCCAAATCGGTCGGGATATCCGTGGACACCAACACGTATGAACCCCATCTACTCGCCGGCACTATGGCGCATATGATTGGACACAATATTGGTAAGACAAATTATAGGTAGGTAGATTATTTTTGTTGATGGCATGAGAAAACAAGACCAAAAAATGTTTTTCATTGACAATAATAGGTATCGTTATTAGTACCTAAAAGCAAAAGATAGAGTATGAGAAACTGTAATATTGTGCAAGAAGTGGACCAACTCGCGCTTAGACAGCGGCTAAGGCCTGATTTCCCTAATTCAGGGTAGGCTCGAACCCCTCAATGGAGACATTGATGAGCTGATGATGATAATAAAACAGTGTTAACGATCACCTCGTTTCCAGGCATGGTGCACGACGACGGGCGCGAGTCGTGTTTCTGCCGCGACTGGCACGGGTGCATCATGGCGCAGTCCATAGTCGGCTCCGACAACGTGCAGCCGTACAAGTTCTCCGACTGCTCCCGCACCGACTACATGAACGAGCTGCGGCTCGGCACCGGCATCTGTTTGCTTAACAAACCTAATGAGGTGAGCATGTTTTATACAAAGTTAACAATGGTATAAAAATACATGGTATTTGATAAAACATTGGAAACAGAGAATTCAAATACGATATCAAAAGTTGCCAGTCAAAGTTTTAAATAGAAAAACAAAGTATGTAACATCTGCACCCCGCGCCGGTAGAGTTAACATCGCTTCTATTAGCATCAACAAGTCCCAAAATGGATAAGTTTCTGAATCCAAACACGATTCGCAAATCACATTGAAAGTTTGCACTCGACACATAGCTTTGTTACGCAAACTTTGTGCATTTGAGATGGACCCGCCGACGACTAGTGCTCCTACTCGGGTCACATTGTTATTGTCGAAGTGCGCGTCGCCTTCTCCCGGCGGTGTTCATGTAAAGCGCCCGGGTTGTTGGCGCGGCGGGAAGGCGCGCGGCGCCGGCATACTTTCCTTATTAACACGCCGCGGTTCATCCGAATGCAAAACAGATTTTCACGTTGGAAATTAATCAGAGCTCCGGCGTATTGTTCCGCGCCGCCTCTGAGGCCCACTCCTTTAATAAAAGTTATGGTAATGCGGGCTGCCCGCTCGCGGAATTATCTCTTCGTTTGCGAATATATAATAACAGGAACGAGAGTCGGGACGGTTTATTGGAATAAATTTACATAACGTCGAATGATAATGCTCCTTGGTTCTCCACTTCGATTCCCTACGTTTACATATTTATCGGGGAGATGATCGTGACGTCACGTTGGAGTTTCTCACCACCATATTGTTGTGTGGCGCGTGATTCACGATGTAAATGATATGTACGAGTACGCGGAGCGCGCGCCCTCGCGCCTCGCCTCGCCCGGCCGCTCTCGCCGCCGGCGCCCGCCGCGCTGCGCTCAAATGTTTCCCTTGTTCCACTGATGCATCTTTTATCAGTACGCTTTGATAGAAACCTATGTTTACCTCCATCGATTCCTGTTTCGCTCTTGTTACCGAGCCGCTCGCGTTTCCACAAAATAAGAATTTGTTTTATTTATTTGGGCAACGGCGAAATTTATTGCGTATATTTGTGGCTATTTCTGTTTATCATTCGCGTGCGAGAAGCTAAGTTTCTCGGGAAGTTTATCACGAATGTGCGTTCATTCTGAGCAACTGACCACAACGAGCAATAGGACTTTCATGAGCCGAGTAAATTACCCTGAAACTCTCAATGAATTTAATCAGAAGAAAAATAGACGGCCCGGGAAATAAAGTTTTCAACTTTTCCGTGAGCAAAGCGGGAGGTAACTGGATGAGCATCCGATAAACTGAAGTATTTTTGCGCATGAAAGTCGTAGAACAAAAATTGTTTTGCTAAAGTTTGGTAGTGAGTTACGTAAAGGGATCGTTCTGTTTCCGCGATGTATCACACTTTCTATACTTATGTAACTATTGTGTTCATTTAAATGGTTACACTAAACTTCGGTATTTGCGTGCAGTTGGTGCACAGTCTGTGCGGGAACGGCAAGCTGGACGACGGCGAGGACTGCGACTGCGGCACCATCAACGAGTGCCACAGCTCCAACCCGTGCTGCGACCCCTTCACCTGCCGCCTCACCAAGGAGGCGCAGTGTGCCTCCGGGGAGTGCTGCGACAGGTGCCAGGTACTACAACACGACACATCGACATTATACTATTTATAGGCCATACACTAATAACTATTATCTTACACCAGCTAAAACCTCGAGGAGTCATATGCAGAGACGCGAGCAACGAGTGTGACCTCGAAGAGACATGCACAGGGTTGTCTGGCACGTGCCCTCCCGACGCGCACCGGAAGAACGGCGAACCCTGCGAGGACAACAAGGGGTACTGCTTCGCGGGGCAGTGCCCCACGCTGTCGCTGCAGTGCGAGCGCATCTGGGGGCCCGGCACGCTCGGCGCCGACAAGGAGTGCTACGACGAGTTCAACTCCAAGGGCGCCGTCACGGGCCACTGCGGGAAGGACTCCGCGGGGAACTACATCAAGTGCGAAATGGAGTACGTTCTGGTTTCCTATTTAGAAATTATCAATAAAATTTGACTGAACTGAAAGTTTTTTGCTGAACTTATACACCCAAATTCATGGTAGACTTTTTCTTTCATTGACGCTCTTCAAAGCCAAGCTGGTTGAATTTGAATCTTGATTTGCTGTCCAGTTTATGTTCAATTTGTTACGTAGTCTAAATATTATCACATTTGCAACAGGAACGTGAGATGCGGTTCCCTGCAGTGCCAGCTCGGTAACAGGTACCCGATAGTGCCCGGCATGGACGAGTACTTCACAAGGACCGTCATCAATATCAAGAGTACCGAGTACGAATGCAAGTGAGTATTTCTTGTACCGAGCAAGCAAAGCATCAAAATCACGACTTGGTACGCCGATTTTGATTTCATCTGTGTGGACTATGTATGTATCTGTGTTAGTTTCTTTGGGTTGTTCCCTTTTCGTCTTATGACGTCTCACGAGTATCTTTCCTTCTTCGACTCATACATCAGTTCCGAACTGCAGACCCCATTTTAACCAATCCTTACTCAACTTAGCCCTCAGATTTTTAACCAGTCCCAACGAAACTTGGCACATCTACTCCTTGATTTAAAAGACTGTCTTCCATCATCACCACCAGTCCCTCGATTGAAAAGAGTGTGTTCCATCAGCACCGTCCATAATTCCAGAGCCACGACCGGCTTGCTGAAGCACCCGGAGATAGCGCCGCACGGGCTGGTGCGCGACGGCACGCCGTGCGGCGACAACCTCGTGTGCGTCAACCAGAGCTGCACCTCCATCTACCCCTTCATCGACCACTCCAAGTGCCCCACCGACCAGCAGAACAACGAGTGCTCCGGAAAAGGGGTCAGTATCTATTTTGATTTCTTTGGATTTTTTGATGGTTTCAGCAGTTTTTAAAGATTATCGAAAGATTTTAACATCTCGCCGGACTGTCAAGCAACGGGTTGTTTCGATTCCCGTGAGAAGTAAATATTCGTGTGATCCACAAATCTTTCGGCCTGGGTGTTTGTGTGTAGTTACTGCGCAGTACCTTAGCTAGTTACAGGTAATAAACCTAGGGTCAGGTGATGATGAAGATAGAGTGATTGATTATGTTATGTTAAAATGCAACTTTGAGGGATCTAAATACCCAAAACGCTATTCGATAAAGTTAGTACATCAATACAACAATAGATTTTAATTCCTGAACAAAATAACGGAACAATAGCACCAAGACACGAACAATTGTGTCGTGAACTTTAAGGAAGAGATTTCATATCTCGGTATAAACATTGTAAGTGAAGTTAGGAAGTTGACGAACCCCGTACGGCGCGGTGTATGAAATGCTGGTGTTTTTATTAAATTGAGTGTCGGAAGTGGCGCAGTCACTTTTTAATAGTTTGAGTGGCACGACGCTCGAGTTTTATTAAATTTTTGCTTTACAACATGACTCGTTCATAACGCGAGCTGTTTGGACGTTTTTGGACCCATTATCTAGTTATTTCTAGTTGGCTTGTCACTGACTAGAACTTGTTCTACACTTGGACTGTTATAGGGTTTTTAGAAATATAGTTCTTTAGATTTTTGTTTACAATGTTTCTAGTTGGGCCTATCACTTTGTGTGTGGAAATGATAAAGGATGATGATTGAAAAAGTAACAATTTATTTTTACATGTTCTTGATTGCGTCAACCCAACGCAGTACTTATGCCTGTTCGTATTTAGACTATAAATAAAAAAGAATTTTCAAAATACAATTTGTTAGTTTCGTTTAACTTTACAGACTTTAAAACCAGAACAAAACACTGATCATAAACTTCACGCGTTAATTTTTAACGTCCCAACACAATCTATGACCTAAATGTTAACATTTAAATTTTAACAAATTGCCGCCATTCAGCGGGCTCGCGTCGCCGATAACACGGACACCCATAACGTGCAATAACGGCACAATAAAGGTGTATATACATTTACAATGGCTTTATTTGTTCACCGGCCATTCCGCTGACACTTAAAACGGTAATGAGAATAGTAATGCGATACCGATCCCGATTCCAATACAATCCCAACGTACAATCCCGATTCAGTAGATTTAACCAACTCCGAATCAATAGGTTTAATTAATAATTCAAAGTGTAATTACGACCTTAATTACAAAAGTATTTCGTGAACTTTTTTCGTCACGTTACATGTGAAATTGTTCCTAAATTTGTCACATTTTTATCTCGTTAAATTTAAAGCTGTTTGAAATAAGTGCATATTTTAATTAGAGAGTTTGAAACAAAAAGATATATTATGTTTTTTGCCTCGTTATACCGAATAAGCAGAATGATATTATTCTACCTATAGGTAATTAAATTAGAATCATGAATTGTGATTCCATAGAACACTATGCAATCTTGCAAGAAAAAATGTGGCATAGTTCCCCTTCCCGTGAGAAGACGGAGATAAAATACTTAGGCACTTATGTTACTTAAAAGCATTATTAGCTTTATATTAGTGAAAGATTTTTTTAAATCGGTTCAGTAGTTTTTGAGATAAATCGTAATAAACAAATCTTTCCTCTTTATCTAATATATAAAATTCTCGTGTCACAGTTTTCGTTGCCATACTCCTCCGAAACGGCTTGACCGATTCTCATGAAATTTTGTGACCATATTCAGTAGGACTGAGAATCGGCCAACATCTATTTTTCATCCCGGAATTCCCACGGGAACTATGCGTGTGAAACTGCGGGGCGCAGCTAGTAATAGATAAAACACAGGTGAATAATTCAGTCAAGAACACAACATTACTGAACATTATAATGGGCACATTCTCTTGATACCTGTACGATATTCCGCCCGCGGACTTTCATAGTTAGACTAGCATAGTTTCATAATATTTGGAACTAATACAACTCAACGAACATCATACTAAACTAGCTTTCATATTATGTCTAAGTACATAATGTACATTTAAAAGGTTAACTGACTGACTGACATATTAACGTTGCCAAAGTGCAAGGCTAAGGGCAGTCTGTAAAACAGCACAGTGCAGTGTTTTTGAGAGCCGTGTATGACGCGAATCCTCCATGTCTCATTATAGCCTAATTTATAATCTGAGCCCAGGTTGACACTGTGCGTGATAAACACCACGATATAATATCGATATCGCGACCATGACCAAATTAATTATAGCGTGCTACGATATGATAAAATTAAATATGGCGGCTATATTATATCGCGTTCAGTCATGCTAGCCTGGTTGGATTACTTTTCCAATCCGTTATCAAACTGACAAAAATGTAAATCGAATCGTAGAAAAGCTCTTTCATTCCTGTTTCGTCTGTCTCCACCCTAATGCAACATTTATGTGTTGCAAAGAAAATACAAATGCAGACATGCTGTACATAGCCTACATAGGACATGTGTATGTTACGTACGTGCCGACACGTAGTGCAAGTTTAAACCGGTTGAAGTGGTCGTAACTAAATCTGCGACGGAGCGCGCGACTCGGTCGCGTCGCAAATCGAGTTGGAAGACCCGCGCGCCGACAATTTGGTTACCTCCAGATATATGCCCTGGGTTTACCTACAACCACCTACAACGTACAATACGCAATCTTGGTTTGTCTACCTTTATTTAATAGTAGGTGAGTCTAGCGACTTCTGTCTCAAAAACCGAAAAAAGTCCGTGAAAAATATATCGAAAACTCGTTTATGCGTAGGTAATTGGCGAATCGTTTTTATAGTATTACAACAAACTAAATCAGAAAGGTTAGAAAAGAACTTAAACTTATCATAAAGTTTTACATACCAACACGCCAGCTCATTAAGTTAATATAAACCTAATCCAGCCCGCCTGCGGTTGTGTTACTCCGTCTAATTAATCACAAGGTACAAATCCGGACAACCGCGACTCCGCACACATGTCCCTCGCTTAACTAAATCCTAAACTACTCGTAAAACTAGCTTCCTAAATCATTTCAGCTCCTTAACTTCGCCACTAGAACTAACAAACTGGCATAAGCACGAAACTGCATTCAACCTAATCCGCTCAAATTGTACATCTGTCGCGTAACTCGCTCACTGTACCGACAAATGTACTTGATATACCTCAGTCAGTTACCGAGTTTTGCGGTGAGACCGACTCGACTATCAAAATTTTCATGTCATAGTTTGACTTTAGTTTTAGTTTTGCGTTGGTCTCGAATGTTATTTAATCAAATTATAGATGGTACCTATACTCTGTGTGTGCTTCATAGATGAATGATGTCACGGTATTATAACATCATCGTTCAAGAAGTATTTCTAATAATCTGAATAATTTCCTCTAAACACATCGCATTCATTACTCAAAGGCTTCAACTCCATTCATTACAGGCAATAACTAAGTACAAACAAGTCTAATTAATACCTTACGATGCAGTAATAATATCTTACATTAATAATCTTGTTATATCGATAATAAAATCAAACTTGAACACTCGGAGCTTGCCCGGTGGAGATCCAAACTGATTTCAGACTGGGAGTCATCAATTTGTACCTAACTCGATCTACATTGTAGCTCCTACTATTGTCACCATTGCATTCACATCGTATTTTATATAAACCAAATGTTAAATATGTCCTCTCACACAAAAGAAGATTGTTCCAAATTCGGAGTTCTGCGGTAAACTTGTAAAAATACGACTGGATTGAGAATCTTGTCCTATTTGAAGTCGGTAGAAATCAATGCACAGTCAAGAATAAATAAATTATGAATTACTATTGTCAAGTGTATATTAACGTACGTAGTTTGTCATCAGTTTAATATTCTTATTTCTTGACGACCTTGATGGCAGAGTGGTCACCATGCCGGACTGCCATCCTTAAGGTTGCGGGTTTGATTCCCGTGCGGGGTGAATTTTTGTGTGAACCACAAATGTTTGTCTCAGTCTGGGTGTGTGTGATTGAGTGTGTGCGTTACTTTAATGAGACGATGTAGGTAGTGAATTACTATGATAAATGATTATGTTTAATTTCACAAATCCTCGGGCGTCAGCCAATACTGTCATAAACGCAACGGTAAAACAATTAATCCCAGGTTGTGATGGGAGCGACCAATCGACTTACAGCGGTCCGTTCGACAGTTTCGAGTTGCAGCAGTAATTCGGTTTCCTAGTCCAATTTGTGGCAGTTAGGTAATACGATTCGATTCACAACTGCGAAATTAATTCCCGTAATATCGTTGAAACTTGTTCTAAGTCTCAAATGGATTCGAGTCCGGGTTTCAGCCTAGATTAGTTGTAGAATGTTTGTCGACGTGAGAGATTTGTTTGACTTTTACGTTGGTGCTCTCACGTTCCTCGCTTCCAATGTTTGATGGTTTATATTCAATCTGCAGTTGTAGGTACCGCCACTGGAGTCAATAATGTCCAGGATTACATAACTGGGTACTTCGTTTTAAATACAAACATTTAGATTTTATCAAAGAAAGTGACAGAAATGTAACATTTTCAATTTATTAAGGAACGTGTAAGAAGCGCAATCATGATAGGAGACAGCAAAATTCATTTTTTATTTTTTCTTCAACATTTATTGTTAAAGAATATTGTAATTTCAATTCTCTACATTCAGCGCAGCTGTTTTATTTGTGTTGATCTATCAGTCAGCCTGACAGGACAAAACTTTTTAGCCTGACATGTATTTTTAATGAAAAAAATACGGGTTAGTCCCATTTTACTCCCCCAACCAAACAAAAATATTCTTTTTTAAAAATTTCAAAATAAGTTTCATTTTACTCCAATCTGTCAAACACTATTGTTTATCAACATTTGGAACTGCCATACTTTCAGTTTCACTTTACTCCACGCGTAATGTTACTTATGGATGAGGTACAGTCAGACGCAAAAATCAATAAACAATTGACTAGACATTTCCTTAATCGCCCATAATCCGTTTTCCAGGTGTGTTCGAATATGAACCGCTGCGTGTGCGACCGCGGCTGGACAGGGCCGGACTGCGCGCAGCACGACGTGTTGCCCCCCTCGCCCACGCCCATCGTCATCGAGAACGCGACCAAAGCCGCGTACAACATGACCAAGAAGGAAACACCGTATGGTGAGTCGATGCCGGTTTATCAACCTTCACTAGAATAGAGACCAACACTTTAAAGACTGCTAACAAATTTTAAAATCTTAAGAAAAGTTCATCATTATGATCAGTGAAATTTTAACCAAGAAAGAGTTTAATTTGGCTTTACTCAAAATCTTACTGATTTTATGCAAATTGCAACTGATGTATTTACTGCTAAGCAATGATAAATATATATAAAAGACTTGTATACAGTTTCATGCAAGGCAATACATTGATTAATTTAAGCCTTTTCGGATATTACCAAGTTTTTTAGCAGTCTAGTTTCCATTGAAATCGATGATCGAAACCAAGTAACATCGGTTGCTAGGTGTCGACTCATCCCTTCCCAAAACTCTACTCTAATCCCATAATACAATGGAAACAAAATGTGCACTGCTTCAATTCATGACGGCTTGAACCACAAGTATTTGTCACTAGTCCACAATGCACTACAAGTAATGTAGAGAAGTAACAACCTCTGAATATTGCAGTGCACACAGATATACATACCTACTTGTAATATACTTCTTTTCCTGAAAACTGTTTAAACTCCACCTTCCACCCAAATTTTCCAAAAACTATAACATACTATTGGCAAATAGATTTGATTTAGATTGCAAACAATATTGGCAGTATAAAATGTAGCTTGTAGAGATTAGATTATCAAGCTAAACAGCTGTAAAGAATTAACTAATCTAACATTTTTATGAAACTAACAAAAGGGCTTCCGTTATGTCGAACTGCATCCCGAATATGACAAAAGGAATCAAACAGTCATCAATTCGGGTGAAGTGGACGCGTTCCTTTCTATGCCGGCCACAAACGGTATGGAGTAATACAGATAATTACTTATACAGCAAATGTGTTTCTGCCAATACGATATGTTTTCCCTGAACTATGGGACCGTTGACCAGTGGAATCGTTCCTGCCATGACATGTATGTGTTTAACAACTCTTTCTGTGATTTCAGGTGTATTATATATTTCTATTGCTATACCCCTCTGTACTAACCATTTGTTTTTTTTAATTGGCCAAATCAATCCGAGCACTGCTATCAAAATCCAAATTGAACATTAGATTGTTTTAGCGTTGTTTATTATAACTGAGTAGTATATCGGTATAATAATATACCATTAGTAGTATTCACTGTTTGTGTCGGACGTAAGTGTACCGGTAAGTAAGTGGCATGAGGCATTGCTCGGAGAGGCGCGTGGGCGCGGGCGTCGCCGGCGCGACTAACGCGCGGGACCCCTCTCTTGCAGGTGAGCACGAGGGGAATAAGATGAGCACCATGAACATGGTGATATTGTTGCTCGCGGTCGTGCTCTCGGTGTTCGTGGGGTTCGCGTGGATGGCGTACTGCTTCAGGTAACAGCCGGTAACCGGTAACTGGGTGTTGTCTGTGTCGTGGTGTCCCGGCCGGCGCCGCCCGCGCGCCGCCGTCCCTTGCCGCCGCCCGGTGACGTCACTCACGCGCTGACTGACCTCACCGGCTGACGCTGCTGTTCTGTTTGGGCGCAGAGAACTACCACGGCTCGAACACGGTGTTCCTCGTGGCGGTGCTCATGTCTGTGGTAGGGGGGGTATTCATAGTATTTGCCCTGAGCGCTCTCTGCTACAGGTCAGTCGTAGTACACAAAAACTTCTCCCTGTGCCTAAGGTTAGTGAGCAGAAAACAGACCAAAGGTAGTCTTTAAGAAGAAATTTAAATCGTCACCTTCGTATTACTTGTATGTTTATTTTAGACGTTAGCGTTGGTGTTTCTGTTGGTTTTTATTACGTCGGCGATTGGTTTTTGTTTACATATATATATAATTATATCTCTTTGGACGTTATTATTTATGTGGTGTTACGTTTGTGGTGGTAGAGCTAGAGTTGGCGAGTGGCGCGTCGGCGCGGTGTCGGCGCGCCACACCTGCATTTGATCTGTGGTTCTGTGTGGCCGAGGCCTCGCCGTCCGACCTCCTCGCTGCATGCCGACAAGGCTTTCCTCGTTGTATCCAGACACCTCCACTCAAACCCTTAAGATTCTGGGCTCTTGGATGTATGCATTGGCTTATGTGAACTGTGACTCGTTTTCGTTTCCTTTCTTTGGTCGGTGCGTCGGCGGGCGGCCGCGACCGCGACCGCGCCCCGCCGACGCCGACGCGACTATATCTTCACCACGATTACGCTACGACTCGCGCGCACCACCCGCACTAGTACACACCGACACTATAACTAATGTTTAATGTATTATAATGAATGTAATTTAATCACTTGGTCCGGTGTCGCGTCGCGTCTAACTCGCCGCCTCAAGTTACGTAGCGTGTGTGCACGAGAAGATATAGCTCGCTCGACTACCGTCACCACTCAATGTCACCACCACTAAACTATACTTGTGCACGAGAAGCGAATGTGCAATGCACGAATCTTTAAAGCCGCTGTCTTCTAGTTAGCAACGCCTAATGTTACATTTAAGACATCAGGTTCTTTCTAGCTCATCATAATCAATTCAATATTGCTTGTTAAGACGGCGTCTCCGCGTTCGGAGCTCAGCCATTGAAATTCTCTGATAAACTTCCATTGTATCATTTCATTTAGAACGCTTTTATAGTGCAATTGATTCAATTAATAATCAATCGTAAATTCACTTCTATCATATTGATATGATGATGTTATCAGGAACTCAACGCGGCCTCATTAAAGCATTTCTATTAGATATTTTTGGTCTAAAATGACTGGAAAGAACCTCCGTATCATTAAGCTAAGATCAATCTTTTAATTAACTTTCATACAACATCAAATTCCCATGAGGAATGAAACGAAACATTGTTAAAAGTCCAAACAGAACTCCAAATTGATAAATTTTGAAGAAAGTATTAAATATCCAAAAGCCTGGTGCTTTGCAGTTAAATCTGATTCATTACAATTGGAACGAATGGTGAATGCTTCACATTATATCTTTGCTTCTTATTGTGTCTCATCAAAACAAAATATTTTAATCGGCGACTATTTCAATATAGTTGAAAGTTATTGAAGATTTTATAAATAAGTGTTTTTTCCTAAAAACACTATATTCAATCAACAAATTTACCATTCGTTCTAAAATTTTAAAGTTGCTCAATCTCTGTATCGATCCCATTCGATTCGATATAGTAAACGTAATCGATTGATCTGAGTGTGCGTTCCCACGCCACGCCTGCTCCAGGAAAAAGAGTACGTCGAGGAACTACGACCCTCCTTACGTGAAGAAGCCGATCGCGAAGAGCTTCGCCGGCGGCTCCACCACTTCCAACAACTCGCAGGAAGACATCTCCCTGGACGGCGGGAAGATGCACTCCTTCAACAACACATTCAGGTAATTCAACTACAACTACTTTAACGGATTTTGTCGTGATTTTATAAATATTTTTTTTACATTTCTGATGTTTCGTTCAGGTAATATAGCTCCTTGGACTTACGTACGTGTTGTGGTATATTCGACCTTTATTTTGTTTTGGATTCTTATGTATTTTATTCATTCAGTTCATTTTGTATCACGTGAAGGGTTCCACAAATCCAAATTTATTATTTCCTCTACAATGAGACTTGTCTGATTTCCACAATCTTATTACAAACTGATAGTTATTTCTTTAGTGTTTAAACCCTTTCCTTTTCTCCCTTCTCTCCTGGTCCTGTCCTGTTAATAATTTGTCAATATGTGTGTCCACGCTACTCAGTGTTTATTGTTTATCCGATACATGGTAGCGATTATTTTGGTTGTTTAATAAACATTATCTTTCCTCTTTTTTAATGGATCTGGTGTAAACAGAAACCTGCTGAGGTACGTCGTCAGCTTGGCGAAACACCCCACGCTTGTTTGTGCTCTCGATCTTAGCTATCACTAAAGGGGCTGATTTTTCCATCGCCAGATAACTTTATTCGAGGAATAATTTTGAAATTTTGACAGTCATTTTATACAAAAACTATCAAACGTCAGTTTTATTCCTCGAATGAAATAGCCATGGTAAAATCAGCCCTAATCTAACAGACGCTGTAGACCAGATGAAGTTTTATTTTGAGTGTCGCGTGAACCGCACCACCACTTGTATCAGAAACACGCTTTCACACTTGTTATATTAGTTAAAATAGTTCTCACTTGTGTTTAGCACAACGTAACTGAATCAGAGAATCATTGGTCGATACATTATCACTGAATTTCAACTGGGGAGGTGTGCTCCGAGTCCATGATTAGAAACATAATATAATTTGCTCATGATAATTATTTATAGTCCAGATCTTAGACGGTATTTAAAGTGTGGTGTTGTATAGTAAATGAATGTATAGTAAGATGTGTGATATTTCAACAGCCGCGGGGACTCCCAACGTGTGATATTCAAGCAAGGGAATCACATGGGCGGGGCTGGAAGTACTAGTAGATATCCGTAAGTATCTTCAAAAGTTTTAAAACTTACCACAGATTTCCGCATTAGCTAGTAATTGCACATTTTAAGAATATACAGATTTAAAAATTTAGCCTAAACCTTAAGAAGGAAGGCAACTAAAAAAATGAACATCCAATTTCAAAATTCTTCATCGAAATCATTATTTTCAAAGGTTTAAGTTGTTGAAGTATTTATCCGAGCAAACTGTCATTTCACCTTTAACTTGATGAATTCGCAGTCGATTAACTTCTTTATTTAGAGGAACTCATTTGTATTGAAATATTTTTCAGGGATCATAAACAAATGAAACGAGTACATTCTGGTAGCGAAGATGAACCGACGCATTCTGGTAAGTCACACCCATATCGATATCGGATTAGAAAACCAAAATATCTATAGCCCAAAGTGTTGTAGTACGAACAGACTAGTGGAAAACGTTCATATCGTTAAGGATATAAATGTATAAGTAGATTTCTCTGGGATTTCTGGGGTTTCTCTGGGGATCATTTGAGATTAAAGACCGCGAATGGAGTAAATATGTGACGGAGACGATACAACAATTGCAGGCGAGGAAGACATAGCATTCATAGACGTGGCGCCGAACTCGATGGCGAAGCTGCCGGAGAAGGGCATCCTGAAGAAGCACGGGTACGGCGCCGTGGAGGGCAAGGACAAGTGGGCCGACGACTCGCAGTCCGAGCAGCTCGACCCCGGCTCGCAGTCCGACTCGCAGGAGCCCGCCGGCGCCCTCGCCGACATGGAGTATAAGTTTAAGGTATGCACTGTAATATATCCTACAGATACTGGTCTCTCGTTACTTTTTATCTCATACTCTTGTCTTGCTGTTTGTTACCTTATTAAATATTTCTGTACGTTTCCGTTTCAGGATCTAAATGGTTACCATGAGAATATAATAGTAGCGTTAAAGACTGCGGCCGCCCAACGCGCCAGCGCCGGGGCGGCCGGCGGCTCCGGCGACCTGCGAGCCTTACAGGTAACTGGTCATGAACAACCTGCGCCGCTTATAGTATCGCTCACAGAACAATCTTATAACAAGGTGGATCGCGTCGTGTAGACTGGTGTATGTATGAGTGTATGCGTGTGTGTGTACAGGAGTACGAGTACAAGCGCGAGCGCGCGCCGAGCGCGGAGAAGCTGCACGAGGCGGAGGGGCGCCGCGCGCGCGACGACGACGACGACGAGGCGCCGCCCTGCGGGCCCATCCGCATCCGCAACCTCGAGGACCTCATCCGCCAGCTCGAGCACCACTCCAGCCGCCACATGAGCCCCTCGGGCTCCGAGGACATCCGCATGTCCGAGACCGAGGCCGACCGCCACTACCGCATCGAGCCCGCCGACCTGCCCCCGTGAGTCCCCCGTCCCCGTCCCCGTCCCCGTCCCCGTCCCGGGCGCCGCCGGCGGGCCCGAGTGACGGCGTGTCGCTTGCAGGCGGTGTCGGGGCCGCGTCGTGGGCGGCGGCGTGGTGGGCGGCGCCGAGGAGGAGCCGCGCTTCGGCTACGGGCGGTTCCGCGGCAGCGCGCGCCACCACGCTGGCGGCGGCGGCGCGGCGCCGGCGCTTTTCGGCGGCGGACACGGACGCCTGCCCGACGCGGCGCACGGCCGCCTGCCCGACGACGACGCGCTCTACGAGACGGCCGACGCCGAGCGCCTCCGCGACGCGCCCGACAGCGAGAGGTAAGCCAACCCTTCGACCCTGTAACCACCCTCTACCCCATCCTCCCCAGCCCTCTACCCCACCCTCCCCAGCCCTCTACCACACCCTCTCCAGCCCTCTACCCTGCCTCTCTTCCACCCTTTACCCTGCCTCTCTTCCACCCTCTAAACTGCCTCTCTTCCGCCCTCTACCCTGCCTCTCTTCAGCCCTCTACCCTGCCTCTCTTCAGCCTTCTACCCTGCCTCTCTTCCACCCTCTACCCTGCCTCTCTTCCACCCTCTACCCTGCCTCTCTTCAGCCCTCTACCCTGCCTCTCTTCAGCCCTCTACCCTGCCTCTCTTCAGCCCTCTACCCTGCCTCTCTTCCACCCTTTACCCTGCCTCTCTTCCACCCTCTAAACTGCCTCTCTTCCGCCCTCTACCCTGCCTCTCTTCAGCCCTCTACCCTGCCTCTCTTCAGCCCTCTACCCTGCCTCTCTTCAGCCCTCTACCCTGCCTCTCTTCCACCCTCTAAACTGCCTCTTTTCCACCCTCTACCCTGCCTCTCTTCAGCCCTCTACCCTGCCTCTCTTTTGCCCCCTACCCTGCCTCTCTTCAGCCCTCTACCCTGCCTCTCTTCAGCCCTCTACCCTGCCTCTCTTCCGCCCTCTACCCTGCCTCTCTTCCACCCTCTACCCTGCCTCTCTTCCGCCCTCTACCCTGTCTCCTGTCGGCCCTCCAGCCTCTCCCTCCCCGTCCGTCCCGCGCCGCGCTCGGCTCGCGAGCCATCGCCGCGCCCCTCCGTTCCTTTTCTCTATCGTTTTCTAGTGATGAATTTATTCAAGCTCAACGACAGTTAGCCCGGTGGGCGAGTGAAGAGACGGTGGCGGCGGGCGCGCAGCGCGAGTACTTCCCGTCGCCGGCCGACTCGTCCGGCAGCGAGGCGACGCTGCGCGCGGCCGCCGGCCCGCCCGAGTACACGCACTGACCCCCGCCCCACGCCCCACGCCCCACGCCCCACGCCCCACGCACCCCTAGGGTAATCACGTTAACGAATAGTTGTACCGTTAGTACCGACACACAGTCTTCACGTCGCGTAGTCGATCGGCCGGACCTACTCGGTGAAATGTAAATATAATATCGAACTATGACGTATTTACTTGCACATTATATAAACGATATGACTGAACTATATAGTATTTGAACGATTTAGAGTAAAACTGTCGAATGTAAGTTTCGATTTGGTGAAGTGTGTAGTCGGCCGCGGCCGGCGAGGGACGCGTCCGTTACGTTGAAATAATGATATTAGTTCCATTAAATCGATACGCTTTATAAGTCTATATCCTTTGGAGTGACCTCCCCGGGCGGGCGCGACTCCCCCGGCGCGGCGGGCCAGTCCCCCGCCGGGCCCGTCCCCCGGCGGCCGAGTCCCCCGGTGGGCGAGTCCCCCGGCGGCCGAGTCCCCCGGTGGGCGAGTCCCCCGGCGGCCGAGTCCCCCGGTGGGCGAGTCCCCCGGTGGGCGAGTCCCCCGGCGGCCGAGTCCCCCGGTGGGCGAGTCCCCCGGTGGGCGAGTCCCCCGGCGGCCGAGTCCCCCGGTGGGCGAGTCCCCCGGTGGGCGAGTCCCCCGGTGGGTGAGTCCCCTGGCGGGCGAGACCACTGGCGGGCGAGTCCCCTGGCGGGTGAGACTACTGGCGGGCGCGGCCCGAGGTCGCGCGGCCGGCGGACGTCGAGCTCGCGTTACGTTCGAGGCTCCAGTAGCTGCATTAGATAGGCGATTAACAAATTCAGAGCTAAGGTTATAGTCAGTGAAGCTTTAATGTGACGCGTCAGTGGGCCCCCGCGGGCCGCCCGTCCCCCGTCCCGGCCCGCGCGCCGCGCCGCGCCCCCCTCCACCGGTCTCTGCTAACTGGTGTTCGTTTGTCGTTACTGTATCTATAATATATAAATTTAATTTAATGAATGTTATGTAATTATGATGTGCCGTGTATGTATAGAGGGGTTCCAGCGACCTCGCACCGCCGTGCATCGATAATTCGATATACTTAATTAGCCCGTAACGTACACATATTCTAAAAAACTGTAATGTGAATAAAAGTTATTTCGATTTTATCAGAATATCTATTAATTGTATTGACTTTTAAACGAATTTATGCCGATTACTGAAGTGGGAGGTGATTGTGTGTTACATTGTTATGTTATAGTTTTCATGTTTATTTTATTGTGACAATTTAGAAGGTTATCGTTTCATTCGCGTTTACGCTAGGCTAGGTGGCGCGGCCACGATCTAACGTGTAGGTAATTTACAGTTAATTAATGATTAAATAATGAAATGGCGGTCGCGTATCGACCGCAGTCACCCAGGCTAGTTCGGTGGCGTTGTGAGGCCGAGTCGCCCTGTTCCCGTTCATACATATTTGTTATACAGAGTGGGCCTAGACAGGTACCGTAACACGTACAGGGTAGCGGCGGGCGGTATCCGCGCGTCCCCTGCCCGTCCCCTGTCTCTCTCTCACTGCCCGTCATTACACTGTGCGTATGTATAGTACCGCGGGCGAGTGCCCGCCGCCCACCAGGCGTGGCACGCGCGCGTCGCTCCTTCCCAAACGCGTCTGTGCGGAAGTGTACCTTATTCGTAGGGAATAAGGCGACGCGAGTTACGACTGCAGACTGCACAGTTATAGTTTGTACGCGTAGGCCTAACACGTCAATTGAGAACGACGCCGGACCCCGACATTGCTCACGGTAGTGTTCTGTACTTTATACGAATTATCGTAACTGTAACGTGGTAACTCACACGTTACGCCCGCGGCGATCACGCCCACACTCAATACTAACGTGAATTAATTAATTATTGTATAAATGTCTAGTTAAACGAGTTGTATTATTATAATAAGTACACTGTTTGGTTTGAGTCGGTTTTAATTCTAATTGTCTATTTCTCTATCGATCGATGTATTCTTAGCGATTAACGATGATGTCGTGTTGACGATTTGTACATTTGACGAAACACTCACCCCTCTATTCTCACAATTGTAAGCTTATTATAATGTAATGGATGTACCCGTTGAACACTGGTCAAGTGCCTCCCAAGTAGGTACGATATGTAACACAATATGGAGTATCCAAATAATTATTCACTCAATACCGATTAATACTTATTACAAAATGCTCTAAAGAGTCACTCTTATTAATAAATGAAATACGTAATACCCTGAATGATCGGACACATTCCAATAATTATTTAGATACCTCGTAACAATATCCAAGTGTACTACTTATTAAGATGTACCTACCTATTTAGTACCTATTTCACTGCCAATTCATAATGATTCATTATAATTAATGTAAGGTTAATATTAAATCCGAGACAATGTAAATCAATAATATAAGTAGGTAGGTAGGTACTTAGGCAAATATTGTTTTAGTTTTAAAACTCCACGAACTAGTAAAGAATTAAATTAATGATATAAAAATAATTTAGCTTGTTAATACCATCACCATTGTATACAATATTAAAGTTGGTCATTGTATCATTCATCATATCATTAATAGTCAACAAATTAGTAAAATGGAATTGAAATTAACAGCAATATATACATTCGAGAATACGTACGTAAGTATATGAACGTAATGAGAGTAATGAGGGATAATTTGCTCAACATAACGAATCAATTATCTGTCTGTATGTTACGACAATTCGTAAACAAAGCGATCACTACCGACCTACTGATTAGAAATGTTAAACTTAAGTGATATTATGTATTATAAAGATACGAATTTTAAACGAAAAAACACGTTAAGACGTTGTAATTTTCCGTTTGGTTTATGTCCTTGTAAATATATTTGCTATATGATTTACTAAATGAATGTAACATATTAATGAAAAAATAGATGACACAAATTTTACTTGTTGTTTTATTGTTATTTTACCCTACAACTAAGTGTTTAATGTAACAGTAACTCACTAGTTATCTATCTACTATTACAATATTCAATCCTACTTACTAAAATGTGACGTTTTCAATATCTAAGTACTTATATCTTGTAATCTTTACCTCTACCTTTGCTGGTTTAAAACTAAGTAAATTTATTGAATATCGTTGTTGAAAGATACGATGTATGAACATACGATTGATAATTTCTGCGGGAACTAACAATCGATGTGCCAAATAAAGTTTTGCAGGTTCGATCCCATGCGACGCAAATATTTGAGCGATCCACAAATCTTGGTATGTGTATGTATGCGTAGTTTCAGATAAGTACCCAGTATTACAGTTATTTAAGGTTCGGTTGACAGATAGTTTATTAAAACTACAGCTAATAATAAAAAAATATAAGCATTTTCCTAATGTGACTCACATTAAGTTATCTGACTATACACGTAAGTTTATAGACAGCTAATCTCTAAAATAGGCTAATATTCTATCTCGGCATGCCCTCGGGAAAGAGAAACTGCGAAGCGCTGCTACTTATAAATATTACCTATCAGTAATGGGTATCAATAAAATGACACTTTTACCATCAGATAAAATAACATTTATTGTAAGATAAAATAGAATAACATACATTAGCTACCGACAAGAAGTCGACATGATATTGAAGAAGAAAATGTATGGTAAGTATATGAAAAGTTACGATAATAAGAAATTCAATAACATAATTATATTGTTTATTCACGAAGTATCACAAGAGCCAAACCATTTTAGACTATAATCTAACTTCGCATCTCAGTTTCCAACTTTCACGCGATAATGTTTAATTGGCATCAGCACTTTCGCTTCTTCTTTTTATCACAAATTTCGCAAAATCATCATTCTGTGGATCAAATGAAGCCGTTTTCTCGCACTGAGCCGAGGCAGCCGCTTGTTGAATCTGATCCCCATACGCCTTCACGTCATCTCTCTTTAGCTCCACCATGTACTTCCTAGACTCCATCAAAATAATAGCATCGTCTCTTGCCATCGACCAAACGCTCGGTTTTACTCGAGGAAGAATATTATGACCGACAAACACTCCATGGAACAACCCTTGAAACTGCGGCTTGTGAGGGTAGTGATCCAAAGCCGATAGAGACAGAAAATGCACTTTCCCGAAATCCATAGGGATGTAAGTGTCCCTATCCTCGCGTAACAGTAACGGGGCCTCAGGCCCGCTTTCAGATATTTTCGCGTCGATGTTGCTCAACACGACCATTCCCAAGTTCTGCTCCTCATCCAAATTCATGGCATTGGCGTCGAACTCCCGCCGATTTTCAAGTTCGTAAAGCATCCTCATGACATTTCTCTCGGACACATCGGTAGCACGTTTGTAATTCACTCCGTGCTCGGACTTCAACATGCCTCGATCTTCGCAGTTCAAGCCATATGCTATGTACGGTGAGGTGACCATGTCTCCCAAGTATCCCCTGTGCAAGTATCTGTCACCGCACTTGTACACGCCCGCTGCGAGACTTACATTCGGTCGACAGACCTCAGTCTCGAGCCACGTGAATGCAACGCCGTGCTCTCTAAAATGTTTGTATTCTTGGAAACATATCTGACCGGCGATCTCTTTCATGCGCATGTGATAGTCCCAGTCGAACACTCCGGCTCTGTTGTCGTAGCGCACTCCGAGGCTATGGCGAATACGATGCTCCCAGAGCTCGCACGCGTTAAATTGATTGGTGTTTCCAGTTGTCCAGAAATTTAAAAGATTCTCCATATAGTCTCGCTCTCTATATTTCATTTGTTCGATGGAAACGCATGGGAGCATACAATTCATGTAGTCGGGGTTGGTGACCATGCCGACGAGCTGTCTGGCTTTAGCGATCACGTACCTCGAGGTGGACGGTCTCAGCAATAAGTTTCCGTAGACTTCGAGAAAGCGTCTCGTTTTTTCCAACAGACCGCATCGAGTGGTGCGCTCGAGAGCCAGAGACATGAGGAGGAGTTGCCTGGCGACGAGTTCAGGACACCCGTCCACGATGAACAGGTTCATGTAGCGGCGAGTGTGGCGGTGCGCCTGAGCGAGGGTCTTCATCAGGTGCCGCCCGTCGCAGCCCCCGATCACCAGGAAGTTGAGCTCGAAAGCGTTCTCATCGCCGTGCTTCAAGTACTCCTGCTGCAGGTCCAACGCAGGGCTGATTCCCCAGAACATGTTAGTGGTCGGCGTGCACTCTCACGGAATGTCAACACGGCAATGGCGATGTTTCTTACATAGTCAATGTCATGGCGACGTAAACAGGTTGATGAAGCGTAGGTTTCACTGGGGCGTTGCTATGGTAACGGGTCTATTTGCGAGGTGTGAATCGGCGCAGGTTTAATAATACTACAATAGTACCTTCGATATGTATTGCGCTCGAGGTGCGATCGCCAGCCGCCCGCCGCCGGCACTGCACCGGGCTGCGCGGGCCGGGCGGTGTAATACTCACTCGACTGTTCATAACTCATATTGATTATATTCTACTTTGAAATCTCGAGGCTAAGGGCGTTAACGCTTCAGAAAAACTTCCAGTTAATTTATTTTTATATATCTTTATTATATCATTATAAAGGTAAATAAATGCTTCCTTTTTTAACACAAAATATTTTGTTCTGTACATATGTATATTAAAACATTTTAATAGGAAAAAGTTAAATAAAATCTTATCTACAACACACATTAACTTATTATTTAATAAAACTCCAGAGTTTTAATCATCAAAAATATATAATTTTCCTTAAATTACTCAATTTGGTATAATTCGTACTATAAGTAGTTAGTTAGTCGGTGATCATCACTTGCGATAGTCCGTTTGAGTGAGGACTGCGGCCAAACCGAGTTAGATATAAATGAATACGTATCGGTGACGTATAAGTAGTTTGTCGGAGGACTGTACGTATAGGTGTGGTTCCATCTATAAGTAACCCTACCAGTAGCCTCAACTGCACTATCGTATTAGTTGTAGAGATATACCATCCCAGATGCGGTGACGAGGGTCCACCATCGTGGAACACTCGCAAGAAGAAGGGAGGTACATTCGATGTCACACGCCGGGCGGCCATAAACAACACTGAACTCCGAGATAGTATCATTATAGCGCGCCGATAGCGAACCAGTCTCCCGAGCACACCGAGTATTTACACTCATTAGTCGTCAAATAAAGGAAAATACAACTACGTGTCATTAGGAGACGGACTAGAAACGAGAACACAACGGGTGGGAGAGGGAAGGGGACGAGAGGAGAGGGAGAGGCTCACGAGAAGCGCGAGTTGTCGGCGGAGTGCAGCGAGCGGGGCACGGCCAGGCGCGCGTCGAGCGGCGCGGCCGGCGCCGTGCTGCGCTGCGTGTACGTGGACGACGTCACGGGCAGCTTGCGCGAGCGCCGCACGCCCAGCCGGTCCAGCCACAGCGACCGCGTCTTCTTGTTGCCCACCACGAAGAACAGGAACAGCACGAGTCCCTGGAACGTCGCCAGCACCGTGAACAGGTACGCCGCCACCAGGTTGAACGCGAACAGCCCGAACACCCACGGCAGCCCGAACAGGAACACGAGCATGCAGCTCACGGACAGGCACCGCATCGTCTCGTTGGTGTCGGCGCCGTGCCGCGTGATGTTGTTCCGCGACGCGAACACCGAGCGCACGATCAGCACGAACAGCGTCCAGTTGACGAGCAGCATCAGCGCGAGCGGCGCGTACGTCGCCAGCCACCGCGCCAGCCCCGACGGGTAGCAGAACGCGCCCGCCGGCGCCGGCTCGGCGTACGGCTGGCGGTAGGACGCCGGCGCCGCCGCCAGCACGCCGCCCGCCACCAGCGCCGGCGCGCCCCACGCGAACGCCGCCGCGCGCAGCAGCTTGTGCGAGGCGTCGCGCGAGAACACGCGCACCAGCCGGCGGTACGCCACCACCGCCGCCACCAGCATCCAGCAGAAGGAGGCGAGCACCGCGAAGTGCAGCACCACGCCCGTGGCCACGCACGCCGCCTCCTCGCCCGTGAACCGCGCCACGCGCACCACCAGGAAGGCGGCGCACTGCAGCGCCACCGCCGCGCTCAGCTGCAGCCAGATCTTGTTGCTGAAGTCGCGGCGCCACGAGCGGAACAGCGCCGCCGTCAGCGCCACGCCCAGCAGGCCGGCGAGCGACGCGGCCGCGCCCGCCGTGGACAAGTGCTCGAGCGCCGCCTCGTGCGCCGGCGGGAAGGCGGGCCGCGCCACCAGCACCTCCGCGAAGTGCGTCAGGTGGTCGCACTGGCACACGTCCAGCAGCCCCGCCGGCCCGTCCGCGCGCAGCCGGCAGCCGTCCGTGGCCCAGCGGCCCGACGCGTCCGCCGCGAACTGCCAGTAGGCGCACGCGCGCCGCGCGCCGCGCTCCGCCGCGCCCAGCGGCCGCAGGTGGATGTCCACGGTCTGCAACACGCGCCCCCCGTCACCACCCGCCCGCCGCCCGCCGCCCGCGGCCCGCCGCCCGCCGCCCGCGGCCCGTCGCCCGTCACCGCCGGTTGCGACGTTGCCGTTCCGTACATACCTCGCCTTGGTCGAAGTGCGTCAGGTTCTCCACCTTGATGCTGAGCACGCGGCTGTTGACGGCGGCGGAGGAGTTGAACGCGCGGTCGTTGCGGTACACGACGAAGCTGATGCGGCGCGAGGACTGCGCCACCGACTGCGGCAGCGACACCACCGCCTCGCTCGCCTCCGACTCCAGGTACGTGTCGTTCACCTCTGCCCCCGAAATACACCACCGTTATAGTATACGACGCGAGTTTCCGACGAGAGTTACCTTCACCGCCTCCCCCGCCCACTGACCGGATAAGATGTGGAAGGCGTCGGGCGTGAAGGCGCTGTGGCCGGCCTGCGCGATGCGCAGCCCGGAGACGGGCGCGCCGGGCGCCGCCTGCGCCACGACCAGCGCCACGTTGGGCCGCACGTCGGCCGCCGCGGGCGCCCCGTTCAGGTCTATCTTCGCTCCGAGCTCGTCCAGCAGCAGCAGCAGCCTTCCGGGGATATCTTGATCTTGGGCGTCGTGTAGCAAGTCGTTCACCTGGAGACACGCATCAGTCAGAGGAAGGAAAATACGTAGCCATATTATGAAAAAAAATAAAAACTATCACAAATTAAATGTTTGTTTTCTGGATGTTTCCTCAAGATTTAGGAGATTGATTAAGTACTGCCAGATAGAAGTGGTATGAAAGGACGTGGAAGAGTCCTGTCTACACGAGCGCCTTGAGACATGGTTCGTACCTGGGACATGGTGTCGTTGATGTCCTCGACCACGATCTGCGACTTGTTCAGTAACGACTCCAAACTACTGATCACATTCTCCGGCTGCAAATCGAGTAAACAAAGTAATTATTAAACATATGTACACAAATGTAACTATAGCACGGGAGGAAAAGTCTCGATAATCACGTCAAATACATTGTAACTAATCCTACTAATATTATAAAGGCGAAAGTTTGTATGTATGGATGTTTGTTACTCTTTCACGCAAAAACTACTGAATGGATTTTAATGAAACTTTACAATAATCTTGCTTATACATCAGAATAACACATAGGATACTTTTTATCCCAAAATTCCCACGGGAACGGGAACTACGCGGGTGAAGCCGCGGGGCGCTGCTAGTTATTAAATAAAATTGAATTGGATTCTACTTACTTCATATCGTATTTTTAACCCCCGACGCAAAAAGAGGGGTGTTATAAGTTACGTCAAACTTATAACACCCCTCTTTTTGCGTCTGTGTGTGTGTATCTGTCTGTCTGTGGCATCATAGCTCCCGAACGGATGAACCGATTTCAATTTTGTTTTTTTTACGTGCGAGTGTTCTTAGACATGTTTGATGAAAATCGGTTGACCCGTTTAAAAGTTATGGGGGTTTGAAAGTAATTGTGTTGGGGGTTTTTTAAATTTTCAATTTAATTGTTTTTATTTATGAAACATCATTATAATTTTCGTGTTGTATTATCCAACAACATAAATACCTATAATAATTTACCCTATTTAGCAGTAAGTATAGAGCGGAAAAAAGAAAGAAGGTAACAAAGTATAGATACTACTTAGTTGGAAACGGATTCGATTGCCTCTCGAAGCAAACATTAAAATATAAATTTGTCTTTGTGTATGATATTCTTCTACTTACACTACTTAAACATCTACATAAGATGATTTAGGTGGCGTCAGGTGATTGAACAATTCGTGATAGAACATTTCTGATCGATACAGTACTTATTTACATATTTACAAAAACCTTGAAATAAGTCATAGGTATGTTTTATCGGTAGTCTAGCCCATCTACACTAATATTATAAAGAGGAAAGATTTGTTTGTTCGTTTGTAACGAATAGGCTCCGAAACTACTGAACTGATATTCACTAATGGAAAGCTAATTTATCAGTGCGTGACATAGGCTATATTTTATACCCGTATTCCCACGGGAACGGGAACTACGCGGGTGAAACCGCGGCTTTTGATCGCTTTTTTCTGCTCTTTAATAATATCCAATTTGTCAATTTTACTCAAACCCCGTATGTTTGTGAGTTTGGATGTTTGTTACTCTTTCACGCAAAAACTACTGTAGGTATCGATTTAGATTTTTGATACAGATGTTCCTTATAAATAGGTATAACACATAGGATACTTTTTATTCCGAAATTCCCATGGGATTTGGATTCACGCGGGTAAAACCGCGGGGCGCGGCTAGTTTTTTATGTGTGAAAGTATGTGCGTTGGGTTGCGTGGAAGTTTGTTACTTGTTTACGCAAAACCCAAGAGGAGAAAGTGAATGAGTTACTTTAACATTTTAAATTTGATATTTAATGATTTACAATTAATTCTTAATTAACAGACATGAATAATGGTCAACTAATCACTAAGCTACTTTTAAACAGATTACAAAATATGATAACAATCCCATTAAAATATATAAAAACAGGAAAAACTAAGTTTAAAATAACGAAAATATGTTTTCGTATTTTATGTACGTATTTAAAGTACTTACTTAGTTAATTACTAATATTTGATTTGATGGTCTACCGGAAAACCTAACGACGGTCTACCTAAATATAAGTATTAACTTATATTTAACTATTACCGGAACTTACTTTTAATAGGCAATGGTCATGGAATATCGACTCCGGTCGACAAAAATAGGTAATCCTATAATTAAAAATATGATAATGTACCGATTAATTAGTGAAAAAAGTATGTATTATTGTTGGCGAGGGGAGTGGATTTTAATGATAACAATTCCGTGCATCATAATACAAAATATAACTAAACTAATAGTATATAAATAAATATATAATTAGATAAAGAATGATCATAATAATGTATTGTCCAAAGCTTTGGCTTTCTAGGATAGCGCCATTAATACAGCGATTAATGACGTGAATACAACTTTATCTATGTAATTGTAAAATGTTCTAATGACGTTCGTTCTCCGGTGTATTACGGCCGCTGTATGATCAAGAAACTAGCGCTTAGAGCACAGAACGTCGAAGTTCCCTGCTCTATGGTATATACAGAAATACAGAATTCGTTTCTTACAGCAAAATAAAGAAAAATATAAGCACCAAAACGTTACTGAACTACGAGTGTGTGCTCAATAAAGGAAATGTGACCCAAAAGAAAACTGTGCAGCGACGTCTTAAACCAAACAATCTAAACATTACAAAAGCGAAGAAACTGGAAAGATACAAAGACTCAACTGAAGGAAAACAAATGACCAAGCCACTACATGAAGATATGATACACCAGCACCTGTCTCGAACTCAAAGGCGTTACTCCGAGCATGACTGATTAATATACTTATGACAATTCATTATTTTATTGTAGCTAAACATTATTCTATTATTAAACGAAACGTACGTCATCGTATATAATTATTAAACAACGGGATGTTCATACGTACTTATAAAGTCGAAATCCTCGACTAGTTTCAGCCACGTTCGGTGGCCTTCATCAGGAGGAGTGCGAGACGCCAACGGCGCGGGCGTATCGCACTCCTCCTGATGAAGGCCACCGAACGTGGCTGAAACTAGTCGAGGATTTCGACTTTATAAGTACGTATGAACATCCCGTTGTTTAATAATTATAAACATTATTCGTCAAGTCCAAGTATTGGGAAATGTAAAATACAACAGCATCATTCGATTTTCGCCTCTTCAGTCCAGAAACTGGCCATTTCAGTCATACTGGGAATAACATACAGTGATTCAATAGTGAAATAAAAACAGTTTTTATAGAATAAGAAGACTTCCGATGCCAACATTCAGCCGTCTGCAGAAGCAATATTACAGCGTTGCGTAAACGTCCCATCACCACCACTTACTGTAGGCGTTGTAGTTGGTATTTCAGTGGGGGGTTCAGTGGTTGGTGTTTCTGTAGTTATTTCAGTGGTAGTCGGTGGCGGCGTCGGTTTTGGTGGCCTAGTAGTAGGTCGGTTGTCGACAAACGTCGGTTCGAAGTAGGAGGTGGTCAGTTGTATGATCTGTGGCATCTCGACGTTACCCGTGGTGGTATCCTGCTCCTCTGAGCTCTCCGAGTCGGGGTCACTCTGGTCCCCGTATACGTATACTGTCTACAATGTTAGTGGGTTAATCGTGGGAATCCGGATCGTAGGGTCGTTGGTACCGACATAATACACAACGCATTACAGTATCAATTAAAAAGTTTACCTGAGGTTACTAAATGTTACCTGACCAATGGTAATTTAGTGAAGGAAATTATATAGAGTACTATCTAGAACTTACAATAATTCTGTTACCAAAATATCTTACCACATTGCGGCTGATTGGAGTGAAACACTTCTCCTGTTTGGTGATCACCAGACTGAGGCCTTCGTTGTAATCCCCTTCGCACTTGTACACGTTGCAGTCCTTACCGTTGGACGTATCACCTGTTGTTTTAAACGGTTCATTACATTGGCTATTGCGGCAGTCATTATACAAAAGTGGCTATGTATTTCTTGAGCGCTCCACGTAAAATAGTACTGGCACTTCACCAACCTGGTTCAAAAACCTGGTTGAAAACCGACCCCAATTGTTGGGACAAAAGACAAGACCACAGATGTGTAAACTCGTTGAAACCGCTCGGATTTAATACTAGAATCGACTAACTGTTGCTACGTGTACAAATCATTTCAATAACGGCACTCTTAATCTAATTAACGCTAGTTAGTGAGACGAGTTCAAGAGTTCACCTAATGAATATTATTGACCTTCAGCTGGGGTCCCAACTATGTCAATTGTGGTAAGTGTAAAACTGCTAAAATGACATATTACTGGTTATTAGTTTTTACTTTTATTTTGATCATGTACTTAGTTAATAAAACTGTTTGTTTTCCGAACAAATAAATAAATAACGACAGAAATACTGCTGCAGTTATTTTAGAAGAAGAATACTTAATTGTTTCTGTATACCACATTTGACTAGGAAGTACCTAATAAAAGAAAATCTATAAATATTAATATAGGTCCTGGTAACTGGTCCAAAATAGGTACTACTGCGTCCCGCAGTTTAACCCGTGTTACTCCTCTCTGGTTGGTCGTGGTGATGTTTTAGCCTTTAGCTTTCCTTGATAAATGGCGCTACCTAATACTGAAAGAGTTTTCAAATTGGACCAGTAGTTTTGAGATTAGCGCATTCAAACAATCAAACTCTCCAGCTTTAAAAATGGGAATAGATTTGTCTAACACTTGAACATTTTACTTTTCATAAATAATGTCCTCTCACCGTTCTCTATGACCTTCCCTGAAGGCAGCCTGCAGGAAGACACGGGTCGCATGTACTTCAAGTACATGCCATTCCATATTCCCGGTTGGACTGGTTTCCAAACCGACGTCAGATTCACATGTAGAAGGACGGACCTCGAATCCAAGTACAGACGTTTCAAAGACGCCTGGAAAATCAAATTTTTTGAATAAATAATATTATACTATATTCGTAGTTATACTATAAATTGGTATTGGCAAAAGATTTATTCAATGAAAAAGGAAGAAACGAAAATTGGGAAGTAATGTTGGAGCTTGAAAGCAATGGATGTCATTTTTAGATAAAATTTAAAAAACCCCCAACACAATTACTTTCATTCCCCCATAACTTTTGAACGGGTCAACCGATTATCATCAAACATGTCTAAAAACACTCGCACGTAAGTCCCCTTTAATACAAAAAAACTAAATTGAAATCGGTTCATCCGTTTGGGAGCTATGATGCCACAAGCAGACAGATACACACATACACACAGACACGTCAAACTTATAACACCCCTCTTTTGCGTTGGGGGTTAAAAACTGGAATTTATCGTGATATCATATGTTAGTATACTGAATATGTTAGTATCACGATCAAAGTGCTTATAATTATAATAACTGATTTAACTTGACCTACCTTTACTTTAAAAAACTCTGTTTTAGACCTAGTACGAGCATAATCCTTAATCGTGTTATTATTGTAAGAATCAGGAAAGTCTCCGAATTCCTCGAGGTATTTGTTAGTGTAAAACACGTAATCTTGGATATTTCTGATCCATGTTTCCAAAAGGGAACTGATCCTGTCCAGTGTGTACTGCTCTGGTAGGACTATCTTGACGGCGTAAAAGTTGGACATATAACGTTTGTCCCTGATATAAAGAACTTGCTTCGATTCACTTTTATCAAATCTCCTTGTGTCTGTGTGAGTGCACCAGTAGTATCCGTTTCCAGGCTGTCCGAAAGGCTTCAATATGTATTTATTTTTATGTTTTCTTTCAAAGCTGACTTCATTTGGATAGTATCGACCGGAATCCGTGAAGCAGAGTATATCGCTTCGTGTTAAGGTTGAATCATCCACGCGGAGAACTATTTGGTTGTCCCTTAAATGAATGGTGAAAAATAGATGAATAAGAAATATACATTAAATTGAGATACAGATATTAATAACCCAATGTAACCGTTAGTGAAAACATCCTCGCGATTGTTGTTACATACCGACATGCGATCTACATACCATCGATTTATAATTACAACAAAATAACTATTTAAAATTCGGTTAAAGTTTATATTAGTTACACTTTTTAAAGAACTATTTAAGGTAAGTCAAATTTGTACTGATTAAAAACCACAATAATTATTATTTTCACAAAATTATAGCTCTAAGCATTATTTTTTATGAATTCTGTACAGTCAATAAGATATGTAAAAACTAAGAGATATTATGCACTCACTCCTCGATATACATATTCATCTTAACAGTTCTGAGCTTCACTGGCTTCTCACAGATTATGTTCGAAAACCTCGTCGCAGAATTAACAAACTGCCAAACACCATCGGAGACCGCACCCAAAGTAACGTTCAATTCAACAATAAGATTTTTATTCTTAACAACACCTGCTTCTAGAGGAGGAACCTGAAATTTTATCGGGTCACAACTAATCTCTAATAAACAATAACAATATTATTCACAAAATAAAATACTGACCTCAGATTTATCATACTCAGTACTGTACATAAATTTGTACGATTTGAGGTTGAACTCAACACCTAAAGGATAAAGGAGTTCAGTACTGACAGGATATTTATTTAATAGAGGGTCGTTATTGTATCTCCATCCGTGATTTAGAAGAGACCCTTTATGTTTTTTACAGATCTTCTTTGCCTCAGACCAAGTGGCTCTGAAAGGCCCAACGTCGTTTTCAATGGGCAAGAGACATGCCGCCCCGGGACTCCAATATCTCCAGTAATCCTCGTCGTCATCCTCACAGTCGTCCGTTGGCATGTCATCTATTTCGGTAGTGTACACGTCGATGATACAGTATCTATAATGTTTCTCATCGCACCGAACTGCCGTGAGATTTTTCACTGGATCAATGACCACGCACAATGCCTCGTCACGGCTGTACTGGGCATGTATCTCCACCTCGAAGGTGGTTTCCAGCATCTTCCCCGTCTCGTTCGTGAGCGACCAGTCTATGAACGGCCCTCCCAGGTACAGAGACTTGTAATCTGTCCATATTGATCCATCGGGCTTCTCTAATTTTAACTTTCCATACCAACTCATCGTAAACATGTTTCCAGTACAGTTATCGAATTTATTATCAAAAGTTTCAGGACTTTTTATAGAGTAGCATAGTTTTTGTCCGTACGTTGTTTCAGTTAATTGAAATCCCACAGGACAGCTATTGTAAGCCAACGATGGCTGCAGGTATATTAGGAGTATGCCTGTTAAAGCTGCATTGATAATATTTCTAGAGATTTGGAACATCTGTAATCAAAATGTTTAATTGTAAAAACAAAACCTGTTATTTTTATAATGTATCGCTTCTCGTTCAAAGTTTCGTGTGGTTTGTACAATTGATCGTTATCTAATCTATATTAGGCACATCGAATCGCGTCGATAAGGCCATCAATTGACCACTTAATATCGTTAAATATACTATGTGATTGTGATTTAGTACCCCCTACTAAACCACCTCTCAACGAATGTAGATCGAGTTGCAACTATGTATATTATTCTTGCTAAGTATAAATGAAATCAGCACCATGATGACGGCCTTACAATGACAAGGTTCGTTGACAAAAACTCTCACCTTCACTCGAGTCACTCGATCACTAGTACATGAACCCACCGACTGTGACCGCGCATCTTACAACGCCTTATCTACTTTAACTTAAAGTTGCCTTTTCCTCAGCATTTAACAAATCTTGAATCTGAAAAAGAAAACAAATTAAAGCATTTAAATAATTATGATATAATTATATCATAATGTTTACTTTGCCGTTATTTTATTAAAATAAATTTCATTAGCTAGACAACTCTTTACTCAATTAATATTAAACTTAACGCTACTTAATTGTAGAGTATTAAACAGAGGTTAACCCAGTAAAAGGCGACACTCAAGGATCTTTTTTGTGCCAAAAAGGTAATGTGACTTTTTGGCAACAGTTTTATAAGTCCCATAAACACTTTTCCACTTTTTTTCTACTTTGGATTAGATGAAAGAAACTCACTTTTTAGTCCAGGTTAAAAACTATTAATGAATAGTTTTCTGCCTGCATTAAAACATGGGAAGTACTTTTTATCTTAAAATTACCATCTGGGATCTGAATTTAGCAGCTAGTGCATAGGTACAAAGTGGGTACAAAGAAACTATTTGTATCGATACAAAATACTGACTGATTTGATTAAATAGAAAGTATAATCGTTTGAGCGTGACGATGTGTAATTATTCAGAGGAAATGATCTACCTACGTCACAGATGCTATTAATGTTGAATACTATAATACTGTTTAATGACTCCAAGAATAACTGTTAAATATCGTCCAGATACTGATAGTTAAAGACTATTAAAAATAATTTATTTATAATATTAAATAGTAGGTAGGCATCATCATTATTATATTATCAGCCTATCTCAGTCATTGGTCTCTCCCAATATACGCCCGATCTTCGACTCGTCTTTGCCATTTTTAGTAGGTACTCTAGATACTATAATTTTTAGCAATAAGGACTTTCAGTACTAAAATGACCTAATGCGGTTTAAATATATGTATTATGGTTTAACCATATTATTATAGGTATATTACAGCAAAAATATTACGTGCCGTATCTGTGCCTGTAGTATATATGTACCTATATGACTCAGTCGCATAAATGCATTACAAATTGAAAATCATTAAAAATACTTATTTATAGAGTTCAACATTAGATACCTATTGAATAAAAATTCATTGAACTAGTAAGAATAATAACCCCTTACTAATAATATAATAAAAAAAGTTTCTACTCAAAAGAATTAGCCATAGGTTACCTACCTTTTAATAATTAAAAAATAAACGCGCGCCGCCGCGCTGTTCGAAATTTGAAAAAAGTGTCGTGACAACTTTTCGTAAGATTTTTTCCGTCTAGCCCCCTTTCACAACACGCGATAAAGAACTTCGTTCCAAAATGTATATTTGTAAGAGTCATGAGTAACTTTCGAATTGAATATGATATAAAGTACCTACCTTACATGAACAAACAATAAAAACTGGGAATAACACATAGGACTTTTTATCCCTAACTCCTACGGGATTGGGATTTACGTGGGCAAAACCGCGGGTAGGTATTTTGTAAATAATAATGTATTATTTTATAATTCATCACATTTTATGATATTTTCATTCTTTCAATTCAGAGAGGTATTCCGGCTGTTTGAGGCTAGCCGGAGAACAGAAACAAGCTTCGCACTTGAATGTTCAAACTACCACAACTTTGTAATCTACCTAATATTGTAAGTATCCGAGTATGTTTCTTTCTAATTTAGAAAACAAACGAACGCCCTTTCCCATAAGTTAGTCACAAATAGTCAATAAAATGAAGTAAACTGTGTACCAATATGCAGGCGTGCCCTACGGAGGCCGCGCCCTTGCACGAGTATGCCTATTGATATCTGAAGCTCGCCGACGCGAACCTATTACTATCTCTACTGATAGACGAACTAATATCGTATTAGTACATATTACTTATCTATTCTGCGCATTCATTTGCTATTGTGTCATTTTGATAGTTCCGCTTACTATATCTATACCAATATTATAAAGAGAAAAGATTTTATTGTTGGTTTGCATTGAACAGGCTCCGAAACACTCCTAGCCTGATTTGAAAAATCCTTTCACTTTAAAGTACTGTACCCCATTAAAAGTAAACTAACATAGGCTATAGTTATTTATGGTACAAGCGAGGTAAGTTGGTGATTACTTCCGATGCGCTATTGAGGCCCGAGCCGTCAGGCGAGGGTCTGAAGATAGCCGAGGATAGTAATCATCAATATACGCATGTACCATACAACGTTTTTCAACACATTTGCAAAGATTATCATTTTTCGCTAATAAATAAACAGTTTTTCTAATCGCGCGCATCCAACACAACAATGGTGATCGGCCAAAGACTAAAAGAATATATCTTTAAAAAAAAATCGAATGAATGAATGAATGAATGGAATCGACCATAGACCTACCAAAAGTAAGAAAACATAGTTGAAGTTTGTTTTTAAAATGTATGGACATAATTTTTTTGGTATCGAAACTTTTTTAAAATGAAAGCAATTTAATAAAACAGTCTATAACTCACTAGTGAATAAAACGTGTGATTATTCAACTGTTTTTGCACAAATAAGAGCCCCTTCATGAGCAAGTGTGTTGAAAAGTATATTATGTCTAGTTGCAGGTACCAACATAAATCTTTATTATAGTAAAAATATTTTTTATGACTCACATTACTGTGACTAATAGACAAAACAATCTCGTGACATTAGTAGATAATAAAAAATGATATGTGCTCTAACTCATTTTTAGGATTAAAATACATTCATTTCATATTCCGAAAATATTGTGTAAGTATACATATTTTTAAACAAAACTTTGGTGTTTAAATTTATGACCACGGGTTGTAAATGGTGGTCGCTCCCCGTAAAATACTGATTTTCACCAAAAAAGCGGACCCCATTTTCAGGTTCCGAAGAAGATATTTATTTCTAAAGTCTTAGGTATTCCAAAACATATTCCCTACTTCCTCCAGTAATGTAAATACAGAGAGTGAATCCCGAATTACAGCACCATTAGGCACGTTCACAGTAAGTAATGAAACCGGAATTCCAATTAATTATCTGTTACAAACGTAAATTAGTAAATTACGAGCAATTTTATTGTATTCTGTTTTATACAAAAAGTACAATAAAGCTGAAGGAAGCACACGACTGGATATCATCACGGGTGTTTGTTTCAAACAAAATGGTCACGCACATTATGGCCGCAATTAACAGCGGAGTTAGTTCCAATGGTAGAATAGACAGACACCCCTCTATTTATATTTACTTTTACACCCACAAGGTAAAAACCAGGTTTTGTTTTTCAAATATTAGAAGATGGCCACTATGGCCAGTCTATACTATGTATCAAATTGGATAATCCTTTTTTGTCGAATCTGTGCCCTGTCGCAAATTCTATATAAATAGGTACTTACATACCTACTAGTATTTATATCAAATTATATTACCTACTTGACAAAATGTTACCCAGATAGATATTATTTACTTATAAGTTAATTAAGTTCTCTTTTATATTATTATCACACTTAAGTCGAGATAAATTGGGCATTACCACTAATAAATGTCTTATAAAAACGCCGATAGATAAACTTAATATGTAATAACAATAAAATATATAGGTAAGTCCTATTAATTTATAGCTACAATTCGGACGGCTGGTGCGCCTAATTAATGACAAGAAAATCCTTGACTCAACCGTGACGAGCTCAACATATTTAATAGAAACGAAAATTAGTTATAATTAGTATACAACTGCGAAATTTTGAAGGCGGGGAATATATTTCCACTTCCACCAAGTAACCACGAAGGTTTCAAGTAATATACTTTGATACGTAAGTCTGAAAAATACCTCAGCGGTCTAGCTAGTGTGTCTTGCCTGTCTAGGAAAATTTCCTGTTCGATAAACGGTTAGATAAGCGTATATTAAATATCTCTATTGAAAGTGAAATTGACTACACACTTTCGCATCTATTAGTAGGACTAATATGAAGTGCTTATTACAGTAAAAAATACTGAAGTTATGAAATTATGTTGCATGGCCACGCTCATGACTGCTATAATTACAATGATGTACCAAGAATCACACAATGTTGAACTACATCGTCATTTAATAGATCGATACTTGACTAATTCTTGCTCTTTATTGTAGAACTAGCTGTACCCCGTTTCACTCGCGATAATTATTACTAATCCGCTCCTATGGAGAGTCACTTCACTAAAACTAATACATTATAAATCAAGAGTCACAATAGAGTGATACAAGACAGTGGCGCCCAACTTTGAAGCGTGGAGGAAAAGCCGCTGAGTTTTATGCTACATTCTAGCTGTTCGCATAAAGGTGGACGTGAAACGCTTCGGTGCGAGCTCGTGGAACATCAACCATTTATAGGTGACGCGCATCTGTTTCACTGCTCGTTCGCTGGTAGAACGGGGATGGGGGAATTAAGTGGTACAATACTAATGCTTTTCAAATTAACTAACAACCTGACTAGATAACAATGCGTTGAAGCAAATTCTCAATGTGGTAATAAGCCTTCGAGATAACCAACCATCGAAATAGTGAACTTCAATAGACCTGCTGAAGTATGAAACCAGAGTTAAGTTATTCAGATTACCAACCAGTCAGTTGGTCACAAAAACAATTGCAATCGACGATTATTAAACGGCCTTGATGTAAATAACCTCGATAACTTCTCGCTCCAATAGAAGTGCGAATAAAAAATATTTAATATGTCGGTAACTGTTGCACAGCATAATTTAATTTGAATTGCAGGGAGGTTTTGTAGAGTCGCAGGAAATGAAAACTGTAACGCCAGATATTAATCTGCTAGTGAATAATTATCATACTGAATTGTCTTGTCTATAGTAATATATGAATTTCATATTAAGTAGCAGTAAAGTTTTATTAAAATGAAACAAATAAAACATAAAACCCTTATAAGATTCCCACATTAGTCAGATTTATATAAAACGCGTAGGTTATTATTATTAGGTAGTCGTGAAGAAAACGCAATTGTTAAATCAAAAATAGCAAATCTTTGATGTATTAAAGAATAAATATCAGTAATATTTTTACAGCGAAGCGCACCTCACCTTGCCACAAATATGTCTATTAGCAATGAAAGATATTTCCTGTTGAAATAATACATTTCATAACCGAGATGAAAGTAATTTGCTAATTTATGTTGGAGAAAATTGGAGATTGAATAAATATTGTCGATAGCTTCACGCGTGACTGCGACCGGTTCCAATACTCGGTAGAGAGGAATATGCATACGTTTTATATGTATATTTCTTATATTTGTGTTGTCCCGCGACTATACTTGTAATGTACTAGGAGTGCCCCGCGGATTCAACTGCCTAACTGCTTTTCTTAGGGTTATACACCAAAGTAGCAAGGAAAACAAAATTAGATCATTCTTTCCAGTTTTTACAACACGGTGTGGGAATAGATCTTTATCATTTTTCATCTTTATAAATTCGACGATTTAAAAGCAAATAAAAGTTTGTGAACAACTCTACGTGATTATAATTTCTATTATAACTCTATTAGTGAAAGAATTCTATGAACTTCAAAGCTTTTATTCTTCTTTGCTCAATTATTTACTAATAAACCTAATTAAAAGTTGTTTTTGTTAACCGATTAGCTGAACCAAAACATGCCTTTTCCTTTAATTCTACAACAAAAATGAATTTTTACATGAGTCACTGTTATCATCAATATTATAATCCGTGAGTAAACAGACTCGGTACACGGGAAATCCAAGCCATAAAATGTATATGTTTATAAAAATTATAGTTAAACCTACTGTTAGAGATAGTAATTATTAATCGTGATGTGTCTAACTACTTACACTGAATGTATGTTTGTATAATATGATACTTATAATAGCTTGTTCAAAATAAAAAAGCAGGATATGACCCACGTGCGAACGTGCCCGTTGTGCCCTTCCACCTGCACACGAGAAGACCTGATGGAGGCAACTAGCGCTGGTGTAGGCGTAGCTGGATTTTGGTCCGGGAAAATTTAGTATTATTTAGCATTTATTATTTTATTTTCTTTACTTAAATATATTATTTTGTGGCCATTGACACGATAGAAGAAGAAGAAAATCTGTGGTAGTAATTCGTGTAGTTTTGAAAATTGGCCTAGATATTCGAGATATGAGTAAAAGACTGAAAATAGGTACCTTCAAACCCCTTTTACACCCTCAGCACATTCAGAGTCCGGTCAAAATATACCCCTCCTTTTTGCTTAGTTGTAGTCTAGTAAAAAAAAACCTCTACCCTTTTTACAATGGTAAGCCTAATATGGCCCGCGCGTCGGGATTCCACCTCCGTATAAAGTGAGCCGCGGACCGGAGGCCAGTTTCCCACCCGTGTAATTCCCGAATCACTGGTAGATTAAACGTGTTTTTTTTTTCAAGTAAGTATTAGATTTGAGAATTCTTACATGCAATGATTAGAAATAAATAGGGTCTATAAATAATCCTTCATACTGTGCTAAATTCTAATGTGAGAGAGGCCTTTATCCAGCAGTATGATCTGACAGTCGCTAATCTGTATTTTACTATACATCCAATGAAGTCAAAAACATTATAAAACCCGTCTGTTGTAACATTATAATATGTATATTTGAAAACTTTTAATAGGTAAATATTAAAATTAAGTAATTTAATAATTGATAAATGTAAATTTCTAACTAAATAATTTTATTTGTGGTAAATACTTCCTCTAATTATTTCAAACTATAAATTCTTCCTCAAATTGTGTAGTACATCGATCAAGTCGAGGCTAGACGCGGTAATATGGTAGTAACAAACAATGCTCCACACAGCCCTTGAGAATATCTCATGCGAACTGACACATACAATGGCGGTCTGTTTGTGGGAAACACCAGGAATTCAATCTCAAATACATATTGTTTTATTATGACGTTAGCTATTTAGCTTTTTATAAATACTAAACAGTTCTTTGAACTGACTCTTGTGTGTATGATGTTGTGCGTATTTTCTGATACCTTTGATGATGGTAATTAAAATTATTGCTCAAATATTAGAGCGTTACTTATAATTATTACAGATATATGTTAAGTTAACATAAAAAAGTACCTAATTACATAGTTTTACTATTTCATAGACTGTTTTACTATTTCAACACTTAAACTTATCGGGACTGTGGCCCCCGGTTTCACCTGCCGTGGGAATTGCAGTACAATAATCGTATTAGTTTGGCATCAGCTCAATGACTAGATTTTACACCAATAGCAATAGGTAGGTACGTGACGCAGCCGAGCTAAGTACCGGAAAGCGGTCGCAAATGAGCCACAAAAACGAGCCGTGAAAAACGTTGAGTCATATCGCGTTGCTTTTCCTATACGAATACCAGTTTATTAATTGAGGGTATCATAGATCATCATCATCATCAAAGGCCTTTACATCTGTAACAGATGATTTAAGCAGTGTGTGGTGATATTGAGCGACATCTTCTCCGGTGACTAGTTAAACCGATGCGGGAACGGCAACAGCGTCCACACCTTGTGCAGGCGTGTGATGAGACAGGTGGAATATTGTCACTATCGTGCCGTTTGGCTCTTTGGACTGCGAGCCTATTAAACCAGTCCTTGTCATGAGTCTTTTGGCCCTCTTTAATGCAGTTTCTCCATTCAGTTCTATCTTCTGCCAGTTCTTCCCAGTCATGGGGTTTAATGTTGAAAGAGGTCAAGTCACGCTTTATACAGTCTTTGAAACGGAGCAACGGTCGCCCAACATTTCTCTTTGCATCCGCTATTGCACCTAGCATGACTTGCCTCGGAAGACGAGACGAGTCCATACGATGCACATGACCCAGCCATCGTAAACGACGCTGTTTGAGAAGAGCGGTAAAACTGGGAAGTCTCGCTCTTAGAAGAACTGCCTCGTTGGTGATCCTGTCTTGCCAAGTGATACCTAAGATATTGCGCAAACATCGCATGTGAAAAGCATTGAGTCGTCGTTCTTGCTTCGCATAAGACGTCCAGGTTTCCGCTCCGTACAAGAGTATGCTGAGGATGCACGCTTGGTATACCAGTATTTTGGTCCTGTCTGTGAGGTGGTTGTTCTCCCATACTCTTGTACGCAACCTCCCAAACATGGTCGATGCTTTACCTATACGTATGTCGATCTCTGTATTAAGTAGTAGGTTATTTGAGACTGTTGAACCTAGGTAGCAAAACTTGTCGACTACGTCCAGAGGGGTGTTATTTAAGTGTATAACAGGTCTTTCTACAGTTCCTTGTGCAAGTATTACAGTTTTCTTGGTGTTAATGGACATAGAGAACAGAAAACATGCATGTGAGAATTTGTCCAACATTGATTGAAGCTCATGAGATGATGTTGCAACAAAAGCAGCGTCGTCAGCAAAAAGGAGACTGTCAGCGTAGAGGTCTTCACGGTATCGCTTAGATTTTAAGAGGGAAATGTTGAAAAGTTTCCCGTCAGGCCTGGTATGAAGATGGATGCCCTGTTGATCATGGCCGAAGGCAACTTTAAGAAGCAGCGAGAAAAATATCCCAAATAGAGTGGGTGCCAAAACACAGCCCTGTCGGACGCCTCTGCTCATGTCAAATGGATCAGATGTGTTACCGTCAAATACTACAGATCCTTTCATGTTTTCATGGAAAGCTTTAATGAGATTGAGGAGCTTTGGTGGGCAGCCTATTAAGTTAAGTGCCGTGTAAAGGCCCTGTCTGCTTACAGTGTCGAAAGCCTTGTTAAGATCTACGAATGCAATGAAGAGTGGGGTTTGCTGTTCTCTACATTTCTCTTGGATCTGACGAAGTGTGAAAATCATATCAATAGTCGAACGTCCGGCCCGGAATCCGCTTTGGGCCTCAGGATATATGCGGTTGGCGAGATGCTGTAATTTATAAAGAATCACACGCCCGATGACCTTGCCGACAATACTTAGAAGGGATATACCGCGGTATGAATTACAATCGCCGCGGTCGCCTTTACCCTTGTACAGTGTGATAATGTTGGCATCTCGCAAATCCTGAGGAACCGTGCCCTCGGACCAGCATTTAACTAGTAATTTGTAGAGTAGAGGTGAGATGAAGTTAAATTTAAGCAACTCAGGGTAGATGGAGTCCCCACCAGGGCTCTTCCCGCACTTAAGATGCTTGATAGCTTGGAGCAATTCTGCTACTGTCGGGACGTTGTCCAATTCACTCAAGGTATCTAGTTTAGGAATTAAATTTATAACTTGTGGCTGTATGTCGACTGGTTGCGAATATAGGCTGGTGTAGTGTTCCATCCAACGTTGCGATTGACGCTTACAATCGGTTATGATTGTACCATCCGTTTCTTTGAGCAGAGCAGTTTTTTTAGGTACTGGACCGATAGCTCGTTTAATGCCTGAGTATACCCCACTAAAATTACCCGAGTCGGCGTACCATTGAATGCTTTTGCAAAGCTCAAGCCAGTACTTATTAGCGTAGAATCGACAGATCCGTTGAAGCGCTGACTTGGCCTTAGTAAGTTCGTTACGGGTTTTTATATTGGGGTTTAGCCGATGGTTTTGAGCAGCAAGACGCTTTAGGTCAAGAAGAGGCATTATGTGCTCGCTGTTTTGTATAAACCAGTCCTCACTCCTAGCTACCTGGTAACCAAAAGCTTCTGCAGCTGTCTCAGACAGCACTTTCTTTACATGCTCCCATTCTTCTTGCAAGGACATATTGGGATCCCAAGACGAGGTCTCCGCTTCTACCAGCTCCTTATAGAAATCAACCTTGTCTGCTCTCTTGGTGTGCGTAAGGTTGATTCTCTTTCTTCCCGGCGGTCTGGAAGAGTGAATCTTTTTACGAGCGATGGCTAGCTTTGTGACAACTAAAGAGTGATCGGTGTCACAATCTGCACTATGAAAGGAGCGCGTGTGGAGAACATAACGAAGGTCTCGTCTCCTGGTTAGGATCACATCGAGTTGATGCCAGTGTCCAGAGCGCGGATGCTTCCAGGAAACTTTATGCTTGTCCTTCCCTCTAAAATAGGTATTAGTAATACACAGCTTCTGAAGAGAACAAAATTCGAGCAAGCGTTGACCGTTGTCGTTAATTTTGTCTATACCGTGTTTACCTAGACATTCTGGCCAGGCGGTGTTATCCTGGCCCACTCTAGCATTAAAGTCACCTAGGATGTGAAGGTGATCACTAGGAGGCACCGCATTCACTGTTTCTGTGAGCTGCTCGTAGAAATGATCTTTGCTCTCGATGGTCGAGCCAAGTGTCGGAGCATACGCTGAGATTAGGGTGATGAAACCACAATTACTGTTGAGTCGCGTTGTCATAATACGCTCAGAAACCCCTCGAGGTGGTTCAATTGAGGAGAGTAAATCATTGCGGATTGCAAACCCTACACCATGCTCACGGTTGTCGTCTTGGCTTTTTCCTGACCAGAAAAAGGTGTAATTGGTTTCTTTGAGGGACCCTGTGTCAGGAAGTCTTGTTTCTTGGAGAGCTGACACAGCGATGTTCAGTCTAGTCAGCTCAGTATCAATCACAGAAGTTTTGCGCAGATCTTGTGTGCAACCTGAGCCTCCACAGGTGTCCGGGAGGCCTGTCCTCATAGTACGGACATTCCATGTCCCCAAACGCATGGATAAGGGAGAATCATTTTTTGATTTATTTTTCTTCTTGTGCGCAGGTGTTTTAATTTACAGCACCAGCTATCTAGAATTTGTCTAGTGTTCCCCTCACCCTAAGGAAACAAACCAGTGCTGAGGCGGACCAGTACCTTATTGGCCGGGGGCTGCCCAGCTGAAGCGGGCGGTAACTGGTCAGTGGGTCTGCGATGGACCCTCCCACTGTCGAGAACGACCCCTGGCGCCCGCGCTTACGCCCATGTGCGCAGACTTATCACCGGTGACTGCCATTCTCCGTGTTGGTTTCTACGCTGCAAAGCGTAGGTGAAGTGCCCTCTCCACAGACACTGCATCGCCTGGGACACAATTTAGAAGGTGCAGGTTTGCCCACTGCCTACGCCTCTCTCTCGGTCTTACCGACTGAACCCACAGGAACGACGAGTCGCTACGTGCGGAGCCGGTTCGACTGCAGGACCTGGCTTACGCCTTACGGAGGTACCATTCCGGGTTGAAAGTGCATACGGAGTTTTCCTTCTCGGTGCAGGTGGTTTTGCATACGTATGTACCTTAGTCGCCTTCTACGACACCTCGGTAAGAGTGAGGGGGAGTCTATTCTAATCTGCCGGAAACCCACGGCTAAGATAGAAGTAGACATAAAAAAGTTCGCAGTATTTATCGATAACATTTTTAATTCTATTACATATATATTATATACTTACATATAAGTATATAGATATTTTATTTATATAACTTTAGCTAGGTATACATACATTTTATTTATAAATTATTTTAAAAGGCAAGTTCTTTTTAGACGCATTTTATTATACTTAGCTAATTCAAATATTTTTTACATATACATACTTTATTTCTTTTATTATTAACCAATTAAATTCGGATAACTTGAATAATAGTTATACCATTTGAAATGAAGTTTGAAAAAAATATATGATGTTTATGAGGTCCAAAACTAAACGAAATTTTTAGATTTTTATATTTATTTTGGAGCGTAAAAATTCAATATTAAAAAAAACAAAAACATTTGTCTTTTTAAAAGCTAAACGAATAAATAAATAGTTTCATCCGTAAAGTTTGCATAAATCAAGAAGTCAATATATAATTCAATAAAATATTAATAGAAATATTTTTATTGCAAACAGACATATCTACTTTATATTTGTATTTACAATATTTACAACTTATTGTCTACATAATAATTATAATATTATTATAGTATCGAAAACTATTTCGAATTGAATTACTTATTAGGCCGGTTTACTACTCGTTGATAAGTTTCATTATAATATAATAGTGTTTACATTTGGGTGGAAAACAAGACTAAAGTCAAAATAATTCTAAAAAGAATAAATATTTTTTAAAAACAAGCTTTTTATCTTTTATTGCATTGTCATGGGACTTACATAAGTATGCCAAATTTCAGCTCAATCGAATAACCAGATGTGGTCGAAAAATGGCTTGCAATATTTGATTACAGGCGGGACAGGTGAAGCTGAATAAAAGCTTGTAAAAATAGACTTACTTCTTGTAGGTAGCATAGGTTCTTGTATCATAATTTATTGAATATTTTAACTTTAACATATTTTTTATATAGGATATGTATCCTATTGATTTTTTTCAGTATTAAATATGTATAAAACAAAATTTCGAGTAACGATGGCAATTTCCCAAAAAAAAAGATAAATATATTTAAGAAAAATCGTTCTTTAGCAGTACAAAAAGTTTAAGTTTTGTAATCACCCAAATATAAGCACAACTTTAATTAAAAACAACACACAATTCTAAAATAACATTTAAATACACATTTATTTATTATTTACTTAATTATGATATAAAGACAGGTACACAAAACATTATCATATAGCGATATGTTTAATAGTTGTGTTAACAACCGATTATTGTATGTATAAAGGTACGTTTAGATATGTAACAAGTTATAAAATGTTACAATCCCTGATTATATACATGTCTAGATGTAAAATTGACCGGCTTAAATAAAGACTACTATATTTGGTGGACTCGCTTCTTGTTTCAATCACCCAACACTCACACATATAATAGAAGTATCATAGAAGCTCCTATGAAAACCAAGTTTGAATCTACTGATTCGGAAACTACATCATATACCGACTTCAAAAAGGAGAAGTTTCCTAATTCGGTTGGTAGAACCGTCGATAGTTTGGTACGAACCACATTCATATAATTGTGTAAAACTGACAGATTGCTGCTTTTAATTCTATACGACTCTTAGGGCCTATTTCACGATCTTCAAGTAAAGTTCCGAGTGACTACTCACAAGTTTTGACTTTGTCATTTGATATAACTCGCTTTACTTGGTGAGTAACTTTACTTGAAGAGCGTGGAAAAGTCCCATAAAAATAGGAATATAAAAATACGTGGCATGATTTTTACTCAGCCAGTAAAATTAATGAATATGAAACTTATAGATAACATGTCTGCTGGCCGTCTTAGTAAATGACATCTTTATGTATGACTATAAAAACCGCAACATAGTACAAATTGGAGCGTCAGTTGCCATTCAACGGGTTAAATAAAAGCTAACCATAACCACATAAGGAAATCCATTGACGAATATAAAACTAAATAAAGCAATGACTACTAAATATATCGACAATCATAATAATGTGCATTTTATGGCCATACGTGTGATGGAGGTTCCATTGATGTGTCTCTTTAAAACTTGATATCATCAATACTTACTTAATGCAAAAGTTACTAACATATACGAGTAAGTACATATTTATGTGTTTAGTCCATAGCTGGTGACCAGTTCTTAAAAGCGTTGATTTGATACAGAGATTGTTTCTTGAAGGAAGTTATACGATACTTCCCCTATGAATCTATGTGAGAGGTAGGCGCTAGTTATGAAGTGCAATACGTTAAATCATTAGTTTATTCCATCAATTTGAAGATGCTTATATAGAAGTACCTAATATAGGTAAGTTACAATTCTTACTTTCTTACATTTACTTAAAAACAAAAGACGTCTAGATACGATGGTTATGTAAGGCGATATCTAAATAATAAAGTATAAGTATGTGTACAATGACTGATGTTTAGCTACATCAGTGGCATCATCACGCTATTTCCTCAGAAGCAATTTATCATAACATCACAATAACAAAATGCTTTTATGAATCTAAAGGATGAAAAAACCTTGATAAATGACCCACTTTGTTCACGACTTTGCTCGCATAATTACAGTAAAAAACATTTGGGCTTTACATACACATATCTAATGATAATTGTCTTGAGGTTATTCTTACATTTTCCCACACATTGCGCGGTCAAAGTTGATTGTTCAAAGCGTAATGAACTTCATAGTAAGTACTTACTAATGAATATTTATAAAGCAAAAACAATACTTCTTTATAATATGGCGGCCAAGAAAGCCATAACACAGTTACGACTTAGTTTGGACTTCTGTTTGTTCATTTAAAGAAACTTTTAGCTATTTGCCAAAAGTGCCAAAACCCGGTTCGATTTGCTATTTCAAAGTTCAAACTATGGCACGAATTTGAGATACTCAACACGCATTAGGAGGGCGCGGTGATTAAGTAGATATACCTCCTTACTGTACTAATATCATCAGTGAGAGAGGGGCTTTTCCCTGCTGCGAAATTTTACGTTCAATAGTAAATGTTTCGAAAGAATAACCTTTTCCAAGTTAAAAAAATCCATCAAAGTCGCACATGTTTGTTAGAAGCAAATACAAACGCAATCTGAATGTCTGACATTGTAATTGATACCTAGAAGCAGGTCATTACGAATAGATTAAGAACCTACTACTAAATATGAGTATGTGTACTGTAGATATGCTAATTCTTAATGTAAACAAATAATATGACACGCATTTAGGCAGATTAGAACTACGAAAATGTGATTTCGTATTTAATGAGGAAAGTATTTTATAAAAAAAAGGGGGGAAAAAAGGTTTCAAATTCAGAATTATATATTCAGTTTAGACCTTATAAAAGCACTTATAGATGACTAAGGGCCGATTTTTCCATCGCCAGATAACTTTTATTCGACGAATAAAATTGACGTTTGACAGATTTTGTATGAAATAAGTGTCAAAATTTCAAAGTTATTCGTCGAATAAAGTTATCTGGCGATGGAAAAAACAGCCCTTTAAAGATTATAAAATGTCGTATGGCGCTCTGGGTGGTGAAATCGCTTCACGTAAAATAAAAGCCATTCCGAAAAATCAGGTAAAAACCACAGATCATAAAATACTGAAAACCGACCCCAAAATAGACATGGGTAATGGGTTTGGACGAAGAAGACAATACGTATCTATTACAAAAAAAAAATACTTTGATAATATAGAGAGAATCTTGGTCGTGATCCTTATTCTATGAATTTTAATAAAAATATCAGTTAGCTTAATGAGGTTGCTAATGTAGTTTAATGCCAGACATCCTTGTCATTAATACCTATAAATTGTAGGTAGGTATTATAGGTAGACTATAGTGTTCGTTTTACTGAATTTAGCTACTGACAATAATATCTGTGTTTACTGTTGAAATCCCATAAACACTGAAATCAATTCCGATAGTCTCGGTGCAGCAGGAAAATGGCTGCTTTTTATTTGTCCGCTGGTAATGGTGGTGGTTTAAAGATTTTTTTTAAATAAAGACTAAAAGAAACAATTTTTAAAATAAAAAACCCGCGTCTTCTTGACGTTTTGCCAACACGTGTATTAGGCTCGTGTTTTCTATTATAAAATTGAATAGTCAAGTAAGAACCGACATACCGTTATAATATAAACAAACAGTCGTCACCTGATAAACAAATTCGTCGCTTGATAACACTTTTCTTACTAATTTGATAAAGTTTATGACTCTAGTAAGGAAACAATAATATGTTTGTTTCAATCAGTTTATATTAATATAAAATTATCTCTTCAATTCATAGTTTAAAGTCAAAATACTTAAATCCATGCGATCTTAGAAACTAGTTTAAAAGTTACCTCTGCCTTTTTTACAGAAATTCCTAGCGAAAGGAACAAAAAAACTGTTTCTTAAATTCCGCTGGTTTTTACGTCATCGATAAAATAATCATTGTTGGTATAGGTATTAATAGAAACCCAAAATTATGAAAAGAGGACATAATGAATATAAAAGTTGACGACTAATAGGAAATACTGGACGATAAGACGCGTTTTGCCAAACACACAGCATGGTAGTACAAGAGGTTTACCATAGAGGTATGAGGTCTGCAAAATATTGGAAAGTTATAGAGCAGATTCAGTTCTACTACTCAAAGTGTCATAAAGTTTGACGAACATTCGAAGGTTAACAGAAGATACAATGCTTATTTGAAAAAAAATTGATGGAAATAATTAATTTACTTATACATATTTGTGTTGTGGATTACAAGGCCAGAAAATGTATTTAAGTTTATGTGCATTTTAGCCAATTTTATAGGTTTTATATAGTTAAACTGATTGTCTTCAGTATTCGTCTCTGGGAAAGTGTATAAAACTGTTGGTCAATTAAATTGTATCTGCAAATAATTATTTATCGACTTCCCAGTACTGCCATAGATGAGATCGGATATTTTTAAAGTTATTGTTTGATTTTTATAAGTGGGTTTTGTTGTTGGTTGAAATTTTTACTGTTAAAATTCCTGCTTAAAATAAGTATTAAAATGAGGTAAAGTAACATAAGGTGTACACGTAACATTTAAAACAAAATATTTGTATTCTTACCTATGTAAAAATAATTGAATTATTTCCTCACAAAATCCAAGGTTCACACAAATTACACTTAAAATAATTATTATAATAATATACTTAATTTATATTTGCACAATATTGTTTATCAAATAATTCGTTGCAAAATAAATTGTATGTAATTATTTTATTTCCGCGCCAACAGTCCGCCCGCCAAAACAATACGTGCAGTCAACAACAATAATGCTCATAGACTAATTTATTTTTCCTTCAGTGACTCGCGCAGCAAATAAAACTGGCTGAATACAAACCAGCCAAGATAAATAGTTGTAAACCAGAGCAAAGTTGGCACCTTTTGTTTACATTTTACGTATAGTTGCGTAATAGTGTGAATGGGTGATTTGTTAGCTGTAGGCTTCATTTTAACTAATTGTTTTATTTATATTAGAAGAGTGAATATCCCGGCGCCTAAATTTGCGTGGCAACTATGAAATCGGTACTAAAAAATATAGTTATAATGTTTAAAACTTTTTTTTTGGTTAGATGAAATAGTCACCTATGTGAGGCACTAAATATTTCATTACTGGGATTAATAGGTACTCCAGAAAAAAATGTTAAACCTCGAAATCTTTCATCGCCGTGTCTGTCCACAACTCACCTTGATGTGTATTATACCTCCTTGATGAAAACCTATTGGTTGAATACATTGAAACCTAGTTTTATATGATACTTGGATAGTTAAGGTATTGTTACGGAATACACTTAATCAAATATTTAAACAATACAACGAATGGTTACTAGAAAAACATTTGTCCCAGAACTTCCTTTCATCGCCATGTCAAAAACATTTTTAAACATATTGTTCCACCTAAAGACTTGCGTCTCCTTCTCTGTGTGCTAAACGTTGCCCAATAGTACCGCCTCAGTGCTCGACGTGGAAGGACGTGTCCACGTGCCTGCGTTTTCAAGCTATAAATGTAAGTGTATCCCATTTTTGTTACAGGACATTTTTTCTTTCATCGCCGTGTATAGGTATAACTTCTATTTGAACAAGTTTATACTCTTGATTGAGCATTCGATAGAATGCCCATACTCTTCTGTTTATTTGTGAATTGTTTAGTTCTTAGGATACCTAATAGATTTTATGTAATTTAAAATTTTCGACTCGTTTCTCATCGCCATGCTTTCATTTCCGTGGTTTCCATAGCAAATATTTGCTATGGCAATGAAAAAAAAGACACGGCAATGAAAAAAATTTCATTGCCGTGTCTTTTAAAACAAATTAGTTTCATCGCCGTGGCCAGGTCTTTCATTTCCGTGACTTATATTTTCATCGCCATGGTATGATAGGCAAGGAAAGCATATTTACTGTGATACAGTGTACCGAATACTGACATATATATCGTCCTCCTTGACGTGTCCGTCAACGGCGAGCCTCGGCTTAATGAGCTCGGTCGTGAGCTCTGATATGGCTTGCAAAGCCTGTATCTTTCGACCGCGATTATGTCGGTGCCCGATGACCGCGGTTTGCCATACGGGTAAGAGTTGAGACGGACTATGTTTAGGCCACCTTTTCTAGGCCCCTCCTCTATGCAGAGGTAAGCAGAGCGATCCTAAATAGGGCTGCTTAGTCATCAGACGTGCTGCCGAACCCAACTTCCCGCCTCAGTCGAAGCCAGGAGCGACCACTCTCGTCAGACCGCCTATGTGCAGGGAAACAGCTAAGAACCGGATTCACCGTGAACCGAATTCCCACCGTCGCCCCGTCGCCATAGGACTTCAAAATCCGAGACCGAAATAATGCCGAGGTTCATCTGCGCGAGAATAATTTATAGTGGGTAAGCGGTTGCGCTGGTGCAAACCCACTCTCTCGTCCCGCACTGCCAGGCCCCGGTGGACCAGTGACCTGGTACGACCGGTGGCAGGAGGGATGCAGTGGATTGGCCGCGAGCTATATTAGACCCTAGCAAGCGCCCTTCAAGGCGTACCACAACACCTTGCTGCATCGCCGCAGACGCCGAATACTGACAGTACAGTACTCGTCAAGTAATATCTCTGCAATACGACAAAAGACTTAAGTAAAAATTAATAAGTACAGTAAATAACTCATTTGTATTTACTGTACTCCTTCTAGCTCGTTTTCTTGATTCCTTAAGATCGTGTCCGTTCTGATACACTGTAATGGAGTCGTGTACCAGCCGTTCCACTCCGCTCTGTCTTCGGTTCTTCTCAGAGAGCTCTAATTGAGAGCCCTGTTATTGCCTTGATCAGGTTTGAGCAACGGGTAGGTCGGGTAGGTCTACCTTTCCCGCCACAACCAGCTTGTCCAGGCTGTATGACTGTTGTAGCTCCAAATGTGACCAAAGTAGGTCAGGACTCGTAGGTAACATATCGTAGACAGTCTTGTTTTTACGTCAAGTAGTTCTAGAATAGACTTATTCGTACGTCTCGATGTTAACGGTATGTGTGGCATCCTTCTCTAGCACCACATCTCGAAAGCCTTAATCTTTTTTCGATCTACAGCGCGTGGATAGACCAGGACTATCAACTATTCCAGATTATCAACATTTTGCTTATTGCTTGCCCATCTCCACACAAATTCGAATCTCTTTCTCGCAGCCTCTCTGATTACTGATCATCCAGCCTAGGTATACAAACTTGCTCATAAATTCCAGGTCTGACAATTCTCCTGTGCGTGTGATCTGTTCAGCTCGGTCAATGACCATAACCTTTGTCTTCGACTTGTTGACCTAAAGTCCTACTGTCTCGGTTTTGCGTTCTACTCTGCTGAACATTTCAGCAAGTTCGTGCTCAGAGGATGCGGCCAAAGTAGTGTCATCTGCATATCGAAGGTTGCTGATCTTGTTCCTGCCAACAGTAATGACTCCCACCCACCCTTTTAAGGCTCTCCTACTTATATAATTTCTATAGTTATCATGGTTATTAGCTCTCAAATTATTATGATTATACAGCGTTGAAATATTTCGTGTTTCCGATATTTCAACGCTGTTGCAAGCGCCATGATCACGGATGAACTCTCCTACTTATATTTCGTATATCCTATAGTATTCGCCATAGATGTTAAATAGAAAAAGGAACTCTTTTTCAGCCTGCTAATCCGGGATGATATGCAACATAATCTTACTGGCATGGGATATAAGTGCCACAGTCCGGTAGGGTGCACATTCTTTTTTTACCCAGAATAGGCTAGAACTTGACTATAACTCACCTGATGGAAAGCGATGGTACAGCCTAAGATGGAACGTGCACACCTAGAAGGTACCTATTGACTCGCGACTTAAAAAGACCCAGATTGTATGTTTAATTTGTATGTTCCAGTTTCAGAACAGAGAAGCTGTGCAGGGAGTTCCACACTCTCGCTATTCGCATTATAAAGGTGGACGCGAAACGCTTCGTGCGAGCTTATGGAACATCTACCATGTATGGGTGACGTTTATCGGTTTCCCTGCTCATTCGGTGGCAGAACGGAGATGGGGGAATTAAGCGGTGTAGTTCCGATGCGCACTCTCCAAAATGTATCCGATAAAAAACCCATAGGCTAGCAACTTTTTGCCGGTGCTCAAAACTCTGGAGTCTCTTGGTACGCTTCTCTAGGGCCTCCAACCCCTCAAGTTGATATTTAGCTGATCCATCCTAAAGGTGCGAACAGTACTCCATGCACGACCAAACTTGTGCTTAATAGAGTTGGAGCAGCTGTTCTGGAGTGAAGTACCGTCGCATCCTTGAGAGGACGCCTAGCTTTTTTGCAGCCAGTTGAGCCTTTGACTCAATGTATGAACCAAAATTGAGGGTTGAGGTCAGCGTTATTCCAAGAAGGTCAGGGTGGTCCACTATAGGTAAGGATACACTCTGGAAAATAGGAGCCAGTTCAAACAGCGTCTTCCTTGCGGAGAAAAGACCCGCCTGGGTCTTCAAGGCATTGAACTTGATTTCTGATTATTGATGAGACTTGATTTTTGATTAGATTGGCATCGCTCCAATCGGAGACTGCCCGAAGGGAAAAGTTCATGTGATCGACCATAGCCTCTCTTAAATACTGTGTCTCGGCCGCACTAGCACGCGGGATGGATATGTAATCCTCTACAACTGTGCAATCATTTGCATACTCATAGGTTCTGGGCTTTGGCAGATCATTAATATGCAACAGGAAAAGTGTTGCAATGAGTACTAACCCTTGGGGAACACCGGCATTAATCGCCATTCGATCGGACGAGCATCAATCAAGAACGACCCGTATCGATCGATCCCGCAAGAAGTCCGATATCCACCCACACAAACTAACAGGCAGACCGTATGATGAAAGCATGCTTATAAGGCACGTAATTTTGTGGACCCCTTCTTGAGCAGGGGGATCAAAAGCGATTCTTTCCAATCTTTAGGTCATATATCATAGGGGTTTTATGTTAATCTTATAAAGAAATTCGATCAATTATTATCATTCGATGTGGCGTAGATAACCCGTCTGGGGGAGTATGCCTCTCCTTCTCGGAGACAGGCGTGTATATATTGTATGTTAGGATAATATAATACTCATGTCAGTATACAAAAAAAATGTTTTATGTATGGATTTTCATTTCCGTGGTGATTCTTTCATTACCGTGGGACAGTTCTTTCATTGCCGTGGACGCTTGTTTCATTGCCGTGCACGCATGTTTCATCGCCGTGGCATGAAATTTTTAAACTTGTGTTATTCGTTAGTTTTTTAAGTAATCAGCTTGATAATAAGCAAGAATACATACATTATCAAGAAGTATAATAAACGCTAATTATTTTTGAAAAAAACTTAAAAACAAAAAAATCCACGGAAATGAAGATTTTTGGGCACTTGTTGAAATTCACTCAGAATCTCTTATCGGTATTTTCAGAATAACAAAGCTTTATTTTATCAACGCGCAACGGGCCGTGATTGAACTTGCCAATTAATGACTAAATTATAATTAAGTAGGCATTATTTTTACTCATGTTTTGATAATATTTATATTGTGACCATTGCTTATAAGTACTAACTGGTCATTTAAAAACTAGAATAACAGTTTAGCTAGAACTAAAATACCTGGACGTAAATTATTCGACCAAGTCGAACTTTGTGTTACTTTATTTGACAGTCTCACTAGGTACCTATTTCATATTCAGTGAGAGTTTTTTCTTTATCATAGGTAAGTATATTTTATTTGTTTCTCAAAATGAAACGCAAAGTTTTATTTCCCGCCAAAGTGTAAAAAGTTACAAGAGATTTTTTTTTTCATACAGTCGGGGATAAGTATATCCCTCTTATATCTCTTGTATATCAGTTAGCAAATTTTTGCTCTAGCTACAGTATATATCCAGAGTGGAGACAGGGGAATACGTTTAACTGAAAAAATATGTTTCCTTAGTTATTAAATACCGTTAGTATTATAAGATCCGTGTAAATATGTAAAAAACATTGTTTATCTTTAAGTTAAGGTTTCTTAATAGTTTCGTAACTTTATTTTCTTTTAAGATAGCAACTGAAGTACCTACATGTATCAGCAATAAAATATCCACTTATCATTTCGCTAAGATATTTAATCAAAATAATCTTTGAAAATGTTGAAATTTTATTGCGTATTCGAATGTTTCTCAATTTTTAGAACAATTATTTGAGTACTTGCCTATCTATATGTACTTTAAAACTGTTTTACGTCTTTTAAGTATGTCAAAATTCAGTAAATTTCACGAGATAATAGTAGGTAAGTATCTTATCCGATAATCTTCAAGATGAAATTGATAGATATAAGTAAGTATTTGGTACTTATTTCACAATATCTTTTAGGAATTTAGGTTCTATTAGATATTTCAATATTTTTCATGTAGGAACTTATAGGTAAATTTATTTATTTATTTAGGACATAAGTGAAAATTACATTTTTGCTTACAATAAGTAACTAAAACTAAAATTAAAAGTAAATGCATTTTCGATTATATGCCACAGCATGCACAAAAATATTAAAAGGGAAAAATTAAAATTTAAAAAAAATACAGTGTTTTATCATAATCTGAATAAAAAACAAACACTAACAAAAAGCAAAAAGGTAAAGATTAGGTAAGTACTTACTACTTTTTTTTTTGTCAACCTATAGTGTCCCACTGCTGGGCAAAGGTCTCTCCCAAACATTTCCAACCATCCCTATCCTTCGCAGTGTCCCACCAGATACTGTCGAAATCATTCGCTTTTTCTCGACCTCATTTATTATCATCATCACTTACTACTTATAGTTTTTTTTTTTTAATTTATAACACATCCAACAAATATTAAAAAAACGGAAGTTTGATTATGTTCAGAGGCGCCTGTTAAAAATTATTGGCGCCCCTGCTTTTTTTTCTTTCGCCATATGTGGTAGGCCCCTATAATGAATAGGTAGGTACTTAGAAAAAAATCTAATTCTTTAACCTTAAACAATATGTAACGATAATATTTAAAATTACAATTTCATGAAAGTGAAACATTTAATGTACCTACCTAAGTATATTTAGAGGTCACAATAAATTCAAGGCTTTATTACAATTTACACAGATGTTTTATATAAAAGAAAAATACCTAAAACATTGTGATCTGAAGATAGTAAAGTGAAATTCATATTAATATCAAGATGGATGATTACGATGCGATAGATGCCTCGCTGGTCGATGCATGCGCAGAGCACGCGACACACGCCTTCCAAGAAATAGCGTGCAATAAATCGTTCAAATTATATTACTACTACCGATTATTATAAATAACCCTTCCGAGCCAGTAAACCGATTATTAAATAGAATACAAAGACGCCTTGTTACTTGGTTCGATAATTATGAATGTTTACCTAGATATCAATGTTTTATAGGTAGTATGTAGATTTTGATCATCGCTTCCTTTTGTTCATACCTAGCTGTTACATTGTTGTAGGTAACATAACGTAGTTATACCTTAGTGCTTACACCTGTTTGTTTATATTGTGAATGCTTTTCTCCACCACACTAAAGGGAGTGATGTGGGGCTCTTCTCCTACAAAAGACAGGAATTCAAACCATCCAGAAAGATATATTGGACGCCCTTACTAATTTAATGAGTGGAGATCGCGCACAATCCGACGCCCTCCCGCCAGGTGGATTGACGACCTAAAGTAGGTGGCGGGTAGCGGCTGAATGCGCTTTGCGCAAAGCTGAGAACTGAGTGTGGTGGCGCGGCAAGGGGAAGGCTTAGTTATGTCCAGCAGTGGATGATTACGGGCTGACGATGATGACTAATTAAATATTTTTTGTATAAAAATGTGTAGTCTACAATATTTGTTAGATTTTTTTAAATGATCAGGGGATAGCTAAATACTCCGTGGATTTTATTCATTCTGTGCACAGCACATGAAGGGAGCTGCTGTCTGTCATTGCTGTCCTGTCTTGTCATGAGTCAGTAATTGTCAATTTGTCTTGACACTATCGTGCAAATGTCATGTCCGTCCGTCATAAAAAGTGAGTTTTGTTCGATTGGTTTGGTGTTTGGTTGGTCGTCATTGGATTTTATACGACGAATTTTTCCCTAAATGAACTAGAACATTCATAAATAATAGTTTTTATATAACTTAAATACCCAATTACCCGCCATGTATTAATTTACCAACTAAACATTTAACCCAGTCTATGGACTTGCCCTAAATTATACAGTATTAAATTCCCCTCAATCACGTAGTTCTATCAAATTCAACAACAAGAATCAAGACCTGTGATGGAAACCTACATCAATACAATCGCGAAAGGGAAAAAGTTGGGCTTAGAGGGATATAAATGAACTTTTAGTTTAGTAGAAGTGTGTTTATTGTGAAGGGAAACTAGTTGGTCGTAGATCGACGGATTTTATGTGCGCGTGACGGTGACATGAGCACAAACAACAAGCGGCGCGGAGCTAGCAGTTCCAGTTGTTCTGTGACCGGGGTGCCCGCCATCGTGAACGCACCGACAGCCATGTCCGCCGACCTCGCGTCGCTCTTCGAATGCCCTGTATGTTTTGACTATGTACTGCCACCAATCCTGCAATGCCAGAGCGGGCACCTGGTGTGCTCCAGTTGCCGGCCCAAGCTCTCCTGCTGCCCGACGTGCCGCGGACCGCTCGGCAACATCCGCAATCTCGCCATGGAAAAAGTCGCAAGTAATGTTATGTTCCCTTGTAAACACTCCAACACAGGCTGCACTGTAACCCTCGTCCACACTGAAAAGACGGAACATGAAGAAGCGTGTGAATTCAGACCGTACTCATGCCCTTGCCCGGGGGCCTCGTGCAAGTGGCAAGGCGGCCTCGATCAGGTGATGCCGCACTTGATGATGTCTCACAAAAGTATTACAACTTTACAAGGAGAAGACATTGTATTTTTAGCCACTGATATCAATTTGCCAGGGGCAGTGGACTGGGTCATGATGCAGTCATGTTTCAATCATCACTTCATGTTAGTACTTGAAAAACAAGAGAAGTTTGATGGACATCAACAGTTCTTTGCTATTGTTCAGCTTATAGGCTCCCGTAAAGAAGCTGAGAACTTTGCGTATAGACTGGAGCTGAATGGGCACCGTCGCCGGCTGACGTGGGAAGCCATGCCAAGGTCCATCCATGAAGGAGTCTCTTCTGCCATTTTGAATTCAGATTGTCTTGTGTTTGATACATCTCTAGCGCAACTTTTTGCTGACAATGGAAACCTCGGCATCAATGTCACAATTTACAGGGTGTAAAGATAATAATAATTTTAGTTTAAAAATGTAAATCAGAATCAAATACTGGTTAGCATTTTTTAATATCTTAAACACCCTGTATAAAGCTTAATCACATTTTAATCATATATTGTAGTAAACAATCACTTTGTTTGGCTCTTAAAACAGTATTATCATGATAAATTGCATTAAAAATTAATCAAATTGGTTGCGCATTTAATACTTACTTTGAATTTACCAACAATTCATGATCAATGTGAAAGTCGGCCAAAAATATATATATTGTATTCCCTATTTTGTTTGTAAATGTGTGTTCATCTTAGTTTATAAGTAGTGGAAGTAAATTTTCAAGTGAATATAACTGTTCGCTTTAGGATTGCCTTGTGAAATGTAAAACATGGATATATAGAATATGTAATTATGACATCTCGGGAGTAAAATGTGATTATATTATTCCAAATGAAGAACAAATGATTTGTGTTTATTAGATTTACTTGTATATTGACAAACATAAAGTAAGACGAAGCGGATGTACTGTTGTAGAGGATTGTTTCTCGTCACCAACTGACTGACTGATTAGCTACTCCATCATTCCCATGGTATACTGACTCTGACTGTGCCTCTGAAGTCTTTTGTGTTGCCAGAATTTTTGTTATATTGAGACAATAAGGCCAGTGTGTTACAAATCTAATTATTAAAATATAAAGATGTGTGACCAACTTTCCTTTAATAATTTTGTAAATGTTTGTTGTTGCCTAATGTTGTGTGGCCTACATCACTTCTACTGTCTTCAATATGGTAACATTTCAAAACATTGTTTTATAACATGTTCATAGCAAACTAGACTTCGCTTTTAATATTTTTTTTCTTAGTTTATTAAATTTTTATAATCAAAACCTGTACATTTTTCTTATTTTTTATAGTGAATGTGACCTACATTGTTATGTATATAAATTCACAATAACCAAAGATCAAAAGTTGATCCCTGCTAAATGGAGTACCTAGTATAAAATATGCTTCTTTTTATTATCTTTATCATCAAAATCAAGATAATGAGCAATTAAAGTAAATAAAATAAAAAATGGCTCACTCCGTTTTATGTTCCAAGAACCAACAGTAGTAACAGACTGCATTTATATACATGCACAAACATTAAACAGCGAATAATTATTGCAAAATAGTGTCTAAAATTCTCAGACTGAAGCATCTATCCGATTTAATTTCATAACAATATAATTAAAATTTAATTTACCATAAAAGTATCAATGTATCTGAAAATATGTCCTTTGTTGCTATTCATTAATAAATTTCATATGATTTCTTCACAAGAAACAAGCAATATTCATTAATAAATTTCATATGATTTCTTCACAAGAAACAAGCAATATTAAATATAACATAAAATGTATGTGATATATGAATGAAATCCCCCGTGCACTTAGGATATATTTTCGATACTGTTGATATTGCAGGGAAGGTCTGTTGTAAATAAATAGTAGAGTGAATTTAAGGATTTATAATATATATTAAACTGTATACTTATTAATAAACTGACCAAAATAAATGTAAAGTCACTCTCAATGTTTCACTGTCCATTTTGTGACTGTTGTGTTTAATTCAATAATATAATAATTATGTATCAATAATTTAATTAGCTTTTTTATTTAAACAAACTCATGTTACTTAAATTTAGATTTTAATGCCTGTATTCATATGGTTGATTGTTGCATACTGCTGTGCCGTATGGTAACTCTTATTTAACTTGTCTATGTGTAAGGTAACGCTGGTAAATGTTTATGAAAGTTTACTAGTGAAAATAAATTTTTGTAATGTAAACTTAATGGTTTCATTTGAGAAATCCCCCGTGTTAGAAATGTTATCTTATCGTGTGTTATCTTGTTATGACAGTCATACCGATAGTGGTGTTTGTTTTACACAAATACCTACACATCACATCACTTTCTCTTTTGTTTCAGTAATAAAATGAAATAAATTATAAGTCTCCTATCTATAGGATACAAAGAGATTCTACAGCAAGTGCAGTAAAAAACAAACTGACTTTCAGTTCACATTTATTACTTCTCTCATATCAATTATATCAACGTAAATACATTTAATACATAACAATAAATAATATTGAAACAATCTAGCACCAACCGAAAATATATAATAATTTGGCTTAAATAGTAACAATACAACTAGGGAGACATAATACTGTTAGGCGGATTTCCCTGTGTTCTGCGGCAGGAGCGGCGAGGGCAGCAGGCACGCGGCGGTCGGCGACTCGCTGTCGTCTAGAATTGAAGATTCATGTGTGTTCACACTGAACGGGTCGTTGGCCGCGGGTCCGCTCTGGTTCTGGAGCGGGCTGAACGGATCATTGGGTGTGGGACCTTTCGCCTGGAGCGGGCTGAAAGGGTCCCGGTGGACCACCTCGAAGGGATCACTCTGCTTGTTGGTGCTGGTGTCGAGCAGACTGAACTCGTCGAACTTCTCTAACACCTTGCTGTACTGGTCGCGGGAAGTTTGCGGCGCGAAGGGGTCGAACTCCTTCTTGATGGAGTCGGGGCTGAAGGGGTCCCGCGGCGGTTTGGGCGCGTCCTCCGCCAGGCTGTTGTCGGCGCTGAGGTCGGACAGGTCGATGTCGTAGTTGACGTTGCCGAGCCCCGGCGCGAGGTGCTCCGCCCCGAAGTCGTCGGGCGTCAGCAGCTCGTCGATGGAGCGCGAGTCGAACGGCGTGAACCCGAGCGGCGACGGCGTCAGCAGCTCCAGCGAGCTCGCCCGCTTCAGGCCCCACGCCGGCTCCGCGGGTTGGGGCGATTTCGAGGGGGAATCTCTCTCTATGACTTCGAACCCCAGGATGTTCAGTTTGGGTTCCTTGGGCTCCTCGTGTGGGGAGTGCGTCCGCAGCTCGACGGGCGGCGGGGAGTGTGGGCGGGGCGGTGGGGAGTGTGGGCGGGGCAGCGGGGAGTGCGCGCGGGGCGGTGGGGAGTGTGCGGGGGGCGGCGGCTCCTCGGTGCTGGCGAGCGAGACGAGCGGCGTCGACGACAGCTGACGAAGTTTCCCGACACGAGGGAGCTCGCGACGGGGTTTGATCTCGAGCGGGGTTTTCGCCAATACGTCTTGAACTTTCTTTTTTATTTGTTCCTGTTGATTTAGAATACGTTAACATTGTATTATGTGGATTTTATGTGAGAATATTTCAAGTATTCTATGTAAGTATATTAAAATAACTAACGCACCTCAAAGTTGATAGCATTAGCGGCGAACTGCTCCGCTCGCTCGTTGAGCTGGTCCGCTTCCGCCATCAGTTTGGTCATCAGCTCGTTCTGCTCCTCCGCCTCGCGCTGCACCCCGCATAGTGACAGTGCCGCCGCCTGACAACACACAACGTAACAATTTTAATATGTGGTATTATATTTTTTAACAATAAAATGAACTACTAGGCCGAATATTCCCAATTATTATGGGATCAAATGGAAACGCTTCAAACAAATGAAGAATAACGTACATCAGATAATAAATATCAGCATAATGTATGTCGAGAACCACCTCCTTTAGAAGTATTAGGATTAATAATAAGTAAAATGTTTGATAGTACGTACCCACGCGCTCCCGCCGATGGAGGCCGGCATCGCCATGTAACAATCGAACTCTTTCTGGTCCATGTTCAGAGACTCCGCGTTCAAATTCTCTATGAACGACACCGCACAACACTGAAACAAATAACAATTTAACTTAATGTGTGCGTTTGTTGGTTATAATTTCCTGTAGTCATCATATTCAAGTTGTTGAAGAAAGAAAACACGCAATTCCAATCTGGCGACTAAACCAGTTTTAAACATGGATAAGTTAAATTAAATGTCACCTTGAAAAGAATTGCGACAAAACAAAATGTTTATATGTCAAGAAAACCGCAGGGAGATAACTAACAGGGAATATTCAATATTATACCTTATACACTACTAAATAAAGTACAAGTTACCAGGTTAGTGAAGTAGTACCCTCCCTCGCCGGTCATGAGCCGCTGCGCGTTGCAGAACCGCGTCACGAAGTTGATGTTGCTCACGAGACGCGGCGGGTTCGCCTTCAGCACCTGACAATGGAAGTAACATTAAATATTCATATTGTACTACACTATTTTTATCTCGATATAAATGTGTATTTTTCTTTAAAAACAGTCATGGTTAATATTATTATTTTATTTTGCCCTGAAGCACGATTAATTTGAGGCCTAGGGGTGACTTGAGTCATCGTCACAAATGTGACCAACTGACTTCAAGGGTTTCAGATAGATATCAAATTGTGTGATGTTAATCTGATATCGAAAGGTTCGAACATTATATGACATCATACGCACGCACACCTGTACGCACGTACTCCTACATGCGTGCTTGAAAACGTATGTGTATGCATGCCAACTTGTGTGTGTATATGCGTGCTGAAAACAATGTGTGTGTGCGTATACTGACAGTGAATATGAGCGCGGGCAGCAGGTCGTCGGCGGAGGCGGGCGGCGGCGCCAGCGCCAGCAGCACGCGGCAACAGCGCCGCACGCGGCACAGCTTGCCGCCCGGGGACACCGCGCTGTCCATGCCCAGCAGCTCTACCAACAGATATACCATAGTTAGACATCGGGCGTGAGCTCTAAGGACAGATGTACAGAGTACGTACGGTTCGAAAGGCGAATTTAGCATACCGCGATTCGGTTCCAAAGAAGGAAGTATCAATTCCTAACAGTTCACGCGTAAATACAGATCTAGATACAGGTATAGTCCTTGAGCGCTGATAGCCTTATATAGTAGCTGTCAGCAGTGCGGCGCGAAAGAAGGATGCTTCAAATCCTAAGCGGCTACTAAAGACCTAATACCAGTATAGTTCCTCACCGCTAATAGCCTTGTACAAGAGCTAGCGGCAGTGCGCCTTCACGGGTCAGTTGACGCGGCAATTTAGAAGTTTGATATAGGTAATGTTCGTTACCGCTGATGGCCTTGTAGAGCAGCTGGCGGCAGCGCGGCGAGTCGCGCGCGAGGCGGCAGTCGAGGCGCGCGGCGCACACCCAGCCCAGCTGCTGCACGCGCTCCGACAGCAAGCGGTCCAGCCGCTCGTCCTCCGTGCCCAGCGGGGAGAACACTACGGACGGGAGGCTGCGCATACACAACAATCCATATGTTAGTTCGGACTTTAAACGAGAATTTAGGAGAGACTATACACACACACATGAATAGACACGTTATTTTAAAGAAGAATATAAGAGAGGCACACACACGCACTCGCTCGCTTAACTCACTCGCTCACTCGTACACTCGCACGCGTGCACGCACACACATACAAATCGACACGCTCATACGGTAGTGGATCAAATAGTCCGCCATATCATCATCATTATTTTAAGATTAGTGCTTTTGTTGGTGTAACAGGTACAATTCCTTCCATCTGCTTCTATCCAAAGCAGAAACTTTCACATCCATATACGACATGACAGCTAACTTATCTTTTGATAGCAGCGCGGTTTCAGTCGCGTAGTTTAGGCGTGAAAGAGTATAATATATATATATATAGAATTCCGACCGTTTTCGGCCACGGCGACTACTTTACGCGTGTAAGAGTAACAAACAGACAGAAAGTTACATTTGAATTTATAACATCAAAATAATGGGGATTTAGAACTTGTCACTACGCTATAAATAGAACATATAATGTTGCACTCACTCGTGTAAATAGGTCATAGCGTGCTTCTCTACGAAGTCCATGAGCCGCTCCTTGGTGTCCGAGTCGACGTTCACGAAGTGCGGCGACGTGTCCATGTGTTTCATGAACCTCTGGGATAAGGAGACAATATTATTAGGATTTCATTGAGGTGCTACAATTCGGCATGGGTTGAAATCCCAACTAAAGTTGAAGAAACATTTTAAATATGTTTTCTAAAATACAAAAAGAAACACTAAAATGTTTAAATTATTGGAATTCTATTTTTATAGTTTAACGAACATAGACAATCTGAAAATAAAATATACTAGAAAATTTAAGCTCCCTCAGCTGGAATTTTAACTCAGACCCAAAAATTACCTAAGTATGGATACAATATTACTGGAACCAGCTAAGGGTAAGCATTTGACTAAGTATACTTATTCGTGTCATCTTTACCTGATACTGTCTCTGCACCCTCTCAGACAACTCATCAACGGTCATCACGTTAGCGCACTTGATGACGTCACCGATAAACGAATGAACGAACGCACGAGCGTCACGGTCAATCAGCGGCGTCAGGTTAGAGAAACGGATACGGAAGTCGACCTTCATGTTCTCGTTCACTTGAGACGGGATTTTGAATTCGGGAGGACGCTTCTCGGCTTGGTGGTCATGGTCTTCTGGATAACAATGAAAAGTTAAATGAATAAACAATATTTATATGAGAAATAACTATTTGTGTGTTTCCTATACCCACTTTATGTAATTATAAGGCCTGAAAGTGAGACATCTCTTTTCCCTTTAAGCCCTATTACAGCCATTTGTAGGACAATCAGATAAGTTAGTAAACTAAACATAAAGCATTTCATCATGGCAAAAAGTTTTATAATAAAATTTTATGTAAAGTTTTATATACTCCAGAAAAGGCCATCTTTAACTTTAAATAACCACTGAAAGTTAAAGATGGCTAACTTTAAGTAACCACTGAAAGTTAAAGATGGCCTTTTCAAGATTGTTAACCAACATGGCTTGTCTATGGGCCCTCTGTATTTTACACCCTTACCTGTGTTGCTCTTCTTGAACACGCTGAACTTCAGTATATTTGCCTTCTTCAAGGTCTCGCTCTGTTTCAGTCTTTTCTCTTCGAATCTTGAGAATGAGGAGTGTGTGGTCAACTTCAATCCTTGTTTTGGTTTCTTCTGATCTGGTTTAGGTAAAGTTGATGATGCTGTTGATGCTTTTTCTGTTGAACAAGGTTAAAAATCCTACTAATATTATAAAGGCGAAAGTTTGTATGTATGGATGTTTGTTACTCTTTCACGCAAAAACTACTGAATGGATTTTAATGAAACTTTACAATAATCTTGCTTATACATCAGAATAACACATAGGATACTTTTTATCCCAAAATTCCCACGGGAACGGGAACTACGCGGGTGAAGCCGCGGGGCGCTGCTAGTATTATTATACTTTTAAGAGCTTTTGGCTGACTTGCAGTATGGCCATGGCAGCCAATAGTTAGTAGTCTTAGGGCCTATTTCACGACCTTCACGTAAAGTTACTCAACAAGTAAAGTTAGTTTTGTCTCTTTCTTACTTTATATCAAGTGACAAAGACAAAACATGTGAGTAGGTACTCGGAATGTTACTTGAAGATGGTGAAATAGGCCCTTAGTGCAATTATTCTTCTAATTTTTAGATAATTAGTCCTCTTTACTTTTTATCCTTTGTGATTGCTGCAATATGTAACAATCATTTGTAACATTTAAAAGTACTACACATTATATGACTGTTGATGACTTATGTTTGGATCCCAATTTAACATTATTTAGAAATAGAATTTTGAACTCACAAAAGCAACAAAAAAGGAACTAATTATATTAATAATCACATATTTCACAGTAATGATTACCATCAGCCTACAGTTGTCCACTGCTGAATATAAGCCCCACCTATTTTTCTCCTAATCAGCCATAAATATATTTAACTGTTAACTAAAATGTTATGTCATATATGTATGGGTGTGGTTATTACTGTATTACAGTAATATTTTGTAATATTACAGAACCACACCCATAGATATATGACATAACATTCCAGTTAACAGTTCAAGTTAACCTTGGTTCACAGACTATTATCAAGTTATTGAATGTAGTTATTATCAGATAACTTACGAGGAAGGTGAAGTTCAAAATATACTCAAAAACATTGAACTGCAGATATAACTGATTTTACTATCTATAGATGATAATCAATATAATGTAAACTATATGGTATCGATAGTATTTTACTATTTATTATACTACTAGCTGCGCCCCGCGGTTTCACCCGCGTAGTTCCCGTTCCCGTGGGAATTTCAGGATAAAAAGTATGTTCTTTCCTGGACCATAAGCTACCCCTGTACCAAATTTCAAGACAATTGGTTCAGTAGTTTAGCCGTGAAAAGGTATCAGACAGACAGACAGAGTTACTTTCTCATTTATAATATTAGTTAGGATTTTGAGGCACCATGCCACAATCAACCCAGGTTCAATTCCCATACAAGAATATGAATTTGTGTGATTTACGTACATGTTTATCACAGGCTGACGGCATGTATTTATGAATGACTGTATGCATATGTGTCAGATCAGTTGCTATAACACGAATTTATGTTACTTAGATTTATTTCAAAACTAGCGTCGCCCCGTGGTTTCACCCGCGTAGTTCCCGTTCCCGTAGGTATATGGGGATAAAATTATGCTAAAAACCTTCCCACTGAATCAGTCTATCTATAAAAACAAACCACATCAAAATCTGTTGCATAATTTTAAAGATCTAAGCATACATAGGGACAGAAAGCGACTTTGTTTTATACTATGTAGTGATCATTTAAAAATTATCTAAATAATGAAATATACAAATAATTGGTGAGGATCTGTCAATAGCTGTATTTTTTTTAAATTCCTTTTTTAACATTGTGAAATAACAGCACTAACAGATTATTTAAATAAATCTATTTTATCAAATATTCATCCTATGATGAAAAAACCAATAAAAAAAAACAAATTACAGTTAGTATTCCATAAACTCACCAGCTCTCCTTTGTTTCTGCATCAGCTCCCGGTGGCACTTGGAGCAGTACCCCTGCCACTGCTGGTTGCCGTAGTAATCACATCCATTCTTACACTTCAGGTCGCTCTGATCGATCCTCAGCGATGGCGTCTTGGACGCAAACATCATGTACTTGTACGATCTCTGCAGATTTGGACCGTACCACATTATTATTTCAATTTTAATGATTAGTAAAGAAAAACTTACAAATGATTATGAAAAGTTAAACAATACCACTAGTCTCAATAACTACTAATTCCCTACATTTCTACAGCACCGCAAAAACAACAAAGAAATACACTTGTGTATCCTTTAAAAGACTTGTGAACCCCAAAAAGCACGTTACGCACGGCAAAACTTCTACTTCACAGTCGTTTGTAAAACATAGCAATTCCCAACATGAATCCAACGAATGGAACATCAAAGTTTTCAGCCCATTGTAAACTATTTGTAACACTAATTATTTCTCCGCTGATTGTAATCGTATTCATATCAATTGCGACTTGATGAACGGTCGTTTAACGTTGTACTCCCGTTATATAGGCTGCTTATCATGCAAAGGTACCTATAACTTTATCAGCAAAACACTCTAATCTGTACAATCGAAGATTCAAAGCTGACACACAATGCAATTAAAATATATGTAATAAACGCAACGTATATACACTCACCTCAAATTTAAGCTGATTTGTGAAATTTTCATTCGACTTAGCGTTACTTGTTAACAAAATAAATTAAAAACAGTTCTTAATCATAATAAAAATATTCACAATTCACCACTGGGGCTGAGGATTGATTGATTTGTTTGTTGAATTGAACAATTTGGAATTGACAAATTGGAACATAAATGAAGTAAACATGACAATTGACATTGACAATTCTTGCACATGACAGGATAGACAGGATTTACATTTTGCTATTTTTAAGTTGCGTAGTTATGGTCCAAGATCCCATGGTCGACAACAACAACACATTTGTAAGCGTAAATAAAGTCCGTCAGTTCGTTTCCCCCGTATATCACTACATAGTATAAAACAAAGTCGCTTTCTCTGTCCCTATGTATGCTTAGAACTTTAAAACTACGCAACGGATTTTGATGCGGTTTGTTTAAATAGATAGAGTGATTCAGTGGGAAGGTTTTAACTACGCGGGTAAAACCGCGGGGCGTCGCTAGTCATAAACATAAACTTCTTAAAAATAATATTGTGTACTTACGTACATAATAGTCTTGATGTTTATCTATGTAGCATATTTATTTTTATTGATTGTATGAGCCAGCCTAATCGTAGGGTAGGAGCAATATCATAGCCCCAAACACACAACTGCTCTAGAATATCCAATCGACAGTTTTTTATAGGTTGGTAGCTTAGAATTTCTACTCTAAGGTTGGTAGGTATATTTTATTTAATATTTAATGAAACATACCTTCTTATTCATTACATCGTCATCGTATATTTATAATATTTACTTAATACAAGACAGAAAATTATAAATTCAACAATTATGTTAGGGCGTCCGTGGTGCTACGATTTGGGTCGCATTTTTCTAAAAGTGAAGTTTATTCGCAGCCCCTTCACTTTTTTCCTGGTAGGCAACGAATGATACCATACATCGTTAGTAGGTGGATTCATAAATAAAATACTTCCATTTTATAAATTAATCTTCACTGAAAAAATAAATAGGTATTATTTCAAAACATAATAAATGAAGCTGTAAAATGTTAACACTCTTTCGTCCGGCCAAATAAATCGCCTCCTTAGATTTACAATGATCGCCCCTGGCCAACCCTGGCCATCCCCTGGCCTACGACCATAGACCATGGTCCATGCGTCTTACATGGTAGTCATGGCAACTATCGCCACAACATAATATCAATGAAAACTGTGCGTAGTTTCATCACTACCAAATCACTACAATACAAAGTATTCAAAATAATAATTCCGCAATTATTAAAATAAAGTAACTATCGGTCTGCGAAATACTGGGATTGTATAAAAATGGATTACATGCAAATAAAAGATGGACAATATACAAAAACAATATATGGGATGGTAAGTCGATCGATTGCTATTTTACACTCAATAAACATAAGCTTCTAAAAGTATTAGAATGTAAAAATCTTGGTACTTATTAGGTATCTATGTAATGATGTTGGTTACTAACACAATTATTCAATATCGTAGGTACCTATCGTAGGATTAGAAACATATAAGTACTTATCATTTATGCAGGTATTTGTGTGAACCTCAAATGTTCATCTCGGTCTGGGTGTGTGAATGTGTGCGTAGTTTCTGATACCCAAGCCTAGCTAGATACAAGTTTCAAACTTAGTTTGGGGTCAGTTACTGTATTGAGATGATGTAGTAAATGATTATGTTATTTTAGCTACATTGCATAACTTTAACTTAAGCTAGAATAATATTTTTTGAAAATAAACACTTATTTAGGTACATTTATCGATTTCCTCATGCGATAACTTCAAATTTGCAATAAGATAAACGATGATAGATTAAATTTTTCGCAAATACTTTTGTTTCCGTAACGATAATTATCTTGGTGACTGATAGGAGGTGAATTAAAGGATTTATTAATATAGAATTTGCGAACGTATTTCGTTTAACGATGCAAAGATAAGATTAACGATTTATAACGATATAAACGCTAACGAGTGTAATAAGTAGGCAAAAGATTAAAGCATAACAAACAACTTGCAATTCAATAATGATAACATAATAATATGTTCTTTACACTATCTCTAGTTTACCTATGTAGTGTTTTAAAAATTACGCATGCATTGTCTAGCTCTTAACACAGACACAAGGCACGCCTATAATTAGTGATATCAGACAAGCAATGTAAACTACAATAGGTGCAACTTATGACAAACACAAATAGGTAGATAACCTATTTTCTATTTGAAAAGGACGCGCATGTGTAAGATTACAACTATCGGTGCAATCATTTGATGAATAAACAACATAATAATGCGTTCTTATTATAGAAAGCTCCACTTAAAATACACTATACTTAAGACATTTATTAGTTATTGTGTAGATTAGAATTGTAATTATGTAATTTTCAAAACACGAGTACTAGATATCTAAGTTATCGATTTATATTTCAACAAGTGGTAAAATATTGAGATGAATTTTAACTGGTATTACAATTGGTATCATTTTCCCACAGATCAAAGACTCAAGATTCGAAGAAGCCATAAAGGCTTTAACTGATGCCATTAATTTCAACCCAAACCGAGCCGGCCTTTCTTTGTTGGGTTACTGCTATTTTCGAACACAGGCATTCGTTGAGGCCGCAAATTGTTACGAACAATTGTCGGCTATGCATCCAGACATACCAGAATATAAATTATATTTCGCGCAAGCCCTGTACGAATCATCTATGTTCGATGAATCTTACAAAGTGACCATGCAAATATCAGCTCCTGAACTAGAAAGAAAAGTGATGAAACTGCAGTCAGCTATCAAGTACGGTGAAGAGGACACGATTACTGCCAAAAGTCTAGTAGATTCATATCCTCAAGAAGATCCCGACAAAGATATTAATCTTGGATGCTTATTATTCAAAGAAAATCAATACGAAGATGCACTGCAAAAATTTAGTCGTAGTCTTAACGTGATAGGATTTAATGCACATTTACATTACAATATTGCACTTTGCTACTTTAGACTAAAAGAATACCCACAAGCACTAAAACATATCACTTTAGTCATCGAGAGAGGTATTCGCGATCACCCTGAACTAGCCGTGGGAATGCAAGCGGAAACGTCGGAAGTAAAATCAGTTGGTAACACACTGACATTGCATGAGACGGCCCTAACAGAAGTGTTTAATCTCAAGGCTGCTATTGAGTACCAATTGAAAAATATCGAAGCATCAAGGGAAGCTCTGAGCGATATGCCCCCAAGGCATGAACATGAATTAGACGCAATAACCTTACACAACATTGCCCTAACATCGATTGACGTTAAACCAACAGATGGCTTCGAAAAATTGCATTTTTTACTGCAACAAGATCCTTTTCCACCTGAAACTTTCGCTAATCTTTTACTTCTATACTGCAAGTTTGAGTATTACGATTTAGCAGCAGATGTTTTAGCCGAAAACGCACAATTCACATACAAGTATTTAACGCCGTATCTGTATGATTTCTTGGACTCTATTATAACAAGTCAGACTTCCCCAGAAGAAGCATTTCAAAAATACGAGGACATAGCCTCCAAACATGCAGAACAATTGCGGAAATTAACTAAAGTAGTGCAAGAGAGCCGTTCGCAAGGAGATAATGATCAAGTAAAAAAAGCTGTAATAGAATATGAGGAAGCCTTGGAGAGATATATACCAGTGGTAATGGCTCAGGCTAAAATTTACTGGGACATGGAGAACTATGGGCAAGTTGAAAAGATATTCAGAAAATCAGTGGAGTTTTGCAATGAATCCGATGTTTGGCGTCTTAATGTAGCTCACGTCTTATTTATGCAGGAAAATAAATATAAGGAAGCAGCTAGTTTTTACGAGCCTATAGTAAAGAAACAATATGACAACATTTTAGATGTAAGCGCAGTCGTGCTAGCTAACCTGTGTGTATCTTACATAATGACATCTCAAAACGAAGAAGCCGAAGATATAATGCGTAAAATAGAAAAGGAGGAAGAACAACAAATATTCGAAGATCCTCAAAAGAAATTTTACCATTTATGTATAGTCAACCTGGTGATTGGGACATTATATTGCGCGAAAGGAAATTACGAATTCGGAATATCCCGAGTCATCAAATCACTAGAACCGTTCAACAAAAGGTTGGGGACTGACACGTGGTTTTACGCAAAGCGGTGTTTCTTATCATTCCTCGAGAATTTAGCAAAACACTTGATCGTCGTGAAAGATAACACTATTAAAGATTGCCTTCAATTCCTTGAAGGTTGCGAGACATACGGCAGACAAGTGAGTACTGTTATCGAGAGCCCTTTTCAGGAAGAGGACGCGAACACAAAAGCGAAACAGACTGTTACGTATGAAGCGCGTTTACTGCGATACATGTTTTACAAATTAAGGAATATCGATGATTCTGTAACTATAAATAAGTATGAAGATTTGAAATAAAAACTTAAACATACCTGGGGGAATCAGTATTTTGTCTTTTCCAGATTTTCTAGCGTCCTTGTGCTTTAAAACAAAATCTCTTTCCTGACCTAATGATATGGATGCTATTGGATAAGTAGGGTCAAGGTCAGGTTCGTTATCCCTATGTTCACCCATGTGATCATTTCCATCTCTATATCTATAAAAAAACAAGTAAATTAGTAGTAAAATCCAAAAATTACAAATTCAGCTAACTACCAAATACGACAGAAGTCGCGGAAATTAATAAATAATGGCATTAATTTCACTATAAATAATAGCAGCTTAGACCTATCTAAAACTTGGATTACTTACTTGTTCACCAACACAAAGTCGTATTTAATTCCCTTAAGTTTAAATAACAAATTACGTAACATTAAAACTGGTTCTGGCCACGGCAACGCAGGGACTGTGATTCCGGAATACTTGTAGGTTATTCCTGGGTCTCCGTACGCTACTTGTTGACGAGGCAACGGGTGAACTTTGCCAAAAACTCTGTAAACAATCTATTTGAGTAGTAATAAAAAGACAAAAAGAGTACTCAGAGCAAGAGTGATTCTGATATGATACTAAGGAATGTATAAATCTGTGGGTAGTTTTAAAATATGAGACATAACCTTACTTTATTTGTGACAAATCTCCAGTAAAGTATTCAAGCGTTTGTTCCAGCTCCGTAAGTAACTTTATAGCAATGTTTTTTGGTATAACAACAGCGTATTCTAAATCTAATCCTTCTTTTTTAATCAATTTCCAAGATAAACAGTTTAGATCTATGGTATCCAATTCGTCCATATTGGAATTTAGTCAGACTTTAAATAAATCACTAATTTAAATTACTTATAATAACCGGGATAGTTTGGATGTAAGTGATCATAATTAGATCATTTGAAAAAAAAACTTTGGTAAAATTATGTTTGTACTGACCGCAGCCAACGAAAAACCAAACTGTTTCTTTTTTTTTTTGACAGAATTCTAATGTTGCTAGGTTACTTTTTCTAAATTACCAAAAGTACCTACTTTGAAAAATAAATAAAATATTAATTTACTTTTTCCAAAATTTATTTTTGACTCTATACAAAGAGAAAATATCATAAAAAAATATTAAACTTCATACAAAAGAAATAAATACTACTAAATAGCTAATAAAGAAGGTTCTTTGAGAGGTACAACGGAGTTATTGTATCGTAAGAAATTTTGGAATACTTCTGATCCAGTGACCAGCTTATTTGTTCCAAGGGGGAGTTCCAAGTTTCTTGAACAACTTTCAGAACTTGGTGACGGGCTGAAACAAACCAAAATAATACATTTGTTGGAAAGCATAAGTATCACGATTTTATTTTAGTGTTGGTGAGAGATTTGTGTAAAAATGGTATTAATATTATTTACTACCATGATACTCTTAGGTTAATTATCAATTTAAAAGTAGCCAAATAAATAATTTTACGTACTTTGAAATATCAAGAAAGCAGTCCTTGTCATAATAGACAGAATATTGTCTAATTCTTCTCATCGTATCTCCATTATCAAATTCAGATTCATAATCGTATTCATATAGTTTTTCTATAATCCCATCTTTATCTTTCACAGTCCAAACGCACTCCCCTGGGAGTCCTTTGAGTTTCGGGGCGTCAGAAATAGTTGGCAATAAACAGTCATTTTGTAAAATTTCCGTTAAACGACTATTATTGTATCGTAGATTTTTAATTCTGTCGGTCAATAAGACATCAGACTTTTGCAAATGGACACCGCTACCAGACTGATGAGAAGACCTATCTAAAAACCTTTCTATTTCGGCCCTTGGGTCCCAATCAATTAAATTATTTCTTGTTTTCATTAAAAACTTAGTACAATAAGTTTTCAATTTATTGTTATCTGTAGATTTGAAAATCTCATTCAATAAGTCCGACATGTTATCTTCAACTTTTTCTTTTTCTTTTATTATTTTTCGGAGTTTAGCTTTGAGGAAGCTATTTTCTTGGTGTGTGGTCAAATATAATTGCTGAAAACTAACATATCTCGAACGATTTTCTTTAATTTGCTTATTAGTGCTTTCAATGTGTTGAGCGAGCCTATTTTTCGCCATGGTTTCCAACTGGTAACTCATGCGAATATTCTTGTTTTCGTTAATGGCCGAAATCAAAAGCTGTCCAAGATTTTTTCGTTCTTCTCCCATCTGCTTAATTTTTTCAAGTAAAGCTGCGTATATTAAATTCTTTCGCCCAGCGTTATTTTTTCTATAAGTATTTCTTGTCGCCGTTATGTACTGCTTGATTTTTTTCCAATAATTCACAGATGTATTTGAAATGGCAGCACTAATACAATAGGCGGCATTTTTAATTGATTCTAGATATGGATTTATGTGACTTTTCCAATCGACATTATTCAGTGTTTTTCTAGCATATAAAGCGATTTCTGTTTTTTTATTAAACATAGATACGACGAGAGCTCCTGCAGCGAACATCATCAGGTGCAACGTCGCTATTCCCTGCTCCTTTTTAATATTGGTTACTCTCTGTCCCCTTTTATAACCGACATACTGTTTATTCCCTTTTAATTTCATAATTTGTTTTGTATTAGAATTATTTTGTAAATTGAACTGCGTAGGTGGAGTAGGGACACCTAAAAATAATAAAATTATTAGGTACGCATTATTATTTATCTTAGCAATTACCTTGTTATTAATTACACAGTAACTGTGGGTATATCTAAGCTTTACAACCGACCTTTTATGTTTCTTCTGGTGTCCTTGAGGAGTAAGTCAGTGAAACACATTGCAAGCCACATGATAGAGGCTAGACTTATGAGCCATTTCAGCGCAATATACATTTCTTTATTAATGTAATATAGCGTTCAGCATATTAACGTTATTTCGAACACAAATGTACATAGTACAATAAATTTATAGGTAGTTTTCACAAATTTTTTTACTCACTATTTTCTTGAGGCAAAGTCTTTTATTTTTAATTTTGCTTGCACACACTTTGATGTTACCAAAAAGATTACCAACAAAACAAAGAGTATAAAGAAAAAGTATTAAGTATATTTAATTTAATAATACTTAATTAAATAGGTCCTATTCAAAAAAAGATAGGCGCGCCAAACTTTTGAAACCTTTTTTGCCAATAGTCCTCCCCTAAATATTAAACTATTCCTATCCTTTTTCACCACCCTCCAACTGCCGTCGAAGGTATAAAGGATCAAAACTTTCGGAGAATTTTATAAATCAGAGAACTTTATAAATCAGGCTCCCTGCCACTGTGGGTTGTTGGCTGAAATTAAACTCTCGTAGGCTCCACCAGTCATTAAGCTGAGGCCTTACGCATTCTTAGCCGTCTTCTTACACGCCGATTCTCCGCCCGCCCGCAAGGCAATGTTGGGTATATAGAGCGTGGAGCCACAGTGCAGCGGAACAACCCTATGGAAACGTCTCATTAATGACGGAAACACAATTGCAATCTTCGTGATTAGTAGGGAGAATGAATAAGGATACGTTCACTACACTCAGGCAGTTTTTTTATCCGATAAAATCATTTAAGTTAGACTTTGAACACCATAATAAAGAATATAATCATCTACTGCCAGATGATGAGACCTGCTAAATTACGATACAAATGGTATCATAAGAATAAGGGTGTGTGTAGTTTCGAACAAATATAATAAACTGAATAAGGGCTCAGTTTTCTTCTGTATTATACTTATCTTAAATTGATTAAAGCAAAGCATGCTTATTAGATCAAAGATATTGGTTTGAATATTAAATTATGATAAAAATATGTGTTTATGCATAGGAATGATCTGAGGGAGTATAGGTTCTAGTTGAATACCACATAAAAAACAAAATTCAAAATCAATCTTTTATTCTTAACAGTTTTCTAAGTCTTGCATGTATAGTGAGGTTTAGTAATTTGATATTCTTCTTGTACCATTCAATGTTGTAAGCGATATGAGATTTCCAATTCTTATCGAGGAATGACTTGTAAAACACACTCATTTCATCAGCACTCAGAGTTTGTTTGCCTTCAGGTAAATTGTTTTTTAAATATTCTTCACGTTCCTAAAAAGAAAAAAGTTTAGATAGCCTTTTTTAAATTATCTCAGGTCACAGATAAGGTGGGGAAAATATTTATATTATGTTCATTTGAAAATCATAATTTTGTCAATATTTAAATTGTGATAACATTTTTAATAACAATAAGGTACCTGCAATAATATTATAATTAAACGAAAATACCATTAATTTTCGTTTTGGGTATTTAATAACCTTGCTATTGCTTGAATTGAAGTTACATAAACATTGTTGTTTACCTGAAAAAACCTCGAGTTATGTTGCGTCCAGAATTTCTGATTCCATTCCTGTACTTCAGACCTTAACTCTCTTAATCTCTCTTCTAATTTGGTCTCGTTTGAAGGCTGTTTGAATATAATTTTCCTTAAATTCGACACTGGGTCTGGCGGACCTATCATATCGGAAGATATCGTCCTAGGATTTGGATCCTGCGCAGATTTCGATTCGGGAGTTGTACTCGTATGTCTTGGAAAAAGAATTGCACAAGTTCTTGGTGGTTTTAAGACACATTGTTTAAACGAGAAAATATTTTTCGAAATTATTAGATTTAGCGCCATTTCTGCAACACTGATTTCACCTTCACATCTCAAATGACAAGCAAAAGAAAGCAAATCAAATCCAGTAATCAAAACAATTTCACGAACGACGACATTGACATTTGTTGTCATTTTTCGATTTCCTGGCTTCTGCTTGACTGACAATTGATTCATAGGAAAAAAAGGGTCCTACTAAGTACCAATTCATGACTTCATGATCACTGTCTGTAGATTGTTTTATTATTATTTATTAGGTTTAATTTATTAATTATAGGTTTTACACTAAGGTTTTACATGATAGCCGCAAGAACACGAAAATGAATTAGTTTACGACCAACACGACACGAACGAAGCGATTTCTAAAAGAGTGAACAGTATATAAATTTTAATAAACCTAATCCATGGTTTGGGTATGATGATTCTCATGTGATCCTGTATGATTATAATAGCAATTTGCGTCAAATGTCATAAATGTCATTATTCAAAGTCAGTGAAAGTGTCAAATCAAATCGTTTTGAGGTTATTTTTTCACTGACGATCGAATTATATAAAAGTATTCATGTATTTTTATTTCTGAGCCGAACTAAACAACATTTACCTACTCCGTATTGGAAAAACTTATTTTTAATAATAATTCAATAGCACCCATAAAAATGGCTAAGGGAAAGAACGAAGAGGATGAATTTTCAGTTAAATTGGATATGTGTCTTACTGATGGAATTGTGAAAACAGGCAAGTTTATATCTAGTAACTTAGTGTAAATTCACAATTATTATTTAGTTATTCCATACCATACAATGATTTTCGTTACGGTGTACAATAAAACAATACCACTCTCTAAACCTTGTATTTATAAACAGCAAAATTAGTCCAGTTTATAGAGGACATATTTGATAAAATGTTATTGGTTTTCAGGCAGTGGAGTTATGCTTGGCGCCCTCTCATCACTGCTGTTCTTCAAAAGAAGGAGATGGCCCATAATAGCCGGCATGGGCATGGGTGTAGGGCTTGCATACGCTAACTGCGAGATTGAACTAAACCCTAAGAAGAAAAACTCCGCATAAAAAATATTTAAGTAGTAGGGTCTACTATTTCAGGTGAGTTGTGTGGTGAGCGGTGCTGGTGTATCAATAAGTAAATTGTATATGTATACTTTATGTCCTATGTAATTTTTATTGTTGTATTGTTTGCTTATCTCCTGTACCAAATTTCATATTTATAGTTTTGGTATCTATCACAAATTTTGATGCATAGAACTATAATGAAGTGATTCTTATTTGTGACAGTCACATAGACAAACCATGAGCTGAGATTTAAACCCATTTTTGATATCCTTTGATCATTGAATTGATGTTCCTTTTTGTTTCAGTAACGGGCTACAGTATCAACAATCAATGGTTGTACTAACTGCATTTCCAGTGGAACTAATTGCCAACTCCAGTAGACACACATTGTTTAGTCAAATTGTAATTTTGTTGTAAAAATAATTATTTAATTATTGTGACAAAGGATTTTTATTTAATCGAATACCTCGACATTGATTTTATACTATCCTTTAATTTTTAAGGTAAAATAAAACATAAGATTACAGGGCAATATTTTTAATAATAATTTATTGTACAAATTGATACTGGAATTAGAATAAAGAATATATTTAGTGAATCTTAACAATTAAAATAATTTAAATACATTGATAAACAATAACAGATGTTTAGTTGAACAGGCAGCGTAGTACTAACATCCCATATACAAACAAACACTTTGTGGTACATACAAAAAGCAACATAGACAATTATTCAAGATTTTAAATAATTATTTGTTTGTATTCTTATAAAAAATAATAAAATTACATTTTAAAACAATATTACACACACCAAACAAAATACATAATATTTCGAAGAAAACAAAGATTAAATGAACAAAAAATGTTCATTGTCTGTTTCCAAAACCAGTGACAACCACAAACAATTTAAAAAGTGTCTTTTTGTTTTCAAATGCATTTTGTTATGTTCGCAAACGGGTTATAGGTAAATCTTTATTAGAAAAAGCAGTTTATTATTTGAATTATGGCAGTGAATTACAATATGGTTTAAAAAACATAAAATAATGGTCTATCTATTTTATTGGCTAATATTTTACTAAATATAATAAAATTACTTTTGGTAGTACATTATAATATAATACATTTTGACTAGAATATTAATTTTGTAATGATGTACTTACAAAAGTTCTTAGGCTAGCTTATTGATTTTAATTTATATCCAAAGATTTTTATACAACCATTGATATTTTGAGTAAAGAGGTTAGATGAATGACGTAACGTTCGATCTTTAAACACGTCATGACGTCATACATTAGAATGGAACCCCATGATGTGATTATTAGTAAGATAGAGACGGGAATATCCTGGCAAGGATGTTTGTCAAACTTTCAGGAACTGAATCATATCCTACTAATATTATAAATGCGAAAGTTTTATGTTTGGATGTTTGTGAGTTTGGATGTTTGTTCCACTTTCACGCGAAAACTACTGTATCTTTTTATAGTTTTTATCCCGAGATTCCCATGGGATTGTGTATAAGTAATCGTATGTTTTATTGTAACTTTTTGTAGTCGCAAATAGTACCAATAGATGGCGCTGTTACTTAATTTTTTTAACACACGATGGTGAATTGTGCCGAGATTGTACGATACTACAAGCTACGCATGCGCTGCGCACGGGAGCGGGTACTACGCGGGTAAAACCGCGGGGCGCTGCTAGATTTTTTATATTTCTTTCTTTATAGCCGATTTCAAAAAAAAGGAAGAGATTTTTTTATCTACAATCATACACACTTTCGTATCTAACACTTCTCTTTACTTGAAATATAAATGAGTTATTCATAACGATATATTTATAAAAGCGATTGCAACAAGTGCCGTTTCATTATGTATATCAGGTACTTGTAAATATGAAACATTTGTTTTCATATTCTACATAATGTGAAGACTTTTATTGTGATTAAATTTTGTTGTTTGGTACATATTTTTTCAAATAGTAACCTAGATTGGTATTTATGACAAATATTAGGTATTCCGCCATTTTTATCGGCTACCCACAAAATACCAGGTTTTAGAAAGCTTGGAAACTGAGTGAGCTTTTGAACCAGAAATGTAAATATTGCCAGGAAAATAATACCTAATACTTCAATAAGTATTAGGTATTATTTTCCTGATGGAGCTGTGTCACTTACTGATGGTATTAGAACAGCAAAGAGTAAGGAAAACCTAGAAAGCACGTTCTAGGTTTAGCTTACCACGTTTAGAGAGCCTTGATTAGAAAATAATAACCGCGAATGGCTCGAAACAGTAATTGAATCCGGGAGCAGGCAGGTGCATATGCCACTAAACTGCCTAGGCGAGATTATATTAATCTAAGTATTAATATTACAAAGATCCAAAAGTGAAAAATTCAATACATTGTTAAGTCTATGTACGGTGCTGTGACGTAATACTGTCATTTTTGCTACCTCCTAATTATTGTGGTTTCTGTTAGTGCGACAAACACTAATATACAGAATTATTAATAACACTAACATTATTTATTTACTATATCCAAATATTCTGAATATTGTTCATAATTCCTTATTTTTAATAAGATAAAGTATATAATTTATAACAAAAAACACTCATATCTTTATAAGCAAAGTCTTACGTAACACTTGGTCATATTCTGTGATGGTTTCTATACATTTTATAATAATTCAATATTATGTTACAAGTTCAATTAACTAGGGATAATTTAGACTATAAAGTGCACAGATAATGAAAGAGGGAGGAAGGCGAAGATTTTAAGTTAAGAAGTATTTAGTGTCAAACTTCAGACCATGTCTATGAACTGCCTTCATTCTGTGTGTGATATAAGTTACACAATTTATTTGACCGTGACTTTTGTAATTATTTTTTCTTAACAACATAATATATATCTACTATAACTCGAACAATTAACGGTACTTATTTAATATAGTTTGTTTACTCAAAGAAAAAATATTAAAGAGACAATTTATTATTTTTGAAGTTGTCCTATGTTTAATATTAATAATGGTAGAGTTTGACTTCTTTATTTGTATTTTTATAATCATTTTATTTGTTTGGTCATTTTCTAATTTTATTTATTTGCTTTTAATCTGTAACATATGAAGACATATGTCAAATAGCTGTCAACGTCACTTATGTTGCTTAATTATCATAGTTTTCATTGCTCAGTATGGTCTCTAATTAACAAACTACTTAATTTTCGAAGAAGACAATAATGAATATATTAAAAACAATATTTTCTACAATACACAGTGGATGTGTTCAGCCGACGGAAGTTTTGAGTATCTAAGTCAGATGATGATCTGCCTTTATAAACGCTGTCGAATACTCCCGGGACACGACGATGTCTAACTTTTGGTGTCATAAGCTATTGGCACAATGGCTATAACCTAACTGAGAAAGTCAGAGATACCCAGGACTTTCGTCGGCTTAACACATCCCAACATTTGTCAATCAACCATTGAAGTTTAATGCCTGACAGCAAACGTCAAAACATACAAGAGAGTTCCTTCATATCATAAAACAACGAAAATTGGAAAATACAGATTGATTATTGGTTACAACACTTTAAAAATTAAACTAAATTGATTACTTGTCATAAATGTTCAGAATATCCTAAATTAATAAAAATGTCATGGCAATATCAGGCATTATCGGATTATATATTTTATTCTTAAAATTTCAAAACCTATTCTTTTTATTTATAATCTGTGAAATTAAAATGTCACAGATAAAAAACGACTTTGACATTGTGGTCGCGATCCTATGTTGCGATCAGGCTAAGGTCCATCCTTACTGCCTCATTTTGAATTTCGAATCAAATAATAAAGTATTACACACACAACTCGAACATACCAGTAACGGAACATCACGAAGGGAAGAATCGGAGGAAAATGAGAGCTCATTTAGTGGTCATGTCGGGCCAGTAGTTGATGTAGTAACGATGGGTGCTGCCTTCGAACAGACGGTCCAGCCAGTTCTCTAGACCGTCTAGAAGATTCTCTGTGAACAATATTTTGTAATATAGCAAATGATGTAGGACTAGAAAGTGGCGGATTTTCAAATTTGCCGCCAATGGGCTATAAAATTTTGCCGCCTTTCTGCTGACGTTTTTTGCCCTATCCCTCCCTTGATTCAAAATTTCTATATATGCAGCCTCTGCCCAAATCTGCCGCCCCCTTTAAAATTTGCCGTTCTAGGTTCCAGGTAAATCTGCCACTGGATGTAGAAGGAATATGTGATGATGTAATTACCTTGTAACAATGTAGGCGGGTCGGGCGTCTCGTCGGCCGAGGAGTCGTCCTCGGTGAAGCCGATGAAGGCGCCCGCCTCCGGGTCCGCGCTCTCCACGCCCAGCGACCGCGTCATGCGACTCATACGCTGGGAAGAACACACATTGAAGTAGGCAAACAACTTAAAAACTTAAAATTGAATGAAAGTGGGTAGGAGCGGTACCTTGTGCGGCTTGGCGCACTCGGGGTGCTTGGCGTGGTAGATGCAGAAGTACTTGCGGTGCGGGTTGAGCGCCAGCACGGTGCCGACGCAGTTGCGCGCGTTGAGGCGCAGCTCGGCGCCGCCCAGCGACAGGCGCAGCACGCGCGCGAACCACCCGATGTTGCGCTCCACCACCAGGTACGCGAACACCAGCGTCTTGTTCCTGCCACACCAACACGTCACACTGCGCTCGCAACCCTACACGCCCTCATCCCCCAATACTCACTTCCTATAAGGCCACACTATCTTGTGGAACTTGGAGAGCAGCATCACGCGGCTCTGCATGTCCACCAGCAGGACGATCGTCCGACACCCGGGCTTCAGGAGCCTGGAACATTTATCAAACGAATTGAAACATTTAGTCTGTAAAATCCTTTTCAGGTGATTCTTATATTTTTGATTGTGCGAGCGTCCACCTGACGAGTCCGTTGTACTTCTCGGCGCGCAGCTCGTGCAGCCGGAGCTCGGGCTGCGGCTCGTTGTTGTTCTTCTTGTTCAGGCCGTTCTCCTTGCGCCGCTCCTCCTTCTGCCTCTGGACCGCCTCCTCCTCGATGCGGCTGTGGGACGAACGCGTATACATTATATCACATTTGACGGGATATTGCGAGAGACGGAGGAAGAAACGAACAGGACGGAGGGTCGGCGCAAACACTCACATGAGGTAGGCCATGAGGTATCCGGCGGCGAGCACGAGCGCCACCGTGGCGAGCACGGAGGCGGCCGACAGCGCGTGGTGCGTGGACAGCGCCAGCGCCACGCGCTCCGCCCAGTCCGCCAGCCGCCGCAGCGCCGCCGGCGCCAGCTCGTCACGCAGCGGCGGCGGCTCGGCGGCGTGCGCCGGCGCCGCGCCGCGCTGCAGCCGCGCCAGCAGCTCGTCCAGCGCGCGCTCGCTGCGGTTGTGCGCGTCCCAGGGCTCCGCCAGCCACTCGTAGCGCAGGCGGGCCGCGTCGCGCCGCCACACCACCACCACCCGGCGGCGGGGAGCCGGCGGCGCGCCGGGCGCCAGCGCGGCCAGCAGCGCGGGCTGCGCGGCGCCCGACACCCAGGCGTAGTGCACGCGCTCGGCGGGCGCGCGGCCGCGCTCGGCGCCGGCGCGGGCGGCGCGGCGCCGCAGCAGGTCGCGCGCGCCGTCGTCGCCCGCCTCGGCCACGAGCACGCAGCACAGGCGGCGCCGCGACGAGCGCCACTCGACGGGGCACGCGCGCTCGAACATGCTCTGCGAGGAGAGGCGCGGCAGCACCAGCAGCTGGTTGGGCTCGATCAGCTGGCGCAGGGTCTGCGTCGGGATCTCGGTGGTGCTCACGGTAGCCACCGGCTCCGTCGTCTCCTCCTTCAGCAGCAGCATCGTGTCCATGTGCCGCTGCACTTTGAAGTACGATGTCACGTTGTTTGTGTCGCTCGCCGTCATATCCACGAATCTATACGACAAATTATAATTTTAGGATTCCGAAAAACAGTGGGATAATAAGTATTACAATATTAGTGACTCACCCAAAAGCGACAGTTTCTCTGTAATGGAATGCCGTGATGAGGTATCTGAGCCGCATTGTCTGTCGCTCCTCAAATATTAACGCTTTCACTTTGTTGTCATCAAAGTCTGTGATGAATGACTCCGCATTGCTGTCAGTTATACCCTTCACTAGTTTGAATGGGAACTTCCAGCGAATAAATTCTGTGACGAAATTTTTTTTTATTGCAAACTTATTCATTCATTATACATTATTTACACACACATTCCAAAGTATATCAAACCAACCTAATATTTTGGGCAAGGACTGCAAGCTTTCCTTGTAAATGTAGACATGTTTGTCCAACAGCAGCGTAAGACAGGGCACGCCGTGTATGCCCACCCGCCTCGCGAGATTGGCCTCGTGCCCGGCGTGAACTGTTGCCATGGTGACGCCTAGAGGCTGCAGAGCATCCACCAGTCTTCTCCAGGCGGATGCTGACCGCACACAGTCGAAACACCAATCCGTGTAGAATAGCACTATAGCAGGTGTGTGAACACTTTTCTCTAGTAAATTGTTTTCAAAATGTCTAAAAAAAATATGTTGTACATTAAAAATATTAATAATTTTATAAAATAATGATATTTGGAAGTGATACATACCGTGCTGTAACAGACAGTTTGTGAAACAGTGTTATGTCTTGATCCTGAGTCCGAAAATGTGTCCCGAAGAATTCTTCAAACGGGTCATTACTATAACAAGAAAATATGTTTTTTATTTAAAGTCAAATTTTATGATAAACAAAATAATTTACTCTTAAATAGCCATAGAATTTATCTTTGAACCATTGTTGTGTTGTCATTAGTACATTATTACTCAGAAAAACTTTGTAAGATGTGTTTTATCCTGAAATTTCAATTAAGAGGGAACAGAGAATTCACACAGGGCACAGGGCTGAGCTAATTTAAATAATCTATACTAATATATAAAGCTGAACAGTTTATTTGTTTGGTTGACCGCGCTAATCTCAGGAACTAATGGTCAGATTTGAAAAATTCTTTCATTGTTAGATAGCCCATATATCGAGGCAAGGCTATAGGCTATATTTTATCCCCGTATTTCTACGGAAACGGGAACTAAGGGGGTAAAACCGTGGGGCGCTGCTACTATTTGATACAAAGAAACATTCGCATTCTATTGAGATGTGTTGCACAGATGACTCAATTGTTTATGGTTTGAGTCGGTGAATCACATCTGTAAAGCTCGGAACTGCTATTTTAAATGTTTACGGAAACCACTGGAATGTAAAACATACTAATGTGTATACTATGTACAACAACAAACAATATGTACCTAAGTCATCCATAACTGCTATTATTACTTAAGATACCAATAAAATTTCAATCTAAGTACATAATTATTCAATTTTTACAAAGATTTGCTTAGTTAAAACAATTATTGTGACAAGTATTTTCCAAACATTTTCTTTCATGCAAAACTAATTATTCAATTATAAACAAAACAAACCAAATAGATTCAGTTGTTTTAAAGGATGCTTGAACATACATTCAACTATATATTTTTATTAATATATGGATCTAATAGTTAAGTATTTACCCCAAATAAATAAAGACAAAGTATATTATAAAGTGTTATCATACCTAAACCGTGCATACTGGCTGTAGTCATGTCTCTGTTTATACAAATGTTCGTCCTCATTAGTGATTCCATACAAGTCATAAGCCTGTCTTCGCTCAGTGTCCGAGAGCAGCTCATACGCTTGTTTGATTTCAACAAATCTGGTCTCAGCATTGGGATTCTCATTTTTGTCTGGGTGCCTGGTGGGAACAATTAATTATGTTTATGATCTAGTCTTAAATAATTAAGTCTCTCTATCTGGCCCTTAATTTAGTTTACTTATAGTCCAAATAGTCATTCAAGGAATTTATAAAAGTAAATTAATCAATTCATTGATTCATCAAATCTACTTGACATAGATGATTTAATAAGTTATTCTAAAGTTAAAGTAATGAAACAATATGTTTACAAAAGATTGAAGTCAAAATAAATTAACATGTGAAGAAAATTCCTTTAACTAAGAGTCAGTTTGTAAAATATTGCTAATTTAATGAAAGTATAGACTTCTACCATTACTGCACCACTTTTATATTGCACTGTACATGTGATACGTACCATTCTTTAGCTAATTGCCTGTAAGCTTTGCGAATCTCGGGCAGAGTGGCTCGTCGATGAACACCCAATATTTTGTAGGGATCCCCTATCTTTTGTGCGGCAATCAATGAGAACAGGGCGACCACTAGCAGAGCCCATAACCAGCGCCCTTTCCAACCCATGTATTCCCATTGCATATTAACAACCACTTCGGTATTCACCCCAGGAATGAGCCTTCAACATTCAAACTGTAATCATAGCAAACCCTCGTGCCCTCGTGCGAAACTCATGTCTGAACAATGAGAAGATAACACAGAATATTGAGTTAATTGTTATCAGTCATTTGTCTTAAAATAGAATAGCTGAAAATTCCGAAATTGTGAAAAATCCCAAGAAAATTTTAATAGAAAAACGTCAAATCGCTTTTCGTCTCGTCTCTCGATCGAATAATCAGCTCAACTCAACTCAAGAATATTTTTTGATGAAGGGAAGGTGGTGTATTTTGTGACATCTGCCAATAAACATCATGGAATTACTAAACCACCCCAGCTAATCTTATTCATGTTTTGAAAACAATTATTACATAAGTATTATTTTTTGATGTGTATTGGTCGTGTTGTACAATACGCGTTTGTGTTTATTTGAAGAAAGGTTGTGATTATTTTATTATGCGGAGGACTTTAAGGGGCTACCATAAAGTTTTATAGCTTCATGGCGGCCACTAATAGGACGACACTGACAGTTGATCAGCTGATTATTAATAAGTTGACATGAGGTAAAAACTTCATGGTTGACATCACGTTACGTCATAGCCGGTAACGTCATTATAGCAGTCAAAGTCATTTTTCCTTCCCTTCAATCAATCAGTATCAGTCAGTCCATAGAATAAGGATCACGACCAGGATTCTCTCCTCTCTGGTCTCTGAGTCAGTCAGTTTTTGTGTCGTGTACGGTGAACTACACGGTGTAAACGTGGTGCACGTAAAATAATTATTATTTGCTAAGTTTTAATCAAATCAACTTGTGAATACATTAAATAATAATATTTTGAAGCTTTCTCAGAAAGAATACATTTACCGCGTGAGTAATCTTTATTTACCTAAATATAAGTTAAAATACGACTATATTTTTTCATTTATTTTAACTCGGTAGGTACTACATTAATTAAATTGCACTTCTGACTAATTATAAACCACTCCATAAGTCATGCCTATCTTAATTTAACTACATTTAACATTGTCCTTTTTAAAAGTTCTAAGTATAATAATTAAGTACCGAAAAATCTATTCTATGTGATGTTTATATACCTAGATGTTCCTTGACTGACCGACTGTTTAATTAAATTATTTTTTCAAACCTACCTAAAAATGTAATAATTTCTGGACAGGACCTCAATTTGTTACATAAATATTAATAAACTTATTCTTAAGTTTGTAACAATTAAGGTTTCATAACACAAGTTCATGTAGATTAATGGTAGGTTATGTGGAGATTAATTATTGTGCCCACTATGTTACAAGGACAGGGTTTGTTACTGACGGGGATGTTATTAGTTATAATTATGTTATATTTGCATCTGTATATAAAGCAATAAATATCCTTATGTCTAGCTGCACCCTTGGTTTAACCAGCATTAAGTTTTTATTTTAAAGCCTATAACCACTTATCAAAAAATTAAACAGCAAACTCTGTAGCATTAAAAATTCATTTTTCCTATTTAGTGCTGATTTTTCCATTGCCAGATAACTTAATATATGAGAACTTTATTCATGGAATAAAGTTCATGTTTCATAGTTTTTGTATGGAATAACTGTAAAATCCCAAATTTACTACTTGAATAAAGTTATCTGGCGATGCAAAAATCAGCCCTTAGAAACATGTTGGAAAGAACATGTATGGTCAACATCAAACAATCTTTTTTTTATAATGTTGGGAACCTATGTATATATACTCTCTGATTACTTCAGTGTGAATATTTGTTACAATATACTGGATAATATCTAACTCAATACATTAATCTGTTTACAAAATTTCTCTGTATAACATTTTTCACTTTTAAATCATTGAACCAATTTAAAAAAAGAATGGAGATATTTTGTGACCCAGAAGAGCACATATGATAGGTTTTATTTTGGAAATTGCCCTAAATGTGGGTGAAAAGTAGGATCAAAGTTGTATATTAATTAGGATCTGTAGAAACTAGTCTTTGTTGGTTGTTTGTTGATTTAGAGCCCTTAAAATTCCTGCAATAAAAATATCACAGCACACACAAAATACCTAATTTAAAGAGGAAAAAAATTAAAGAGGTCTAATTGCGGAAACCTGCCCACTAACAAGTACAATGGGTAAAAATTAATTTTACGACAATTAGCAATGCACCACATGTCTATTCTTAGACTTAACTTAGGGCCTATTTCACTATCTCCAAGTAAAGTTACTCACCAAGTAAAGTGAGTCTTGTCTCTTTCATACTTTATGTCAAGTGACAAAGACAAAACTTGTGAGTATGTACGTACTCGGAAATTTACTTGAACAAAGTTATAAGTAGTACCTCTATTCCCCGTTCCCATATCGCACAAGGACTTGACAAGACTAATGTGCAGTAGACCGCTGTATGACGTCACAACAAGATGATTACTATACAATTGTCGGCAGTGGGCCAGTGGGTGTGCGCGTGACGTACAAGAACCAATTTAACACTCAATTGGAGCAATGTAACTCAAGGAAGTGTTTGTTTTCTATTAAAGTCGTTTGGTCAGTGTCGCACACAAAATGCAGATTTATGTACTGTTTAATTTACATGCCAAACTAAATAATTGGATACCTTTATGTGATCACTATTGAAACTAATGGTCCATTCACTTCGGGCCAGTACAATTACCCCCTACAATTATTATTTATCAGACAGTGACTTAATTTGAGGACAACTGGCCCCCATCGCAGAAATTCTTAAATAAAAAAAGTTAAAGAACTAAAGGTACCTTAAAGAAGATCTACTAGGTATTATTAATTTATTTTGATCCAAAACATTATAGCCAATACTTATTAATATTCACGAAATACCTAATTGCCCGATTACCTATATACCTACCTAGTTATAACAAATCATATTTATAATGCTTAAAAAGAAATAATACAAGCCAAAAAACCTTCGAAGCTAAGGTCAAATTTCTTTTTTTAGTAGGTAGACAGAACAGAAAAATCCAAATTTTATTACGGTTGGATCTAATTGACTTTAAAAAAATCGAGCGGGTGTTTTGTATAGGTATCCACATTTATTTTTTTCATACCGAGATACGAGCCGAGACCAAATTAGCTGGCTAATTAACATACCTACTGCGCTCCTATTCACTGTGACCTTCGAGAAGTTTACTTTGTTCTATCTTTACCAAGTATTAAACAAAATCGTACCCGCTGTTTGTACGCTTAGCTCTTTTAAATTATGCAACAGATTTTTTGCTATTTTCAGTAGTAGATAGAGTGATTCAACAGAAAGGTTTATGTAGGTACCTAAATGTAACGTGGGTAAACCGCGGGTACATAGGTACAGCTAGTCACTACTAAGTACATAGGTAGTTTAAACCAAAGTCGCTTTCTCTGCCCCTATGTCCCCATGTATGCTTAGATCTTTAAAACTATACGCAACGGATTTTAATGCGGTTTGTTTTAATAGATATAAGGATTCAGTGGGAAGGTTTTTAGCATAATTTTATCCTCATATTCCTACGGGAACGGGAACTACGCGGGTGAAACCGCGGGGCGCTGCTAGTATAGTATAAAACAGTAAGTTCCACCGTCCGTCTGTCCCTCTAAATGACGTAATGTAAGTATCTATTTAAGCTTAGACCTTTAAAAACTACGCCGCGGGTAGGTACCTACCTACCTATGCGATTTTCATCAATACATAGGAAAGAGGAAAGTTTTATGTTTATTTAATTTCAACGTAGGTGAAACCGCGAGGGACAGCCAATTCTTACTGTACCTATTTGTTTTTGATGAAGAAGATTTTAATCTCAAATACTGAAGAAAAAATTTTAATAAATACATTAATTTAATAAATTAATTAATCGAAATTTCATCCCAAGCAGTCTATTTGTACGTGAAACTGGCCATTCTCCCAACTTTTTCACTCGTACTAGTTATAATGTTCAGAAAGACCTACTTTCTGTACCTAATTGCAGTACCTACTTTAGACCATTAGCTAGAGCACAGTATAATAATGAGTACTAACGTGCCTAGAGTCTAGACTAAGTCACGAAAGAGTTAGTAGTTTTATTATGCATATTTTTTAATTCGACCCGGTTTATTTACCGCGATTAGAGCGTTAAGCCAAAGAAACAAACTCCTTAGCTTCATAATATTAATTTATATATCTACACTACAGCCTTACCAATAAAAAATACCCACTGTGTATATTCTTGATATAACGAATTATTAATATGCTTCACACTCGTTATATCAAGAATATACACAGTGGGTATTTTTTATAAGTAAGGCTGTTAGATTATACCTATAAAACCTAATTTATTATTACCTACGTTTAGATAATATTCATAGATACACATCTATACTATGTTGTACACGTCGTTAAAGGCATGTGATATCAATTTCAATTCGTATTCACATACGATACGAGGTACTTACATAATATTAGAATGATCTGTGTGTGCGGTTTATCAGTACTTTATTTGTACGTCATATTGTTGTGTACTCATAAATATAATCATCAAATAATGTCTGTCTGTTTGTTTGCCACGTAATTAATATTGGTACAGATTTCACAGAAACGAGGAATGTTTGTTTAAAGGTTAAAATGTTATATTTTGAATGCATTTTAACATTCAAGTTTATTTGTTTTAAAAAGAGTACACAAATGTAAAATACCTAGACTGACATCTTTTAAAATCCACCATGTTTTATTTTTATTTTGCGAATAAGCAATAATGAGTCTTTAAATATTTTTTTATCACATAAACATAACGATTTATGTAGGACATTGTAGGGTATATAGATAACCCCTTTGCTTGTAGTGTCCAGGCAACTAATAATACGCTTAAAGTTAGTTAAAAAGGTTTATATATGTTTTTAATTGAAAGGTATCTTTTTCACACTACTCTTAACTTTACGAATGTCATAAAACATATTTTAATGTAAATGTTCTTTTGAAACTGACTGTACAATAGCATACTTAGTAATTTATAATAATGAATACATTCTCATATCTACACAAATGTACTTAAATAACCTTGATAGCAAATGAATGTAAGTTGTAACATTATCTAAACCTAATTTGATGTTGGTGTAATGAACTTAACAAATGCATTATGATAGAATTACTTGCGGTCTCATGTTTACGCAGCTGTTTTATTTATGTAATAAGTATATAAGCTGTTTTATTATATTACTAAGTTATTATTACTATTTATAAAACGTGTTTATAATAATATCCTGGTAGACCTAAGCGGTAGTGAAATAAGAAGCTAACAAAATCAGAATACTAAGGGCTGATTTTTCCATCGGCAGATAACTTTATTCGAGGAATAATTTTGAAATTTTGACAGATATTCCATACAAAAACGGTCAAATGACAATTTTATTCGTCGAATAAAAGTTATCTAGCGATGGAAAAATCAGCCCTAAGTCTCTATAATTAATTGAGAAAATACAGTCAAAGTAGAAAATTGTCCTCTAAGATACCAAAAGCAGGCCTTTCTCTCACTTATTTATCTCGATTAGGTCTAGTTATACATGTATATCTACAGTGGGATTACCCAATGCCTGTTAATGGTCGCAATCCAAGTTCGGAAAATCGCAACAGATACCTATTTCAAACAAAATCAAGAACCTTCTTCTTTTATTTTCTAGAAAATGTTGGGCCTCCTAGCAGACATACTGCAGCCGTACAAGGAGCTGGTGGGCACGATCGCGGCCATCGTGACCATCGGCCAGATGGGCTCCGGCTCTTTCATCTGCTGGGACATACACAAGCAGGGCAACACCAAGGGCATAGGGATACTGCCGTTCGCTGGTGGTGTTATCATGTGAGTTGTTTGTTGCTGCTTTCCTTCTGATGTTATAAATGCGAAAGTAACTAGGTCTGGAGTGTCTGATCTGGTCTTTTATGATTTAACTACTGGACCGAGTTTTATTAAAATAGAGACACAGAGAGACAAAATTTAGGAAATGACATTAAAAAATAGTTTATTCAAAACTATTACAAAAATCTTATATACATATATTTATGTTTCATTTATTGAAATATAAGTCCACCATCTATTGCTGTTGGTAATTGGGAAAGGAAATCTCTATTTATGCGCTGCCATTTAAGAATTTTAGTTGTCAAATAAATAAATGAAATGACAATTCGATCAAGCCTCTCAATCAATGATGCTGTAGACACAGCAATGAACTCCTTTACTGCATTGACCTAATTCTTTACTCATTAGGAGCGTGCTCAACTTGAAATACGGGTACATACTCCGCGACGACGCAATGATCAGAGTCAACCTGTTCGGTCTGGGCTTGAACATCCTCTACCTCATTGTCTACTTCAACTACACACAGCAGAAGTTCAAAGTGTGGGCGCAAATTGGGGCTACAGGCGCAGTTGCCGCCGCGTTTGTAGCTTACACGGAGTACGAAGACCCGAAACTGATTGAGACTAGACTGGGAACGATAATCACTGTCTTTATGTTCTATCTGATTGCGTCACCTCTGTTTGGTTTGGTAAGTCTCATATATTATTTTCTAAATATATTATTTAGTTTTGATTTCATTATTTATCTTCTTCTTTTCTTTACCCTTTTCCCACTTTAGGTGGGTTTGACTGTGACGTAACAAGTTTTTTTCTTCCACGCGATATTGAATTTTAACGCGGATTGAAATTGACGATGTATGGGTTGCGAATGTTTATTACCAGAAGTTTGTTCTCATAACAAAATTTGAGTTCATCGGGGCGATTTCAACATGTTTATCTATTAATACTAGGCTGAATTATGTATCGCTCAGTCCTTTTTATGTTGGGAAAATGCATAAATCTAGGTAGATTGAGGTAGAGGCACCCGTAGGTCTTTCCTTTCAGACTCGGAAATACCTATCTCCTAAATGACCTACGGGTGCTTATGGGACGTAAGACTCCTTATCGTGTAATCGCTTCACCTCGCCAAAGACCTAGAATAATAGTTATGTTTTTTCTTGATCAATAAAAAGCTGTAGGTATTAATCGCATATCGCAATGGGGTCGAATAATAGTTATTTATGGTACAAGCGAGGTAATCATCAATACACGCGTGTACCATACAACGTTTTTCAACACATTTGCGAAGAAATTATCATTTAAAAAAAAAACAATCTATAACTCACTAGTGAATAAAACGTGTCATTATCAACTGTTTTTGCACAAATAAGAGCCCCTTTATGAGCAAGTGTGTTGAAAAAAAAATAAAAGGGCTAATAAAAAAACCGTTATGCGTTAAGTGAGTTAAATACTAACGCATGTAATATAAATGGTATATGAACATGTATTTCATCATTACATTTGACTTAACTTGATGCAATAATCTAATGACGTGTTGTATTCAGAAAAAATCCAAAAGTGGACAAGATAAGAAAAATGATTAGTCATCGTCTTGTATAGTAATAATGATTAAACAGTTTTCAAAATACCAGTTTTTTTCGTTTATGACCATGGACTTTTCGAGAACTTTTGGACTTTGTTCTGACCAGTTCAATATTGGTTTTTATGAACTTGGATTTTTTTGACTTTGGACTTTATTCATCTGAACAAAGTTTAAAAGTCAAAGTATACTAGTTCGATATTGGATGATGAATAATGACATTTATACGATTTATTACCATAGTTCAGGGTATGCTCAAGCCTCTCGGTGGGGACATTTTTCCCTTGGATTCCCGTGCGGGGTGTATGTATATTAGCGTGAACCACAAATGTTTATCTCGGTCTGGGCGTGTGTGCGTAGTTTCTGATACCCTAGATACAAGTTACGAACTTAGTTAGGGGTCAGTTACTATAATGAGATGATGTAGTGAATTATTATATTGTTACGAGTATGTTAAAGGTCACTGTTTTTTTTTTTGCCAAATCTGCTTAATCTAAAGTCCGATCCCAATTAGAAATGGCAAGAAGATTCTGAGGAAGAATGAGTTGTATATAATGTTATGTATGCCTTAATAAAGCTAATAAATACTAAAGCTCCGAACTTAGTTAGGGGTCAGTTACTATAATGAGATGATGTAGTGAATGATTATGTTATGCTATAAAATTTCAGAAACGTGATATTTATATAATGTTCGTATGATGTTTCCAGAAACAAATAATAAAGAACAAGAGCACGGCGGGCATGCCGTTCCCGATCATAATGTCCGGCTCGGTGGTCACCTTCATGTGGCTGCTCTACGGGATCATACTCAGGAACAACTTCCTTATTGTACGTATTTAATAATAACTCAACTCATTTTATAGGACTTGCACATTACAATACTTACATATCTAAAATACAAACACAAAATTATTAGTACAGGTGCTTTACTAGCGCTTCTGAACGTTTTAAAAGACTTACTTATGTATTTTTAAACCGCATTTTTTTTTAACTAAAGGTATCTCTTATGTCTCTTAATTCGCACGTCGTCACTCACATTTCTTTACCACCCTTGTAATTTGAGCAAACAATGAAAATCAAATCGTTTATGTTCTTAGAGGGAATCAAGGAACAGCAATCGATTTTTATCTTAGAGTACACTACATAGTATAAAACAAAGTCGCTTTCTCTGTCTAATGTATGCTTAGACCTTTAAAGCTTCGCAACGGATTTTGATGCGGTTTGTTTTAATAGATAAAGTGATTCAGTGGGAAGGTTTTTAGCATAATTTTATCCCCATATTCCTACGGGAACGGGAACTACGCGGGTGCAACCGCGGGGCGTCGCTTGTTTAAAGATAAATGCTCTTAGATCCCAGATATAATAAAAAAACCTTTTATAATAGTAGTACAACACCACTACACTTCAAAATTTTCAAAATTCAACCTTCCTATCTTATCTTAGAATACATTATATCACAACCAGTTACATCTAGTGTGTATCCATAATCTATATCGATCCTTTATATTCAAGATAACGATTGTCGTGTCACGTTTAATGAATCGCCAGGTATGATGTAATATTATAATCAAGTTACACTTTTAATTGTTATCTTTTTGTTGTCAAGCAATTATGTAGTCTGTCCCAAGGTAATACGGCTTAATTTAGATTGTTGATTAGATAGTATTAAAAACATAGTAGATACAGTCACAAAAGTCGAATCAGTATATAGTTTTCTAACGCTTTAAATATATTCTGAAAGCTAAACAAGAATACCAATCCCATGAGTAATTTCATCCAAATCTGTTTAGCCGTTTGAGCGTTAGAATTACAAACACACTCATACAACATACATACAAACATTCACTGTTATAACATTATCCATTGATTCTAAATCTTTTTTAATCCATAATAGCAATTTTACAAAAAGCCTTATTGTGGGAATTTCGTGATAAAATGTGTTAATACTGGCAGTAAAGAAATATGTATGGCACACACTGTTTGTCAAAATTCAAAACCGTTCTTTAACTTTATTATAGAAACTAAGTAAGTAGTTTATTGTAAAGAAAACTCAAGAAATAAGTAACGTTAAATTTTTCTACTTATTTAGCAATATGACTTTTGTTTTTATATTCATAACCTAATTTTAAGAATACTATAATTTGAAATCTAGAGTAGAAATAAACAAAAAAAAAAACTTTTTTACCCCCGACGCAAAAAGAGGGTGTTATAAGGTTGACGTGTCTGTGTCTGTGTGTGTGTGTGTGTGTGTATCTGTCTGTCTGTGGCATCATAGCTCCCGAACGGATAAACCGATATTAATTTAGTTTTTATTTTGTATTAAAGGGGACTTACGTGCGAGTGTTCTTAGACATGATTGATGAAAATCGGTTGACCCGTTTAAAAGTTATGAGTGTTTGAAAGTAATTGTGTTGGGGGTTTTTTAATTTTTAATTTAATGTTATAAGTATATTATCTTGTTTCAGCTCCAAAACGTGGTTGCTCTGGTGCTGTGTGTATCACAACTATCCCTCTTCGTCATCTACCCGTCGAAGCCGAAAGGGAAAGAAAAGTCGAAGGCCAAAGCTAAGAAGGTGGACTAAGTTCCTGAGTTAGCATTTAGGGTATGGCGGACCAATTATAGTATAAGTAAGGATAATTAAATATGTATTTAACTGTATTTTTTAAAAGGTAATGAGCGTTTGTAATCGATTCTGTTTTATAAGGCTCTGCTAATATTAAGGCTCCAGACAGACTGACTGCATCCATCCGCAAATTGCAGTTCAGGTGTAGTTTGAATGCAGTTAACGCTACTCACCCGATTGCATTAGTTTGCGATTGGATTGCAGTTTGCTCTAGAGAGCCTCATTGTATTTTTTTATTGTTGAAACTATTTTAAGATTGCACTAAAAAATGCAATCCTAATCCTAATCCTAACTAATATTATAAATGCGAAACTAACTCTGTCTGTCTGTCTGTTACTTTTCGTCCGTTACTTCATAAAATGTATTGTTCTGTAACACAATATTTTACCAACCAAATAGTAAAACAACACGAATCGATTGACAATATGTATTTATGTAAATCAGACTTAATATTAAGATGCGGTTTAAAGCTGACTATAACATTAAAATGAATGAGTTATTAAATACTAGCTGTGCCCCGCGGTTTCACCCGCGTAGTTCCCGATCCCGTGGGAATTTCGGGATAAAACATAGCCTATGTTCTTTCCCGGATCATAAGCTACCCCTGTACAAAATTTCAAGTCAATCGATTCAGTAGTTTAACCGTGAAAAGGTTAGAGACAGAGTTACTTTCGCATTTATAATATGTATTAGTTAGGATGATAAACGCCAAGCCATAAATAAATACGTAATACCATAACGATCAAGTAGTGTTTTGCCTGCTATGCTAAAGGGTATTGGTTGTATTCCTGCTCAAGGCAATAATTGGTGTAGGTACAGTCAGGGTCAAATAAAAGGAACCTCCCTTGGTTGGCATACCAAAGTGATGATTACCAAGGGGGGTATTATGACGCTGACTGTACTTAAACGTGACTGTTTTCATTATTTTGGCTGTGTATAAGAGTATACATATTTATATGTATAAGTGTTTAGGTATGTATGTATATCTGTAGTACAGTCAGCCAGGCTAGCATGACTTCGAAAACGTGATAGATATAGCAATTTATCAACATCCAACTGTCAAAATATGATGAAAATATCTGCCATATTTAATTTTACCATGTAATAAATTTTATGACATTTGTGACAAATCGATATAGCTATTTATCGACATCCAACTGTCAAAATATAATAAATATATCCGCCATATTAATTTGGTCATGCTCGCGAAATCGATATTATTTCGTGGTGTCTATATATTTTAACATGCACAGTCATGCTAGGGGGGCTGGGTCAGGTAAAAGGTACCCCTGTTGGTAGTTTGAAGGCTCACTTTGGTATACCAACCACAGGAGGTACCTTTATTCTGACACTGACTGTACATACCTTGTTTAGTTTGGAACTAGATGGCGTGACATGTGTCTAGATGAGAATTGAAAAGAGAGAGGTGAAAAACAAATCATTGTTTATTTTTAATATTAAAAAATATTTTTGAGTAACCTTTGTATTTATTAGATTTGTAAAGAAATATGTTTCCGAAGTGTTAAATTGTAATCGCAAACGGGTGTTTGTTGCAATTTTTTTATTTTATTACCATTTTTTAAGAGATGTGCTTAGTTTTTGATAGTTTGAATGCTTTTATTACGATTGTTGATCAATAATACTGAGATATCGGATACAATAATTTAAGTTCGGTTGAAGATATCTGGTTGGAAATTTAGTAACTTAGGTTAGTAGATTTGTAGCCTAGATAGTAACATCCTAAGCTGAATCGAAATTATACTTAGAAATCCATATATTTTTCAAAGCTATTTAAAAAAACATTACAATTATGGGAATAGACACCAATTTATATTTTAATTGTTATGTTGTCGTAATTGCTCTATTATAAAGTTATTTATAGATTTACGATAATGTCAAACATTTTGAATTGTGATGTAACCGGTGATCATACGAATGTATTTATCAAATATAATCCTAGTTATATTTTAAATTGGTTTGTTTTATTTACTCTCTTGCACTCTATACGGGATGAATTTCTCACTTGCCCATGGTTGACTAAATTCACCACTATAAATATTAACGAAAGTGGGCCACTACAAACCACTTCGTATTTCTCCTGGTAGATCCAAAAACTTAGAGGGCGACTCTTCATCAGTGCCGTGAATTCACACTGTAAACACGCGTTTTCACTAGGAAACAAAACTTGTAATTAAGGCAGGCTCTATATTCATACGTGAACCTCGCGTTTTCGTGTTCGCCTGTCGTAACGCTGCGGGTGCCCGCGCCGTGTGCCCCAAGGCAATCCGTCGCCCGCCGCACGCTCCTAGGCAGCTCATACTATTTTCCACTATACACACGCCGAGCGTGCACCCGCGCGAGTTTTAGCGTTAGCCCTTAGTCCTCACTGAGCTTCACACCGCCGCTATAACTTTAACATTTTAATTACACAAGGCAAACAACTTACAATCACAATAAAAAAAAACTATGTTTATCAGTGCGCAGTGCATGCAATATTTTATTGACAAGTTGTGGGAAACAAAAAAATACTGTAGGTAGTATTCGTATCGTACTAACACACAGTACTATAGTATTCTAAGTTATTTTTTAAAGAGAGCATCTATATGACTCTTGCTGATCAGCTCGCCCGTCTCCGTGATGGATATCGAGGTCTCAATGCGGCCCTTCTCCATCGGGAATATCGACGGGAAATTCTCAGCATTGGCAGACATGTTGTACAATCGGTAATGATTCTGAAACATAAATATTATTGGGTAAGTTATACTTACTATAGACCGGCGTATAAACTCGCCATTATTACAATACTAGCAGCGCCCCGCGGCTTTACCCGCGTAGTTCCCGTTCCCGTGGGAATTTTGGGATAAAAAGTATCCTATGTGTTATTCTGATGTATAAGCAAGATTATTGTAAAGTTTCATTAAAATCCATTCAGTAGTTTTTGCGTGAAAGAGTAACAAACATCCATACATACAAACTTTCGCCTTTATAATATTAGTAGGATATCTTTTTTTTGTATATTATGTATTGCAATCTATCTATCCTTTTTGATATTCAGCAATAGTTAGGGTAATGTTAGCTAGTTCGGAAGCTGTCCAGTGACAGCCCCGTTAATTCTAGTGTTCTAAATTAGGTCTTGCGGAATCCTTCTCTTTAGTCTTCTAACAGCTTTTTGGGTGTTGTAAAATCTGTTTGTATGTATCACAATATATCTGGTTAAATTTAGATAGTTGGTAATATGTTGGTTACCGGTTTCATCGGGCATTCGATTCCTGCGGCGGTGAACTTGCCAGCGATGTACACGTCTTGGGTGATGAAGTCACACAGCCGGTAATGCAGCTCTATGAACGTGCGCCGGTACTCGTTGTGGAGGTACTCCATGAATATGAACTGTATCTGTAACTCCGTAAATCACTACATAGTATAAAACAAAGTCGCTTTCTCTGTCCCTATGTATGCTTAGATCTTTAAAACTACGCAACGGATTTTGATACGGTTTGTTTTAATAGATAGAGTGATTTATTGGGAAGGTTTTAGCATAATTTTATCCTCATATTCCTACGGGAACGGGTACTACTCGGCTGAAATCGCGGGGCTCGCTAGTATCTTATAATCTGTGATAGGTAAGTATATGAAATGCTACAGGTGCAACTCTCCACTCCATCTGCCCCTATCCAAAGCAGCCTTAAATTTCCCTAAATCACATGCAGTACTTAAGTTTGTTCTGAGTATTTTAAGTGCAGTTATAACGCTTTGCACGAGCCTTTAATAAAGGTAGCCCGAGGAAGCTAGACGGATGGTTTTACTTTTAACTACCTCTATGGAATTGCTCACCGTGACATTATTGGCCCACGTATGCTTGGTGTTCCCCTCGACATCCAGGTAGTACTGGCTCCTCGAGCTCCTCCTGCCGTATCGCTTGATGTAGATCTTACTGTGGTCCAGGTACTTTGCATTCGTAAACACTACCTCTGCCTTCTCCGGTATTACCGTTAAGCTCTGCAATTTAAATTAATCTTAATCCTACTACTATTATAAAGGCGAAAGTTTGTAAGTATGGATGTATGGATGTTTGTTACTCTTTCACGTAAAAACTACTGAATGGATTTGAATGAAACTTTACCACAATATAGCTTATACATCAGAATAACACACAGGATACTTTTTATCCCAAAATTCCCACGGGAACGGGAACTACGCGGGTGAAACCGCGGGGCGCTGCTAGTATTATAATAATGAAGAGTTGGATACTACTGTGTGATTATTCTTTTATTTTAATACATAGATAGGTACCTCAATATAAATAACGGTACATAGTACAATTAATAGGGTAACAAGTTTAAAAGAATAACTCATTATTATAGGTATCTGTATATTTTTCAAAGTTTAACTAGCCACCCACTGCTGGGACAGCTTCCAATGATTTTCATTAAAATTATACAAAGTACTCTTATTACAGGTGGGTAGCTATGTAATTATTTTAAATAAGTATTCAATGACTTATAATAATGAAGCGAATTTCAATAATTCCGGAAACATTTATGAATTTTGAATTGGATTAATAACGTTTATATTTATTGTACGTTTTAAAAAATTTTTTTTGCGTATGTAATAATGTAAACAACAACAAAATTAACTTTAATTATAGGTAAGTCTATAAGTACTTAACTAACAGCGCCCCGCAGTTTCATCCGCGTAGTTCCCGCTCCCGTAATAATGAGGGAAAAAATACACCAATAACCTTCCTCTAGAATCACTCTATCTATTAGAGAAAACCGCATCAAAACGCGTTGCGTAGTTTTAAAGATCTAAGCATACATAGGGACAGACAGAGAGGAGGGACGACTTTGTTTTTAACCCCCGAGGCAAAAAGAGGGGTGTTATAAGTTTGACGTGTCTGTGTGTGTGTTTGTATCTGTCTGTCTGTGGCGTCATAGCTCCCGAACTAATGAACCGATTTCAATTTAGTTCTTTTTTGTATTAAAGGGGACTTACGTGCGTGATCTTAGACATGTTTGATGAAAATCGGTTACCCGTTTAAAAGTTATGGGAGTTTGAAAGTAATTGTGTTGGGGGTTTTTTTAATTTTTAATATACTATGTAGTTGATGTTGGAGTGGACAGGGAAGTGGGGTGGATTAGGAGGGGGAAGGGGTTTGATACGAAGGGGGGTGTTATACGGAGAGGGGTTGATACGGAAAGGTGTAGACTTGGAGAGATTTGATTCGGAGGGGGTTTTGATACGGGGAGGGGTAGATAGGGAGTGGGGCAGACACAAAGAGGAGTAGATGAGGTAAATGGTAAGTGGGATAGATGGGGGAATAGAGTGGATATCCTACTCCCCCGATGACTGGGGTAGTTAGTTGGAGGATTGGTGTAGTTGGGAGAGTGTGGTAGTTTGGGAGTAGGGAAGATTGGGGAGTGCGATGGATGGACAAATGAGAATTCAAGACACAAATGTGGGAAATAAATTTGTGTAATGTAATACAACATTTGTGGCCTAAAGCATGTTGTTGCTGAGATGTATAAAAACAATTTGTTTAGGTGTGCATAAAATATTTATTTAAAGAATTATAATCTCGAGTAAGATCACAATTTGTGCGGAATACAAAATGTTCTGTTCAGTATTGGAAGTTATTTTTTGAAGGTAGCGTCGAAGTGGCTAACGCTGATCAGCTCGCCGGTCTTCGTGATCGATATCGAGGTCTCAATGCGGCCCTTCTCCATCGGGAATATCGACGGGAAATTCTCAGTTGGAACAGACATGTTCAACAAGTGGTAATAACTCTGGAACATAGATTGGAACATTGGTTAGGCTATGCATGGCTCAGCTACTGCAGCCATCACTTGTCGCAACAATTACTTATCACATGGTGGCGATGATTACAAATATAGCTTATAAACTTGTCTTTATCATCATCAACTCGCCAGCAGCAGCGCCCCGCGGTTTCACCCGCGTAGTTCCCGCTCCCGTGAGAATGCAGGGATAAAATTATACCAAAAATCTCCATACATAGGTACAGACAGGAAGCAACTTTGTTTTATACCATGTAGTGATAAATCAAGTTAGATAGTTGCGATAGTTACCGGTTCCAAGGGACAGTCGATTCCTGCGGCGATGAGCATCTTACCGATGTACTTGGTGTGGCGGAAGAAGTCACACAGCCGGTAATGCAGCTCTATGAACGTGCGCCGGTACTCGTTGTGGAGGTACTCCATGAATATTAGTTGTACCTGGAATTTCCCAAATATACCTACCAGATATTCTGTCGAAAACAATAGTGCGATTAGCAATAGTGCGAATATTACTGTGTTCCAGTTGGAAGGGCAATGTAGTCAGTGAAATTACTGGGCACACGAGACCCGCCAAATGATGTCTCGGATTGATGACCGCAGTCTGTTTATGTAATGAGCGAGTTTTGCTTACCATCAGGTGACCACCTTGCTAGTCATGACACTTGATCGCAATAAGTACAGAAACTAGGGGGATTGGGCTGGTAACCCCTCTAGTTTTTTATTTAAGTATACCTGGGTGCTGACCTTGATTATAAACCTATCACGTTATACTAGGTTGCGTTATGCCCATGACTAGACTGTTCTGCGTAGTGCCAACTGTGCTCACCGTGATATTATTGTCCCACGTATGCTTGGTCTTCCCCTCGATGTTGATGAAGTACCTGCTCCTCCGGCTGTACCGCTTGATGTACAGCTTGCTGAACTGCACATACTTCTCATTCTCATACACTATTGCTGCCTTCTCCGGTATCACAGTTAAGCTCTGCAAGTCAAATAATACGTTTAAATCTATAGGTAGTTACTTAATAATAAAAGCTGAAAAGATTGGTCGAATGCGCTAATCAAGTTTAATTGAATTATACTCGTAGCCCGACCTTGGAAAGGACATAACGCTACGATCAACGAGAGGGGTGCAACTAACGAGGTTTAGGCACAGCTTAGATTCTATATGCCCCGTAGGTCCTCCCAATATCGGCTCACGGTGGTATGCAGTTCTATGCATTTTCACTGCGTTAAAAAAAAGGCACAGCTTAGATTGGCACTAATAAAATCGGCCACTATAGGCACTAAGTACTTAATAAGTCTTTGTGAGCTGACCATTTAATTTCTCTGCAAGCTTGTAGCTACTTTTTGGAAGACTGTGTCTTTTCACTCGCACGCGCCGTGCACACGTTATTATTTTCTCATTCAATCAATCAATTTATTTAACAAAGATCTAGCTTAGGCGTACAGACGGTGTGTTTTATACTTTGTTATATTAGTAGATTAAAACATACCTCAATATACACAAGTATACATAATACGATTAATACAAGTTTACACGAATAACTCATATTATATTTGTGGTACAGATAAATGTAAGTACTTATATTTATGTATTTTACATATATAATAAACCTGGGACAACTTCCAATGATAGACATTAAATTATAACATGCAGTTATACTGGTAACAAATACACATAGATTACTTTTAAAATGAGGACCCAATTAATTATAATAATAAAGCGAATTTCAATAATTCCGGAAACGTTTATGAATGATTTCGATTTAGATTGATAACACAACGATTTATTTGAACAACAAGATAACATAAAAATGGGATTTAAATGGTATATACTTAACATACCCTGTATTATATTATAAAGAAACTATACTTAGCTTATTACATACTTTTAGAAGTACTACCTTTCCTTATTTTTTTAACGTTGTGAAAATGCATAGAACTGCATACCACCGTAAGTCGATCACGATCTCGACTCGTAGGATACTTATACTACCTACATACTTTCCTTATTTTCTAATTTTCTTCTAAGGTACATCTAAAGATTGTCTGGTCTCTGGATATGATCGCTTATAGGTGGTAAACAATCTGCCTCATCTAGTTTCTAAACGTGAAAAACTAGTAACAAACATCTCATTTAATCATTCATTCATTCACTACATCATCTCATTATAGTAACTGACCCCTAACTAAGCTCGAAACTTGTATCTAGGGTATCAGAAACTACGCACACACTCATTTACACACACACACCCAGACCGAGCCAAACATTTGGTTCACGCAAATATTCACCCCGCGCGGGAATCGAACTTATAATAATACTTATTAAGTAGTTAAAGAATAGTAGGATTATGTTGGAGGCAGACGAACTTAGACACTTGGGTGTTTTTTATTAGTAAGAGAACAACAAATGATAAAACGCGGATAAAACATTGTTGCTCGAAAATTATGAAATGCATGATATAAAAGATTGATGATGAAAAAGGCTGCTTTGGATATACGCAAGAAAGCAAATATGTGGGGATGCACCGAATGCACCTATTATAAAAATAATGATATAAAAACTCTTTGCTATAAACTTTTTTCAGCACCCTTATATTTCTTCTATCATGATCCCCGTCATTTTATACTCCATTTTATTTCTAACATTTTTTTATTATTATTTAATGAATATTTTATAAATGTTTATTTATACAATTTTACATACAATAAAATAAATAAAAAGAAACAAAGAAAGTAAGTGTTGGTTTGTACGTGTAGTTTGTGCTTATTATTTTTCTAAGTTATAATAAATATTTTGGTTTCAGTCGTAACAGTTATGCTCCTGGGTCGCTCCTTGTATGCTTTCAGGGCAGTTCAAAAATTGCCTCAAGTATCTTCATGTAATTCACCAGTAAGACTGTTTTAATATTTATTGTAAGAGAGAGGGACCAGTCACCCATAACCCCCTTACCGGGACTCACTAGGCTCCTCTTAATCATTGGCCAGCGACGCCTTGTTAGGCAATGCAGTAAACTTGTTAAACTAGCATTATACATGTATTATTAAACGAAACGTACGGTGTACACAATGTCTGGGTTCGGGAAGTGCGTACGTACCAGTTTAAGTCGACTAATACTGGTACGTACGCACTTTCCGTACCCAGACATTATTATAAATACTTACATGTAGTTTGAGTCTTCTTTATGCTACCACAAAACTGCATTTGTACAGCCTTACTAATAAAAAATACCCACTGTGTATATTCTTGATATAACGAGTGTGAAGCATATTATTAATTCGTTATATCAAGAATATACCCAGTGGGTATTTTTTATTGGTAAGGCTGGTAATGTTTAAGTAATATTTTTCATGAAATCCTTACCCACAGTATGCAATAGACGTGAACGCGCACTACTCGTCTAAAGCGGAGTCATTCCTCAGTGGTGCTAACGCCAACTTCTTGGAAGCCCAATACTTGGATTGGGCTAAAGCAAAAGGCTCCATAGACAATGTAAGTATACCTACCAACAAACATGAATTAAAATATGATATACTTACCTATATGTTCCATTTTTGTTTCTTTTTATTGTTTTTTCCTAGTCCTGGGATGGATTCTACGACAGTGTAAGTGGTCCCGCACTCAAAATAGAAGAGTTTCAAGATGAATTCAGCCCGACCACAGTTAGTAAGTGTAATCACAGTTCGTTACTTTACCTGTACTAAAAAGCTCTCCACATCTCTTAACAGAAACAACCTAGAAACTGCTTCGCCCCAATCTAAACGCAATGTTACCTATTGAGACTTTCTTTTATTATCAGGAAATCAAGGTAAAGGTAAGAAGAATGAAGAAAAAGACAAAGAGACCGTAAAACTACATTTGGCGGTACAAAATCTCATAAGAAGTTATCAGGTTAGTTTGAATAACTAGTTTTGATCAATTCTCTTTTAAATTGTATAGTAAGTAAGTACCTACCTATTAGTTAGGGAGCTTTTTCGCCTGTGACTTTTATACCTATGCACAAAGAAAACTACGTTTAATTTAAATTTTGTTTTTAAAATAATTATTTATGGTTCAGGCTCGAGGTCACCTCATCGCGAAATTAGACCCACTGAGTCTCACGATACCAGCGAGGTTCTTGTGTAAATACTCCAAAACCACGCTCGATGTCAAGGGGCTCGAGTGCTTGGTGGTCGCCAGGGAGTTGGGAACTGTTTTATGTTAGTATCTAACTATGTATTTATAAAACAGTTATTTGTAATTTACATTATATTAGAATCTATCGTAGAAATTGGGAACAAGAGTTACATTTGGTATTTTGAATAGCTTATATGTATTATTGAGTAGTTTTAAGATTAGACGGATTTACGACAAAGATAAAGATTAGATCGGTGACCCTCAGCGTAACTCCGACCGTAGCATCGGTGAACCTTTTATTTTTGTCATTTTAAAACGTCGCGATTTTATAATCCATTCAATTTCTTTGTGATCCACAGGTGAGAAACATATGGATATGGTGTTTGAACTACCAGATAGAACGTTTATCGGTGGAAAAGAAACTAGTTTAACTCTCAGGTAAAGTCTGAAAAAGCCAGTCGTATCCTACTCGTAGTATCAATTTGTATGGCAGCCGGGGCACTATATTAGACCGAAGGAATATCCAAAAGATTCTCAACTTTCAAAGCTGTTCCTATTATGCTTCGGCCACGGCTTGTGACCAACTGTGTAAAAAATAGATATCATCCTTTAATATTAACTTTGTCAATTAATAACACTTACTAAGTAGGTACGTTTGTATTTAGAGAGATAATAGCTCGTTTAGAGAACACTTACTGCCGCTCCATCGGCGTGGAGTTCATGCACTTGTATGACTTGGACGGGATCCAGTTCATCCGGGAACGCATGGAGAAGCCGGGAGCTATGGATCGGAGTCCCGAGGAGAAACGACTTATTATGAGGCGACTTACCAAGGCTGTATTGTGAGAACCTTCAATTTTTTTATTTAAATAAATAATTTTACTAAGATAATGATAGTTTTCACGCATGCAAAACTTAATGCTATTGAATTGAGTTCATTAGGTACATAACTGATAGGGTAATGGCCGGTCTATAGGAAATGTGATGTGCATCATTCAACGTGAGTGTAGCAATACTGCGTGGTTTATAAGAGTAGGTATATCCTCCGTACTATCCGTACGACATATGAAAATCAAATTGAGTGCTAGGTTTACCATTTTCGAGTTATTATATGTACTTATTTTCGATACTTACATAATAAATTGTTTCAAAATACTTTACTAACAACATGGTATCTTATTATAAATTATTGAAAATTGTAGCTTAGAGAAATACTTCGCGACCAAATGGCCAGCCGAAAAACGATTCGGTTTGGAAGGCGGCGAGAGTATGATCGTGATGTTGGAGGAGATTGTCGACACCAGCACCAAGTTAGGAGTGGAGTCCATTGTCATGGCCATGCAACATCGAGGTATGATACCAGGATTGGATTGATTTTACAAAATCATAACATAACATTAATTATATCACCTCATTATAATAACTGACCCCTAAAAACAGAGTTACCTCTTCCTTGAGGGCCTCAGGGCGGGACCCGCCCTGGACCACGCCCACGGCGGGTACTCTAATTAACCGAGCATAGACTCGTGTAGAAAGGAATTCCACAAACCACTACTGACTCCTAACTATGTTCGAAACTTGTATCTATGGTATCAGAAACTACGCACACACTCATTCACACACATACCCAACTTAAAAGTACCTACTATTGGTATGATTGCTTTTATTTGTCAGGTCGACTGAATATGCTAGTCAACGTCTGCCGAAAGCAATTGAACGAAATTTTTGCTCAATTCAAACCTATGGAACCTAAAGAACCTGTTAGTAATTAATGCGTTTTATATTAAATCCTGAGTAGTATAGATTTCTGTACTAATATATGATTCCTATTTTAGATAATTCCAAATCTGGTAAAATTATAGATCGATTAAAATTGCTCTTTTAGAGGTTTTTAAGCCAGCCTGGTACGAATTTAAAATTAACCATTAAAATGTCCTCTCCCCGACCAGGGTTCCGGAGACATCAAATACCACTTGGGCACGTACATCCACCGGTTCATCCGACGCACCAACAAGTACATCAAGGTGTCGATGAGCGCGAACCCCTCGCATTTGGAGGTGGTGTCGCCAGTGGTCGTCGGCAAGGCCAAGTCCGAACAGCATTGGAAGGGAGACAACAATGGAGATAAGGTTTCAATTATACATCATCTTCTTCTGCCCTTATCCCACGACGTGTGGCACACTGTTTCTCTCTTCCATTTTTCTTTATCAGTCGTTATTTCAACATTTACCGTTTTTACGCATATTATTTTCACATATTCCATCAAACTTTTCTTAGGTATCTCAATTTAAAGGTGTTATGAATGTCCTTGGCTTTCGGTAAATGCAAATTTGAAATAAATATAGGTAAGTACTTCCGTCGCGTCGTATAAAGTGGCCTCATTAAAATAATGGCAATGTCATGTGCTTGTACCTAAATATAATTATTTGATGTTTTAATTTACCTTTTTATCATCGTTATTGGCTTTATTGTTTGATCATATCATCAGGTGATGGCAATAATAATGCACGGTGACGCGGCATTCTCGGGGCAGGGCGTGGTGTTCGAGACGATGCACCTGGGCAACCTGCCCGCGTACTCGACGCACGGCTCCATACACATCGTGTGCAACAACCAGATTGGATACACCACGGACCCGAGGTTCGCCAGGTCCTCACCATACTGCTCCGGTGAGAGATTTTCTCAACCTATTTCGTCCTATTGCTGACCATTGCTGATCAGTTATTTTCATTTGTCCCTTCTTTTTGGCGATGAGAATGAGTAAGTTTAGACGTCTTTGTGATACTTCGTCCTGATTAGGGTAAGCTCCAGCCTGCCAGCTCCTTCGTGGGGACATATATGAGCTGATGATGATTGTGATTCTACAAGACTCTTCTTACTTCAATATTTGCTCTTTCGAGACTTAATAAATACTATAATTATCCGACGTTTTTTCCAATCAGACGTAGCAAAATGCACGGACGCGCCAGTGCTGCACGTGAATGGCGACGACGCGGACGCAGTAGCCCACGTGGCTCGTATCGCGATCGAGTACCGGTGCAAGTTCAAGAAGGACGTGGTGCTGGACCTGGTGTGCTACCGGCGCTTCGGCCACAGCGAGGAGGACGAGCCCATGTTCACTCAGCCCTTCATGTACAAGAAGATCAAGACTATGAAGACTGGTATGTAATTATGTAGCACGTTGTTTAGACAGGCACCTGCAGGTAGGATAGGATATTAGCCATACCTAGACTACTTACCTATCATACCAGAGAACATTTGGCATTTGGCAGTCGTAAAAAAGTGGTTTTACCAATCCATGTTCTGTGAGAATATTTTAGTGGATGGCAGGATTTGTGGAACATCCACAAACGAATGATCATTTAATGTAAATACGAGCATTATTTTAAAGTACTGAGTAGTAGGACGTTGTTAAGAGGCAGACGAATGAACAGTTATGTTATACCATTGATATTGAAGTTTTTTGATTAAACGGTTTGACATTAATTTTTTTTATATTTTGCTTGTTGATATTAGTATCCCACCCATGGTTGTAGCAGATGGATAGCAGGCAGATAAATTGTAAGATTCCATATCCATCCATGTATTTGAATTTTTTGTTCATAAACAGTGGATTCGATCTACGCGGACAAGTTAAAAAGTGAAGGTGTCGTGAATGACTCTGACATAAAACATTGGGAGAAGGAGTACATGGATACTCTGAACAAGCATTTCGAGCTCGCCAAGAAGATCACCAAGCTGAGCATCATGGACTGGATCGACACGCCCTGGACCGGCTTCTTTGAGGCCAAGGATCCTAATAAGGTTAACACACCTACAGAAAATACAGCACTCAATTCATTGGGATTCGTTAGGGCAATCCGTTAATGGCCAGTTCATAGAGAGACCAATAAATAATATAAGGGCCGGTTATGTACTGGTACTAGTTTTCACTAGGTATCGCCGCACACTGCTGGAATCGTCTGATATAGTCGGAAAGGCCTATCATCATGATGAGGACTAGTTTTCACCTATGGTGGCTTTTTCTCTTCTTTAAGCTATCAAGATTTATCCATTCGTCCAATTTCTAATCTAATTTGTACTTAAGTAAAACGATTATTTTACGTATTCAGATCAAAGATACTGGAATCAGCCAGGTCACAATAAACACCATCTCCAAACACTTCTGCACACCACCAGAACTGTGGGCCTTCGAGTTACACAAGGGAATCAACAGAATACTCGCGGCGAGAGATAAAATGGTAAGACACATTGAACCTGTTCACACGTTATTTTTTAATCCTCTATCAACTACTTACTTATATCGTTGCTTTGATTGAATGTACGTAAAGGTAAAAGAAGGGATAGCGGACTGGGCGATGGGCGAGGCGCTGGCGTACGGCTCGCTGCTCCGGGACATGATTCACATCAGGTTCACGGGCGAGGACGTCGAGAGAGGCACCATGGCTCACAGGTGATCATGACGTTGGATTCACTTTTAAATCGTTGGAATCATTTTAGTCTCTTTTGATGTCACCAATCTCAGGAACTACTAATAAGAGTACAAGAATTTTATCAAAGGTTTGTGCAGATCTTCCCACAATGTTTCAGTAAACACAAAAAATTCGAAAAAACGTAACATTGACACGTGGCAAAGGTCGAACTGTTCCATTCACGAAAAGAAGTCAAGAACCTATACTACCGCCACTTTTTTTACTGTATTTGCAAATATGATTGCCAACCTTAGTTTATTGGAGAGACACACTGAGAAGCAGATGAGTTTTAGGTGTCTATAGTACAGTACGTGTTGGTGACGGTGTGTGTGTGTTGCAGACACCACGTGTACCACCACCAGGGCGTGGACGGCGCGACGCACCGCGTGCTCGACACGCTGTACCCCGACCAGGCGCGGTATTCGCTGCACAACAGCTCACTCTCAGAGTTTGGTAAGATATTATCATATAGTATAGCACTATTCCATCATCATAGCACCAGTACCTAAAAGCCTCCCTCGTCGACTTCCACAGCGACTAGTCACACGCGCGCTGCAATATCCAAATATGTACTTACTTAAGTTAGGTCTGTCTGTTCAGCAATAAAACATCCTCCTTTTTTGAAGACTGTACACAAACAATGAATAAATAAATTGAATTGAATGATCATCAGCAGAGCGTACCCTGAAATAGGGCAATCTTCCGAATGGAAGTCAAAGATCACTACGCTCTCGACGCTCTCACAATGGAAGTGTGTTTGTGCAGGTGTGCTGGGTTTCGAGGTGGGCTACTCGTACTCGAGCCCGCACCTGCTGACGATCTGGGAGGCGCAGTACGGGGACTTCGCGGACACGGCGCAGCCCGTGTTCGACACCTTCATCGCCAACGGGGAGAGCAAGTGGGTCTGCCAGTCCGGCCTCGTCGTGCAGCTGCCGCACGGCATCGACGGAGCTGTTAGTTTTATACGCTCATAAATACGTACTTATTATAATATAAGTACTTAAATAAAGTGTATATCTTAAAGTTCCATAAACATTAGAAAATAAACGAACATTTTCAAACTAAAACTCTGTCAAAAGGAGGACTAAAGTGTACCTACCCAGGTACCATAAATGTTCATTTATTTGTGTGTCAGGGTCCGGAGCACTCGTCAGCTCGCGTGGAGCGGTACCTCGCGCAGTGCGATGACGACGAGGACTTAATACCAGACTTGGACGACAAGAATATGGCCCGTGAGTATTACACCACTTCTTATTTAAACCAATGCAATGTAAGTAAATTCTTGAAGTTGCTTAATTACCGGTTCGGTAATCCATAGTAGATTCACATAGCATAAGGAATAGGCATTAGGCACATCCTTGAAAAATTGATCTTTTTCTTAATATTTTTAAATTCTGAATATTTTTATTTATTTATTTTCATTTTAACAATGAAAATACTCATGTCCATAAATGTCAAGGTCCAAACTGACTGTCCCACTTGTTACAGTGAAACAGCTCCGCGCATGCAACTGGATAGTGACGAACGTGACGACTCCCGCGAACTACTTCCACATGATCAGGCGCCAGATAGCGCTGCCCTTCCGCAAGCCGCTGATCGTCATGACGCCCAAAGTCGGCCTCAAACATCCCTTCTACAGGTCCAAGTTTGCTGACTTCTTGCCTGGAACTTCCTTTCAAAGGTAACTTACACTTTAATGATTTACTACGTAAGTACCTACCTACTTACTGGTTACTCATACGAGTACTTACGTATTGTGGTAAAAAAAACATGAGATAAACCATTTTGAAAACATTTCAAACAAATTTCTCCCAACAGGGCGATACCGGACGACGGACCGGCGAGCAAGAAGCCTGAAGGTGTTCAAAAACTGATATTCTGTTCTGGCAAAGTGGCGATCACAATTGACGAGTTACGGAAGGAGCAGAAACTAGAAGATAAGATCGCGATGTGCCGCATCGAGCAACTGTACCCGTTCCCCTACGACATTGTGCTGAAGGAGGCGTGCCGCTACCAGAAGGCCAAAGTGGTGTTCTGCCAGGAGGAGCACAAGAACCAAGGACCCTGGTTGTACTGTAAAGTCAGGCTAGAAAATCTACTGGGAAAGAAAATTGAGTAAGCACTTTTTAATTTTAAGTCAGCTTCAGCTTAGGATATTCATTATTATACTGTGGCTTAGGTGTAGGTAATAAAGTATATAGGTAACAAATCAAGTTTTGTGATCGGATATTATGTATTATTTTCCCTTATCACAGATCCATCACAAGGCCCTCAAGTTCCGCATCGGCGACAGGTATCAAGTGGATACATGCAAAGGAGCTCAAAGAACTAAAAGAAAAGATCGTTAAACTTTAATACAAGTCTTAAAAATTATCAAAATATAGTGTTTGTTTGAATTAAAATGTTATTTATTTACAAGTATCGCTTGATTCTTATTTACGTAATCTCCATTATTAGGTATTATTTTAGAGAAGAAAGTTTTGATTTTTTTGTTTGTATTGACTAGGGTTCGTGACTACTGAACCGATTTTGATGAGATTTGGTAGGTAAATAGATAATAGGTTTCTTATAGCCAGGATAAAAAAAAAGATAAACACTTCTATACTAAAATTCCTACGATATTGAGATTTGCACAAGTAAAACTGAGGGGTGCTGCGGCCAACTGCCCTAAGTCCTCGATTGGTCCTCAATCAACAATAGGGACAAAACTGTTGTGATCAAGAGATTCCATTTTTAACCGGCGACGCAAAAAGAGGGGTGTTTATTATTATTTATTTTTATTTGTGTTTTTTTTTAAGTTTGACGTGTCTGTGTGCGTGTGTGTGTGTGTATCTGTCTGCTGTGGCATCATAGCTCCCGAACGGATAAACCTATTTCAATTTAGTTTTTTTTTTGTATTTAAGGTGACTTACGTGCGAGTGTTTTTAGACATGTTAGATGAAAATCGGTTACCCATTTAAAAGTTATGGGGGTTTGAAAGTAATTGTGTTGGGGTTTTTTAAATTTTATTACTCCATGGCCAACACTCGAACTTTACCATACCCTAAGTCAATGTCGTTGTCATGTTATGTAAAATTACAACATTGACAACTCGGCTCCAGTTTTCAAATTCAAAAAGTTGGGTTGGTTTGGTTGGATTTGGTTGTGCTTTTCTGCTGTGAATAATTTCTATTTATTTTTGCAAATACATAAACATAAGAGAAACTATGTCGTATTTTGATTATTTTCACAATAATAATGAACACCGAGATGCAGATGTTATATACGGCAGTTGCATGACTATGTGCCCTCAGGATGAAATCCAATTGTAATAAACAAATTCAGTTTTTAAACAATAATTTACTAAACAAAACAGAAACATTATAAAAGATTGTGTTTTTAGGCGTACAAGGGAAAAGTTGGTTCATGTTTTAGAAGTGGTAGGAAACGAAAGGAAGCTGGTGAAATGTTACAGCCGGTCCGCGGCTGATTCGAACATGGCGGTGCCCAAACTATTGCGGCCCTACAATGTACTGGTTGAGACTGTCCAATATCTATTAACTGAGTGAGTCAAGTATAATGAATATAGCTCATAGTCCCTTAATACACAGTTGACCCTAATTAGGCAAGTTCTGGATTATAGATAGCGTATGAAAACAACTATTGTTTAGTATGTATTTATGTTATTATTGATAAAAAAAAGTCCTAAATTCTACTACCCTCAAGTTTCCTGAGTATGTGTAAATAATGTTGTATTTATTATAGAAAATACTACTTATCAAATTATTTCTCTATATTAAAATATCCCGTTGCAGTGTAACATCAAGAAACAATGTCCCTACACCAGTGATGTATGACTTCGTGAATGACCGTCTCCGGGCCGTCAGACAGGACATGACAATACAGCGACTGCCGCAGCAACAGTGTGCCGTCCTGCTGGAGCCTATGGTTAGGTTCTATGTCTTCTATGGCTTCAAGTATATATATTTTTTACTATAATTGATTATATTTTATTAATATCGCTACTAGAGTTATAATGTGGGAGTGTTCCTAATTTATTTAGTAAACCTATATGTTTTCTGCTTAAGACTCATAAGAAGAAGCTGTCTTGTTACAAGGACTGATAGAAGGATTAGGGGAGACCTTTACCCAGCAAAGGTGCAATACAGGTTAATTTAAAAAGACTCAAAATATTTGCTAGCTGAGTAATTGACGATTTAAAACTGAGGTCCTAGAGTGATATTGAGATATTGCATACATTGAATATTATCACACATATATGTATTTAGTTACAAAGATAATCTCGAGATATTTGTAATGTGTTGAAACAACCGAATGTAGTTGACAACTGTTTTATATCTACCCTCAACAATATTCTCTCATAAAACTTGCATAGAACTATAAATCAAAATATTATTTACAGAATGTTTGGCATGTCACCTCAACATACAGATCCAGTATTAAATGAGAAAAACTTATTGGAATGCCTCAAATGGTTCCTCAATTGTTGTGACTATTTGGACAGGAATATTAACACCAAAGTCAATGAGCTCAGTGAAAAGTTATCTGGTTTGAACATAAAGGGATCAGCTAAGACAGAGTATGACCGAGTTGCGATGGAGAGCATCTATATACTGTGCAATATAAATGATGTCCATCCACTGTACAGATATCTTAGTTTATCCAAGGATTTGAAGAGGTAAGCTTTGTTGTTATCCTATTTATCTATACTAATATTGTGTCTGTTTGCTTGCACATGGATATGCCAATCTTTCTTAGGAACTATCTTTGATTTGAAAAATTCTTTCAATGTTAGATATCCCATTTATTGAGGAAGATTAGATTAGTAGGCTATATGATGATATAGCCTTCAATCTTCCTATTTCATGAAATAGGAGTGGTGCTAAAGCTGGTTAAATTGTGGGATAAAGCTTGTGTTCATTACATGATTGTATTAAGTAAAATATTGAGGGTAAATGTTAATACTTTTATACCAAACATAGATTTCATGTTTTATTTCAGAGATCCCACATTGAAACTATCATTCAAAATAGCCCTGGCTAATCAAAAGGGGAACTTTGTTCAAGTGGGCAATTTATCAGAGCACCTGAGTCCACTTCTACACTGTGCCTTGTGCTTACAACTGCCACATTTACAGAGGTCAGTAACATAATCAGAAATAATATTATAGTAGAAACTAGAAAATTACCCTCCACTACACCTTACAAACATTCTAACATCTTAAATATAGTATGTTATCTCATCTCTGAGTATGTGTTGCTGAGTGTGTGCAATTTCTGGTACTCTTAAATACAAGTATGAAATAATATAAGGGTCAGTACACAAGATGTATTCATGCTCCTAGTAGCTGTCCTTTCCCTTCGATCCTGTGCATTTTCACCCATTAATAAAGTTCAAAATTCAGTGTATCAGTGACTTATCAGTATTTTTCCCAATTACTTTCCAGAAAATCTATACAAGTACTATCTCACGCATACACCAGTAAGACCCTCACATTGCCGAGCTCTGTGCTCCGACGGTGGTTGTCATTGGCCAGTGACTGGGAGACGCGCGCCGTCTGCCAGCACTATGGGATGGTGGTGGACGGGGCGGCTGTCAAGTTTGATAAAGGTGCTTTCAAAAGTGATGCTGCTATGGTAAGTTTATTTGTTGACTAGGGGGTAGTTTAGGGCATTTATTGTTTAGTGTGGTTCTGGGTTCATTTGCCAGATCAAGTGAAAATTGTGATCTATGGTTTCTGTTGGGTTACTTTTTGATAACAGTATCATTGCCATAAATCATGTTCTTTGTTTCAGCATCAACCAAAAATACAACTCCTTCGTGATCAAACTCTTAATATAGAATTTAAACACATTTACTTACAAGTGTAAATATATTTTATGTCAAAACTATTTATACTTTGTTACACTTTTGTTAATTATGTAAACGGCGATCTCATCATTTGTTATGTTTTAAATATTAATAAAACAAATTATATTTATAAAGGAGTCCTTTATTTTATTATTTACATAAGAAATTCTCCTATTTATGCATTAACTAATAACAATAGACAACAAAACGTATCTAATATCAAATGGTTGCGCGGCTCCCTATTAATGATAATAATTAATAATCTACATGAAAATTGGACAGAGGTGTTACCTTCCTACAATTCATAAGTTTGATCATATAATAAAATTTAGTTTTAAAAAATATTCATCTATCTATTTAAACACCACAATTTCATATTTATTTCATCTCTATTTATTGCCAGATTTAAATGAACATGCTACTACAATAATTTCATTTTACAAAATGTATTTTCGCTACATGACAAAGGTCACTTCAAAATAATATTCAAATAAAGATAAAATTAAAAGGTACTTCGAATAGTTAAGGCAATTGATTCTATTGATAAATAATTCTGATATAATTGAACTAAGGAAAAGATCAAAAGGATATAAGCAAACATATGGTAACTAAATGAGTTTTCAACTCTCATAAGGTTTAGTATTAAAAATAAATAATGGTGTTCGAACATGATACATTAATATTGCTAATAACTCTTATACAAATATTATATCTATCAAAGTTCACAATAATAAAATACACAATAACTACTCTACAAAGCAAACATAAATAGTGTTTAATATGACCAAATATTCTCTGTATTGCTTTATTAAACTACATGATAGCACCTAAATAAAAAGGAAGGTAAAAAGTTGATACAAAATGCGAAGGAACTTGTTAAAAGCTTGTAAATGTATGTTGGTTTCAATGAGAAACTCCATACACTATGCTTCTTATTAATGAACAAGGAGTAACATAGTAGTATCATTCAATATATATTTTCTTTCGTAAATATGTTTATAAACAACACTTGGATTAGCCATTATTATATATTATTCCTTCGTTTACTAATAAGAGATATATATATAGAATACATTTAGATTGGGATATGCAAAGCTATAAACAAGGAACCATCGAACCAAAAAAATAAATTCAATTTAATGTCATAACAATGTTTTAAGACCGTGGTCCAACGTGATTTCATAATACAACACGTTAAATATTGATAAATAACGTTAAAACAACAACAAAGTTATATTTTACAAAGAGGTATTATTATAACTATACAGAACACTATGTTCAACTTTATGTATTACTTTGACGCGGTTTTGTTACAATATTATTCACATATATTGGTAAAATGCACATGTTACCTCCGCCGGACTATATCATTGTCATGTCAGCCAGTTAAGATAGCGCTAAGGGCCACAAGGTAATAACCTTATTTACGTTATCAATAATTCGCTGCTACGATGAACCCTCTCCAGTGATCGGCCCTCAACTTCACACAAGTTTCTATCGCAGCTAATTCGTATGTAAAAAGAAAGCCGCCGATTGAAATATACACAAACGTATCGATTGTCAACAGATTATCACAGAAAAACTTGCAAAGAACGAACCCTTTACAATTACTTTTTATATATTTGCAAGTATACACTTTTAAACATAACCATATCCACTGCCTGATAAGACAACGAACGCATTAATCTCGTGCTAAACATATGTTATACAACTAAAATAATCACATACACACGACAAATAAATAAATAGACACTCAGCGCGTTTCAATCGACAACTACTATACGACATATTGTGACGTCACACGTCACTGTGGGGTATCGGTAACATGTATGTAAGGTGTAGTCGAGTGCGAGCGGCCGGAGTGCGTCCGCGGGGTGACGTCACGGACGCCCCACCCGCGCCCTCGATACTCGTTACGGACTTGTGCCTTCAACTGGAAATCACAAAAACTAAGTTGTTATTATCAATCAGTTCGATACTATTACTAATATCTCTAGTCGACTTCATTAGCCTAGGTGTTTCCCTCGCGTTGTACTATTAACTTGACATTTACCTTACAAACAAGTGCATAACTAATTGTGCTTGAGGAAAGCGTCGTCGAAGAGTTCGAGCTCGTGGCTGAGGTAGTTGGCCTTGTTGCGCAGCTTTTTGGCGGAGGTGGAGGCGGTGTCCAGCATGGTGATGGCCTGGCGCACCTCCGACAGCTCGCCGTCCATCTCCGTCGTCGCCTCGTCCACCAGGCGGCACAGGCGCGCGAACATCGTTGATAGTTCCCTGGGGAGAATGGGGCATGGACCAAGGAGGTTCTTAGGTGAACGTTTTTATCTTGTAGATACAGATGGAATGGACATGTTTATCTTAGATTATATAGAAATCTGAGCTATGATGTCTTCATTTTACGTTCTGAATGCACGACAGTTACTCTAATTTAAAAATTAATTTAAAGTAAAATAGGCTATTTTGTAAGAAGTTGCATGTGTTTGGCTATCTGTCCACCGAAGCGTAGGAGAGAAATTGAGATATATTAACCAATACCACGTGTGCAAATGCAACCGTATTGAACAGCTTTACAACAGCAAGAGTGTCGCTTATACATTAGAATAAGGTATGTTGATTGTAGACACTGACTGTTGGACCTGGTGGCTGCAGTTGGCGGAGGTGAGGTCGACGATGAGCCGCAGCTTCTTGCTGGCGTGCTGCACGTACTGGCGCTTGAACACGCGCTCCTGCGCCTTCGCCGTCCACGTGAGGCGCTCGTACAGGTACAGCGCGCCGTACACCGCGCCCGTCACCGCCACCACGCGCCACCCCACCGTCTTCAGCAACTGGACGGACACATCGCCTCGTTATAAACACATCTATTAGTAGGGGTGCGTTTCTATCAGATATGTGAGAGGATACGCAGCGAGGAAGTGTGTTTATTGAGAACCAATTCAATAGCTCAAACATGGGCCAACCCAGCCGGGGATCATCACATTCACACATAATATCAGCGTAAAGTATAAACTTCAAGTACTGCATTCCGCAGACCCAATCCCCTCCCGTCCCCCGTATCCCCGCAGTATACGCACGAGTCCGGAGAGCAGCAGGCCGCCCATGGTGCCCTGCGAGGTGAGCGCTCCGACGGCCACGCGCGAGATCAGCGACCAGTCGTCCGCCGACAGCGACAGCCCGCCGCCCGCGCCCGCCGCCAGAGGCAGAGACGTCGGTGGGGCGCCTATTGACGGCGGGATCTGGGGGAGTCAACAATACATTATTGACCACTGAGCCACATCTTACAAGAGGACACGTGAGACCTAGAGGTTATAACTGCATGAGGATCTTAAAATTACATTATTCTCATAAAAATATATTCATCAAAAATATACAAACATTGATGCGGGGCGTGTACGTACCTGTGTGAACCTGGGCGGGTTGTTGAGCGCTATCCGGTTGGTGTTCTTGCCGTTGAAGCGCTGGATGATGGCGGTGAGGCCGTACGAGAAGCGGAACGAGAGGTCCTCCTGGAAGTCGGCGCACAGGTTGTCGCAGTTGAGCCGGTACAGCACCTCGAACGGCTGCTGGTGCGGCTGGATGCACGCCGCCGCCGCCGACCGCTTGTGCAGCGGCAGGATGTTGTACATACGGTCTGAAACACACATACAAACATGTATCAGTATTAAGTGTCCGTGCGGGTGTGTGCGGTGTGCAGGCGTCCCCCCGTACCGGCCATCTCGCGCTGCGCGGCGTCCATCTCGTGTCCGATGTCGGCGGAGAGGCGCTGCTTGAGGCGCGTGCCGAGCCCGGCCTCCACGTGGCGGTGCAGCCCCTTCTTGTACAGGTCCAAGGCGCGCGGCGCCCCGAACTCGCCCGCGTACTCGTCCACCAGCGCCGACAGCCGCCGGATCTCCTGGCTCAGGGTCAGAGACACCTGCAATGTCCACACGGAGTAGATTGGATTAGTTCGGTGTTAGAGAGTGAGTCATCGCGGAGAAAGGCATAAGTGGGCGCCACTATACACACACACTGTTGCCCCGAGCATCAGAGGTTTAAGATGCGTTTCCACTGACGCGGATCTATGTAAAGTGGAACGGAGAGTCCAATTACAGGGCTAAAAATCTCCGAGTTCCAAACTTCTACCTAGTGTACTCCACTTTTAACCCCAAAAACCGCCACTTTTTGTAACTATCGTATTGAACCGTACCTTATGTTCGACGCTCTCGACCATGCGGTTGATCTTGTCCTTCATCTGGCGGGTGATGGTGGTCAGCTGCTCCTCGATGGCAGACAGCTGTTCGTGCAGTATCCGCTGCTTCTCCACCTTCGCCGACTTCTGTTCCGTCGATGTGTTGTATACCTGTGGAAGTGGAAATTTACTCATTTATTAGAGGAACTGAAGATCTATGAGTTATAATAAATATCAGAATAGGTTCTGTTTGGGAGCTCCAATACTACAGACATGTATTGTCTCATTCCCAGGCAAAGATCTTCCTAACTCTTCCACAAGCAGATGAGCCAGTACTTGGCAATTTTCATTAAACTTTTTTGAGCTTTTTCCTCCATAGTAATGTTAGTTTAACTTGTAGTTTCACCTTCCTTTTCGTCCAAGATTAACAATAATTATACGTTATATTAATGTATACCTGTTCAAGCGCCTGCATAACGTCAGCGGCGATGTTCTTCCCGCGTCGCGAGTGCTGCGCGAACTTGGTGCGCACCGCTGACTGACTGATACACTCCTCGAACTTGCGCTCGAAGTCCACGAACTCGAAGTACCGCACTTGATGACCGTCCGCTAGCGTCGGAGCTGTAATGGGTAATGTAATAGGTAATGTGATGGTTAGATTTCATATTCAACTAAATATTTCAGATGTGGCATGGGTTTAACATCACCAACACGCATTAGAAAGTCAAGCCAGGCCAGCCAGACAGTAGCTGTAGTGGTTTTTTTTTTTACAGATTTATACTTTACTGAACTGATTTAGATACATCAAGAAATCTATGAGTAAAATTAAGTTTTTGATGCAATCTTGAATTTTGTAAATATAAATGCAAAGTATTTTAAAATAAAAATATGTTTCCTGGTTATAAGGAACCAAGTTTCGACTTAATCGGTTCAGTACCTTTTACCTGAAAGAGTACCAAACACGGATATACAAGGATATACATAGTTTCAAGTCAATATAATATTATAGTGTTGTACGTACAGGAGACGGGTTTCTCGCGCTCCCTCATGCGCGTGAGCAGCGCCTCCTTGGCGGAGATGAAGAAGATCCGCTCCTCGGCCTCCTTGGGCGAGCACACGCGCAGCTCGCGCGACAGGAAGTCCACGCAGCGGTTGGCGTGCTGCGTGCGCACCTACGGACAACGTCACCACGCTATATACATACTATACAGTTTATAACTAACACGGGAGGTAATGTCTCGATAATTGCTCAAATGTACTTATTGTAACAAAAACTTTATAAATAAATTGATTTCATTTGATTTGACTATGTATCATAATCAGATGCAATCTTGTCAAATGAGGCATGGTCCAAAACACATAGTTTGTGGCGCACCTACACAATGTCAATCCTCTTAAAATTCTTACACTCTTGGGGACCTCGTGTCCTGCGTAATTAAAGTCTTGTCTATTGACACAAAGCAGAAGACATCATCAGCTCATATGTCTTTAGTCCACCACACTGGTCAAGTGCGGATATTGATCGACTTCTTAGCCTTAGATTTTTTTGCAACTTGGAACTAGTCTGTATTTTCTTAAACTAGCAGAATCAACCCAAAGGCTCACTCATAGAGATTCGTTCCAAAGACATCCTTTAGGATTTTGATCTCAAAATAAATATAACACTTATTTTATACTCACTTGATCCAAATACTCGGGTTCCGAAGCGGACGCGTCCCACCTGTTATTCAATATGAATATGTTCGGTTGGGATATTTTCGTCGACACTTTGTGGAAAAAGTTCTTTTCCTGAAAAGTAAATATATTTTCGTTCATAATAGTCACTTTCACTGTCTTTGCAATTGCAGCTGGATTTTGCGTCACAGGGAGTAATTTATTTAAATACCACTATTTTAAAATTACTGGACAAATTAAAACGAGAATATCCTGAGCATTATATTAAATAAAAAAAATATATATTAAATAAAAAAAAAATGGTTCATCGTTCGGCTCGGCCGCGTGACCATCGTCAGTCACAACTCTAAGAATTATTTAAGTTACCAACTGTTTTAAGAAGAAATGTTTCAGTAGATGGAGATTATTTCCATGCAGTAATGTGATACTGTAAGATACTGACGGTGACCATGAGCGTGGACTCGGCGTTGGCGACGAGCACGAAGACGTCGGCGTCGAGGCAGTACTGGTCGATCCACTCGTCGAGGTTGGGCGTGACGTCGACGCCCGGGCTGTCCACCAGCACCACGTCGTCGCGCAGCAGCGCGCACAGCTCGCGCGGCCAGTACACGTGCACCAGCGCGCACTCCTGGAGCCGCGACGCGCACAGCGCGTGGCCCAGCTGCGACACCGACTGCCGACAAACACGGTACTTGTATGTTGTATGGGACCCCCCTTCAATATTTATTTTATTTTTAGTATTTGTTTTTTGGCAATAGAAATACATTATCTGTGAAAATTTCAACTGTCTAGCTATCACCATTCTTGAAATACAGCCTGGTGTCAGACGGACGGACGGACAGCGAAGACTCAGTAATAGGGTGCCCTTTTTACCCTTTACGGAACCCTAAAAAGTAAAGAAGCCTACAAGCAACACCTTGGTTTTGACCGCTTTAATCCTAAAGTATGTGTTCTTATGCTACTTATTTTCATCCATACCTGGACGTTGAGTTTCTCCTCTGATCCGTCGGTGCGTAGGAACGCCTCGTCGGTGTCAGAGCCCTCCACTTGCAGGAAGCAGTTGGTCGTGTGCCCGATGCCCGACGGCAGTATCTTGTCGTGTAACATCGCGTTTATAACGGTACTCTTACCGTTACTGGTTCTGTAATAGAGACAAGTATTACTTTATGTGAAGTTAATTAAATTCAAGGATAAAATAATATAATCTCTATATTAAAAATAGTGCCACATTGGAGAAAGTGATGCATAAAAGAGCCAGACTGGAGAGGTCTAGTTGTGGATAACTGTTTGCTTACAAGAACATACAAGCAATAATAGATTTTGACTGGAGCAATTATACATTTCAAAAGACATTTCTCTTAAGATAAATTATAGTTATTAAAAGAAATTTCGTAAAAAAACCGGAAAGATCAAATAGTAGTGATAGTAATTAACTACAATTAGCAACAATGAAATTGTTAACAAGACGTATTGCTTTGCTCTGTTAACTCATGGTGCTCAATCAAGCTTCATAAACTAACATGCACAGCACACATACAGAACACATTGATAAATTACTAAATAATGTTATATACAAACTTGGTAAATAAAGTATTTAGATATTTACAGCCTTACGAATAAAAAATACCCACTGTGTATATTCTTGATATAATGAGTGTGAAGCATATTAATAATTCGTTATATCAAGAATATACACAGTGGGTATTTTTTATTGGTAAGGCTGATAGTATTTTGGAGGCTAAGTGGCAGAAACTCTTTATTCTTTTTTAAGTGGTATATTTCAGGACAGGTCTATATCTTCTAGTCCAGCAGTGGAGGTAAAATGATGATGACGATAATGGCTAATTACCTGCCAAAGAATGCCACCTTCATGTGATCTCTCTTGAGCACTTCCCGTATGGCCTGAACCTTGGACACATAGCTCTCCACATTGGCAACATCCTGCGCTGTCGCCACTCCATTCTCACCGGCCACTGCTGTTGAAAATATACAAATGAGAAAATGTATAATTATGTATTGTATAATTCTCTTTTATGCAAAAACTACTAAGTAACATGATTAAATAAGATACATACGAAATAAAACTCTAATTAGGAACTTATTGGTGGTATTTTTGTAAATAAAATACTTAGAAAAGATAGAAATTACCCAGAATCAAGACAATGAGACATGTTCATGCAGAATAATTGTCTTGATCAAGAATTGAACCCATAAACATTACAAAAAGACATAGTAGCAGGCAGGGGCACTACCAAAGTACATGTACTTGATATGTATTAACAATATCAAGGTAAAATATTCAATGGCTATTGATGAACCTAATGTATGTATGTGTGTGTGTGTGTGTGATATCTCTATGTATAATATATACATCCTACATTTAATAATACAATTTGTATGACAACAGTTACATTACACATTTAACTAATGATTATGACCTTACATTTATGATGTTCAGTTAGATATTTAAATGTATTGTTTAGAACAATTTATAGCACTAGCCACTTACTTGTATAATATTTTGAATAAGTAAACATTGTTGTGATAATCACACTATCATTTTCATATATCAGCTGACAACTAATTGGGTTTATTACCTGCATTTTATGTACCCATCCATCATTCATATACACATAACCAGATTACAGTATCCCACCGCTGGGCAAAGGTCTCCTTTCCTATCTTCCAGACAGAGAGCATTGGAGGCTCAGGCTGATATTGTTATTATAATGACATATTTTTTTTCCCAATTTTAAGTTACTCTATTAAAAGTTTAAAGTCCGATATGGGTTTCAGAGACACAGCAAGTTCATCTCTACTATTTTACTCTACTAAAACACTGTTAACAAACTCACCATGCATGAATGTGACAGCATCTTTGACATAATCATCAATCTCAACAAATATGTCATTGATCTTCTTCTTGGCCCTCACAAATATCTGCAGCGGGGAGTCAACATTGGACATGTTGACGCGAACGGCACCATTGTTCAGCATCGCAACATTGTGTGGCCCGTCGCCGGCCATCATCGAAATGGAACGGTTAACATATGCAGCCATACGGGAAGGAAAGCACTCTTGTCGTTAGGTGAACCTTATGGCGGACAATGACAACAATATAGTCACTGTACCACTTCTACAAAACAACATGCACGATTACAACTGCAACAGAACATTTAAAGAGGCTTTGTAAGGTGCACACCTTCAATAGGAACCTGTAGGGCTGTGTGCAAGCAGTGATACACTTAGTACAGCTAATAGTATAGGCCTGTCCATAACTGCTATTGTGTTTATACAACCTGTTTTATACTTCACATCTATGATGGAGATAAGCCTATTAAATAAGGCTTTTAGTAGCCTTGAAACAGATTATTAAATAACAATCTAGGTATTAGTAGTCTGACAATTTTTGTTGAACAATACTTTCTCAAAATAACATTTAAATATTTGTATTGAAAATAGTTCCAGGATTTGTATCATGAACAGTGCTTATGTGTCAGAGAGGTGTTGGACTAATAATTATAGAGGTTATGTTATTGGAACTAACAATTTATCAGGAAGTGTAACATACAACTTTACAGGACAGGATATTATGTAAAAATAAACAAAATAAGCATAACACCTATAAAAAAACTTTCAGTATATTGCTAATATTTTGCACCTTATCATCTCGTTGCATCATCGAATTTATTATACATCCCTGAAATCCCGGCAGCATGAAAGTTTAAACAATATTATTAACATTTTAATATACGAAAATTACTCGTGCTAGCGAAGATTCGACGTAAAACAACTGACAGCCGCTAAATTTATCAAGTCAATCTTGAAAATGATACGATTTTAGTCAAACGAAGATCAATGCGCTGTCTTTAGTATAAATATATTTTTGCACTTTCTGAATATATCTTAGTAACTTACCTATTCTTTAGAACTTTCTTATCATTTTATTTGCAAATAATAAATTTTATTTTCGGCACAATTTTACCAATAAAAATTTTACTTATTTTTTTTTTGTTCTCTTTAGGCAAGATTTTTGCCTAGTCTGTTTAGTAATTTCTTCACTCTGACACGCTATTGGCTATATTGTCGTCAAATTCATCTAAACCAATCAAAATTATGGAATATTATTCCAATTTCCTTTTGAATAGATTTCAGCATAGACAACAATGTTTTTTTTTGTAACTTTCTATCAAAAATAATCTTAATAAGCATGCATACTCTGTGCAATTTTCTGAAAAAACTCATTCAATTGAAATATCCATTCATTCGTAGTTCGTTCAATAATTCATTCAATTCGATAAATGGCGGATACGTATACGAAACGAAAACGCCGCTGATATTAAAAATTCTAAAACTTGTAAACAACTTAAATTAAATTTACTTTAAGTTCACATTCTGATAAAAGTAACTGATAGAATAATGTCTCGTTCCGTGCGAGCTGAAACAAGAAATCGTGTAAAAGATGACATCAAAAGAGTCATGCAGGCTGTAGAAAAAGTTCGCCATTGGTAAAAAAGTTTACTAAATTATTTTTGTATGAAAGTTTTATTTATTATTTTTATTTGTGTTACATTTTCCTTATGGTTAATTTTATAGGGAAAAGAAATGGGTCACCATCGGTGAGACCACCATGAAGATATATAAATGGGTACCAATATCAACAAATGAACAGAAAAAGAAACACGCGGCGAAAAGAGAAAATAAGGAGAATACTCTCACTCCCAAGAAAATACACGATTCGTCAAATTCAAATTTTGGCATGGCGGAGGACTCTAATACATGTAAGTTATAGTCAACGCTTGAATGGGTGGTCTAAACATGTTACCAAAGTACTAGTATACTTAGTAGGTCAAATTCGGTCTATTTTGCAATATTTGCTATTTTCGAAATGTCTAACGTCCATATTTGTGTTTGTGCAGGTTTCTCGACAGTGAGTGATTCCCAAGGGCCTACAGAGTTCACATCCACTCATTTCTCCGAAGACTCCAACTCGCAGAGCAGTGGCACCACAACACCTGCTAAACGATTAAAAACTGACTGAGGCACTCGCAAGTAAGCCTCATATTACAATAGAAGTATATCAAACATTTTGTTTGAGGCCTCCAACAAGGACAATATTTATTATGTACGACAGGCCAAGAATGTCTCGCTTGTATTTGTAAAACTCATTTGTTTTATTTATGATAAACGCCATTTTTGTTAATTTGTAATGTATGTGCGCATACTGCGGTTTTGTGTGTATATTTATTCAGTATCCTTATCGGATGCTCGACCAAATGTGTGTATTTATAATTATTGCAGAGTTTATCATTGATTTCAATTGTAAATATAATTTAAATATGAAATGTGACTTAAATAGAGATTATTGTAAGTTTAGTTTTAGAATTCTGGAACATTTTTGTTTTGTGGATTACAGAATGACTATGAATGCCAAGTGACACCTTTACTGATTAAAGTTCAAAATTCCAACCATACAGGATTTTAAACTTTATGTAAGGTACTGTTGAAATGAATTTTTAATGCTAATAGTTAGTACAATTTATATGTTCTAAGGAATGAAATGAAAGATTTTATTTAATGTGAATAATTATATGTAAATTTTAATAAACCAGAGATAAAATTAATCTATGTTTTCTTCGGAATCTAGAGATGATGTACTGGAGACACCGGATTCAGACTCCACTACGGAGTACTGTTCTGATATATTGTCCATGTCTTGAATACCCATTATGTTGGTCACCAAATCACTGAATGTTAGTTCCTAAAAACGAACAAATATTTTAACATAATAACTTAATCATTTTAACAAAAATTTACAAAAAGACCACATTTTGTGATAAAGTCAGACCTGTGGTAAAAATGAAAAGTCGTTTTCCGCCATATTGGCTCTGTCTTCAAAACTTTGTCCAGACAAAATTGAGAGGAGGTACCAGGACAGTTCTTTCGGGAAATTTTCACCTGAAAATAATCACGAGCTTTTGATTCCTATTGGAAATGAGCTTTTGATTTCTGTCATCTCTCGTCTTTTAATTTTAATCTATACTAATATTTTATAGAAGTAAAGTTTGTGTGTGTGTTAAATTGTAAGGGGTAATCTCGGAATCTACTGAACCGATTTCAAAAATTCTTTCACTCATGGAAAGCTAACTTATCAGTGCGTGACATACACTATATTTTATCCCTGTCTTCACACGGGAACGGGAACTACGCGGGTGAAACCGCGGGGCGCTGTTAGTACTTAATTAAAAAGCAAAACCTAAAAATTGATTCACATCATCCAGCGAGTCGTTTGTGAAATATGCATTTTTGAAACAAGCAAATTGCATTCTTATACAATTTAATTGCATGTTTCAATTATAATATTGGTGTAAAGTTCTAAACCAACTTGCCTACAATTTTGTTTTGCTTCATCTCGAGTCGTATACTATTTTCTAAAGCAAGATATACTTAACAAGATACCTTTATCTTCAAGCATGTGGATAAATTCGTCTCTGTCTATGACATAAGTACCGTCATCTTCTCTGGAGCCCAAATTGCGGAACGCGGTCCAGATCCTCTTGAAGTTGTCTCCGAATGGCGGCCGGTGGTTCAGGTACAGCTTCACAAACTCTTCAAAATCTATCTCGGTTACAGGTTTTTTGAGATACACTTTGTACTTTGCTTCTACTAAGAGGTTTTCCACCTACAAAAAATATCAAGATAGTTCATCCTCAATTTACGATTAGGTAGCATCTCATCAGAAATCAGATCTATATCCAGACTTTGGCTACGCTGGAAATAATAACGTAACCCTGTAAAGATAAATCCTCTTCAAACACTTTCTAAATATGAAATCTTTAAGACAATCCGTTTCAATAAAATGTAAGCATACAAGAAATACATAGCGATACGATTATATTTAGTACTAAGTACATAATGTAGATAAAAAATCACGATACGGACCTCGTATTCCGAAGGAAAGAAACCTAGAGCTCTCATGAGATCAGGTAACGAGTCGATCGGTATAAAGTCCTTGACGCGCCTCATAGCCGGCGAGAAAGTCCCTTGACACAGGATCTGAATGTAATAGAACAGGTCTCTGATCTCCTGGAACAGCCACCCAGGTCGGCCGTCCTCAATCAGGCAGTAATAAGGGTCGAGGTCTCCGCCTCCTCGCTTAGTAACAGTCTCGACCGATCTGCGGAAATAGTTGCAATACTATTGAGTAGAATTTAACTTCATCAAATCGTGCTGCAGTAGTTGCGTATTCATCGGTTCTGCTTCTGCAACGTGTATTCTAGCGGGTGTTCTACAATCACTCTCTGGTAGTTTTAGTTGCAGACGAGTTCATAGGCTGGCTCCTCAACAACAAGCGCACTTTCTACTGTGATAGAGCCAATAGTATTTATACAAACCTATAATTCGCCGCCCATTGGATCATAACATTGTCCTTAGCTCCAATTGTGAATAGAACACTTACGTCCTCTCGGTAACCCATTTGAATGACCTGCCAAATAAGTTTAGATAATGTAAAACGATTAATATCACGTGATCTTCATGGTGCAGTGTTGTTTACCTCCTTGGGATGCCCAAGCAAGCCCACGTGCTTCCAAGGATTACCGTCTAATGGAATTTTTTGTAACCCTATAACATTTTTGGTAGCAAATAAAATGTATTGATTAATCTTCTCGCCATCCTTCTTTGAAATGAGCTGCATTTTATTTACTGGGTGTTCGTACCGAGGTCCCAGTACTGTTGATAAAGTCATCGCAGTGCTATAGTTCAGTATCTTATATTTGTGCTGTAAATAAATCTTTTGTTCAATTTATGAGTCATATTTTATTAAATAACAATTGTTAAAGTCAAAGTTACTTAAATCACCTCGCTATTAGCTATTAAAATGGTTGGCAAATTATGTCTACATGTTTCTTTGTCCAAATCTTTGGGAGTAGGCCACACCATGCCGGCCAGCGGAATGGCCGTCTGCTCGATTCTATCCAAACTCATTACATCCAAGTAATCTTTTCCACTTTTCCCTATATCGTATTCGACCATTGCTCTATCGGCTCCTAAAGACAGAAGCTTGAAATCTCCAGATTCGTTCTTTTTGTTTAGAAAAAATATTGATGTCACTTCTTTGTAATGCGCTCTGTGTTTGCCGACAAATTTCCATACTAGTTCTTCACAATCGTATTTGTAAACGCCTACTGTTCTGCCGACATCCTAAAGCGATAATAGATGAATTAGCACTAGTGAAATCTTAGAAACGCAGCTTGTGTTCGAAACAAAGTATTTCAAATTACCTATATACATGTTGAATTTTAAAAAAGATCGATCATACTCGTACACAACAACATAAGTTATTTACGTTACACAAAACTTACGAAAGCTTTATGTATTTAAAACGTACAGAAAATGCTAACGTCAAAGAGTCCGAACTATAGCTGAATTCCTTGATAGCATTACTGGTATCTTTGAATGGAACCGGCGTGAGCAGTTCTATCGTCGTAGGATGTAAGAATAATATTTCACCTGTGTTTAACCCACAAGCGAGATGAAGACCTGAAATAAGAGGAGGGGTTGCAAAATACATAACAGTACATGATAAGTATAGATGAAGGGTTCTGAGGGAGGGAGAAGAAAAATACACAGAGCCAAAAAAAGAGAAATCATGTTTAAGTGGTACCTAATTACTTATAAGTATAACCTACCTAAGTTTATTTATAGTAGGGACCTTGTATATAAAATTATATTTACCAGAAGGAGAGTACTTAAGACAAGTTATAGAAAGCTTCGGAATTGTGACCTCATAGTTACAGTTGATAGAGTCATCTTTTGGAGGGATGGTGATCTTGAATATGGCTCGCAAGTCCAATAACTTGAACAACTTGTGCTGAATGAAGTTGAACTTTTCCACTATACCGTTCGCGTAACCAATACATACAAATGGTCTGAAAATAGTAATATTAAGGATAAAGATTAATATACCTCAGTTTTTTTTTAATTAAATACAGCAAGTAAGAGGATAGCAAGAACCTATTCCAGCACAATAAATCGGTAAGGATATAAAAAATAGAAAGGAAGTAACTTGTCGGGATGAACGGCCAGTGTCAGAGCGGGAGATATTTTGGCGTCCACAATGATTTCCAACTTCTCAGTCACGAAGTCGACGAATCCGATGCCACTATTTCGCGAACCTGAAAAATACATCACGTGCTACAGGACAATGGGGAATTGCAGACCACACATTTGAGAAGTAAGTACCTCATATTATAAATTGTAAATCTTGAAAATTTTAATACTTAAATGATAGAAATTTAAAAGTAGATTAGATAACTACTGATTAAATAAAATTAATATAAATAAACGTACCGATACTTACAAATCAAGAAGTCCCGAACCAGAAACGGTTTCCCAGCAGTGGTGGCATCCGTCGGTAGTTGTTTCTTGATGAGTGCCTGGCGCGGGAAACCAGTCGCGGAGTCTATTGAAGTAACCACTTGTTCCCAGCAAGGACAACGTTTACCACCTGAAAATATTCAGGAATTTCGTTATTAAGGTAAGTACTTACATCTTATTTAATAAGCCAAGTATGTATTATTTCTCAATCCTTTATGCAAAAGGGTTTATTTAATGAGGTTTATCATACACCCAGGTTCGCCATTCAGGTTCGCGACTAGATTTACGTAAGCAAAGACACAGTAGCCAAAGCTGCGTGACTACCAAAAAAGATTTTGATTTCTTTTTAGCAAGAAATATATTTTTTATACATATTTAAATTGAATTTTGGTGGTTGAGGTGTTCTCGCTGTCTTTCTATTTACTAGTTATGAATAATTCTTACATTTGGGGTCAAATATTTTGTAGCTCCGCGGTGCGATGTTAAAGCTGAGCAGTTTAGCGTTGTCCAGTTTGAACTCGATCCAATACACCAATTTGATCTGATCGTCGTAGAAGTGCACCTCTGCTCCGCTGTTACATGTAACTACGTAGCTGAAAATGTTTTTACAATTGAGTCATGACTTGAGCTTGCATCGTAAATTATCGTTGGTAATACCTAACGCGTTAATTAGCTTAGCCCGTTGCTATATTCCTCAAAATTATTTTCTATCCCTTAAAATTTACCCTAGTCAATGGACCCCTTTAGAACCTGTTCCCAGGCATATTTCAGACAAAGCGAAAAATTCTAAAAAAGGTAATTTGTTACACTTACTCATCAATGTATTTAATGTCGTTAATTTTATGATTTTCAATTTTGAGTGGTTTTACAAATTTCAACTTCTCGTAATCTGTGTTGGATTGTCCTGCTTGGTACTCCATAGTGTACCCATACACTAGCACCGCCCCTCGGGTGGTGGCCACTAGTATCTGCGAGGTGGGCTCCACAAACGTGTAACACGACAGTTTGCCGTAATCTGGATGTATTTTCTTCTCAATTAATCTTATTTTGAGTTCGTAGTCGTCTGTTTCTTTGATTATACCTCTTTCGAGCACAAATATTTTCTGTATGAGAATTTATTAAAATATTATGTATATCGCAGACTTAAGTATAATGATTAATAAATAGCGTATTGAAATGTTTACTAACAGCTGAAATCCCTATCCAAATATCTTGTCTCGTCATGAGCAAAAATTCTGATGAATTGTTAGGATTAAAAGACATTGTCACTATTGCATCTTTTGGTATATCAACCTCCAGTTTAGCTGAGAATATAACACACCCGTTGAAAACTTTACTTATTAACAAAGACTATGTATGTAAAAGTTTAAAAATGTAGATTACCGTGAGGTTCGTCGAGACCAAAAGACCATATCCACCAATACAAAACGGCCTTATCTGAATAAGCCATAGTTAGCAGATATTTAGCGTCCGCACTCAAAGCCACTTTAGCCAAGTTCAAGGTACCGTGCGGTGAAAATAACGTTTTCTGAGGGAAATAGTCGTCACTGTCCCAAATGATGATTATATTCTCTGGTCCAGTGTCGGCAGTCACAAGCCACTTGCCTTTTGCGTCCGATTGCAAGAAACATATCGTGTGACGCTAGAAAAATATAAGAGCAAAATAAGTTTACCAACTTAACCCTAATAGTCTCCTTCAAGTAAAAAGCGATTGAACCTTACATGCCCCTGTAGAATCCTCATTTGATTGGCAGTCCAGTTGTACAAGATCCCACAGTTGCTGGCCGCATAGAAAGCGGTGGTGCTTCCTTCTTTGTTCAGGTTGATCACGCCTGCTTTTGGATTGAAGCCACGTAACCATCTGATGTTCTGAAAACAATTTAAACCAAGTTAAGTTTAATTTATTGTATCATTGCGCCTGATGGCCGCCCATAGCGTTTTATAAACTAGTCTCCCTCTATGTAAGGACACACTCAGACATTCACTCAGACCGAGATAAACATCTCTAGTTCACACAAATATTCACCCCGCACGGAAATCGAATCAGCGACCTTACTTATGGCAGTGAAATACATTTAATTTTCTCTGTTATACTTACGAAAGGTGAAGGTTTGTGATGATACTTGGAAAATTCGTTGTGTTTCTTCAATTGAGTCATGGAAAGGCTGTAAAGTTTCCTTACATCCATTTCGCTGCCAGCGCCCTTTAAGTTAGGCAGTGAGGCGATTCTCTCCATTATGGATAGTTATTTATTGTTTTAACCAAAGTTATATATAGTGTTTATTATATTCAATACACGAATACCAACAACTTCTCCAGTCAAACTTATCACCTGATTACAACACTGACAAATTTTTGACAAATATTTATGCCAATTACCATTACTTTTTTCGAAAAGGTTTTATTGCAAGTAGTTGTGCAAGTTGTTTATTTAATTACACTGTAATCGCACGTAAGTATAATTTATTACACACACTCTTTGTTATCAGTTCAACTGAAATGGGATGCCGTTCAAGATCTTCCGGCGAAGGTCGATAACCAAATGCAGTGACTACACTTCATACTTATGATTCACATTTTTATAATAGTAGCTACGCCCCGCGGTTTAATCTGCGTTAGTTCTGCTTTTATAGGTCTTAGCGTGATATCTAATACCCTATAACCACCCTCGATGAACAAGCTATCCTACACTGAAAGCATTAAGCATTTGCGTCTCTGATAACTTAGCTACAAGTTTCGAACTTAGTTAGGGGTCAGTTACCAGAATGAGATGATGTAGTGACTGATTATTATTATTATTTTTAACCGCTTTTTATTAGCTTCATCTGTATGTTTGTAACCGACTTCTTTGTGTGCGATTTTGACCACTTTAATTCAATTCAGACCAGTAGTTTCTGACAAAAGCGCGTTGAACCAAACGAACAAACTCTTCAGCTTTATAATATTAGTATAGATGTAGGTACTCGGTAGTATCTCGAGTCAAAGGTCGGCCATCCCTGACTGGTATCAGCTGGTTGACATATTCAGTCCGCCTCGACAATGCTGCCCCGAACGCTTGTAGTCTGTTTCTTGTGCGCTATTGGATGCAGTGTAGTGAGATCGAAGACTATTTACTTAGAACTCAACACACCTACCAGTGAAGAGGTCAGTACATTTATATTATAACATAAGTATTTAGTTAAATTGTTAAATGTACTTATCTGTGATATAATACGAGTATACAAAGTGTGTGGATTTAAATAGGTTACGAAATCATATACTTATTAGTATATCGATAAGTATCTACTATTTTGTTATCCGATTTCAAAGAAAGGAGAGGTTCGATGTTCGCCTGTATCTATTGTTATTTGTTTGGGTTTGGTTAATGTTTATCTAAATCATTTATTACGATATAGTACTTATAAGTATTAAATGATGCAACATTTAGTAAGACTTATTATTAAACGAAACGTACATCTATATATACGTACTATGTACGTACTTACTTATTTAAGTCGAATCGACTCCTCGACCTCGACTAAAATAAGTACGTACTAACAACCCGTTGTTTTACATACTTATATTCAGTAAGACGCTCACTTTAGACCTGCCTGCCTATATTCAATCTGTAAGATTATAAGTACATATGAATATCTAGTGCAGGCTGCTGCGTTTACCACACTGAGACATTTAGGTATAAGTACTTACAAGCAATTCAAAGTCCTTCTCAAAAAACATAAGTACCTACATTAATAGAATCTACGCTTTGTACCCAGTTATCATTTTTGAAGAAGTATGGCTACTTGCCAGACATCCAAGACGATGCTGACTTCGCATTCACTCCACAATCAATATCCGAAGCACTTCAGAAAATGCAGGCGTTCGCGGGTCTCCCGCAGACCGGGGCTATGGACTCTGAGACTAAGAAGGTATTTATATACTAAGTTTATTTATACTAAGGATAAAAAGACGAAATTAAACACGTAAATATTAGATGAAAATGTATGATGTGTTTCTGGCAATGAAAAGATATTTTTCACTTTAAAACTTTACTAAACTAAAAAAAGTAAGTATGTTTAATAAAGAAAGTACGTAGTACTTATTTTTAATTTCCTGGTTTTGTTTTGTTTAATCAGCTATTCAAAAGAAAACGCTGCGGGGTGAAGGATGTGGACAACTCATTTGGTAGAAGCAAGAGATACACCATCCAACAAAGCTGGAATAAGAAGAGTATCACGTACAGGTAGGGACTATACCTACTATTAATTTAAAAGTAAACAAGTCGCATGTTTATTTTAATCATACATACACTCTTTTGTTTTATTTACGCAAATGTAATGTTATGTAAGTACCTAATGTAGAGCAGTTTTCCGCAATTAGGCGACTCTTACTCAAATCAAATCAAAAATATCTTTATTATCAAGGATTGATACAACCACTTATAATCGTCAAAGCTGAAACTAAATTGAGTGTTAGTTCACTACGTGACTCGGATCCTTGTACGTTCTGCGATATATTTTTACGTAGAGACTTATGAGTTCTCTTACCAGTAACAATGACATATGTTCGACAACCGGGTCTAACAGCTCAATCTTGAAAGGAACGTAAGTACTTACTTAATTTTGTCTTCAGAGTTCTAAATGGTTCGAGTACAATACCGAGGGCCCGCGTGGAGACCTTGATGGGCGAAGGTCTGGCGGTGTGGGCGCCGCACGGCGGGCTGCAGTTCACCCGGATGGACCACGGGAAGGCAGACATCATGGTGTTCTTCGCGAGCGGGGAACATGGAGATGGGTCAGGGCGGTTACAATACTATTTAATACTAACACGGATCCGGAAAGGGGTGGGTAATGATCTCCCTCCAGGACAGAGATAAATCTAATTGAAAATATATCCGAATCTTTTGACGGGCCGGTTATAGCCAGACTACGATCACTAGACATGACCGTGACCGCCCTTGGCTAGTACGACGTATCCAACAAATCATGGAAACACTTATTAAAAGCCATTTTTATACTTACTGATGAACTATCTTCTCTTTCTTTCCTTTAACCCCTTCTTAATCATTCAAAATAGGGAGTATTCCATTGTTTGTATGTATTGCAGTTTCCCATTCGACGGCCCCGGTCGTGTGGTGGCCCACGCGTTCTCCCCGCCGCAGGGCGACATGCATTTCGACGACGATGAGATATGGGGAGACATCGACTCTAGTGCTGACGAAGATGAGGATATCACCAATTTCTTCGCAGTAGCAGTCCATGAGATCGGCCACGCGCTCGGACTGTCGCATTCTAGTGTGAAGGACTCTGTGATGTACCCGTATTATCAGGTGCCGATTGAACGGCTGCACATGGACGATATCTTGGGCATGCAGGAGTTGTATTGTGAGTCACTCTTGGATAATTTATTAACAATGCTTAATATTAGACATAAGCTAATAATAATTGGATAAAGTGTTTAAGATTAGTTTTAAATAGGAGGAGAAATAAAGTAAGGAGAAACAATAAAAGAATATAATACCTACCTACATGGTCGAGAATTTAAAAAGACTGGTAAGTATTCATTGTAGATTTAAAACAGTACTAGTTTGAACTTTTGGAGAGCAATCGCCTCGTAATTTTCGTTTAGTTTGTGCTGAAAGTTATGGAAGATGTTGTAAAATAACCTAAATTATTCAGTAAAGGAGCCCAGCGAGGGCACATCGTCTGAGAACTCGTCTCCGAGCGTGCCGCGGTTCACGAAGGCGGACAGCGACTACGAGGACACGCCCGACCTCTGCCTCGCCAACTACGACACCGTACAGGTCATACACGGCAAGATATACGTGTTTGAGGAGGAGGTACTGTAACCTGCAAATTGTCTACTACTTTTCATCGTATCTTACTCTAGGTTCCATATTAACTTTATCGTTTTAATTTGCGGCTTTGAGGTCCGGGTACCTCTAATATCTAAGTCTCAGCCCTTGAGGAGAGGGCAAACAAATTGGCCTTCCCACAGTTCCCACGCATTACAAGTTTTGGCCAACATAGACATCCTGTTAAAATTTTCATATCAACAACCACCGCAATTAGTGTACCTACCTACTTATAACCAGAAATATCACAAAGCAAAAGTCCTATCCATCATATTCTCTACTATATAGAAACTAGAATGTGGTAACGGAACCCTTTTGGAAAGCGATATACTTGAATGAACCCTATTTAAAGTACACGCACCGGAAAAATGGGGTGTCGTCCCACCCCGTAAAATATCAATCTTATTTTTTTCCTAAGTCCGTCGGAAGCAAACGCCTGACAAATTGACGTTTTACGGATGACATCGTCCTTTTTGGCCCAACAGCACACTGCAAGGAATGCTCCAAGAAAGTTGTGGCGACATCTGCACGCCACATAGGAACTAAGTACTAACAGCGACATCTATCCGCAACTGTGGGAAATAACTGAAGAGTCCTGAATCGCGCAAGCGAAATTTACAGCGCAATTGACTATGTATACGAGAGCCCGACTACAACAGTCGGGCAGCTGCCCACCAGACATAACACCCGTCTGGTCGAAGGATCCTCCCTTTTCAAATGGGGATCTCCTTACCCCCATAAAGTCTTAAGGTTGGTCTTCGAATGAATCGGTCAAAAACACAAAGTCGGTCAGATAAGAAAGTTGGTCAGACGGGGACGTTGGTCAGAGGGGGAAGTTGGTCAGACGGGGAAGTTGTTCAGATAGGGAAGTTGGTGAGACGGGGAAGTTGGTCAGACGGGAAAGTCAGTCAGACGGGGAATGTGGTCGACCGGGCAAGTTGGTCAGACGGGAATGTTGGTCAGACGGGGAATGTGGTCAGACGGGGAAGTTGGTCACACGGGGAAGTTCGTCAGACGGGGAAGTTGGTCAGACGGGGAAGTTGGTCAGACGGGGAAGTTGGTCACACGGGGAAGTTCGTCAGACGGGGAAGTTGGTCAGTCGGGGAAGTTGGTCAGATTGAAAAGTTGGTCAGTTGGGGAAGTTGGTCAGACGGGGAAATTGGTCAGACGGGGAAGTTTGTCAGATGGGGAAGTTGGTCACACGGGGAAGTTGGTCAGACGGGGAAGTTGGTCAGTTGGGGAAGTTGGTCAGACGGGGAACAATGATAGTGCTTGTTCAATCGTTTTAAACAAACTGAGTAGAAATAGCCTCTCAATCTATCCACAACTCGTAAATGGTACGAGACAGCCACATGAACTGCCCACATAACCGGGTGCAATATCAGAAGTCATTTTTCGAAAGGAAATCATGAAAATGTTTGTTCAATTGTTTTGAACAATACGGAGAAGAGATCTCTCGAACTATCCACAATTCGAAAATGGTACGAGACAGGAAAACGTTATAACCAGACGAACTTCTCCGAAACTGTTGTTTATAGTAGAGGTTCTGGTATTGGGTGGCATATGTTCAGGAGCACGCATGGGGCTAGTCGTGATCGGAAATGGATCCCTGACCGCACAGCGATACTTAACCTGAGATGTCTTGGAAACCCATGAAATGCCTTTTACCCCATTTATAGGCGACGGTTTAAATAAAAAAAAAAATAAAAAAAAAAATCTATTTATATGTTTGGTAGTGGGTGTGGGTGCTGCGGGACCGTAACGTGTTGGAGGCGGGCTCCCCGCGGCGCTACCACGACGTGTTCCGCGGGCTGCCCGCGCGCGTCGGGGTTGTGACAACTGTCTACGAGAAGTTCAACAGGAACGTTGTTATATTCTCCGGTGAGTTGCTATTTATTTAACTGTTGCTAAAAATGCCAGATCATACTTGAACTTCACTAGAACTTGAAATTTTATTTGGGCTATGTGATTTCCGTGATAGATTAAAGTACTCAGATAAACCAGCACCATCGCCAGGCAGAGCGGTTTCATTTATTGTAACGACTTCATTTATTAGGAATATTGTCGTGCAATGCATATCTGTTGAACTTATTATTTTCCTGGTGGTAGGTCGTAACTTCTGGGAGTTCAGCCCGTCACTCCAGCTGGTGACGCGCGGCAACATCTCCGAGTACGCGCTCCCGCCGCGCGTCGCCGAGCTCACCTCAGTCTTCATATCCAACTACAACAACAAGACTTACCTCATTGAGGAGGAACAATTTTGGAGGTAAATATTTGAAAACAGTAAAATTAGAAAGGGTTGTCATGTGTGACATTCGATTTTCAAAAATGGCGCGCATTAGATCGTTCGAGCAAGTGGGACGGTTTACGGGGAGAGAGTGAGATAGGTATACTTGTTATGGTTACGAATACGCCTACGCATATTATAGACTAAAGTTCTATTTACAACTCTTTTTGTTTCTAGGATAAAGTTTATTTTGTATTTGCCCTAGTTCTAATTGGCGTCTATGTGTTTTTTTTTTTTCAGATATGACGAGAAAACGCAGAAAATGGACAAAGGTTACCCTAAGGAGATGTCGGCGTGGAGACAAGTACCTTATCCGGTTAATGCTGCATTCGTATGGAAAGGAGGTATACTGTGTTACCAATTTACTTACATACATTCATTCGTATGGGAGCGTCTCAACAATGAAACGTACAGGACCGGTATTTGCAGTTTCATCCTCCTTGAGGATGAAAATCTAAAACTCCTTTTATACCATCCCTCGTTGTAAGGGACTAAAAAGAGATTTTGTCTATGACAGAGTGAACTGCGAATGAACGAATGATTCAATTTCTATTGTTCATTTTTCATATATATAATATTGTTCATCTACCCTCCATAATATGTGTGTTGTACATTTTCAGATACATATTTCTTCCAAGGGCCCCGGTTCTGGCGATTCGATAACGATCTAATAGCTGCTCACCCGTACTACCCGCTGCCCGTGGCTCAGATCTGGTTCAACTGCCCCCCCTCACCGGAAATGGACAACTACGTCACTAATGATGGACCATGAAAAAGTTATGACAGATATCCAATAATTTAAATAATGTCGATCATATTACCCTACTATAATTGTAATATTTTTTAGGTTAAGAATGTAACTTGCCTTTGATTGTAAATAAAATCATGTGTAAATATGAAATATTTGAGAAAATCATTTTACCATTATCATTCCGTTTCCACTGAATCATTGTGTGTGATTCATAATATTCACATCATACAAGTATTATCTACTTATGAAACCTGAGCCACAATCAGAGCAAATCATGGGAAATTTAAAACTACTTAAAAATAAAACAAAACAAATTATTTTATAAAATATATCACTATATTCAAAGATGAAATCACAATAATAAATTGTAACAAGATGTTCTATCGGCAGAGTGTCCCATGCGCAGCCATTTTGTATTTCCACAACTGTCAACATTTTAATACTGGTGTGATGTAACAAATAAATATTTGTTCATTGTTTGAGACTATTAAAGAACGCATTTTATATATTACATACATTATTATTTATTTTTTATTTATAGTTGAGAAAGTTTTCTTCGCGACATCGAATGTCTATTTCCATTCCTATATCTTTACAAATAAATCCCAAAATCGTTTGCGTCCCTGTTTCAATCAAAATATACATTTTTATTACAAATAAGTACATAAATTTAGAATGTAACGATTTAATTTGAAATATGATTTTGTCATACAGATTTAGTTATTTTCTATATAATCACTGGTAATATCAGGTTGTGTTTATTACATAATATGTAATAGGTACTTATAGTACTCATTCACTCTCGCTGACTCACCGCACGACTCATTCATTCACTCGGTTAGATGTTACTATCGATAGACATAATTGTATAGCGTATAGTAATGGTTTATACCTCGTTAAGTTCAAATAAATAATGAAGATATTCAGGTAGAGAGTATATTTAAAAGGATTATGTACAAAGGTATTATCAAATCTATTTGTCAATGTCTCAATGATTGTGGAGGCTTTCAATTAGGGAACACTGATGTCACCGTGATATGGGATGTTCAGTATTTAATTTGTCATTTAGCTTTGTCACAGCGCTACCAACATTATAATCGATTTATGTGGGTAATAGTACGAATTTGTCTATTATTTTTAGAAAGAAAATATGGTAACACTATACATAAAAATCAAGGCGTATGCGTAGGCCATCTAGTACCATTCTGTATTATGACAGTGTGACATTGTGTTACCTAATTGAAAAGCACTAACATATCGATAGTATTGTGTCGAGTGGTGTCCCTATGTGTCGATATATCGATAGTGTAGTCCCGAGTGTGTCGATGCGGCGCGTGTGTGTGTGTATCTAACTGCAGCAGGAGGCGGGGTTGGGGTCCTTGCCGGAGCGCTTGGTGATGTTCAGCCGGGTGAACTCCTCCGCCACCGTCGGGTGGATGCCCACCGTGTTGATCAACTGCTCCATTGTGATGCCGCATCTGAAACACATAATTACAAGGATGGGAAATGATTCTTATTAGGTTTGTATCTGTATCTATGTTATCAGATACGCACATACACGTCCATGCCGAGATAGACAGATTTATGGATCACACAAATATTTACCACGCACGGGAATAGCAACTTGTTATTTTTTAGAATGGTGACCAGTTTCAGACCGGTTGTTGTTTTAAGAAACAACTTGTTTATTGGACTCATAATTTAGCATCATTTTCCTATGATAGTGAAGTCAATTTTTACTTTGAGAGCTGTAAGCTACCCTCTTTCTTCCGATAGATAATAAATAAAAAATAACAGTGATAAGCTATAAACTAAATGACTATTTTATCGTGTAATGGAATACTACGTACTTGATAGCGGCGGCGAATCCCTGTATGACCTCCCCGGCGACGGGCCCGACGAAGTGCAGGCCGAGCACTTGTTGCGGCGCCTCGCGCGTCGCCACCGCCTTCAGGTAGCAGTTGCGGATGTTGCGCTGCGGGATGAAGAACTCCGTCGGCTTGTAGTACGCGTGGTACACCTCGATGTTGTCCGCGCCGTGTCTGCGTGGACCAATATGTACGTTACATTTGTGATAGGAAAATATATTATAATACAAACAATCAAATCTTTCCTCTTTATAATATTAGTTTAGATATTCAAATCGATCGGTTTACCAAATCGAGTACAGTAACGCATTTTTACATACATCTTCCGAACCTTTATCCCAGGTCTTCTTAAAGTCGCCCATTTGACGAAATGAAAGTATTTTACGTGAAGCGACGGCTACCAGACCTTCACAACCCAGAGGGCTATACATATTTTGGTTTTAACAAATTTTAAATTCTTCAGAGCTCGTAACCCGTAACGATCGTGTTAGTACGTCAACCGGGACCGACGGCTTTACGTTTCCTCCGAAGGATGAAACGCTCTTGAGATCATGTCAGTTTGACGGTGCCAGACGTTGGGTCACAGATGACGTGTGTACCTGGCGACCGCAGTCTCCTCGCTGAGCCCCACACAGCCGTACTCGAGCGGCGTGAACACGGTGGTGGCGACGTTGTCGTAGTCCATGTGGTGCGGCGCGGCGGCGAACACGCGGCGCGCCAGCAGGCGGCCCGCGTGGATGGCCACCGGCGTCAGCTCGGGCCGCGCCTCCAGCACGTCGCCCACCGCGTAGATGTGTGGCACGTTCGTCTGCTCCGTCGCTGCTACTATCTTGCCGGACTCGTTGACGCACTGGTGGTGTCGTATGGGACAGTTAGAGTATAGTATTCATTGTATAATGGTCGTGTCATATTTTAAGGGAAAGGTGGACTTATTGCCAAGTCAAATTTGCGCAATGGATGATAATCATATCGTCTAATTCATCAAAATCATCTCTTTCAATTGGTCAGTTGTCGCAAGTCTAACGAAGATTTAAGCCAATTTCAAGTATGTGATACAAACATAAACATTAATACAATGTAATACGTATATCCAAATGAATACTAACGGTGACGCCGGCGGCGGGCAGGTTGAGTTGCTTGGTGAGCGCGTAGCGGCCGGTAGCGATCAGCACCGTGTCGAACACCTCCTCGCATCTGGAACGTTTGCTATCATCAGTAATGAAAGTATAGAACAAATACAACAAAGATTGCAATAGATGTAATTTCCGAATCGGTGGTAGGTTCATAAAGTGCACAGCCATCCCTGATCGCTATTTGATTTCTACATGTACAATATTTTTAAACATTTGAATGCGACTTTTGCCCATAAGTAGCACGATATATCAATAAAAAGTCGAGTTATTTGTTGAAACCTTTATCTTAAATCTAATTTCGTAATCTCTTTGATATTCATAAATTCTTCTTCTCTGAGGACTATGAATGATTTTAAATTTTGAAGCCCAATTGAATAAACAATTTCGAATTTAAATAAATACTAACTGTTGTTGCGTCTCGTTGTTCATCCAGCGCGCCTTCAGCTGTCCCGACTCTAGTTTCTCGACGGAGAGCGGCACACACTTGTGGTGGAACTTGACGCCCCTCTCCTCCATCTCGTTGGTGACCATCCGCGCCATCTGTTGGTCGAAACCGCGCAACGGCACCGATCGCACTAACACGGTCGCGGGGAAGCCCATCGAGTTGAGGAAGCCGGCGCATTCTAGACCGATGTCTGGGTGGATTTGTTAAGGATTTTAGATATTATAGGTTGTTGTGGTCAATAGTCTGAGACCTTACGATTATTCAAGGTTATGAAAGGACGAATTCTAAAAGTATGAAAGCACTCTGTGGCCAGTGTAACTATTTAATCGTAACTTTTTTCACCGAGAAGCGGCCAGTAGCCAGGACTGACTTCCGTGGGTTCTTAGACTAAGTTCGAAATCTAATTTTCATTCTAAAATACCATTTTTTTTTCTATTAAATTCTAATCTAAATTAAATCAAATATACGTACTTATGTTTCAAACTAGTTATTAATTAAACAGATATTAAATATCTGTTTGATAAGAGCATTGTTTTATCAACTAGTTAGACAGATACAGTGTCGATTACACTTTATTACGTCAGATAGTGAGTAATGCTAACTATAACCCACATTTAATGGCAGATAAAATGTAATACCAATATGATACGAGTGCACATAATTAACACTTGTGGAAGAGCATAAGCATTCCATTGTGGTAATGACGCAAATGTTAACTATGTCATATAGGACGAGAAACACTTTATCAATTATCATACTAATCGATATCATCCTCAAACTAGAATAATTATAATCTTAAAATCCCAAGTGAAGAGGTCTTTGCCTTGCAATGGAACCTATAAGTACCACAAACTGTTTACAATTATAATCTCAATATTCTAAGCATGGTAAATGTTTGACAGTTCTAAATCAAAAAACCTACTATATTCAGCAGTGTATTATATAAAAGGATACATCCAGCACCAATGACCAGCGTCTTGCCGGGCGGGTGTCCCAGGCTGAAGATATCGTCACTGCTGATACAGTACTCTATAGCTCCGGGAATGTCTGGGTAGTGGGGACGTCCACCAACAGCTATTACGATATTCTTAGCCGTAATCTCCTTCTTGGACCCATTCTTCATGGTCGCTACTATCGTATGGGGATCGGAGAATTCCCCTAGTCCGTTGATGTAGTCTATCTTCTTGTCTCTGAGGTCTACTCTGGTCACCCAGTTGACGGACTTGATGTGGTTCTGCACGGACTCGGTGAGCGCGGCCCAGTTGATTTTGACAGACTCTAATGAAGGGACTTGCCATCCGTATGCTACTGCTTCCTGTAATTGGTACGGTTTTCTTAGGATTGAGGAGAGATGAGTTGTTCCTTGTTAGATATTAGAAAACCTTCTTTGTTCGTTTTAAGGAAATAGAGCTTCATATAAAAATTGGTATTGATTGGTTTAGTTCCGACGGAGTTAGGTCCTTTATAACGTTTTATACATAAAAATCTTTAAAATATTTCCAAGTAGAAATATTATTGTTAACTATAAATAAAATTACCTATCATAACATCAATAATAATCATAGTATGTAGTACTTAGATAAATTCTATTCCTATTGAGAATTTCAATACGAAATAATTAATACCGAAAACAGTTTCAAATTTTCGAAATTGTGCATCCCTATCAAGTTAGCGTAACGTAATAAACGCAGTAGACTAGCAACAAATTACACGAGCGATTGGCCATTTCCGTCACGGCTGACCGTCCTGATTGGTTCAAGAGGCAATATACTCGAATCATCACGTCCATCGGTGTGAAACAACATCAACTGATACACCGACTTGTTAATGTCATCCTTCATCAAAATGCTTCTTGATGGACGTGAGAATGCGATATTTAAAGTTTGTTTATGCATTGTCACATGTGTTGAAAAAAACTGTTTTTGGCGATAACCTTTCTGCATAGTGAGAGTAGGTTTTAGGTGATGACAAGGTTCACAATACTTGTTCAATCCTGACATGTTACCTAAAATCTGCTAGTTGTTTATCTTTATTATCAGAGGAAGAAATGTATACAGGGTTATTGGTTAAGTCGACCTATTCCCGTCAAGGGCGTGTAGTTTACATCGTTTCCGACTGATTTCACCATGAAACACCCTACCCTAAACCTAACCGTTTAAGAGATATTTCAATTTATTTGTTTTTATAAAAATCACCGGATCTTCGGCTATAAGCTTGGATATTTTCAAATGCGCATGTCTTATTATTACTATTACTTGATTTTTACGTTTATAATAAGGTGCTTTGTGACCCCAATAACCAATATTGTACCTAAAATAAATAAATAAGTAGTTGTAGACGATTAAAACTTTTAAAAAATAATAACAATCAGAAAGTTTATTTTTCTTTCAAGGATATCTAGAAAAAAATATATGGCACCTGTTTGGCAGATGTGCCTAAAAATATCTACGTTTCATCGGCTATCCAACGAGCTATAACAACCTAGGGTTTTATCGAAATTTTGTACAAAACATGTAGTTTTATAGGCTACCGGGGAGGTTAAATACAACAATAGGTCAGCATACAGAACAAGATACTAAACTTATTAAACTTTTAAGTACTACACACACCATTTTTTAGTCTAAATTTCATGTTCGACATGTCGGCCCCTGCCTTGCACACATCTTCGCATTATTTTGCGAAGACCAGTTTTCACTACACCAGTAATTAATTTTGTTCTTATTTCATTGGCCGCATTAATGATTCTGTCTCTCAGTACTTCAATTGATGAAATTGGGTTGGGTTCACTGTACATGAGACTCTTTATGTACCCCCACGCATAAAAATCCATGAGAGTTAAGTCCAGACTTCTGGCTAACCAGGATATGGGCCCACTTCGTCCAATCGATTTGCCTGAATGTGTGGATGGGCATTATTTCCAATCATTCAATTGGGCCTTACTTTCTCCCCGACAATTCAAATGGGAAAAACTATGAAAATTTCCTGCGAGAAGACTTAAATGACCTATTTGATGATTTGCCACTTAATCTTATTCAAGACATGTGGTTTCAGCATGATGGATGCCTTGCCCATTTCAGGAGAAGTTTTATCCAAACAAATGGATTGGACGAAGTGGGCCTATACCGTGGCCAGCCAGAAGTCCGGACTTAGCCCCCATGGATTTTTATGCGTGGGGGTACATAAAGAGTCTCATGTACAGTGAACCCAACCCATTTTCATCAATTGAAGTACTGAGAGACAGAATCATTAATGCGGCCAATGAAATAAGAACAAAATTAATTACTGGTGTAGTGAAAACTGGTCTTCGCAAAATAATGCGAAGATGTGTGCAAGGCAGGGGCCGACATGTCGAACATGAAATTTAGACTCAAAAATGGTGTGTGTAGTACTTAAAAGTTTAATAAGTTTAGTATCTTGTTCTGTATGCTGACCTATTGTTGTATTTAACCTCCCCGGTAGCCTATAAAACTACATGTTTTGTACAAAATTTCGATAAAACCCTAGGTTGTTATAGCTCGTTGGATAGCCGATGAAACGTAGATATTTTTAGGCACATCTGCCAAACAGGTGCCATATATTTTTTTCTAGATATCCTTGAAAGAAAAATAAACTTTCTGATTGTTATTATTTTTTAAAAGTTTTAATCGTCTACAACTACTTATTTATTTATTTTAGGTACAATATTGGTTATTGGGGTCACAAAGCACCTTATTATAAACGTAAAAATCAAGTAATAGTAATAATAAGACATGCGCATTTGAAAATATCCAAGCTTATAGCCGAAGATCCGGTGATTTTTATAAAAACAAATAAATTGAAATATCTCTTAAACGGTTAGGTTTAGGGTAGGGTGTTTCATGGTGAAATCAGTCGGAAACGATGTAAACTACACGCCCTTGACGGGAATAGGTCGACTTAACCAATAACCCTGTATAATTTTTTGTTGTGTATTTCGGGAAACATTATTACTATGTAGATCAAATATATGAGGGAAATATTGTAAGAGTAGGGGTATATAAGGCTTTGCTTTATGAATAGTGTACTCGTATTGTAGATAAAACAGATCTACAAAAAAAATCGAGCATAACTCAGCCGCATAAAGTTTGCTTTATTTGGGGAAAATATCGCACCTAATAACACAGTTTTCCAAGATTTTGTTGCTAACTCAATTTAAGTCTTCCCAGACATAATGTAGTGAAATATTATTTATCAGAATTCAACATCGAAGGTTAGATACGTATAAACTATTGATCGAGGTAAAGAGAATGAATAATGGACGAGTGTCCGACCTTGGGGACGGCTGACGGACGTAGTTTCAATAACGAATTCTAGAATATTCTAGTAACTAACAACTTATATTTGGAAACTTGAAAACTAAAACGCCTCAAGCAATCGTATGACAAATGTTTTCAAATAACAACACGCAAAGTTTTGAAACTCTATAATTATATGTAATCTATATCTAAATAAATTACTGCATTATGAATCATACGCATTACTTGAGATGTATTTACGATTTTAAAATCTAAATGTACTCGTAATACTTATAGATTACATATATTTATTTTGCGTAGTATTTATTTAAACTGGGCCGTTCTAGGCAATACAAATATTTCCTTTTATAATTAAATGTAGACAAGTTATTCAGGAAACAGACTGTTGAGATGATTCAATCTATGTATCTAATTAGGTTAAATAATACTCTAATCTATGTTTAATGACTAATGACAATGCATCATATGTCTCTTGTCATATTAAGTTCTTCAATTCCAATCATTTTTTGTTCATCGGATAATACTACTTAGGGCTTATTTCACGACCTTCAAATAAAGTTAGTTTTGTCTCTTTCTTACTTTATATCAAGTGACAAATACAAAACATGTGAATAGCTACTCGGAACGTTACTTGAAGATGGTGAAATAGGCCCTTATACTCAACGATTATGTGATCTGGCGATCCCTAAGTGCTCTGAATTTGTTCGCTTCTAATATCTAGGTCCCTAATTCTACAGTTTAAATATTCGAGTGTTTCAAAACATTTGATACGGCTGATAATTTAACTATACAACTCGGGTCCAAGCTCTTATTACATAAACATTTTCATATTCATATCATTATGTTATGATTCATAACTATGCTGCCTTTACACGATCGATCGAAGATTTTACACGAGATTAGAATTCCGTGGAAAACAGTTTCTACTCAATACGGACGTTTATTAAAAGTTAGGCTTTAGTCGGATATAAAAGTTTGAATAAAACATTGTAAGCGGGTAGTTTTCTAAAACCAAGCCTAATTTGGCGGATCGTATCATTTAATTATCCGCAACGACAGGCGATGATGTTAGTGCCATAACCAAAATCTACAGTATTTTCTGAACCACGGAAACGATCATCAAATTAAAGGATACAACAGACAGTGTAAGAAGTTGTTTAACCGTAAAAAATAGCAAACAATTCGCTGTTGGCACTGCGCTTCGAATCCTAACTTCCTAACTAATATTATAAATGCGAAAGTAACTGTCTGTCTGTTACCTTTTCATGGCTAAACTACTGAACCGATTGACTTGAAATTTGGTACAGGGGTAGCTTATGGTCCGGGAAAGAACATAGGATACTTTTTATCCCGAAATTCCTACGGGAACGGGAACTACGCAGGTGAAACCGCGGGGCGCTGCTAGTATTATACATAACTATGCTATATTTGTGTACTACTTAGTTCATACTTCCGAAATGACTAGGCACCAGTTCAGTAGAATAATGTGGCTTCAAGTGACGTCGCAGTAGTGATTTTCAGCTAGAGCCTAAACTATATCTAATGAGGATAAGTTTAAGGATAAGATTTGAGGATGTGTACGTGCCTACCTCATTATATATTTTACTCGAAGCACGACATTACTGTCCCACGTTCAGATAATTAACTTTGCACACAATAGTTGGTAAAGGTTTTATATAAGTAAGTAAATAAAAAAGATATTTGCATGAAAACCCATACAACAATTAACCATTACCATTGTTTTAAGAACGTAGAGTTGGAAATGTACACAAAGTGATAATGATAACTGTTTCCGAGTATTTAATACGTGGAGTTCAACAATAGTTACGGTAAACTAAATTATATTAACTATATCACCTTTTATTATAGAAAAAATAAAATATATAGATAGGCGAAGTATTCTAGTTATATATTTAGTTTAAAACCTACTACCTATGTAAAATAAATATATGATGTGTGACGATGTTCGTATTTCACGCTAAAACTACTCTAAAATAAATATAAGTAAAGTCTGTTATTCCATTTAACCAGGAATAATTCTAGGATAAATTTCCCAAAACTCTCCATCCAGGGGAGTGAAAATGCCTGGCGACGCAGTCTTACTATGTTTATCTATATGATTTGATGATATGATGATATTTAAAAGCTAATGTCTTTTTAATGAAATAGTTTTTTACCAAATTTATCTAATCTCTATGTAACAATAAATGTAATATCTAGTTACATGTATCATTAAAACCAAAAACTATGTACAAACTTGATAAATCCAACAGCAAAATCCATAGTCATTACCTTGGTTCCATTTTAAATCAACATTTTATATTATAAAAGGTCGGCAAAGCGAATCACGCTTGAGGAGAGGAAAGGAGTGGAGTATTCTGGGTAATGGAGACAGGACACTTACCGCCTAGGAACAAAACCAATCAATTACCATTGTGTATGAATACTCTTTACATTAATAAATATAATATTTCATTTGAACTAATACAGAAACAGAATAAATTACTATTAATTTTAACAAATAGTCAATGAAATCTATGACATATATTTCATTAGGTAAAACTAAAACATTCAGGAAAATAGAACAATTTAAATTTTCCGTGAACAAACAAAACTTTAGATATTACTTACATGAATGCTCTCTCCGAGTAAAGCTGCTTGATGCATCAGTTTCTTGGGTATACATCCGACGTTGACACATGTGCCTCCGAGCCCCCACTTGGTGCCCTGCGGCGAGGGCGTGACGTAGTCGAGGACCGCCACTTTGGCGCCCTGGTTGACCGCCTCCTTGGCACACGCGAGCCCTCCGGACCCACCTCCGATAACCGCCAGGTCGTAGTCGAATGTTCCATCTACAAGGGACATTCCACCTCCAATCATTGTGGCACTTTTGTTCAGAATAGACCAGACAATAGTCACAAATGTTTAAAAATAAATTATGTGCATGGCATATAACATACTTATGTATTACGGCACATAACATTTGACAATGTAGTTTGTATATTCACTTCATTATCAGTGCATTTTAAAATGTGTGGTTTAATTAAATATAGGCATTACAAAAGTAAATTACATAAATAATACACAAGCTTTGCACATTTAGCAACAGATTCAGACTTATCCGCATCCCGTCTCATACATAAAAAGACATTTGAATGTTGAACAACTTAATTATTCATAAGGCAACATCACAATTTCAGAACAATATTGTAATACATAAACTGATTTAAGTAGCCCAATTCACATAAACAACAAGAACATAAACATACTGAAGTAAATGTATGCTCATTGCTCATGTTTTGTAATGTTAATTCGCGTAAAAATAAATCTTTAGTGCTGTCTAAAGATTTATAAAATGGATGCAGACAGTCTGAAGTACATAAGAACATCACATAGTGCTTGTGCATTGGTCGTACCTGCCTGAGGCTGAGCTACAGGAGCAACCAACTTGCTCTTACGGCTACAACACATCCAGTCACCTGATGTGACCAAATTTAGTCAATACATATATTGTTATATTAATAATATTGTTGTGGCAAACATTAATGTGATCCACAAACATTCATCTGTCCCTGGATACAGGTAACAAAGCTAGTTAAGGGTCAAATATTATAAAGTTGACAGACTAATTGATTATGTTATTGATCAAATAATTCTATGACAATGTTGATGTTTCAATCTCTAGTTAATGTACTAAGGTGCCTCATTAAATTAATAGTTTTGATTTCTTATCTGCTTCATAAATATTGGAACAGTTATGCAATAATATAATCCACAATCATGTGAGATTCAACAGTAAAATGCACTGAAATGAAGAGAATTGGTCTGTGAGTAGGTACATAGTTGTATGTAGGTTGTTTTTTGCTGAAGTGGAACGAGTGAGGTTAGGCGGCTGGAGGCCGTCCATGGTCATTATGTATGCGGCCATTATGGTATACTCACTATTTAATCTTCTTCTGGCTAAAATTATGACATTATCCACTGGTTTTAGAGGATTTATCAGTCTATTTATCTTTACAATATTACTTAAAATTGTCATTTTGACGTAAACTGACAAGCAGTCGCCACTCACACTCCAACAGATACGTAAATAAGTAAATATATTTCACAAGCGGTACTTTGATCCGATTTTTTAAGGAGCAAGTACCTTGATTTTTGTTTAATTAACGTTAGTTATTACACAACAAAATGAAATCTGTATTAATCACGGGAGCCAACAGAGGTCTTGGGCTTGGAATGGTGAAATATCTCACAAAACACAATAAAGCCCAAAAAGTTATCGCGACTTGCCGACGACCATCAGAGGTAATTATGTACATTTTTGACTTACCTATAGGCGCCATATCTTTCAAATTAAATAACTATGTTGCACAAAAGGTGAATAACGAATTATTACACAAATACTCTGCGATAAGTACGAAGTAACGAGTCAATTAACTAACGCAAATTATTGAAGTGGTTTTTATAACCATGAGTTTTGTTGAGAGCAAAAGAGACAAAACACCATGACAGACCATTGACAGCTGGAAGCTGACGTCACCAAATACATGACGTCATCTTCTGCACTGTCATAGTGATGTGATAAAATCTGAAGTGTTAATTTTCATACTATTTTTATGAAAAAATCATTTAGGTACTAAACTAAATGGATTGGAATGGTACAAAGTTAAAACTTTGTACCATTCTAATCAATCAACCCACGTAGTCCGCTCTAATAAAACCATAAATTCGTGTAAAAAAATATTATGAAAATAAACAATCTAAACGTCTTATATAGGTCTATACACCCTTATTTTGAAATTGCGATACGTTATCTCACAGCTAATGTAAACGACGGGTGACAATATAATAGTGAAGTTAGTTTTTTTCTTTTGCTTTTATTTAAAAAGTTATGATAAGTCAAAGATTTTCAAAATCCCGCCGAATTTTATTGTTATTCTACACCGAACGCTGCGATACACAGCTGAGCGCGGTCATCGACCCGAGCCGTCACAGAATACTTGATAGCTAGTGTGCCGTCTGGTAATACGACATTTATTTGGTATTTTTTAAAGATAAGTAATCGACTATCATTTTTGATATTTTTATTGGATATATGGATTCAGTTACTGCTACAGATATTCTGATTTTAATAAGTCCCATATTTTCAAAATAGGGGTGTATAAACAATGCTTAAATATGTGCTTATACCGATAATAAACAATACTTAAATAGCACTACTTATCTAAATTAACTATATTTTTGTAAGTAACTATTTATAACCGGGTCCCCATTTATCTAACACCCCTTCTTTAAACGTGAAAGAAGGTAGGTAATAAATTATTGAATTTGAAACATTTCCGTTTCAACTCCAACTTACTTAGGTATTATACTTTTACTATTAAGATTTGAAATAGTGATATTTATACCTACTTATGTATTCTTTTCACAGGAACTCTCTCAACTATCGCACGAGAATAAAAATCTTACCATTATCAATTTGGGTAAGTAATTATAAGTTACAAACAAGTTACAAATAACTAAGTATGTACCAATTTGTTAACTTAATGTAAAAGAGGTTAATTCAATAAAACAAGAAAATTATTGAAATAAATAATCTTATTCTTAGATAAGTCACTCTAGTAACTAACAACTGGGTGAGGTGACTAATCTAAGATCTTATTTTTTTATTTAAAAAAAATTGATAGCATTGATTAAATCACAATTTTATTTTGTTTTTTTTTTATAAGATGTGACCAATACAGCAAGTTTCGATGATGTGTCGTCACAAATTGCTAAAGCCGTCGGTGCCGATGGTCTCAATCTGTTGATCAATAATGCCGGCATTGCCACCAAGTTCACAAAGTTAGGCCTCGTCAAAGCGGACCAGCTGATGGAAAATCTTGCCGTCAACACCATAGCACCAATAATGCTGACTAAAGTAAGAAAGCCACCCTTATGTGAACGCCTATTTATCTCCTCGATAATTCATTTACCATCAATGAAGTACTTATCTATTTATTACATTATACAGGGTGGTGTGGTAACGACAATATTATCACGATAAACGAAAGATCGAAGTACTAACTACCAATTCTATCACGACAATCAATTTCTTACAATTCATTTTTATGAACTAGCGGTAACGGTTTCATTTATTGTTGTCGCCACCCTGTATATGTCGATTTATATATTGGAATATTTAATGTAGTACTTAACTGATTCCCAACAGAGCCTGTTACCGATTTTAAAACAAGCAGCTGAGGCGAACCAGGACAAACCAATGGGAGCGCAGCGGGCCGCCGTGATCAATATGAGCTCTGTACTTGGGTCCATAGCGCAGAATGACCAAGGAGGGTTCTACCCTTACAGGTGTTCTAAGGTAAGGGTAAAACTTTTTCCGCTACAATCTAAAGTAAACAAATGAGAGAGAGAGAGAGAGAGAAGTTTCTCCACCATCATACATCTGCCACATCTCCGACGTCTATTTATTAAGTTAGTTTCTTTACTTCTTTAAATAGACCTTGATTCCCACCCATAGCTGTTGCGATACTTTGAACGGCCATTATCTGATCCCACAGGCAGCACTGAACGCAGCCACCAAGTCTATGAGCATTGATTTGAAGAAGGATAACATACTTGTGGCGAGCATGCACCCCGGGTGGGTGAAGACTGACATGGGCGGAAAGAACGCAGCCCTCGACGTTGATACCAGCGTAGAAGGCATCTTCAGCACTATAAAAAAACTCGGCGAACAGGATACTGGCAAGTTCGTGCAATACGACGGTACTGAATTACCTTGGTGAGGATGGGGAGCCTTCTTGCTTGTGGACACACCACGAACGGCGACGCACTTACTACAGTAGATAAGCGTAACAGAACAATATTTCAAGTTTATAACTACATAAGTACTCAAGTCCCGTTATGACATTACATAAATATATTTTAAAGAATAAACTTGTTTTAAAAAAAATATATATTTTATGTGCTTATTTTTTATTTAGATATGTAATAGATTAGCTACATACCTGTGAATAGACGGTAAATCCCAAATTTCATGTTCATGCTTAAGTCAATGTCTATCGATCCATACAGTGGTCCATAGCCTTTGATGTTTAGGAAAAAGGTGACATCGCAAGATGCTGGCCACAATAGGTTCGAATTAAATTAAAAAATATCATATACATTATTGAAGAAAGAAATCTAAATGAAAGAATGGAGCAGTATTAGATTCTGCCAACCCATGCTGAGCTATCAGGCAGGATTAGGTATATACAAACTGGATCCCCAGAAATATTTTATTCATTCGATATTTTTATTTCTTAGTCCTCGCATGCGAGTAGCGTATGCGAGTGGTATTCGCATGTGTGAATAATCCAAATTATTTTTTTATTATTTGAAGCGCACCTACAGGTGCGCTAAGTAGAAGACTTTAGGTGCGCTTCTTGCAATACCTCAGGCATTCCCGAATCCGATATAAAAGTAAATTATAATTGTACTTAATTTGAATTAAGTAGGTAAGTACTTTAGATTAGAAGTTAACGTAAGTATTTACGTTCGCCACTTAAAACTTATTATGTACTTACATTTTCAAATAAAAACCAACCAACGGCTATTAAGCTATGTACTGAATCGGGTAAAAAGTTTTGAATGTAATCTGGGGTCTCTCGTTCCTCATCTCCTGTACATTTTCCCGGCTTCTTGGGACTACTGTAGGGATGTTTATGCTCAAATACTTAGTTAGGCTGTGTTTATTTATATGGCAACTCAGCTTCATCTAAAAATTTACTGTTACATCAAATTAATCTTACCTTCCCAATCTGTACGTGATGCTGATGTTTTTTGAGGTCCTGATTCCGACTGGGTTTTTCTGAACGGTTGTCCTGAACACATCAAATTATTTATCAATAGTTGCAGAGGTTCTGTTATCAGTACTACTATTAGTAGGTAATTAAGTATATTATGTAGCTACCTCCATTCTATGAGGATAATGTCTTCAAGTTGCAGAATACATAACATACCTAAGTATAGGTACTCGTATATCTAATCATTCTCTACATTTTTTTATATAAGTAAGTACTTATATCATTTCATTATAGTAACTGACTACACACTCATTCGCGCACACACCCAAACTGAGATAAACATTTGCGGTTCACACAAATATTCACCCCGCACGGGAATTGAACCCGCAACCAAGACGAAGAGAATGAAGTAAGATTGACTGAGAAGAATACTTACTTATATTACTAAAAAAGTTTACAGTAAGTTAGTACTTAATTCGTAAAGAGACGCCTGATTAAAGATACTTAAGTACTTATGTTAGACTACTGTTTAATTAATAAAGTACATACTTACGGCCAAATTTACTGCATTCATTTTTCATAGGACATAAAAACGAATAATCCATTTTGGTTACTAATGATAAAACTGTAGGTTCGCTATTGATTTACCAGAATGAAATGTATTGTTCGGGAGAAAATTTCTATTTATTTTTACATGTCAAAATAGCGACAGTTGGCAGTGAAAATTTGCATGATTTATTGTTGATGGATGACAATAATTGTAATTTTATAGACCTCATGTTACGACGTCTCTGGGGGTATGAATGCATTTTGATGCTTTATCCCAGAATCCCAGCGCTAAATTACGGGACTTATATGCATTGGATTTTAACAGAAATATTAAGTATAAAAGTACTTATTAATTTATGTGTAAGTACCTGCGAAAATAATCAAAGTTTAACCGACTTTGAATGTAACAATACCAGTAAGTAATTCATTTTAGATACTTACTTATCATGTTTCTTAATAGTAACATTTACTGCGTAAGACATACTTACAGAATCGATTTCTAGTTAGAAATAATGAACATTAAATAAAAAAAAATCCCAGGTTCGATTCCCGTATTAGCTTTTTTCAAAATCTACGAATGTAGTTTTTATTATTAGCTTTTTATTAGCTTCACCTGTATATTTGTATGTTTGTTTGTAACCGACTTCTTTGGGCGCTATTTTGACCCACTTTAAACGGCCAGATTTCGTTCAAACTTTGTAGATTTATTGAGGACCGATGACAATACACTAATTTGATAAAATTATTCCGTTTTTCAATTTGCAAAATATGATTTTTGTTAATTTATATAATTTTCATCTATAGTAATAATCCAAACTAAAAAGTAGAAAATAAATTATAGTTTAAAAAAACTAAAAAACACGCTTTTTATAGAAAACCGAACTAAAAAAAATAGAAAATAAATTTTAATGAATTTAAATTAATAAAATAGTGTTAAAATTTCAATGAATATAAATTAATAATAGTGTGAATAAAAAAATATATTTTATTTACAAAAAAGCGTGGGGTGCATGGTGTCAATAGTTATAAATATTTTATTGACAGATATGAGTAGAGTGATTATCATTTCGATAATATTTTTAAAAGCACACCACGCTTTTTTAAAAAAAAAATATTTTTTTTTATTCACACTATTATTAATTTATATTCATTGAAATTTTAACACTATTTTATTAATTTAAATTCATTAAAATTTATTTTCTATTTTTTTTAGTTCGGTTTTCTATAAAAAGCGTGTTTTTTAGTTTTTTTAAACTATAATTTATTTTTTACTTAAAATCGATGACACATGGTTCCTAAGAACAAATCTTTGTATACCGGGTGTTTGGTAGAGGGTTGACCAAACGTGATGGGCGCGTTCCTGGGCCTATTCGGGAGATACAATTTGGCTAAAAATTTCCTAGTGGTTAAAACAAAAAAAATATCGACAAAATTGTATTTTTTTATTTTTTTCCGAAATTGCGACTATTTATCCCTATAACTTTTTTTTGAGCTGGTTTCCAGTCAAATTTTTTGATTGATTATGGTCTCGGATATCACCTGGTCTACTCACAGCATTTTCAGACCCCTACAAGGTCTAAATAATTTGTTATGACCACTTAACGCTAGGGAAATGAAAAATAGAAATCTTATAGGGGATCTTTCAACTCAAATAAAAAGAAAACTAATTGTAACCGAGAATTTAAAACTCGTTTAAAAACTTTTCTGTTTATCCATTATTTTAACGGTATACTACAAGTTTTACAAAAGCCAAAAAACTTGTTAAAAATTTAGGTGCAAAGTGGAAATGGAAGAAACAATAATAAGATATTTTAAAAAACAAATTCCAAGTTTTGCTAAATACGTCACAGTATGAATAAATTTAGATTTATCTGAGGTCTTCTGAAGATACTGAGATGCTGTAGTGACTTTCTTAGAAAATAATTAGTCTTAAAACAAGTAAAATGGACTATCTCAATTACAGGAAGATATTGCTTCCAAATCAAGATTTCCCGTCTCTGGCAACCGATTAAAGGGATTAAAATACGTCCAGAGTTGTGGAACACGCGTCTAGTGGGATGTTATTCCATTTACAGCCTACTTTGTTGGCGAAATATTCTATCTCCAATTCTCCATTACATACTAAAAGAGTACTAAAAGAGATTCGTGAATGATATGTTTATTTGATGATTCTAAATCATTCTGCAGCAAGGGGGTCTGTAAATGGAATAGCATTCCATCAGACACGTGTGCCATACCACTGGACGTATTCTAATCCCTTTAATCGGTTGCCAGAGGCGGGAAATCTTGATTTGGAAGCAATATCTTCCTGTAATTGAGATAGTCCATTTTACTTGTTTTAAGACTAATTATTTTCTAAGAAAGTCACTACAGCATCTCAGTATCTTCAGAAGACCTCAGATAAATCCAAATTTATTCATACTGTGACGTATTTAAGCAAAACTTGGAATTTGTTTTTAAAATTATCTTATTATTTTTCTTACATTTCCACTTTGCACCTAAATTTTTAAAAAGTTTTTTGGCTTTTGTAAAACTTGTAGTATACCGTTAAAATAATGGATAAACAGAGAAGTTTTTAAACGAGTTTTAAATTCTTGGTTACAATTAGTTTTCTTTTTATTTGAGTTGAAAGATCCCCTATAAGATTTTTATTTTTCATTTCCCTAGCGTTAAGTGGTCATACAATTAGTTTTCTTTTTATTTGAGTTGAAAGATCCCCTATAAGATTTTTATTTTTCATTTCCCTAGCGTTAAGTGGTCATAACAAATTATTTAGACCTTGTAGGGGTCTGAAAATGCTGTGAGCAGACCAGGTGATATTCGAGACCATAATCAATCAAAAAAATTGACTGGAAACCAGCTCAAAAAAAAGTTATAGGGATAAATAGTCGCAATTTCGGAAAAAAATAAAAAAATACAATTTTGTCGATATTTTTTTTGTTTTAACCACTAGGAAATTTTTAGCCAAATTGTATCTCCCGAATAGGCCCAGGAACGCGCCCATCACGTTTGGTCAACCCTCTACCAAACACCCGGTATAGTTTCAGACTTCCCCCCACTGACCGTTCTATTTGGGCCACCCTGTATACTTACTTAACTATTATTATACATATAGGATGCGAGACTGCGAGACGCACTCTAGTGATTAAATTCTCTTTGCTCATTGGATAAAATTCTCTCTAATGTGACGACGCATGAACACCGGCGGTTAAAGGGTTAATTATACAGGGAGATTTTTATAAATATACCACTTGGTCGTGATCCTTCTTCTATGAAATATACTTACGTTTTTGTAAAAAATCTTTGAGATTTCGACAATACGAGATGTGACGCAACTATAAGGTCAGCACCTGGTATATTTAAATAAATAAGGAAATTTATTCTGAATTACAATGTATGAATCGCGTCTGATTTAAACAGTCGCATACCTTAACTAATATTATAAATGCGAAAGTAACTCTGTCTGTTCTGGTACCTTTTCACGGCTAAACTACTGAACCGATTGACTTGAAATTTGGTACAGGCGTAGCTTATGGTCCGGGAAAGGACATAGACTATGTTTTATCCCGAAATTCCCACGGGTTCGGGAACTACGCGGGTGAAACCGCGGGGCACAGCTAGTTGGTTATAAAAACCAGTCAAGTGCGTGATGTCCCACGGGCAGACTGGGGTGCCATACAAGTTCATATTCTTATTTTTTCGAAATACCCAGGTATATCACTTAAGGAAAAATGTCTGTCTGTTTGTTATTATGGCTTATCTCTGAAACTGCTGGACCAAGTTTGACAACTTTCACATGCGAGTAAACTCAAAAATGGTTTCAGCTCATCAACCAATAATTATAGTATTGTGTTTTAGATTCTAAAATCTTATTTGGACTGGGTAGGTGGCGCTATGAGCGGCTTCCGACATTGTGCCCATCCATGGCATCCATGTGAAGCTGGGTCGTGTCCTGCCGATAACGAAAAACATGATATTGTCATGGTTCCTGATATAAATGTTATGGAGTAGGTATAAAACTGAGGATCAAATAAGAAAAAAGTCTTGGTATCAAAAATCGGATTTATATTTCCGTTTTGCTGCAGTAGGTTAATTGCTAGTTAACATTTTGCCAGGTTACAGAATTTCGGCTGCACAGCCGGTATCAAGCATAACATGTACTTTTAATAACAATTATACATTTTTTCAGACCTACTAACCTAAAAATCTTACACAAACTACCTACAAAGATATACAGGTAAAGCCTAAGATATCTACAATCAATAAGTTATATACAGAATAACAATACAATAAATTTATGTACATATAAATGTCGAATTATCTGTAACCTTAACTTTGATTTTTCCTACATTCGGGACAGTACCATTTGCCTTTAGGCGGTACCATGATACCAACGCACTCGAAATGGAACCATTCTATGGGACAACCTTCGGCGTCGCAGGCGATCATCTCCGATACCTCATCGTACGGGCACCGGCAGTAGCAATACACACTCTCGCCCTCCCGCGCCTCCCGCACTGCAGGCCTCTGGAACGCGTAGGGCAGACTAGAAGTGCCCGAATTCAGATATGTAGGAGGTGGAATCGGCACTGGTTGATTACTGGGCTGGTGTATCTCTAAATTGCCTTCATCACTTGAATCCGAATCGCTAGAGTCCATGGATTCAGTGTTCATTAAAATTTTAGGCGGTTCAGGGTCAGGCAATGGCGGTGCCGTCAATCTTATAGTATCCGTGTAATTATAGAGTCTGTTAGTGAGAATAGTAGATGGTATTTCTTTTTTAGCTTTAGTAGTTGCTGGTGCAGGTAAATCTTCCTTGTTCCATTCAAGTTTAGGGGGTTGTTGAGGTCTTAAACCTGTTAATGTTGTCATTGTTGTTGTAGCTGATTGCGACGTGTCATCATCACTCGAATATCCATAAAACTTGTTGGGCACTCGCCGTCGTTTTGAAGCACGTTTGTTTTCAACAGAAGAAGCTGGAGTAGGAGTGTTTCCAATCGGAGGAGTGGGAGCCGCTTTAGGAACTTCCGGTATTTGTACTGTATTGGATTGTAGTGATATGGTTATCTTATTTGGCAAAAGTGGTGTTTGAGGTACTACTGCTTCTTCTTCTGTCTTAGCAATAATGTCTTTAGGAATGTTAATTTTAATTGGAGCATGCTTTTTAGAATTTTTAGATTTCTTTTTCTTTTTACTTTTTTTCTTAGCACTGGCGGGTTTATTTTCTACAACAGGCGGTTCATCTTTCACATCTTCTTTTATAGGTTCCTCCTTAATGGGAGTCACTGGTCGACTTGTTTCTCCCGACACCGAACCGCCTTCTGATTGTGATAACATCAATTGACTACGTTTCTCTTCTTGTAACTTGTTAACAGTTCTTTGTGGGTTTTGATCATAAAACTCTTCATCCGTATCACTCTCATCAGTTTCGAGATCTGATTCGGCAATCGGAGGTTCTACTTTTTCCGGAATTAATATTGGCGTTTCTGACATACCCATGACATCCACATTAGAACCATTACTTATTCGTCTATTTGGAAGAGTTTTCTTAGTTCGTTTACCTTTTTTCTTTTCATTTCCAGATTCGTCTGATGAATCCGAGTCTGACGAACTAGACGATGATGATCTACTACTAGATGAACAACTGCAATTGGAACCACATGAGCAGCTAGAATCACTATCACTACTACTGCTGCTCGACGAGGATAAATCGCCGGCACCATGCTTTTTTGGAGATTTTTTATTTTTCTTTTTATCCAAGCTAAACATGTCTTCCTCTCCATTCATATCTGTAGGTATTAAACAGTAGTCATGGTCGGATTCACACACATGTTTCCTGATGGGCACTAATGGAGGAGTCTTTTGTTTTTCAACCTTAGCTTGGTACTTTTTGAAATTGTCCCAAATATCAAGAACTTGTTGCTCATCTGGTTTATCATCGTCAGTTGGTTCGGTTTTCTCCTCGACTTTGGGTTCCAGCGTGTCCTTGTTAGGGGTGTCGGTTTCTTTATCATCGGATTTAATTGGTTCTTCCTTAACAACTTCTTCTTCCTTCGGTTCGACTTTTGCTGGTGGTGGCGCTCCACTATCAGATTCATCACTACTATCACTTTCAGATAGATTTAATGCAGGAAGATTAACATCCAATAATAAGGCATCTTTGTCTTTGTTTCTCTTCTTTTTCGATTTCTTTGATTGTTGTTGCCCGTTTTCCGTTTTTAATTCTGAAGTGCTAGTTTCATCTGCAGGTTTATCATCCAATAAGTCAATGACAGGTATTGTTGTTTCCTTTGGTGTTTCCAATACTGGTTCAATTGGTTCAGGCTTATCATTTAATTCTTCTGAAGCTAACTTCTTTAAATGTTCTTCCATATGTTTATTTAGCAACTTCTTAGATACAAACTTTTCAGTGCAACCCTCTTCAGTACATGCATGGGGAAACTCCTCTGAATGAAATCTCTTGTGCACTTTCAAGTACACTGCTCTACTAAACTGCAAACTGCACTCATCACATAAAAATACAGCTGGTGGAGTACAGAAATGGTATACATGAGGCCATTTTTTCTGCATACATCTTTTACATAGTACACTCTCCGTACCATGTTTCCAAAACAAGTGATTAGTTATATCAGGTTTATTTCTATACGCTATACCACATCTGTAGCACAGATGGTGCAACTTATGTTTCCACACATGATTCGATAGGCGTGCTTGATTTTGACAGAACTCTAAACATACGTCACAAGTGTGGTGCATTTTGCGCAAGTGTACCATCAGTCTAAATTGTGATGGAATAGAGTCTACATTACAAAAACAACATCTAAACTTAATTTCATACTCAGAATCATAAGTTCCAGGGCATAAATGACACAGTAATTCACTATAACTATAAAAATTAGACTTACACATTACACATAATAAAATTGTTTTTTGATGCATTTTACGATTATGTAAATAGAGATCTTTATGAACAGAAGTTTTGAAATAACACTGAAAACATTCAAAAGAGTGGTCATATAGTACAGTATCACATTTTTCCTCACTGTCATAAGCTTCCATGTTTATATAAATAGACTTCAAATCTGGTGCCCCCAACTGCAATTTGGTTGTGATGGTTTCCGGCATAAGCTCCTCAGCTGTAATGCTGTCCACGGTAGCTCTGAAACGATGCTCTGCTACCATATGTAATGACAGCTGCTCACAATTTACAGCTATCTTACGAACATGATTACAATATATGCAATTGGACACAGTAGATGATAAAAATACTTTTAATAGATCTTTTAATGGATATTTGTCTAAAGGTCTATCTAGGGACAATTCTGTTATTGGTATTGAAGGTTCCTCTGGAACGGGTTCTGCTACAGGATCTATATCTGTAGATTCAGTCTTGGATTCTAATTTAGTATTAACTTCCTCGCTGGGTTGTACGGTTTCTACATCAAGATTTTCTTCAGATTTTACTTCTGGTACTTCCTCCGCCACTGGTTCACTTGCTTCTTCGGGTTTAAGTTCCATTTCAGGTTCTTCTTTCAGTTCCTCGGGCTCTTTAACAGTCACATTATTTTCGTCCACTGTAAGCTTGTCACTGACATCACTATCTGATGAGTAGTCACTTGATGAATCCTTATCCAGTAGTTCTTTAGGAACTCTCACTGTTAACTTTGGTACCCTATTTAATGTGTTTTCATCACTCTCTGGTTTATTATCATAAATAGTAGTTTTGATCATGTTCTCAGGTTTGTGCTCTGGACTTTTTACAACGGTATCCAAGTTATTGTTAAGTATTGTTTTGACGGTTGTCTCTTTATCATTCTCATAGATAGTTGTCTTTACAAATGGACTGTCAGCTCTATCACAAATTGTCATTTTTATTGATGGTGTCTTTGGTGGAGTGGCTGACTCCTGTGGTGCATCTTTCTCATACCTCTTAGGTGGTCTTCTGTTACGAGTTGGTGGTTTGTAGACACTGTGCTGTCCAACAGTGGGGTCTACGGTTGAATTGATTATGACTGGTGAGTTTGCATTATTTAGGCTTAGTTTTAATTTAATACCACATTCTTTTTCTACAGGCGGACAAACAATATCTTCTACTTTACTCGGAGTAGCCTCATTACTAGAAACATTAGCATCATCGGAGACCGGGGAATCACTCTCATCTGAATGGTCATTATTATCATCTCCGTTAGGGAGTGATTTTATTGGTTCATTAATGTGAGGGCTCCACTGCAAAGGACTGGGTGCTGCTTTGTAATCCGGTAAATCAGGTTTTGCACAATCTGGTCCAATATGAATACTGGTAATGTCTTTACTAGGAGCCATCAAATTATCTGTACATGTATTTAAGTTGTTACAATTTAGTTGCTTATTATCTACTGCTGGTTTTGTCAATTGTGATGTCAATGTTTCAGGTTTAGTTTCTTTAATGTCTTTCTTTTCATTAACACATTTGGTGATATTCTTAGTAATACTTGCAGAGCCATTCAATGATGTATCATTGCTATTTGTGGGTAAATTTTTAACACTATTTGGTTTTACTGCATTTTTACTGACAAGGAGAGGCACAGGTTTTGGCTTAACATTATTACAATCGTGGTTGAAAAAGTCATCTTGCTCACAACAGATCTCGTCGCACACACAACACATCAGATACAAGGTGCCGTTGTAAACATTGAAGAACTCTTCTTTACTTTGATAGTTAAATTCTTTGACATTGTGTTTGTTGGTCAAATGTGAGGAAAGCTTTTCTGCTTTTGAAAACATACCTAAGCAAAATAAGCATATATGTCTATCATGTACTTCTCTCATGTGTAAAAAGAGATTCCAATTTTCATAATACGTCCCACAAGCTGAACAAAGATACACTTTCCTTGTAACTCTTGAAGGACCTCCGACATTAGTGTCATTAATTACACTCGGAGCTGCTTCGGGACTTAGCGTAGGTTCTTTAGCTTGAGCTTGGCACAATCGTTGGTGCTCCTTTAGCATAGCAAGAGTCTTAAATGACATTGAACAACATTTCCGACACTTAAACTTTACCATTGGCTGCAAACCTAAGCATTGAACATACTCTTTCAATTGATAGCCTTTTTCTACTTTTCCCTTTTTGAACTGCATCAGCTGACTCTTAGGCACAAGTCTAGGCACAGGTTTATCTTGTTCATTGTCCACAACACTATTCTCCATATGTGATGTAACATTGTGAAATTGACTACGTTTCGGTATAAGTTTGGGTGCTCTTGGAGGAGCATTAGATGCACTAGAACCACTGTTTCTATTCACAAAAGGTTTCTTCTTCTTACAGGCACTGTAGTATTGTAATGAATTGTCAACAAATGGCCTCTTTCCAAGGTGTATTCGAAGTGGGTTGATGCGTTTTCTGTTCTTGTCGTCGTGGGCGTCGTCGGAATGGGGGCGGCGCTGCTCGAACGCCTCGCTCGGTGGGCTCGATGATTCGCCTCCGAAATCATGTCCGTTTGTCGTCAATTTGGCGGGCCTTTCGCCATACAAGTTCGCAAGTGATGCTGAAGAGATTTTCTCGTCTCTTATATTGCTTTTATTACCATCTTCCATAGTTTTCTGTAAAATCAAAAACACGTGCTCTAAAATAGTGCTAAACAAAAGACGCTCAAACAAGAGGAAATCGAAGCATAATTCGAATCTTTCATTACATAAATAAACAATTACAGAAAGGTACGGAACAAACCTCTGAAATCGTACGTCCAGTACGAGTACAAGAAATAAGATTCGTTTCCATGCATCCGTTTGGAAAGAGCGATCCTTACATCAGGCCTATGAAACAGCCGCGGGCTGATCATTCCCGTAAAATGGCGTCACTTCACAGTCCGAGGAATCGTGATATCAAAAGCATCGCTTTGTGTTTATTCCACGTAACTCACTATTCACAATCATTTTTCCTGTTTTTTTATTACTTAGATATATCGAAATTTATCAGAATCAATCACAATAATCTGTTTATTTCCCAATACATTCAGCAAATACCGTAGCACATCGAGAAGCTAATTCATGGACCATAGACTAAATGTCATTCTTCTTAATTTTGTTTTTTTTTTAACCGCGTATGCTGGGACATCGTAAAACACGTGTTTGTGCCATAGATAATTTAATTAATTAGTTTACCTATTTTTTTCGAACTGATACAAAAAATGTTTTCTTTGTCGCAGATAATGTAAATACCTAGGTATTTATAGTAAAATATAGTTTAATTTTGCTATAAATTATTTAAGACGATATTAATAATCGACTAAAAGCCTAGCTGTTATTTGTGGTTTTGACTTTTGGTTCAACTCACTACAGATAACTTTCTACGTCTATGGTCAGTTTCACAACAAAAAATTATTTGTCAAAAATTGCTGCAAGAGAAGAGGACCTAGTTTTAAGTTTTTCCTAATTTCTGTTTGTATATTTTCTATTTATATGTTTTTAAAGTAGACAATGCTTATTCAAGATGATGCCTGATCAGTTTAGAAAAGTAGAACCTTATTCCCCAAAATCTTCACCTCGGGGAGCGAGGTCACCAGTAGTATCTCGTCAAGACTCTTCTGGTACTCTCAAAACAACTATTTCGCTCGGTAAAAATCCCTCTATCGTGCATAGTGGACCATTCTATTTGATGAAAGAACCACCAGGTACAGGTGCGTATAACACTGATTATAATCGAATTATTTATTTGAAAATTATATAGAAATTCTAAGGATTTATTTCTTGCAGGAGAATGTGAATTAACGGGTGCTACAAATTTAATGGCATATTATGGATTAGAACATTCTTATAGTAAATTTAATGGTAAAAAGCTGAAGGAATCTTTGTCGTCGTTTCTGCCGAATCTCCCGGGGATCGTGGACGGGCCGGGGCAGGACGACAACAGTACACTGGGCTCGGTGATTGCCAAGCGGCCGATCGGTGGCAAAGAGCTGCTTCTTCTGACAAGTGCGCAGCTTGCGGGCTTCCGGCTGCACCCCGGACCTCTACCTGAACAGTACCGCTACGTCAGCTCCACCCCACCAAAGAGACATAAGAGTAAGCACAAGAAACATAAGCATAAAGATGGAGCACCGCCCGGACAGGAAACACCTCTACAAGGTAATGTTTATTGTTTTTTACCTATTGATAGAGTCATTATTTCTAGATGCATCTTGTTTATTTAGTCACTTAAGATCGTTATTTTTTTTTATAATTTTATTGATATCTACTATTACATGCTATATTTTTACTGAATTATACAAAGACAGCTAATTAAAACAAAATCTATCACCCTATCTTCTTATAATAGTTATAATCCCAAGTAGGTCAATCATTGGTATTGGGGGTATCAGAAACTATGAACACACCCAAACTGAGATAAAGATTTAGTGGACCTCTGAAATACTGTATAATTTGTTACTAATTCTGATTTTTATCATTAGTTGAACAATTCAATAACTATAATGTATTTACTTACACTCTGACTTTCACAAAGCTCGGCACACCAATCTTTTTATAATCAAATTAATTTAAAGACACACTTGTTATTTTTTACATCTGATAATTTTTGACTCAAAAAGTTATTTTGCATGAAATAGTCCAGTTATTGAGAAAATAAAAGGCAGGGTAATGCTGGTACTTTATAATTATAATGCTATTCTAAATTACAGACTCCTCCAACCCCGACACATATGAGAAGAAACACAAAAAGCAGAAACGTCACGACGACGACAAGGAACGCAAGAAGCGGAAAAAGGAGAAGAAAAGGAAAAAGCAGAAACACAGTCCGGAGCACGGCGGGCTCACACCCAACCAACACCCTGTACCATAGAATATTATATAGTTTGTAAGAGGAAACTTTGAGCTCAAAGAGAAAATGTATAAGTACTTCTTATTTATTATTTTTCCTAGATTTTGATGAGCTTCTTTGTGTTGATTGACAAGAAATGACGTATACTTGTGTCGTAAGTCCTACCTACAAAAAATATTGCAAATAATATGTATTTCTCAAGTTTCCCAATCAATATTTGTTCTCTTTTTTATAAGTTACCTTATCTTAGACATAACTGTTCAAACTTAGCAAAATCAAATCAATCAATATTGTTTTTTGTTCTCAAAACACATTAAAATATATTTCTTTGTTACTGTTCTTGGTCTCTCACCGATCCATGAACTGATTGTATGATGATTATCTCTTTGGGCTCGACTCATAGAATTAAGTAAATCATGAAAGCAAAAATCTTTTTGTAATCCATAATTTTATTTTCCGTAAAACGATTTCATTGTAAATAATTTCATTTTGTTTCTTGTAATAATAAATGGTAGCATTTTTAAATTGTAGTTTTATTAAACCACTATTATTATTTTGATGATGATTATTATTATAAAAGTTCATGGGGATGGATGTATTTGCGTGTGGTGTGAGGGCCCACTTGTTGAAATTCTTTGAAAATGTACTAAGTATTTAGTGAAAGTGAATTAAACCACAATTTGGAATTTGGTACGGTGTTTGGAATAACACATAGTCAATACAGTCTCGGAACGAAAAGGTTCGTCAATTTTCAAATTGATTCGATTAATGTGTCGCGATGACATAATTATTACCTTTTGAAACTATGTTACAATATATAATAATATAATACAGACGATTTTGAGACCCTGTATGCTGCTTACCCACGTCCGAATGAAAATTAATAACGCTACGCATTAAATGACTGATGCTACAATTTCAGTGTCGGATGCTACGAATGCTGTATGGAACTGACGCTACGAAATCGAAGCTTCAAGTTTCCAATTTAGCGGTAGCGCTGCCTTGCGTTGTACTCTCCCTATTATAATATCAGGTTGTAGACTACATCTGGGGCAAGCAGTTTAACATTTCAGGTATAATCTTAACAAAATAAAACAACAATTATTACAGAGCGAATTTATTGAAATATCCAAATTTATACAATTTAGTCTGTTCGCTTCATATAAAAGACAGTAATTACTAGTTACAAAAACAAAAATAAATTAGTTGTACATACAGCACCAAAATACATACATCAATATTACATATACATACATACATTACAACTCGGCCGACTTACGATTATTACACCAATTCTTTATACACGCGTTAAAGTTATATGGGTGTTGAATATTACGATATAAAAATTTAGGTTTATTATTTAGATTATTGAAAATTGGTACCATTATACATGTCTCTTCAATAATCCACATTAATATGAACCGGCTTCAACACATTTTTTATTCATTTTAAAAATCATGATTTTGATAGAAACTTTTGCTACATAATTATGCGACAATTTGGGTGAACACACAATAAATTAATAAGTACTTAAGTAAATTAAAACAATCAATTGAACACTTTTACGTTAAATCTGCAATAAATATCAAATTTAAAATGCGGACATTAACAAATGCTTTACATACAGAGATATCGTTATAATTTATATTGTATAAAAATGCATAAATAAATCAATTATTGTTTGGAATTAAAATTGCTTTATTATTTTCAATATGGTGTCTATTACGTTTATTGCACATTATACATCCATAATTCCCATTCAGTCCAATAAAATATTACTTTTGATATGCCGGCCATTGTAATTTGTACCCTATTTCAATTAAGTTAAAAATCAATTATGCATACAAACGCGTGTAAATCAACATTGATAAATTTTCAAATTCACTTAAAGCGACAAAATTCTATGGCAAATTGTTTATCAAACTGCTGGAACCTGTGTCGAATTAAGTGAATCTTCATAAATAGATGTGTAGGTAGACGACAAGAGCTCATATTTTTTATTGCGATAATGAACAGTGAGAATACTGAAATTTTCTAGAATTTAAAGTTATTTGAATGACTGAAATACTTGTTTAATCAGTATTCTGACTGTTCATGTCGTATATACTATCAATAAAATTACATTATATTACATACTTAACCCTAACATGTTTATATTACCAAGTTATCAATAACTAATACGTTTTGGTGCGCCATGGCACTATTCGTCAAGTGAGCATGACTAAACTTAAAAGCATAACATCAAATTATTATACAATATAACCATTTATACACATATACCACGTTCGTATAATATATTTATAAAAAAATGTATATTTATTATTGAGAGTGAATGGTAACTTCGTTAAATTGTATTATTCTCAAGCTGGTATCAATGAAGGCGAATGTTCCGAGCTAATTCCTACTGGACGCTAATTAATCCACATAATCTATCACATTAATCAATGGGATATAATTTTGAGCAATTTTATTGTAATCCGCCATTGATGCATAGACAAGTGCAGAGCGGTTCCGGTCCTACAACTTCATAGACAACTGTCACTTTTTTCGCCTATCGCTTCCCGCGCTTTTCTAATAAAAAAACTAATCTAACATTTGTGATACGAATGGCAAGTAAGAATAAATTTATAAAAATGTAATCGGCAAGCTAATATCAATAATTAAAACAATCTTTGCAGAATAATTAATTATTAAAATAAATAAAATAAAGTACTTTTAAATACAAGTTAATAAAATTAAGTATTTATACAGTAAAATAAGCAATTTACAGGTTACTTCTAGTTATTTAAACAAAATGTATACCAGTGTCATTGGGACTAAGAACGTAAGAATACATTTATATTTACATTGCTATAATTATACTCGTATTGAAGTTCCTACACTCACGACATTGGCGTGTGTTGGTGTTACATTGTTATTTATTATGGTTTAGTGAGAGTACAATCAGAGTAAATAGAACATTATTAACACAGGTTTAAATCGCGTATAAAACGATTAAGTTTTTCTTATAGAGTTAATGAAAAATTGCAAATAGCGTTTTTAAAGTACCTACTATGTGATGGTAAATACGCAAATACTTAACCCTCAGTTATTTAATGTGGGTGTTGTGATCGGGTTATTAAAGCACTTAAAATTAATATGAGTGTTAAGTACACATGGTGTTGTACAGAGTTACATGGAACTACAAAACAAACTCTCAATACGCCTGTTTTACTATTCATTTAATACGGTATAAAATTTTAAATATTTTATATATAGACTTACAGTATTAAAGTTGACTAACTCATTCGATTCCTATCAGTTCTTTATACTCGAACGATTATATTTTCAAATGTTTAACGATCGATCTGTCGATGTTTTTAATTACGAGTTTCAATGTGGTACCAAATTAAAAATTTCAAGATTATTTCATATTATTCCGACAGATCGATAAAATTAAAAGAGCCGGTATAGTTTGTATTTATAAAACTATAATTAGAGTGAGCGACCCGTTATCGGCGAGAATATTTCAACTAAAACCGAAAGATTCTCGTTTAAACATAATCAACACGGTCTAACATACAAACCTATTGATGTAAATGGATTAAATTCATTTGAGTGCGTTCTCTATTGACGATTGACAACATAACGCTCGCGTACATTCCGTGATCATTCCGCGTGGGTGCCCGCCCCGTGACGTCACAGGTCCTTGAGTAGCGCTGACTTGGCGTTCTTCAGTTTGTCCAAACGTTTCGTTAGGTGACTGTTCTCCGTCTCCAGCTCCTCCACTCGGTTGAGGGCCTCCCTCGCCTGCAAACGATCAAATAACACTTTATATCGATACTTAAATGATATAAAAATATCGGGTATTAAATATACAAGTTGGGCGGTAACGGGTAAGTAAGATTCGACCTTAACTAACATTACTAACGTTTCAATTAGGATATCATTGTTCATGCAATAGTAACATTATTATTTATTACTTTTCAACGGGTATTAATATATTTATAGGAACATTTAGTACAAAGAGTAAAATTTTATTTGGAAGTGGAAAATAAACAGAAACAAGCTAAGGATATGTAAAAACTTTAGTTAACATTTTGTATTATGACATATTTTTCATTAGGGCAACACTAGGACATATATTTTACATGACGACATTTTACAATACAATATTAATGATTGAATTAAAGACAGTTTAAATACAAAACCGGGAGACATGATCACACGTTATGTCGGATAACAGTACCATTAACTATCACCATTATTGATAACGGCCCAGAAGTCAACTACATCCTGGAAAATAAATGTTATGTGTCAACTTTAGACCGTTTAAAGGTCTTTGTACTCCACTGAGATATGGACGAAAATATCGTGTTTGTTGGATGTTTCAGGGAGATCGTGTCTACGAAATTGAAATTGGCAATAAAGAGGTAAGTTTTCAGTGTGTCGGTGAAGTCGAATTTGTAAAACGCATTTCGAGTTTGGAAAACGCATTGAAGGGCGTACCCCCGGCGTCGGGTGAGGACTCCGGCGACGGGGTGTAGATCGCCTGACAAGGGGGCGTTTGCAAAAGCCTGACCGACTTAATGCTGTCAAAGACCGACTAGCTTAATAATAAAGGGAAACGTGTTTGGTGTAATGTGGTGCGCACCTCCCGCTGCAGCTTGCGGCGCTCCTGCTTGAGCTGCTCCTCGCGCTCGTCGTGCAGCTCCTGGCGGGCCCGGAGCCGCGCGAGCTGCGCGTCGAGCCTTGCGGCGCCGGCCGCCTGCAGCGCCGCCTCCGCCTCCGCGCGCGCCGCGCGGGCCTTCGCCTCCGTCAGCGACCGCCGCACGCTCTCCACTGAGGATATAATACGAGTTTTGTAACACTTTTCCTTCTTTTTCTTAGCAAGTCGCCTCATATTTTTGAGGATCAGAATTCGGACACAGATGTCGCGTTATCGGTTGCGTTGGTAGGTAAGAGGTTTTATATTAAGTCTAGACAATACCCTCCTACTTCGAGATCGGTCCCATTTTCTAGAGCTCTTTATAGATTAAACATTTTTATACGTGCAGATTATTTGCGTTTAGACGTTGAATTTTGGAACACCCTGTAAATATTCAAAATTCAAGACCTCTTTTAAACTCCTACTTAAAATATTACTTGAATTAAACTAAAACTGAACTTAAAAAAAAAATGGATAAGACACCAGAAAGTAATCTTTTTTTTTCTAAAAAAGTTCTAAGTTAAAGAAGATATTAAAAACACTCCCTACATTCGTTCTCGTAGTCCTCGTCGTGGTGGTTGGCGACCCCGTTTTGTCTCGCGGCGCGTTCTTCGTTCAACTGCAGTTTCAGTTTGCGCACCTCCGACTCCAGCGCCTGTTTAGAACTCGACAATTTCTCCAGCCGGACGTCTGCAACGGAAACGATATCTTTGTTATAACTCATCATTTTTCTTTATAAGGGGACTAAAAGTCGACCAGAATTCGACGAATATAGTATTTTAAAAATTACATTTTAAGTAAAAACAAATTTGAAGATTGAGCCCAGAGATTTCGGCGTGACACATCGGTTTTTATACTTAACTTACGGTCTTAACACTTGTGACCGCGGATTACGTTGTTTAAAGTAGTTGTATGTAAGTGTAGATCGAGTGCGGTCCATACATACCGAGCGTGCCGTCCCCGAGATCGTTGAGCATCTCGCTGGCGCGGTGCGACACGAGCGCGAGCGGCGGCACGCGGGCCCCCGGCGGCGCGGGCCCCGCCTCCACGAAGGCGAGCCCGGCCGCGTCGGCCGCCGCCGCGCGCGCCGCCACCGCCTCGCGCGCTAGGGACACCTCGCGCTCGGCCGACGCCAACTCCCGCTTCAACCGCTCGTGGGACGAACACTTCTCGCGGTGCTCGCGCTACAAATACAACAAAATCAAAACTGACCTTGATTTACCACTAATTCTAACCCATCTCACTCATCTTCCTGATGAAGGCCTCCGTATGTGGCTGAAACTAGTCGAGAGATTCGACTTACATTGGCACGTATGCACAACCCGTAATACTAATAAAACTTTATGTGTTATCGTACGTTTCGTTTAATAGTAAAATCAACACCCAATCTCAAAGTACTGTAGGTCTCAACTATTCCGCAATTTATTTGAAATATTGAGTCAAAGTACAATCGACTTAGTCCTCTACGTAGAATTGTTAGAGAATTCCCGTAGTAACTGACCGTCAGCTGCGCGTGGTCCTCGTGCAGCTCCTCGAGCCGGTCCTTGAGCAGCTCGAGCTGGTACGCGAGCGCCGCCTTGTCGTTGTCCAACTGCGCGTTCAGGATCATCGCCTTGCGGAACTTCTCCTCCACCTCTTTCAAGTCGTGCTGCAATCAACATGTTCAACAATCAATATCCAATAGTCAACTTTGTCTAGAAAATTTTATGTGGTATTTTACAATTACAGGTCTTATTACGGAAACAAATGAGTAGAATTTTAAATAACATTTTATAAATCTTTACAAATCAATTGAGTTTAAGCAACAGGTTAATCGTACTAGATGTATAACATCAGAACTAGGTTCAATAAATCATCAGTTGTAGCACTAACTCGACTCCACCTCTTCCTCTCGTAAGTTCATAACGAGATTGTGAGATGCAAGCATTAACCACATCAAACCTATTATTTAAATCTAGGTATTTAAACATTTTAGTTTCTAAAATAGGAAACCACTAATAAAGTTCTTTATGAGTTGTACTTTAAGCCCTTGCATGAGTAATTTCCAAAATACAAAATGTCCAACTAGAATTAATGTCCAGTCCAAGACATATTTTGTCCAATACTAATTTTGACCTACACAAATTTTGACCAACACAATTTTTGATTATACGGAAACCAAACAATTCGACTCACCCTCAAATCCTTAATACTGAAGCTCTCGTCAACGGAGTCCTCAGAGCTCCGCCTCGGCGAGTGGACGGTGGTGGCGGGGCTGAGCGCGGCCAGCCGGGTGCCTGCGCGACGACCCACTGACTCTATAAACGTCAATATAAGTAATTGATTACTGATATGGTTTCAAAACACCATAAACATTCGTATTTATGTTTCATATAACACATAATAAACCTGATGATTAATGTTTGTAAACTACCTACAGAAATAAATATTGAAAATACCTAAGTGACATAAGCAAAAACAACAGCTGTCTGTATGTTTTTACACTCATCAATCTCATCATGCAAACACGACTGGACCGATTTAGAAAAAAATACAGATAGGTAATTCCATATAGCCAGGAATCCTAACTAATATTATAAATGCGAAAGTAACTCTGTCTGTCTGTCTGTCTGTCTGTCTGTTACCTTTTCACGGCTAAACTACTGGACCGATTGACTTGAAATTTGGTACAGGGGTAGCTTATGGTCCGGGAAAGAACATAGGATACTTTTTATCCCGAAATTCCCACGGGAACGGGTACTACGCGGGTGAAACCGCGGGGCGCTGCTAGTAGCACATAAGATGCTTTTAAACCCAAAGTTTCCATACAAGTAAAACTGGAATTAACTTGGCTAACCTCATAGCACAGCACATGTATATCTAATTCGCACTCACCACTATACATATCGTATGCTTTGTCTGCATGGTCCTCCTGTTCCCGTTGCTGTCTCTCTAGCTCACGCATCCGGATTTCCCTCGCCTCGGCCCGCGCCGCTCGTCTCGCGGCCAATCTCTGTTCAGCCTGGAATGATAGAAATAACACGGTTTTATAAGTAAAAATGTAAAGAGTACTGAAATTATGACAAAATCAATAACCCGTCTTCGTACAGCTACTGACCCCTAACTAGGTAACAAATAGTAATATAATTAAAATATTTCATTTAAATAAAAACACACAACATTGACTGACAAAGTAGTAGAAAACACTAAATTGAAACCTACTTAGTTCTAGTAACAAATGCGAGAGTTGCTCACAGTTTAATCAATTATAGCGTGCCAGTTAGACATTGTTAATAAGATAAATGTAATGTGTTTGTAATCGTATTTTATTAGTTGGCTAACGCGCCTAATGTTGAGTTTGATGAGCAGATTTCGCAAGTCCACACGCGAGCGCGAGAGTGGGCGTCTCTACGATTAATGACATACAGTCATACAGGTTCAGTAATACAATGTTATTAATACTTTCAATCTTATATTTAGCAAAGTTTGGAATATGAGAATTTCATACTTTGAATGGAAATAAGTTCTCAAATTATTATGATTAACGGGATATTTACATCATGTATATTATTTATTTCATTTTTGTTTTGTAAAAGGTAGTGTTTTTAAATCTGTAATGTATTTTTTGTCATACACTCATTACGGATCCAGTAAATAGGAAGATTACGTAAATATATTCATTTTCTTAGTAACAAACATCAACACATAATACTAATTATAAAATATTACGAATAGAACAATAAATAAAAGAAGACAGTAGAAAACAATATAAATACCTAATAGTATAGGTACCTGTATTTTGATAACATACGTACGTAGTTATCTAAATTAAACACTAATCAAATGTAACTAGGACGACCAATTTCAATTAAAATTTCAAACATTATCGGCAAGTAATTAAAATGGCTTCAGATAACCATTAAATGTTCATTTAAAACAAGTCGATTATAGAGGTACAGTCTCGGAATGAAAAGGTTCGTCAATTTTCAAATTGATTCGTTTAATGTGTCGCGAAAACATATTACCTTTTGAAACTATGTTACAGAATAGACTCGGGTTAGGGAAAATAATGTTCTACTGCTCGATAATAAAGTTCAAAATTATTCAGATCAGTGTTGTTTGACAGGATAAATATCTTGTCAATAAGATTTTTGATAAACTAAAACCTTCTTGTTGGTTCAACCTGCTATTATTATTTCTGTTAAAACTATTGTCAATTGGTCAATGTCATCATTGCAAAATATCAAAGAGGTTTTATATGCCGCGCGCACAAGGCAGTGTTTAAAAAAGGATAGAAAAATCAAGCAAAACCTTATTCGATAGCAAACGTCATTCTATTTATTTAAATGGTAGCATCACTGTTTCTTACACTTGTAGGTTGGCATAATTGTTTCTTGCAGTACTAGTGTAAGTGAAAACCAACTCTAAGGTGACGAACCTTTTCATTCCGTGACTGTACAATGTAATGACGATGTTGATTAATTAGTTGACGATTGTGCAATTCGATAAATACAATATACATTTATTTTTGTAAAGTTTCCTGTAACTAGACTTCTCCATAATATGTGGGATTGTTTAAGCAAACATGCCCCAGCTGCAAATGGTAAAATTACGAAGACTTTTACAAACACCTTGTCCAAATAGGATTTGCCAAAAGTGAAGCTTTGACCGACTTTGTTCAGTGGGATTTTTGTTATTTTTTCACGCAAATGCAAAGACACTTGACCACTTGGACGGAAACTTACAGCATTAGACGTCTAGAAGGTCTAAGGCACTATCAATGACAGAAATTCCCTTAAAGTTAAACAATTATTATAAGCTCAAACAAAGCATGTCTTAATACGTACCTACGAGTATAATAAAAGGTTATACGCAACACAACACACCTTATTACAAGAGGCAGACGGGGAGATTTCAATGGTTGTTGTTGAGCGGTGCACTCTAGTCTAATTACGAGCTTACAATAGATATAATAGTGGGCAATAAAGCACGTCGCGTGGGAGTGGGCGTGGGATCGTCGATGTGAGTAATAGCCTATCCCAGGGATAACCCTTGTCTGAACGCATGGTAAATAAAGATTAAGCACACATTAACATTTTTTATTATTTAACACCTTTCTATTAGTTGTTTAAACTTATTTATTTATTGGCGTTTAGTCAGAGCTTTTTTGCTATTTTATTTAATTATATTTCTATTAATTGATGTTGCTGCAACTCTGCTAATGTCAAGTACATTATATTGCCAAACTAAAAAATAATGAGCTTTTGCTACTAAACATAACATAATAAACCACTCTATCATATCGCAACGCAACTGATATCACACTAGATTTATTACCCATATCTAAGGTATCAAAAGTTATACCAGAACGAGATAAACATTTATAGAGCTTACGAATAATTAACTCGCACGATCGAACTAGCAACCTTTATTTGGCATTCCGGCATGGTGATCTTGATCACTCTGGACTCTACTCGTAGATCATTACATGACATCAAATTGAAAAAGTCAATAGGCGCAAAGAGTCGGGAAAAGAGACGGAGGAGAGAGACGAGACGGAAAAACTGTGTTCTGATACAAATTTGTTATACAGTTCAGAAAATAGGGTCTCTAAAGCACAAGCATATATTTTCCAGAACATATTATCGTATTCAAGCATGCACCTGTTAGGATAGGATGTATGTAGTGTTGACCTCAAAATTATGCGGGTTGCAAGTAAGTAACGCAAACCGTTAATACCGAGGGGAAACCGCGACATTGCGATAACAATGATCGCTACAAACACTCCGACGTCCAACTACAATGTTAGATATTTAAAGTAAATACGATTCCAGAAAATGTATTGGGAAGTTGGAGGTCATATCGGCAGGGTGTATCGGCATAGAGAAAAATCTCACTAACTAACTATGAATAATAAAATCTGATTTTGAAAGTATATTCCATAACTTATTCGATAATCATAACTTACAAATGTAAATATTACCGTGGTTGTTTATTGCACTTCTCGTAACTACCCAATCGACCATCTTGAAATTTAACACACGATTAGAGGTAGGGATCAGAAAACGAAACTAATAGGATATTTTCAATTATGAAATGTCAGTGAATGGGAATCACGTAGGTCAAGCCTCAGGGTTCAACTAGTACCTATTGGATAAATCATAGCGTATGGAGAACCATAAAACAAAGCAACATCAGAATTAGTGTACAGAAATAGCCTGAACACTGATTAGTTACCATAACCACTCCACTTCACCGATAACAAAAATATGCGATAAAGCATTATTGTTTTGAGTATTTCATCAATTGTACAAAAGTAACAATAAATATGAAGTCATTGTACGATATTTTGGAAAGCGTCGTAATAACATGTCTACAAAACGAGCTCGACAATAATGGCAAATGTTAGCTCGTTTGCTTTGAGCCGAGTTAGTGATGACATCACATTACTGAGGACCCCGCCGAGGATACGAAGGTCATGTCACACATTTTGAGAGAGATGTTAATTATTATCTTGAACTTTAAAAACGACTCTAGCAGACAATCTGAATGAAGGTAAAGCTAAATGAGAGAGCTAGCTGCGTCTTATTTCTAAAAAGTTCAACATGCATTATTAATGCTATTTTAAACATTTTTTTTTGTATGGAGTAGTTTAAAAATATTGGAGTGTATGCAATAGTAAAAGTGAATTATTCACATCAAATACCTATTAACAATTAGGCACAGTGCGACGATAAGGTAACGTGTCTCGGCTGATAGGATATTCAATAAGTGCTATTGAGCATTTAGGATAGAGATGGGTGACCCAGTTACAGGGCGACAATATAACACTAACACCAGATGTGTCAATCAACCACTGACCATTGAGTGAATTAGTTCGTAAAATCTCAAATTCCGAAGATAATAAACCGATTAACATTTTTCTCATAAACTATGAACGGACGTTGAGAGCACCATACTTTTAATATATGTACATACATTATAGTTAATAGTTTCAAATACAATATATAAAATATTTAGGTGTAAACGAAATTAGTGGAACAAATATTTGTCACACTTAGATCGTCTACAAGATTAAGAATTCAGATCATTTGAAGGTGTGACTTGTTTTACGTGATCTCATTGTTTTCGTTGCAACGCTCATTAGTCTGGTCGCGAGGACGAGAGGACACGTGGCTCACTGGCTAAGTGCTCAACGTGATTAAACAACAATTGAAGTTTGAGACGTAAATAAAACATGTAGAACAACCCACAAACAATCGGGTCGTGGGGCTTTTGGGACCGGGACCGCGGTCCAAACTTACACCTTTTAATTTTTTATTATTTTTAGTAGTATTTCGGGACCACAAGAAAAATGAGTTTAAAGTACAGTTGACAAAAACAAAGCAAATAAATTTAATATAAATATATCTTCTTCTACAGAGTGAACTTTTCAAGTGGGCGTGGTAGACTAAATCCGAAAAAATGCTAAAAGAAGTCTCGAGACCTATTTTGATAAAAACAAAAACTACATCGTAATATTTTTGAAAAATCTATATTCTTTGCCAGGAATCAAACCAGTTGAGTATGCCACAAAAACGTACACACCCTGTATTATCGTGTCATCTGAAAGTGTTGCTATTAAAGAAACTACTCTTTTCAGCATTTATTGAGATTCCTTATAAGTAGTTTCGGATATCGTCTACCAAACCTACTTGAAAAATTCATCCTGTATAGTTATAATATAGTTTTCAACACACTTACTCATAAAGTGGCTCTTATTTTTCCGCAATCACGCACATAATGACACCTATTATTCACAAGTGAGTTATAGATTTTTTAAGGTGCTTTGTATTTAAACACAAAAAAAATGGTGTCCATAGATTTTAAAAAGAAATTCACACCATTATGCCTTACTTTTGGTACGTCCATGGTTGAATTCTGTGTGTGAGGCAGTATCTTGACAGTATGTACTTTATGTTGACTTCAATCAATTTTTTTATAAGTACTTATAATATTCTTATAATCTATGCCCATTATAATGTCCATTGTTGTGTTGGATGCGCGCGAATAGGAAAACTGTTTGTTTATTAGCGACAACATAGCCGAGGATAGTAATCATCAATATACACGTGTATCATACAACGTTATTCAACACACATGCGAAAAAAATAATAAGAAAATAACATTTTTCATTAATAAAGAAACAGTTTTCATATTCTAGCGCATCCAACACAACAGTGGCGATCGGTTTAATATTTAAACAATATACTTATAAAAAAATGGACGAATGAATGAATGAATGGAATCGACCATAGACGTACCAAAAGTAAGACAACATAGTTGAATTTGTTTTTAAAATGTATGGATACGATTTTTGTGCTTTCGAATTTTTTTTAAAAACAATGCAACTTAAAAAACCTTTAACTCACTTGTGAATAATAGGTGTCATTATGTGCCTGATTGCAGTGAAATAAGAGAATAGGTCGCGGTTCGTGCGTCGTCGAATTTATGTAAACATGTAAGTTGGTCGCGGTTCGAGCGTTTTGTAAAATATAATAAAAAATGGCTTTATTGAATAGTCGCGTTTCGTACGCCCAATCATTTTGGTTCACTTTGATTCGTTCGTCATTAGTATTTTACATCAAACTCACAGATTTACTAACCGAATAGACATGGCAAAGGGCTTACCTCGCAAGTCACAGATACTTGAAATTATTGAAGTATTCCAATGAAGCTAAATATTATCTTAATTTAGTTTCAAACATATGTATATTATTCTTGTAAAGACTTAATATACGTATTTAAATATACTTACTAATAGTATAAGAATTTTTATTTAAAAAATAACACTTTAAGTTTATGCTGTCCTGGTACTTCTACTAATAAATTCTCCAAGACCAAGACTTTATTTAATATTGTGAATCAATTTAACAAAGTTTTAGACCTCTTCTACATTTCTGTTCTCCTGGTATTTAAAATAAATTATTGTAAAATTTCTTATACATAATGTTTATTTTGAACACAGCAATTAGTTTTTTTTTGTTAACTGTACTTTAAACTGATTTTTCTTGTGGTCCCGAAATACTACTCAAAAATAATATAAAATTAAAAGGTGTAAGTTTGGACCGCGGTCCCGGTCCCAAATGCCCCACGACCCAAACAATCAACAGTTATTTGTAAACTGAAACAATTATTGATATCGCTGCGACAAGTGATCTCATCGCATTATCATTTCTTAATAAATAATACAAACATTCATCGCCTTTGATATTAAAATCGTTGTTTCCTAACAACACAAAATCTGCCTAAATAATTCTTAAAAATACTCCCAACATAATGCTCAGTAAAGCTGTTCGTTATTTACATTTTAGTAACATATTTAACCGTTTGAAGGACACATGTGCACTCATGAGATCACCAAATGTCTGCGTATCGAGCTGTCAACAGTCGCGTCGGTTTGTCGCCGGCAAAACCCAGCACTCCATCTGATTGCCTAAGCCAGTCTGACATAATGGCTATGAGTAATGTTTTAACTATTAGATAGGATAATAAAAAGTCCCGATGATAGGTTTTGACGCAGGAAGCGTAATTAGCAATTCAAATTGACTTACATAGAGTATAGCGAGTCTTACAGCGAGGGCTATAACACTCTCCAAAACCATCATATTGGATCCTGGAGCTTCCATAACAAGGAAAAGTTGCGTATTCGTAGTATCCACGTGATTACACCGGACTGTCCCGATAAACTAACCTAAACAACCTCGAATACAAATCCCTTCGCCAATACATTCAAATGGTAGAGTCACGACATATTATCTCACATATTATAAACTACGTACGTTTCGAGTGTCATTTTATACAGAAAACACTTGCCCGCATACTGAACAGTTGATGACTAAAGCAAACAATATTCACCTGTGACAACTTCACGAAAACCGCGGCCTCTACACATTAATGAACGTAACTTTGAATCTAAACAGATAAGATAATGTTTGTTCGTGACCTCGACTGTTTTATTAACTAAAACACTAATTATTTAAGTCTGAGAATGTAGAATACAAATTTTATGTGCAAGGAATAAAAAAATATTAGCACGAAGAATTGCTTAACGAGAGAAGGGATTAGCCATCAACTCGAGTCTTATGCAAACAATGAGTCATATTTTGTTCAAAAGCGATTCAAAGAAGTTTTTAAGAGAACCTTCAAATACCAAAATTACTTTTTAATTATATCTACTACCTACATGATTATGTTGATCTCCGAGAATTCCAACTATCGAAGGATTCTGGTCTCCGTGAGAGTCGCGTCTTACATCAGCAGTCCCGCTGTAGCCTTCCACATCGCTCCCATTATTCTCACTATTCGTTCGTCCATTCACTTTAACCTCCGATAGAGGCGGCTTTTCAGAACAACTGCCGTTGGTTAGTTTCTTTTGAACTTCTTTATTGATGGTCTCGGTGACAGGAATAGTCGATGTGTCAGCTCTTTCGACGAGGGTATCTTCGTCGGAGTCCTCGAAATCACCATCGGTGAAGGCTTCTCCACTCTCCTCGTCGCTGTTATCAGGCGTAGCAGTTTCTGATCGATGGCCCATCATTAACGTCACGGATAACGCGTATTAGCGACAACTATTCGAGGAATCCAAACAAGTTCTGACGAATGTTTACGAATTCCCGCATTTGTTATAACAATTTCACGCACTGTCAATAAGCTATGATACGAGCTTCTCTAAGATGCTATGATAAATCGGGGTTTTGATTTTAAATTCTTCAAGAGAACGGATGGGCGCAATTTCTGCACTGTTGTTTCAGGTCGTACTGCACCCACCACGTATTGCGATTAAAGTATTGTAGCACTATTATCTTATCAGAGATATTTTCCACTTGTTGATACCTCCTTGACCAATTTTATTTGTTTTATTTAGTAAACACTAAAACGTTTTATTTAGAAATAAGTTACAGAAACAAAAAAACAATTAGTTTATATCACTGTAATTAAAATGTTTGTTTAATGAGTCACTGTAAATTTTAATTAAAATAGAGAAAATTGTTTTCTAATGAGTTATCGATATCGTGTTTAGTTCGAGACACACGTATCGTAAGTGGTGTATGCGTGTGCGACACACGAGCGACTGCGGCGTGCGCTGCGACCGACTGACTGCGACAGTCGACACCACCCGCTCTACTACGCTGTACTATCAACGGAGTTTCGCTGCACAGCTTCAACCTTCAAACGGTACTACAGTATTGCATATCGCACGAGCCATTCGGAAGTGGAACCCACAGCGGAACATAGAAAATTTACTGCAGCTCTTATACAACAAGGATATGTGCAATTTTATTTGCGGTGGAATACGACCAATTAACTTTATTACGCACTTAGGATAGAGTGGTACTAAGATTTATGGATAAAATAGAGTAGTTTCAGATAGATCCTAATTCTTTAAAGGGAAACGAAGATCTCTACACTAACGAGAGACTTGAGAGGATAGAGTAAGTACACCCGTAGGTACTCGAATAACAACCAAAGCCTTCTTCCAGTGTCCATATTTGACACCTCTATTACCAAACGGATTAGGACCGTGACTCATTTGTACCCTAACTCCGATCGACTTACAACGTGACGTCGTTATGCCCCATAACAGTATCTATCTTCCGTTTGTCATTCGGCGATATAGTTTACAGTTAACTAGTTCTTATTTACATACAAATGGGAAGAATATAATAATTGTATTTTAATAAGTGATCCGGTTTTAAAACGTACATATAACGGATTTGCCCTACTTAATATTAGTTGGTTTTAGATTACACTAATCAATATGTGAATTGTAAACATCATAACGTTGTGTTGTGTACAAAGTTGTTGTCATTTCAATGTAATCCCCCTACACAGTATACATATTACACAGTATTACAACCGCAACTGAGGAAATGAACACATTTGTGTGCAATTTAATGTGATAATGATTTCCACTAGTGAAGAACAAATGTTTTTAGGTAATAATAACAACATACAAATATCAAATATAGACAAATATAATAAGCTACAAATATCTGAATGATCTAAATACTTTGAACCCAGAATTGTAACTTGAAGAAAGCGCTTTCTGTTTTCTTTCATCATGTGTCAATAATGGGCTATTATTGTTTATATCGATTGTCGCCGGACAATTGATATTGTTCAAATTATATCGAGACGCTATCTCCTGCGATATAATAGATGTGTGTCATACGCTGGACAATTGATTGGTTCTCGAATTCGCAAGTACACAAATTCATAGTACAAACGTAGCTTTAATCCTTATAAGGAATAGTGATGTCGCGTAAAATTGGACGCTTTGTTCATGGCTGTAGACTTAGAGGCATTTGCACTTGATGTAAAGAGATATAAGACGATAGTGATAAGACTTGATAAGTTAAATACAGTAATGACACTGAGTGATAACGTAAGTAACACAGCAGTAGAAAGAACTTAAATACACAAAGAAAAATCAACGAGTTCCAAGTTGGAAGCACAATGCATATGGTAATTATCTAGGAACAATCCTCACAAGTAAGGGTAACGACCAAAGCATCATCATTATATCACCATCCATTCCATATTCACATTCCCACGCACTAACGGCCGCAAACAATCTCATACTGAGCGCAAAAAGGAAACAACTAAATAAAATACTAAATATAATTCACATTTCACATACTTTCTAAAGGCTGGCTTCATGATCATGACCAAATATGTAACATCACACGTCTGCCAGCATCATGGATTCTCAGGAGACGATGTGCGATGAAAGTTATGGTTGGCATTCTAAAAATGTAGATGAAAGAAAGCTATGAAAGTCCATAACGGGTTGAACTATTGAATTGATCAATTAATATTAATTATAGTATGTTTATGCAGATTAATTCAAATTTTAAATTAATACAACACACAGTATTAATTGTTTAATAAATATTGCTAAAAATTTGAATAATTAAATACGTCGAATATTTATTTTATATCCTTGGATATATTGCACTATAGTGAACCTGTATAGAGGCTATAAGTAGGATTATTCAAACCGATAAACCTCTTCTGATTCCCTCCATTTTAAATTTACATTTATCTATTCAATATTGCCTATTTAAAACTAGAACGCGGAAAACATAAACAACTAACAAAGTAATGTTAGTAATTCCGTGGTGCGTCGTACATCGTGCTAGTGGTCAAGGAATGTGTCCACCTCAGTCGGTCACAGAACGGAGCCCGAACAAAGGTGCAAGGACGTCACGGCTCCGTCTCCTGCACAATGGATAGTCATACAACCAGTCACCATTATCATATCATACAGCTTGTTACATCAAGTATTGCTTACTAGACACTCATATAACTGGTATAGTTGGCTTTATTTTAATATCTATACGAGTATTATAAAGTTGAAGGGTGTTTGGTTGAACGCGCTAATCTTAAGAACTACTGGTACAAAAAAATTGTGTTTGATAGGTGATTTATCAAGGAAGGCTCTTATTATCTAAGACCCATAGGAGCGTAGAGCTATCGCGAGTTAAACCCCGGGGCACAGCTAGTTAATTAAAAAATAACTTGTGTCTTGCTGAATTAATCAAATATCATAATTAAAAAAATCTATTTAATATTTATTATTTATTTAAAACACAACTTACAACTATTATTTAGCGGTGCTGATATAATTTTATTTAAATATTTGGATTCAAAACTACGTCAAAGGTACGGAATGTTAATTAATAAAGGCATATCGAGTTTAATGTGGATTACTAATTATGAATTAAGATATGTTTTATCGTTCGAGAAGTCTACGAACATTCTACTGTTTCACTATTTATGATTATTTAGATAATTACGTGATCATAAAAATATTTCAATTTGGTATACATAATGAGCTTGCTCTCTGTAATAAGTATTTTATAACACAACTCATATTTAGAAATATAAATACATAATTAACTCAAAATATTGATATAATAAATAACTGAACACAGATACCTGAAGAAGACGCAAAGCTTAATCACGACAACTCCAAACAACAACCAAGTAACTAGAACAAATAACGCGTAAACGCAGCAGTTCTCACGAAATCGCGTAAAAACTTAATAGAGGTATCGGCACGCGACACTGGACACGGATAATGTCGGCACTAACAACCGAACATCGCAAAAACCAATCGGGGCCGGGTATCGAACCGTTTGGAAATCGAACGGGATGCTAGCGATGCGCACGCGACGCGCGACGCACGCGGACGTAAATATCTTGACATTTGCGGGATGCACCGCGACGCACGCGTGACGCACGCTTTCGTAATAGCAAAGGTGAATGATCGATGGTAAATCTTGTTTGTTAATAGATAATGCACATCAGTGATAGATTAATCGATAACAAAAATAAGTTTGCGAATTGATTTAGTGGTCCGGCGTTTTGTTTAGTTTTAGAGCTAGATTTGCTGAGGTGTGATACAAACGTTCATAAATATTTCAGAAAACAAGTACATAAAAAACTTGTCGTACAATAAATACATTTAAACAATTTTGTCACCCTTTCTCCTATTCTATTGTTTTGTAAAAAACATTCTCACAAACAGTTTTTATGCTGAATTTACATAAACCAACTAGAAAAATCTAGAAAGTATTAGCTTGTATTTAAAAAAAATACTTATTCCATCACCCCATCATCTTTTTATAACAACTCACCCCTAACAATGATTGATATTATTACCTGTATTTAGGATATCAGAAACTATGGTCATACACACTTATGTTGCATGCATCTAGCACATACACTCATACATATTATTTACACCTTTTTATTATAATTGTAACATACGTAAATCAAACAAGAGTTTAATTTGTAATAAAAAAACTAAATATCATTCAATCAGTACGTCCATCGAGTCGAAAGTGATCATCATCAAACAGTTTACATGGAGGCGATCGTTATACAAACATTTATTGGTCTCTAAATCACGGAGAGCATCGGGGAGCACTCCCTATTTATAGATGATATTGAAATGTCCTGCGTGATTCACGTCACAGACATGTCTCCGACGCCTCGCCTCGTGTGGTCCACGCGCCCAAATTACTTTAATCATTAGTAAATAACTTAAATTCGAATAGAATACTTATAGAAAAGATAATTTTTAACTAGATATTTAATATTATTTCTAAAAAAAATATGAACAATAACACGGTTTACCTTTCAGTCCTAAAAGTTTAAGTGTACATATATTAGGAAGAGCTATTTAATTATTTACGAATGCTAGTAGGTACTCTATACAACAAAATAATTTGCGCATAAAAATGTTAAGTAACCAGACCAGTTTTTGTAAACACATGACAATTTAGGACGCCATTTCAACACATGTGGGCATTGTTACGTGCAAAATTCGTAACTTTCACCGCAAACCGGTTAGATTTTGGTAAACATTTTATACAAATTCATTATTTAAATAATCTTGTATGATATGATACAGAGAGTACATAGCTGTAATAAACATTATAACACACACAGTGCGAGACTTTTGCGAGATAAAACTTACAGCTTTCGGTCTGACTAGACAGACTATTGATCGGGCCGAGTCCTCGTCGCTGCTGCTCTCGAGACAGTCGGAGAGAGAGGGCGAGCGGTGCGGGGGCCACACGATCACGGGCTTCTCAGGGCTGAGCACCGGCGACAGCACCTGCGGCGGCACCCGCGGGCCCTGGCCGCGCCACCACGATACCAGGGCCGGCGCTACGCCCACCACCATCGCCAGTCCCAACCGAACCATCGTCAAAAGTTCACTTTACACAACCAATCTCTATATTATGACATACACCACCGCACTAGGAAGCGTCCGTGTCAGTGAAGCGCATTGTTCGTAAATAAAAACGTCTATTTTAGATCAATGCAGTCTCACACTTTCACACCGGCAATGTGTCACCGAAACCACCGAGCGGACGCCGTAGGATTATCCATCAACGTGACGGCACGTGTTCACCGGGCCCCTTCATTAAGACGTACGCTTATAAGTTATTCACGTGCCAAATACCGGTAGATGAAACACTAAATGCAAAATGCATCCGCATGCTTAGCGAAAACGGTATATCTACAGACCACAATACATTCACGGACGAATTGTTTCACATAATATTCACAATGTCACAAAGAGTCACTATACGATGTCGACTGCGCCGCACAATTTGGGTACCGAAAATGCCGAAAGTTGTAGTGAATCAGTCGGGGTGCAGCATGGGACGGTATTCCCTCGCGGAGGCAGACAGTCGAGTGGCGGTCGTTGACGCTGGAGCCCCCCTCCTCGGGCCGCCCAGGACTCCCCTCCAGCCGCCCGCCCAAACGATTCAACCCCTAGCCTAGTACTTTGTGCACGACGTAGACAAACACTAACTTAATAACATAATGATATTTCACAAAACTATTACGTAGGCGATTTTTATTTTTACTATAATGTCCAAATAGTCGTAGCTCATAATGTTTTGCTTTCATTGCAATCGCTAACGCAATCTCGTGGTTTAAACGAGGTCAGGCACATACCCATGTGGCCGACACCAAATAAAAAAATACATCTGTTCAGTGAGAAGAATAGATAAGATTCAGACTACCTGTTAAGTAAAGAGATAAGCTTAAATAAATATTGTTCTTACACGAATTTTAAATTTTCTTTTATAATCTTTTATCATAGCATAGTTTTAGAATAATTACAAAGTTAATATTTCCAAGTTGCGATCCTATATCTTCACTTAACAATATAAAATACAATTCCATTGATTCCGAAGACTCCTTAACAAATACTTCAAAATGTTCCAGACATTATTTTATATGATGTTATGTTACCCATCAAATAAAGCGACTAACCACCAACCACTTAATAATGATTGGTTCCCGTTACCACTTAACAATTTTCAAGGAACTCCGATGGATGATTAATAAATTACTGTTTAAACAATCATCATTAAAAGGATGATGAATAGCGATGATACGAAAGTTGTCAGAGTGTCTAGACGACGCAATAAGAGGAGCTTGAGGTGGAAATAATGTGGGCTGGACGTGTCTGGATCAATAAAATGCAGACGGCTGTTTTAACTGCTAGTGCGACGAAACAAGGTGGGAGGCGGGAATTCTGGCACCTATTCACTCATATTAACAGAGATATGTTAGTTAGACAGTAATATGCTCTGTGTTAAGTACTGATTCGTCAAATTAGAAAGGTGTTGAAGAATCACACACAACAGCAAATCAAAAACATCACCTCTCACCTAATCTTCAGAAAAAGTAAATACAACAAGGAACTCTTTCGCAAGTCATTGGCGATGTTGCATAAGCCGGAGACGATTGGAGGCAGACAAATCGATGGAGGCACTGACGTCAAACCCAAAGCTGAGGGCTGCATGTTAAGTTACCGACTTATATTAGGAACGGAGCTCTATACTAAAGGGATAAGGTCTAGACTTGTCTGCAATCCAGTCTATTTACTTACCTTGAACTGACTACGAAGATAACATTTCATCCTTCACTATTAGACAGAATTTTAGCGTAGTAAAATATAACCTTTAATGCTCACGTGCGCGAATTAACATCATTCACTCTATCGTCTAATTAGGTTTAGAAACTAGCCTTTAACTAGGTTCTTTACCTGAATCTAGGATATCAGAACTACGCACGTCACGCAATCATTTATGGATAACATCTCGGCATAGTAACCTGTTTAGATAATCTTACTTATATTTTATTTCTTAAAAAACGAAACGATTAATTTACAGCATATTAATCACTCACTATCATCTAAATTATAACGTAAGAAAAAGATACATTTTGAGAGAGGAAGGCCGCGGCCAAAGATACAGTGTGCATGCATAGTGTAGCGTCGGATGTGAAATCATAAATCATAAATCATAAATCTTTATTGCTTCATGTGACAGAAAAGATGACAAATAAATTGTTTAGTACAACATGAACCCCGTCAGGGCACAGCAAACATAGTAAAATAGAATTAAATGAACTTAAAGTATACTTATACAACATTGAATTTTGTTAGAAAACAAAATATAAATCTTTAAATAAATCTTAAACATCTCTAAAACATATTAATAAGTAACAATAATCTTAATCTAAAACATAATATAATAATAATAACAAAAAATAAGGAGATCAATAAGTACAATAAAAATAGAAATATCATTACAGACATACTTAGCTTACATTCATTCATTTAAGGAACTCTTCTATGGAATAAAAAGTTTTATCAATTAAATATTGTTTTAGTGTTTTTTTAAATTTTATAAAATTGTCTTCTTCTTTAAATATAGTTGGTAACTTATTGTAAATTTTGATCGACATATTATAGGGACTGGTATTAATCATTTGCAATTTTGAAAAGGATTGGGCCAATTGTGTATGGGGGCGTAGATTTTGAGGTCGGGTGTATAAAGGAAAGAGATGGAGATTTTTTTTCACAAATAAACATATTTCTAATATGTATAAAGACGGTAGGGTTAAAATTCTAAATTTATTAAAATATGGTCTACAGCTAACTATTGTGTCTATGTTTAAAATTATTCGTAGACATCGTTTTTGTAATATAAATAATTTATTGGCGTATGTGCTATTTCCCCAAAGTGTAATTCCATATTGGAGCCAAGAGTGGGCGTAGGCGTAATATGCACAGACAGCAGTTTTTATGTCGGTTGATTTTTTTAGTTGATATAATGCGTAAGTAAATCTGGATAATTTAGAAGAAATTTGGTTAATATGTTGTTTCCAATTTATGTTACAGTCGATATTTATACCTAACAAAGGATAGGTATCGACACATTCTACTTTTTTATCATTAAATGTATAATTTATATTGAGTGGGGGTTTTTGATATGGTCGGAACTGTATTATTTTGGTTTTAACAAAGTTAATGTGAAGATTATGATCACTTAGCCAGTCTACTATTTCTCTTAAGTTTATGTCTAAATGTATATTTACTTCGGCATCGTTTTGACAAGGGATCACTATTGACATATCATCAGCGAACAATGTGCAAGGGTGTTTAATAATTTTTGGCAAATCGTTTATGTAAATTAAAAAAAGAATACAACCTAGAACACTACCCTGAGGTATTGAACTAGTTACAGGAGATGTTTGGGAATTTACTTTAGATATGTGGCCGGTTTCAAAATCATGGTGTTCTATTTCTACAAATTGCTTTCTGTTAGTAAGGTATGAGACAAACCAATTGTATGCCGGTCCTCTAACGCCTATGTCGTAGAGTTTTTGTAATAAAATATTATATAAAACTCTGTCATATGCTTTGCTCATATCGAGTAATACACCTAGGGCATATTTTTTGTCATTTATTATTTTCATGATTTCAAATATATATTTGTAAACGGCCATTGATGTCGACTTATTTTTCCTAAAACCATATTGAGAATCACAAAATATATTATATTTTTCACAGAATGAGTAGAGACGACTTGACATAACACTCTCGTATATCTTTGAGAAGGTTGGTAACAAAGCTACGGGTCTGTAATTATTGCAGTCAGTTATTTTACCAGTTTTATGAAGAGGTTTAATTACCGATATTTTCAGTCTATCAGGTACATTTCCCTCTTTGAAAGATTGATTAATTAAATATGTCAATATTGGAGTTAATTCATTTGAACATTTTTTTATTAGAGTTGGTGGTAGATCATCGTGACCGAAGCTGTGTTTATTTTTCATGTTCTTTATAATTGTATGGATTTCCTTAGTAGTAGTTGGATATAGATACATGGAATTTTCTGTAAGAGTCAGGGTTGGCCGGCCTACTGAACTGGCCGTATTCTGGCCCGTGGTTTTATTGTCTACACCTACCATCTGGAAATGCGTATTAAACAAGTTTGCTATTTGTAATGGATCCTCTGTTACTTTATTTTGAGTTATTAATTTAATGTTTTTTTTAGGCTTTATATTTTCTTTATTTGTTTGCTGTTTCACTATACTCCACATTGTTTTAACTTTATTTAGAGAATTTTTCATTTTATTGATGTTTTGTATTTTTTTTGATGTAGCTACTGTTTTTTTTAACAATTTTTCATATTTTTTATAGTCTTCATGCAATATAGGGTTATTTGTCTGTGATATTAGTGTTTTTAATTGTCTTTTATGTTTGCAGGATGTTTTAATCCCTTTTGTTAGCCATTTTTTATTTGTTTTTATTTTAATGTTTTTTTTAGTTTTAGGTATACAAATGTTAAGAATTTTATTTATAGTGTCACTAAATGAATTATAATTTTCATTAGAGCTTTTATTTTCAAAGATTATTGAATTAAAATCAATTTTTTGAAGTGCCAATATAAATTTATCAATGTTATGTTTATTGAATATTCTTTTATATATATACCATGATGTATTATTTTTACCTAGGTTTATACTAGGTAGATTTACTAATATCCCTTTGTGATCAGAAAACCCGAATTCTTTTACATCGATTGAAATTTGTGCACCAAGAAAGTTGGAAAATAATAAATCAATACAAGTAGAACTGCTGTGTGTTATTCTTGTAGGTTCTTGTACATGTTGGTAAAAATTGAAACTATTCATAAGATCTAAAAGTGTAACTGTCAGAGTATTCTGTTCTAAAACATTAATGTTAAAATCTCCACCTATAATTATATCCATTTTATTATGCTTTATTTGTAAATATTCTAAAAGTTCCTTCAATGAATTCATGAATTTATCAGGCATCCTTTTCCTATCTGGCCAATATAAAACAATTATTAATAAATTTAGTTTTGATATTTCTACAGCACTAATTTCAAAAATTGACTCTATAGACATATTTGTTAAATCACTATGCTCTACATATTCTATATCATTTTTTAGTAAAATACAAACTCCTCCACCTTCCGAAATTTGTCTGCAAAAGAATGAAACCAATTTAAACCCATCGACTTTCATTAGGTCCAGTTTCGTGGTAGTAATCCAGGTTTCCGAGAGACATATTGCTTGTATTGTTTTGTCCATTTCCGTTTCTGTTTCCAGTAAATGAATTTTGTTTTTTAAACTTCTTATATTTTGAAATAAAATATTGAATTTAGTATCGAAAAAATTGTTGGTTCAGTGGCAGTGTTTTCTTTCCGGTGTGGTTATGTTTGGTAGGGTTCACTTCCTTTACGTCAGGATTTACAGGTATGATATGTTCCCCCATTTTATCAATATTATTTTGATGTGTTGTTTCATTATCTATAAAGTATTCTTTTCCGTCTATGTACAATCTATTATTAATTATGTTTGCACGGTGCCCTTTTCTACGAGCATCTATAAGTGTTTCTATTTGTATTTTCCTATTATTCAGTGCTTTTGGTTCGAGAAATTCAGATATAGCCAGACCGCTGTTTTTTAAATAGTGGCGGTTTTGTAACATACATTTAATAGTGTATTTACTCAATAATTCTATCTCCAAAGGTCTGCGATGTCCTCTTTTCCCTAGCCTTCTAATATTTTCAATGTACCCGTTAATATTAATATTCATTGTGTCTTGAAAAATAAATACTAATCGATTGCGTAATTCATATTCATCTTCCCAATTGTTTTCTTGTAATCCATAAAGAACTATTTTATTTGAATTTAGGTATGACTTTTCTTCCGTATCTATGTTCTTTGCATTTATTTTGCTTTGTATTTCTTGGATATCATTTTTTAGTAACATATTTTCCTTATTTAAATCAGCCATTTTTATATTTATTTGTTCTATATTATTTTTCAAACTATTAATTTCCGACGTTAGGTTGTCTGTTTTTACTGTGATATCTTTTGTAAATTTGGAAATCTCGTTTCTGGTAGCTGTAGTTATTATTGAATGTAGTTCATCAAGAATAGTATTTTTAATTGTATTTAATTTCTTATCCAGGAGAGCTTCAATTTGTTCGATGGTGACCGTTTGTGGGTTAATATTATTTTGTGTTAATATGTAACTTGAGTTATGCCTTGTGTTGCCAGAAATTTCGTCGTCCTCGGAGGATGAATCTTTATCATTCTGTACAGTAATTAACTTCTTTGATCTGGTAGTAATTTTATTGGAATTGGATTCCTGTTCATACAGATTATCATCCTGTACATTGAAGTGAGGTCTTATTGGTGTGTTTGTATTGTCAGACTTCGGCATCTTAGAGCGGCAGTTTTGACATTTCCATGTTTTTTTGTGTTCTCGTGACATCGTATTTAGGTATCTTTGTATGGAAACATTTGCACACTCTAAATCATATTTATCATTGCATAGAGCGCAAGTAAGATTTTGCCTTGATACTATTTTTTGAAGACATCCTGCACAATTTGAAGCCATTGTTTTTTTGTAGGAATCACTTTTTTAATAAATATTCTGAATTCTGAATAATTTAAAATCTCAATTGAATTATAAATTATTCACAAAAAGTACTTTCCGTAGTTGCGATTTGAATCACCGCCTCCCGGATTGGTAAGCGCGCCTTTCCCAACTCGGCCAGAGTGAACTTAGGTGATGCCTCGAAAAAGTTCTATAGTAACCAGTTGTGTTTTGGACTAATGTGTTTGGCGGTTATTATTGGGATTTGAATTTGAAATGTAAACAACGCGTCCCCCCGCACTTTTCACACAACAAATATTGGACTTATTATATTTGTTTGAGTTTTATTTGCAGAGTTTGTTGTTTTTCAAGGTTTAATTATGTATTTTGCACAGAAGATATTATAATTTTGGTAATAGTTTCACAAGTTTACTAATTGTTTTAAATGTTTATATGAAATTTGATGTTTGTTCAGTTTTTCCTTTATATTGTGTTTATTATTTTTAATTAGAGGTCTATGAACACTTCTTCTTGTAAATGGACACTTATTACACTGACTCTACACTTTTTACTTTAAAGAAACTACTTATTTATATTTTTAAAACTGTTAAATACGCGGAGCCGATACTACGCGTGCGGTGCCCCCGCGCGAACACATTTATATGGACGTTGAAAAAGCTCTATCGAACAGTAAATGGGTCAATCCCGATTCCCGATTTAGCTGAAGGAAAAACTTTATAGGTACGATTCCTTGTGATTCATGTTTCCGTCCTTCCGTAACACGTTTCAGCGGCGGGTAGGTCCCCGATTACGTAAAAACTGGGACATGTATCGATCGTCCTGGACTCGGGGTAACGAACTTTATAAGCATCTGTTAACCCGACCTATTTCTGAATACACCCCGTTGGCACGCCAATGCAGCCTTATGCACTTGCCAACTGTAAGCGGGCTAATTGGAAAATAACATTTAAAATCGAAATATATTCTATTGGTACATTCGAGAGATAGTTGCGTTACGATTGAGAATGAATACGGCAGAATTTAAAAACGACAAGTTTAATTTTATTTTGATATTGGGGTAAAATACCTGCATCTAAAAGTTAGGTAGCGCTGACTGAGTATAGCGTATTGGCTATGCGATTAGTCTTCGAAACATAGTCAACTATACACATTAACATGCAAGATGTGATCGACTAGCAAAAAGAAGAAGACCGAGAGAAACTAAAATTAAGTACCATCCTCTTAAAATAACCATGATTTTTCTTAAGCCCAGGAAATTCCGCAAAATTCGACCTCGCTTAGATTCAATAGTAAATAATCAAATATTATTAATTCTGTATAAATAAAAATGTATGTTATAGTTTAATAATCAAGCTTTTGGAAAATACGGTTGGAAACACGAATTAAACAACTTCGCTCGATCATAAAATATTTTGAAAAAGTCAAATTTTTCAAATTTTTCGATCGTAATTTCCATTTCATCTGGATAATATTAAACTTATATTCGTAAAAATTGCGTCAAATTATAGACAATGACATTTAGAATACAAAATTACCGAAAAAATATCTAAAATTAATAATATAATCTAACAATAACACAATATTTCAATTTATATAACCAAGCGGCGCACTGATGCCAGATGGGGGGAATTCCCCCCAAATTTGGGGGTATTTTAAGCCCCTGGGGGCAATTTCGGGGGGACAAATCCTTTGGGGGATTATGCGGGGGGAACTAAAATTGGCTTGGAGGGGAATGGGGGCTTTTTTGAAAAACAATGAAATATTCTTTTTTATAACTGAACGCGATTTAAGTGTTTATTTTATTACCTAATCAGCACACACGAACGCACAACGATGTGGTTTAAGTACAAACGAACATACGATTGATATCTTTGATTTACAAAAACATACAAATTATACAAAGATAAAAAAAAGGCTCTAATGTTGACATTAGAATACATTTGAGTAGCATTATCACAGCTTAATAGTTAAAGAAGAGAATCGAGCCCCAGGATTATTTGTACCGCCAACTACTGTGTGTGCGCATAGATGTAGAAGAGATTCCATTTTGAAAAAATGTATGGCAGAGGCCTGTGGAGATACAGATGCAATAATCAATTCAATTTCTGAAATATAAATTATTTACTTACGTATTTTTGTCATAATAAAAATATATTTGTAACATTGGGGGATTTTTCTTAAAATATCCACATTTTGGGGGGATTTTAAAAAAGATTTGGAGGGAATTTATAATATTCATCTGGCAACACTGAAGCGGCGAGTGATTTCCTCCGCAGTCCGCCGTTTGGCGTCAAGAAGGTAGGACCTGTGTGCTTTTTGCCGGCTCGCTGCGTAAAAATACGCGTGTTTCGTGTTTAGATATAATAATAGTTAGGTTTGTACTTTCAGTGTAAATATTTTTTCAACACACTTGCTCATAAAGGGGCTCAATTAGTGGATTGTGTTGTATAATAATTATTGGACATGGCAAATAAAACAAATAGAGTGATAAATAAATCAAAATTAAAAATTCGACGTAACTCAAAAAGAATAAGGTAAGTTTATTTATTTTTTATAATATATTATATTAGTAAGTATTAGTGTAGTAGTGCGAAAGGTACATAACTACCTATAAATAAGTACTTATCCTGATAGTCAAATCATCATACCACAGTCTAAGGAATGTAAATATGGACTGTGTAACCTTCAATCAAATAACAGCCAGTGATAATATAATTTAGTTTTTATGTTATTACTAGCTGTGCCTCGCGGTTTTACCCGCGTGGAACCTTATCCCGTAGAATAAAAAGTATTGTATGTTACTCCTTATTACATTAGCTAAGTACTTGCCAATAAAAATCCCGTAAAAATAAATTCACAGATTAGCCGAAACAAATAAACAGACAGACAAAAATTAAAAAAAAAAAAAAAAAGTTGTGTGTACCCTATATACTATATTCCTAAAGCATGTAGTAAACAGCGGTTATTTCAATATTACAAACAGACACTCCAATTTTATATATAGATAATATAGATAATGAACTGAGTCGAGATGACAACTGACAAAGAGCCACAGTATAACGTGTGCGTGGTATGAGTGTAGGTAAAAAACGACCTAATATCATCAGTAGCGTAAAGGTCACTATGCCGGACTGCCGATGAGAGGGTCCCGGGTTCAATTCTCGGTACGGTCAACATTTGTGAGATGAGCATATTGGTTGACTGATATTATATATATGCTTAGTGCAGTTGTATATTGTAGATTAATGGACCTACCTGGAAGCCATAACGAATGTAGAAATACGAACGAAAGTATGTACAAATAAACACAAAATTAATTAAATTGACAATCACTTAAAAACTACCTCTTGTTACAGCCAGGCTGTACAAACTGTCGAGGAACCACAGGCACAAAATGAACACAAGTGACGACCGTAATGTAACTCGCACAATGGTTCGGCTGCGTAACGTGCTGCGTGAGCGCGGTACAAACAAAGAAACAACGGGTCTTATGTGAAATGGTGAGCTGTATCGTTTCTATTACTGTTTTGGCACTAAATGATCATTACTCGAGTTTCAAGAAACTAATGTTGAATGGTTGTAACAACAAACGTGAACAATCAAACACCAGCTCCATTACCGAACCTATTTTGTTCTGAGTAACGTTCAACTTATAGACCTTATTTTTACAAGATACCCACAAAATTAGCGTTAAAACGCGAAATTTAATGTTCAGTTTGACTTATTTTGCATTTTAATCGAATTTCAATAGTTGTATGTTCAATTATGGCAGGAGTGGCCGAGCGCGTGTAACAAAGTAGTCTGTGACTCCCTGCGAGCTCAGATATGCGATTATAGTATATGGAACATACCCTGGGTGGTTCGACACCACTTTAGAGAAGCTTAGACTTGTGGTCCTGAAGCTGTGATATACGCAGAGTTATACCACGGGTCGACCTCTGATGAGTCGTAGTATGGGACATGTTTGTATGGCAAACATTGTCTTGACTGTGTTGTTTTATGTCCTTTTGCCATAGAACCTTTCTGTGTTTTACCCGTTGCAGTTGCAAACAATGAGGTTATGCAGCATACCTGTAACCTAACGCTTCCCAACCTTCTGGAGATGGGGTTCCTGGTGACGCCAGTGAACCAGTACGTCTTGAACTCTGAGAAACATTATTCCTGAACGTACATTGCCAAACCTTCCAAGTTGAAGGACAATGGAGTCCGAGGACGGTCTCCTGTCAGGAGAGGCCGTGTTAGAAGAGAAAGAAAGAGTAGGCGTGGCCTACGCGCATCAGGTGACGTGTCGCGCAATGACGTCATCACATTACGTGATCAGGCGCACCCGGTGGTGAGGGAGAACAGAAGAGAGCCGCCATGACAGTTCGTTTGAGGCATCGGAATATAACGGGCGTGTGATAGGAACGTTGTTTCGTATTTGATATTGTATAATGATCTCGTTGATTGTTCATAAGTACTAAACTCTTTGGTTTCGTTAATTCATCTTGTTATGTAATAAATGTGTGTTAGTTTGTGTCAAGACTAGTTTCTATTTAAAAATCCACCTACACTTCTGATCTTTAAGACTATACACCCTTATTTTGAAATGATGGGACTTATTAAAATCAGAATATCTGTAGCAGTAACTGAATCCATATATCCAATAAAAATATCAAAAATGATAGTTAATTACTTATCTTTAAAAAATACTAAATAAATGCCGTATTACCAGACGGCACACTAGCTATCAAGTATTCTGTGACGGCTCGGGTCGATGACCGCGCTCAGCTGTGTATCGCAGCGCTCGCCGGTTGTTCGGTGTAGAATAACAATAAAATTCGGCGGGATTTTGAAAAACTTTGACTTATCATAACTTTTTAAATAAAAGCAAAAGAAAAAAACTAACTTCACTATTATATTGTTAACCCTAATTTACATTAGCTGTGAGATAAGGTATCGCAATTTCAAAATAAGGGTGTATATATAAAGGCGACATTTTTTGGAAAACCAAAATGGAATACAAAATTGTTGACTTTTATTTGAACCACATTTTACCTGAAATTGTGGATTCAAGGCAAATTCGTGGTATGCCTCTAAGGGACATATACAATATTATAATAAATAAATAAATAACTAATTGGCATTATTGGTTTTATTTTATCCCTTTATTAAATATTTTCAGAATGTTTTTGTCTATACTAGTTTTTAGTTGATTTCAATAATTCTTTCACTATTGGAAAGATACCACGTATCAGCGAGTGACATAGACTTTATTTTATCCCTGTATTCCCATGGGAATGGGAACTACGCGAGTGAGGCGCAGGTATTTTATAATATGTATTATTTAGGTGTAAAGATTTACTTATAAGAATAAGATTTTAGAATATTGAATTTACGACTGAATGGGCCCGGCCTTAGCTGTAACTAAAGTAGGTAGGAGTTTCACCATAGAACATAAACATAGTAATAAGATAACATTATTATTCACTACATCATCTCATTACAGTAACTGACCCCTAACTAAGTTCGCGACTTGTATCTAGGGTATCAGAAACTACCCGTACACTCATTCACACTCACACCCAGACTGAGACAAACATTTGTGGTTCACACAAATATTCACCCCGCGCAGGAGTCGAACCCGCAACTTTACGGATGGCAGCCCGGCATGGTGACCACTCTGCCATCGAGGTCGTCAATAGAAGTAGCAAAAAAATTAAATAAATAAATAAAATATAGTACCTACTAATAATATAGGTAGATAATATATTTTATGTTTTTACTATATAAGTAGGTAGATACTAATGTGCACGAAAGGTTTTGATAAGGTAGTAGTGTTTTTTTATTTAAGTCACGAAAAAGTCGATTCTAATACATATTCATATCTTTCAATATTAGTAGTCCTACTGCGTGATCGGCTCTACTGTGGCTTTACTGAGTCGCGAGGTCGTCGACCGGACCGCGCGAGTTACGTATTTGCGCGCGCTATCTGTGTCGTAAATGAATACGCTACACGCAGCTAGCGCGGGGGCTGAGGTAGCTTAAAATACCTAAAGTTGTGGAAGTTCGTCGCCTTAAATATAACAAACAAACAATAATTCAAAGCGTATTGCGTTTCACATGTAATTCCGCAAATAGTGTTGAAGACATTGAGACGCAAATCGGGGTTAATATTACTTGTATGGACCATATTGGGCACAACAAACATGGTGCGTACGAGTTCCTATCAGTACTACAGTTGCGGAGTAACTGGACACTGGACATATCTTACAGTAATCTATACTGATATTATAAAGTGGCAGAAATGTTTGTTTAAATGAGCTTTAGCTCGGGAATCATTTATACATTTTGGGCTACTAAGGAATATAATGGAGCTTACAAAAGAAGAGTTAAGAATATGATTAATAAATTACCAAGCCTACAAAACCAAAAGTTTACAGTAACGGTTTACCTTCTTTCCGTAAAAGCTTTGTCACTCCAACACGGATTAATCCGATTTGATAGCAATAAATAGCCCGTTTATTGAGACAATGTCAATGCTAGTGAAATGGTGGGTAGAGCAATTTAATTATAACTGTCCATAGTAAGGTCTAATGACATGAGATAGCTAACATACATATTGTGTTATGCAGCAAGAGCAACAACACTCGTCTCGTCGGGGTCTGAGCATTAGAAATGCGAACGTTGGACTCGTTCTATTTCTGACTAGAAATATTTGTTGCAGCAATGCAAAATGAATACGTAAACGCATACGGATTTAATATGGAATCGTATAAATATTTATTACAGCTGTGTAGTTTCATCCGTATAATATATAGCCTAAAAGTAACCCTTGACAATAAACAAAAGTATTCGTTTGAATTGGAATAGTGGTTCTTGAAATTAAGACAATCAAAAGACACCCATGAACTCTGCCTCTTTGTTGACTAAAAGATAATATAATAAAGCGAAAGATATCACTTTACATAAATCCTTATAAGCAAAACCTAAAGACACATATTTAATTGGCTTAAATAAATTAAAGGATGTCACAACACGTGCTCATAATAATCCTATAATGAAGCCAAATGCTCACGGCACTCGCTGAACTCCAGATTAACATCGTTCATGCTTGTCTAATATTTACTAACAAGACTACTAAAACAGATACACGCTTATAATTAGTCAAATATCGGACGATATATGAATGAGGGACGAAAGTAAAAAATATCGATTCAGGTCTTCGCAGGAGGCAGTACTTTCTGTCAATTTATAAAGCCTAGAATATTAATGTGGATATCTACGAATATGGTTCTTGAATGCAGGTAGACATAAGAGAAGATGGATAGATGATAGGTAAAATATACAAGACTAGCGGCCCGCCCCTGCTTCGCACGGGTACATACACACACATACACCCTTTTTTTTGCATCGGGTTTCAAAAAAATAGTAAAATTATAAAGGAAGTTTGAATTTTTTTTTATGAATTTTTTTATTCATATTTTTAATTAATGTTTTTTTGTATTTTTTTTATTTTAAAATTGTCACAGTAAGCAGTTTTTTATTCTAAAATATTAATTTATATATGCCGCTTCTTGAAAAGGCTCTTCATTTGTACCTTGGTATTAATCCTTATCAAAATAAATTACTTTATATTCAAGACGGCTTTAATACCTTTTTATAACTTTGTTTTAACTATGTTTAGAAAGTCTCAACTCAACTAAATATATGAAGTATACTATACTATATGAAGTACTAAGCTTTTTGAATAATTAAAATATAATATTTATTATCAGGTAAGTAGTAGGTACTTATTGAAAGAAAATTAAAAATGTGGGCTTACAAAACTACCTTTTACTAAATTTTTGCATAAATTTTGAACAGGAAATAAAATACTACTATAAGCAGTTTGAATAGTTACATTAAAATATAATATTTATTATCAGATACTTATTTACCTACGAAACGAATTTAAAGCGAATTCAAAAATTTTTCAAGATAAAATCATACGATCACTCCCCCCCCGTACCCCAGTGACGCTTACATGGAGCCTACATCGCATGCTGGCTAGCTGAGCGCGGTGAGCGACAACCACGCGACTTTTTTCTAATACTTGCATTTTTAAACTCGTGATATCTTCCGAATGAAATGTCCGAATTGAATAATTCAAAAAGTTATAAAAAGGTATTAAAACCGTCTTGAATATAAATATAACATAATTTATTTTGATAAGGATTAATACCAAGGTACAAATGAAGAGCCTTTTCAAGAGGCGGCATATATAAATTAATATTTTAGAATAAAAAACTGCTTACTGTGACAACTATAATATTTAGACATATGCTGTCGCGACACTTTTTATACGCTTTTTATTAGCTTCACCTGTATGTTTGTATGTTAGTATGTTAGTATGTTTGTATGTTTGTATGTTTGTTTGTAACCGACTTCTTTGGGCGCTATTTTGACCCACTTTAAACGGCCAGATTTCGTTCAAACTTTGTAGATTTATTGAGGACCGATGACAATACACTAATTTGATAAAATTATTCCATTTTTCAATTTGCAAAATATGTTTTTTGTTAATTTATTGCCAAAATAAGGCGAAAAAAATTTTTCGATCGTAAAGCACTCTCTGATGCTTCGCATCATGAGTCGTGCAATAGTTTAAAATTAAAAAAACAAGCTATTATAAATAATCCAAACTAAAAAGTAGAAAATAAATTATAGTTTAAAAAAACTAAAAAACACGCTTTTTATAGAAAACCGAACTAAAAAATAGAAAATAAAAAAAAGCGTGGGGTGCATGGTGTCAATATTTTAAAAAGCACCCCACGCTTTTTTTTATTTTCTATTTTTTAGTTCGGTTTTCTATAAAAAGCGTGTTTTTTAGTTTTTTTAAACTATAATTTTTGTAGATAACGATGAGTTCTGCAAAGTCGTAGTGAATGATTTTGTTCTATCATCAATAATTTTCGCAGCGCACGCGACGTAAGGAATTTTTCAGGTCTTTTTATTACACCTTATGTTACATTATTGGAGTTTTAGTAAGGATCCCTAATTTTTTTTAAATATAATATAGCCTATGTTACTCGGGGATAATGTAGCTTTCCAAAGGTGAAAGAATTTTTGAAATCGGTCCAGTAGTTTCGGAGCCTATTCATTACAAACAAACAAACAAACAAACAAATCTTTCCTCTTTATAATATTAGTATAGACAAGGGCGCCAATATAAAAACAGACATAGGTATTGCACCAACACTTCAATCGGGATGAGAGCAGAATGTATTGATGATTGAGAGATGAGATAAGATGATAAGAATGTGTATTACAATTCCAACGACCTTTACCAGTTCTCAATTGATACATCAAAGTAACAATTACTATGTTAAAATGTCAAAGATGCGCCTCGCGACATTTTCATATGTGAAGGTGTGATGCACGCGGAAGTCTATTTCGATCCACGCTTATTTAGTGTAACTATCACCTGGTGGTAAATTGCACAGTGGGCAGGGAAGGACGAAGATTTGAACTTAAATAATGAATTTTTACTTTTGCATATTATTTTCTGACTTTGCGAAAATTGTCATTTTAATAATAACCGAAATAGTAAATTACATGAGTCTTATAATAGCTACAATAAATTAATGGATAATTTAAATAATAGGTAATTATTTATGAAGAATGATATTCAATATCTATTGTGCAATAATCAATTTTTGTATCATAATAATGTAAACAGAATTGTTTTCATGGATTGAAAACTAAAATAATAAATATAATAAAACATGACAAGTTGTTTACCAATATGTAAATTACAGCTTCGAAACAAATTATTATTGCAAATGCAATCTAATAGTTGACACAACACAAATATTGAAACGATGCAAAATGATCAAATTCGATATAAGTATCGAAAAATCTATTAAACGACAGTTTTTTTACAATATATTGAGTACATGCAAAATAAACTTTTTTATAACTTGTAATGCTGTCCAAAAGTAAGTTAAGTTAGCTTAGCTACCGCTGTTTTCCTTAATTGTGTAGACACAACTATGCACACCATGGAAAAGAGAACTAGGCATCTCTTTCGGAAGTCCTTAACTGACTCGATGATCTGTGATGCACACACAACCGGCATAATGGATACGCATAAAAAAAATCGTTACAATAGTTCTAGTGTTAAAAAATAATGTTACTATCACATTATTAATTCCACCATAAATATTATTTCGGTCCAGTGTGCGGTGTACGGGTGTAGTATGATGTATAGCGGTGGGAGTGGATGCGCGGCGTCACAAGTATTGTATCTGCCACATTGTGAATACCTCTACGCGGAGAAGGTTAGTGTTACGGCGAATAATATTTCGTAAATTATTTTAAAACGTAAATGGATATTTTATAAAATTTTCGCACTTATAATTGTATAAAGCTATAAATTAATATTGAGACTTTTTTTTTAATTTATTGTTTCTATATGATCAGGAAATATTAAAGAAAATGATATGTAATTAATAGTGTTAATACATACAGTCATATAATTTTTAATTTGTACAATCATAGCGACAAAATTCTTGTGAATTCCACTTGACCAATAATTTTTTTTGTGTAGTTTATAATAAAAAGTCTTTTATAAAGCCTTTAAATTCATAGGTATTTTCGCATTGCAATTACTATCAAAAATATGTACCTACTTAGTTATAATACTAATACCCATGATAGATAAGTGATAAAATTTATTTTATCTTGTGATAAATTAACTTATCAATATGGTATTTGAGTGACTCATAATGATGTTGTATTGGTTACACATATACATTGCAAGAAGTCAGTCAATTGAGTGAAATCATATTATTTTAACGTCCAGGTATACAGGAGTTCCAAATTTATATTTAAATACAGTGAAATAAGGTATGTTTTTGCTTCAACAGTATTAAAATGTTATAAGTTATTATATGCTAGTAGTTTTTAAAACAAAGAGTTTAATTATTTTTATTATAAAGTGATTATCAAGTACTATATTATTTTAAAGTCTTTATTATATGAGTGTTGTGTTCATCTATAACTAACAGCGCTCCGCGGTTTCACCCGCGTAAATATAATATAGCCTATGACACTCCGGGATTATGTGGCTTTCCAATAGTGAAAGAATTTTTGAAATCGGACCAGTAGTTTCAGATCCTATTTGTTACAAACAAACAATCAAATCTTTCCTCTTTATAATATTAGTTTAGATTGTTTTATTTATATAAAATATGGTAAGGCTGAAATTAATTTTAAAAGAAATTCGCTAATAAAATATTGTGTTTTTTATTTATAGACTCAATTAATTATGTGTATGATTTTCTTTAAGCAGTGTTTGTTTAGAAATGTTTGTCTCAGAATCCAATTGACTAAATATTCTATTGAGTGACCCATATTTGGATGAATATGATGTATGCGTACGCAAGGTAGGGTGGGCTAATCATTAGCGCGGGTGAAACCATGGAGCACAGCCCGTTTATGGTATGTATAAATAAAATAATTAAAATAAAATAAAAAAACAATATTTGCAATACTTATCTTTAAAGAATAAATAGAAGTAAGAAACAATAAAATGTCTTATTCTGCCTTATTATGTTTACTAATGAATTTTAATTATTATACAGATGGTTGGAACACAATACAGTTATTATTTAACTTTTAGTTTTGACAAACAAACAGTAGTCTTTATGTACTTACTTGGTTTATTAGTTAGGCCTTTATAAACATTCTTGTGTTGTCAAGTAACAGTACATAATAATACAAGTGATTTAATGTTCATAGCCAAGATTTATGTTTAGTTTACTTTGGTTCTGTTTATTTAAACGAGTAGTTGGGCATGTATTAGTTTTAGTTATAAATTTATTTAAAGACTTTTGTTATACTTTTCCATCTGATCTGAACTACTAGTCAATAATATTGTCAAGGTGCAGAAAAAGATAGTATACATACTTTTAACACATAGACTGTATAAGGATCAGTAGAAATGGGAATTATCGGAATAAAATCCTGAGACATTAAATTAGTAGATAATAAGTAAGGATTTGTTCTGTAACTTGAAGTTCTTTATTTTTATTTATTATTTTATTTATTATTTATTTGTATCAGGACAAAACATCCCATAGAAAAATACAATTACAATACATAAAATAAAATAAAAAGGTATACAAACTGACTGACTTATAGTGTAAAATAAATATATAAAACCAATAAAACCAACCAATTACAAAGAATATAAATTACCTAGATCATTACCACTTGATTAAAAATTTGATTAAAATTTTCTTTCTAACACTCTTAACTTATTAAACTTCCTAACCTATTATTTAAATGTTATAACAAAATTAAAATGATCACTAACCTCCTTAGCAATCTGGTCGAGGGCTTGCTCCTCCGCAGTGGCCCTGGTCTGGGTGCGTTGCCTCCGAGATGCATCCATCTCTAATATTTCTATGTAATATCTGAAACATACAATATTACCTACATGTTATTTTGTGGAATTAATGAACCAAAATTGGTTCTAAAAGGATATGAAATTAGAAAAATATATCTATTTTTAATTTATGGGTATTATATTTACCTCAATTATTGTTTGCCACCGGTTGAGTATTGCTCAAATTTTAATTAAACTAAAATCTACTCATTTATTTATTTATTTATTTAAAGGGTTACCATCATAAATATAGCAATACATGATAATTAAGCAATGTTAATGGCCTCCTTGAGGTTGACTGTATTATGTACTTATTTCTCATGTAGTAAATATAATATATAGAAGCAGAGCTGTGTAGCAAACCTTGGATCAATAATAAGTGTCATTGGTCAGTGCAGTGTGCATGCTTTATCTATGTGAACATAGTGTTTGTTGTGTACCAAGGTTATCTTTTTTGCTCCTAATCTACTGCCTAGTTGGGAATGACAATAACACATAAATTACTATGTATCATCCATGTATTACTACTAATTGGAAAGTTCGTCAGTTCCTTACCATATACGAAGTAATGACTAACAAATGTGTGTTCAAATATCGTAAACAAAACTGGTTGACGGCGCTTCTGACCCAGAGGGAAACTGATTAACATAAATCGAGCACAAACAGGTCGCCCATAACCTACAGGGATCTTTTAGCTTTTTCCGCATGGATATCATTCCAAAACCGTGTTGAATTGAAACTAGAGGAAAATGGGTGGGCAAAAAGCCAACATATTTTTTTTGGTAGACGGTCAGTCATTGGTATGACATCATTTATTGTCGTATACTTACTGGGACAGTTACAGATGTAAACACATCACTGCAACACTCACTGCAGCTACTTAGCTATTATAATCCACTAGTTGAATTATTAAACGTCTTCAAAAACACTGTATACAACTATTCGCGATAAAGCTAAGCTAAAAACTTGGCAAATACGGCGACACCAATTCACTGCCTACACGAATCACATAAAGTACCACTTTAATATCAAATATATTATAAATTGAGCAATTGTTTGGCACTATAATAAATTCATATACAGTATTATATTAAGTTTATGTGATTTATCCATTCATTTAGAACATTTTAACAAAATTATTTTTTACAATTTACAACAGCCAGTATGACATGCTTGCCATTGCCATTTTGAAAAAGATTCGTTCAAAAATATTTTGAAGTAATGTCATTTAAGTTAGGGCGCGTTCAAAATTATTTTTTCCGTGTGTGTGACCCACCCACCCAACTAATAATAATTTAGTTTGTTGCGCGTGTTACTACCGGTATTACTACTAGTAGTAACCCCGGTAACTGAATTACCCTACTTACTACTTTAGTTGAAAGTTGTTAGAATAGTAATAAAAAATTGCCAGTATTACTACCGTAAAATTACGCACCGATATAGGATACCACAAACCCCTGTAGTTTATGTTCTCCTGGTTTTATTATGATTAGAGGAAGTAAATACAATATTCACGAAAATAAAATTAATAGGTTCTAGACAAATAAACAGCTTTATAAAACAATCTGCTTAATATTGTGTAATGATAGATTTACGAAAATCTTTGAACCTTCTATTTATAACTTTGCGTGTTTGCTACTAAATAATTTACTCAATAAATTCTACAAACAAGACAGAGATTGCAGGTGTTCCTTGTTAAGTTATAATAATAATCTCATTTACAGCCAACTTTTATTTTGAAGTAGGCCAGCGGCAGGGCAAAATATTTTCATATACCTTGTTTAGCCACAGTTTGGTCTTACATAGACTTATGGTTTCCAAAGAAATTAATTTTACTTTCAACTAAATAAAAAACACTCATAAATTCCAAAAACATTTTATTACATTTTTAGTATTACATATTTAAATAAGAAATGCTTGACAATACTAAAACAATAATTATATTAAAATATAGCCTAGTCAGCCTTGGTCTTAGGCTGGTCCTCCTTGTAGTAGAGGAATACGAATGAGAATATGAAGACGCCGACCATCATGGAGAAGGCGCTCACGTAGTACGGGTACGCGCTCGGGATGAACCGCTCGTACTGGGTGTGCTGCAGGGGGCGGACTGACACCTGGAAACAAAAAAAATGTAATACTTAAATATATTTTTTTAAATGTTACTTTATTTTCATCCACAGTTAAAAATGTTAAGCAATTTCGAAATTAAAATTATGTTAAGTAAAACTATCTATATGCGAAAAAACAACTCCATTTAGCCGTTTTAATGTAATTGAGTAACAAACATACACAATATCAGTAGTAACTTTCTCTCTCTCTCTCACTCACTCATCAAAATGACTATAAATCAGTTAGTAGTAGAGTAGATTAACAGCAAAGACAATATTACCTGTGTAGAATGATAAAGTCTGGTGTATCCGACCCTGTCATAGTCCACCTTGAACTGGTAGACCCCCCACACATCAGGCACCTTGAACACTGCCTCGTACACTCCGTTAGGCCTCCTCTTGAGAGTGGTGCGAATGAACGGGTCGATGCGGACAAACTCAAGCTGCACATCTGTGGCGTCGAAGGGCTGCCATTTACCGTTCTTTAACTCGTCGATCTCAATTCTGTATACCTGTATGGAATGATGTTGATTAATAATGATGAAAATTTTATGATATCTCAATATCTTAGCATGTACAAGTGTACACTAAGTGGTAATAAACCTTTGATAATGATAAGTCTGATGCATAATTTTTATAATAAAAATACTCTGCATATTTGTGTAGTACCTAAAAAAATATCTATAGCTATAGATTACTAAGATACAACAAAAAAAGTTATCATTCAGTCAACTAGGGTCTTATAAAACTATACCGACTTACAAAAGACAACTCTAAAGGTCCTAAAGAACAATACCAATTTCTACTTACAACAGTGTCAGTGATAGTGTAAGTGTTGGAGGGCTCAGTCTCGCCCTGGCGGTGGTGGTGCACGCCGCGCACGCGCAGGCGGCCGCGCTCGCCGAACGCCCACTCGCTCAGGTGGACTGCCAGCGCTTTGTTGCCCGATAGGTCGGCCTTGGCTTTGTCACCCTGTAGGATGTCAAATAATTAAAATATAGGCATTTTGGCATGTTGATATATTTCTATCATGAAAAGAATATTTAAAAAATGTGACAAATGATTCCCAACTTGATAAAAAACTCAAAACAACCTGTGCTAATGGTTTTACCCACAGTCATGCAGCACAAAGACAATTTGTATGCAGTTTCATGACAATTGGTTGAGTAGCTACAGAAGTAACCATGCAACCATATTCTTTAATTTCATTTTAGTAGTAGAGTAGGATAAAAAAAACATACTCACATGTACTTTACTGACAGGTGAGTTGAATGCGTCATCGGAGAAGAAGAACAATGAACCACTGAATACAATGCGCGCATTGTTCCTTGCTTGGAGGGCGGCAATCAACACTGTCTTACGACCAACAGCGTGAGGGTAATCCTTTACCTGTAATAGGGAAGATTTCAAAGAGATAATTAGATGTACATATTTAAATAATAATTACTTTTGTATACAAAATGGTACTATTATATATACACAATTTACTGTTAAAAAAAACAAGAATATTTTTTTCAAATGTAATAGGTTAATGCTGGAATACTTATGAAAATAATTATTAAAAAAGGAGCCTTGTCTAACACACTATCAGCAAAAGTTGTAACAAACATCAGTTATTTCTTTTGCATTCTTGATACTAGTTAAAAAACAGATAACTTTACAGATAAAAGACATCAAACCATATTTTTTGGCTATAGTTATATATTAAAAAAAAGATTACATTTAGAATGCTTAGACTTTTATAAATTTAAACAACATTTACCTGGTTCTTAGGGTTGTAGCTGTAAGCAGTAGAGTCAGCAGACAAGATCGGCAGTACTAGACTGTTGTCCTTATCAAGTATGAGGCCGGTGCCTTCAAACAACAGTGGCTGTGTGTTGTACTCGCCTACAATGGTCGGAGCCGAGATCAGGTTCTTGGGAGAGACCACAATCCTGGTGTGCTCTCCATCGTCAGATGTGTCATAGTTGAAGTGGTCTATGACTGCTGCTGATTCTTCGTCCATCTAATGAAATGTAATTTAATAATCAATGAAAACAATAAGTTATAGAAAAAGAATATAAATTGTATATTGTTCTAGTATAGATATTAGAGATCAGCAACATAATTGAGGTGAGGTGATGTACTGACTGATACATAGACACCATGTAGGTAATGAGCCATTTGATAAGAGTATACAGTGATTCATTATGTTATTTACTGTTCAATGATACTGCATTAACTAAATCATGTACCTCAAAGCCACATTCCGAAGCAATTTCCCTGTAGACATCCCCTGCGGCGGCGTTACCGGCCATCAGTAAGTTACCGCCGTCATCGATGAACTTGGTGATCGCTTCCGTGTCAACCTGCCCGCCGAACTCCAGCACCGACGGCGCGAACACGATGAGATTCTTGTACAAATACTCGCCATACTTAGATAACACGAGACTAGCGTCGTCTGCTAGCTTGAAAGTCAGGCTATAACCTCGATCTAAAATCAATACAAGCTGATAACAACATTTTTCTTTAACTTTTACCTGTAATTAAGCTAATCTATTAATGGGTTTAATAAGTTAAAACATAGATCTATTGAAAGATTTTCTACTAGCCGGCATCAGAATCAATTTGAATGCTATTCTTACCTTGTAAAGATTTAAAGAATTGTGAATGTGTTTCTTTAATATTTAAATTGTCAACCAATACTAATGTTTCCTGTTCTCTTAGTGCATTAGCAAAGCACGTAATTAGCCCTAAAATCAAAATAATCTTCATTTTTGTAATCCACTTCACCAAATTCAAGAAACACGGCACCGCAGAACAGAAAATTGATTGTCAAACAAAAATATGACGTGTCGGTAGTTTTTTTTTTTTTTAGTAAGTCCTGGATACGAAATATTTGAGCTAAACCTGATAATTAAAATAAACTATTTTCAAAGTGTTTATTTCATTTTATGAGACTAGTGATAAATCAGTATCTTCAATTTAACCAATAGGTAGGTACATTTTTATATAGAAGAGGTTTTGTTTACAATTTACTCAAGATGAAAATGATGAAATTGATGAATAGAAAGTTGCTATTCATTCAAGTGTCATGTTCTCTATATTCTCAGAAGTCAGATGTCATTCCATTCATAATTTTGATTGACATATTGCTTTGCTTGCTTTTGGTTTAGTTTATTTTTGTACCAAGTCCGAAAACTATTTTGTACATGGCAAAAAACATAATTAATTTTTATATGGTGTAGTGAAAGTGTACTTCAGATTTGGATACCAGTCTTCCTGATATTATCGACATGATTATATCTCGGAATAAGCACCGGTCGACGATCGAAGTGTGCGCTGATTGCGGGGCATCAGGTCAGCCTCTGTTCCTGTTCTAATTACCCTATTTACTCGTACAACTAATAAATCTTAATAAGTTGAGTGTAAAGCAGGTCATTTGTTTAACCAATATCGAACTTACACCTACTTTACATAGCATTTTTGAGTGACCATGTTGATAACAATTAAGAATAAATTATTATCAACAAATAAATTATATTAAACAAAATATTATAATGTATGGGAAGGAAGAATTTTCGTCAACGTAAATGGCTTATTATTATTTAAATATGTCAGCGATATGAAGCCCAATTAATGTTAATTGAAGTTAATGCCGCACTCAATATGTTTGTGCCATTGTTTTGTAGATCCGTCGTGGGCGTCAATTAACCGCGGCCTGCTGCTATGCGCGGAATGCTGTAGTGTCCACCGGAGTATGGGCCGCCACATCTCACATGTTAAATCTTTGAGACAGGGTACATGGCCTCCGTCATTGCTTGCTGTATGTATTTATTGATGGTTAATATGTATTAAACTTGATTGATGTATGAATTACACTTGCCAATTATTAATTCCAATATTATTTATATGTTTCCTTCCCCTATTATTCATATGCAATAGAAGTTAATAATTACCTTGTTACAATATTTTTCTTTTGATATTATTAATAACATGAAAGAATAAATTTTCTGTGATGTAGTGGAATAAAACTTCCAATATTCCACAGTGAGGAGTTTATTTGTTTTTTACTAAAATAACTTGATACAGATGATCCAAGCATGTACAGCACAGAATGTCAACAGTATATGGGAGCACTCTCTATTGGATACATCAGCACCCAAACATTTGAGGAAAAAGCCGCAGCCAAAAGACCCGTTACAGTAAGAGCTATTTAAATAAATATAGCTTGTATATTTTTATTTCAAAAAGGAAAATTTATAACTGTACAAAATGTTCTTTCAGTCCAACAAAATCTGAATTCATCCTAGCGAAGCACCTTCGACTGGCGTATGTATTGCGCGCTCGTCGCGATGAGCCGGCCGGGGAGCTCGCTCGCCAACTACACAGCGCCGTGCGCAGCGCGTCGCTCGACACCGCCATGCGGCTGCTGGCGCAGGGCGCCGACCCCAACTACTACAGCCACGAGAAGGGCACCAGCTGTCTGCACGTCGCCGCGCGCGCCGGGCAGGCCGCGCAGGCCGAGCTGCTCGTGGCCTGGGGCGCCGCGCCCGCCGCCAGGGACAACGCCGGCAACACGCCCGCGCACTGCGCCAGGTATACATTCAAATCTAATGAACAAAACTAACTTAGACTTAGACTCTGTGAAATGTTTACATTTATCACTGAGAGCAGTGATGCTGAATTATTCATACCATGTTTATTTCCAGACAAGGAGGTCACACTAGCCTGGCAGAGCGTATGACGGAGCTGGTGTACGAGGCGACGGACCGGCTCGTGTTCTTCCTGACGGGCGAGCGGCCGCCGCACGTCGCCGGCGCGCACTACGTGCTCCCGGACAAACACGACAACCACGAGATGACAGACGTCGCCAAGGCCGCCAGGGGGAAACTTCAACTCGTTAGTCACTTTATTTTTATTACATTCATACAAGAATTACACCGACAACTCATCTTCAGATTTTAAATTATAATTATCTCCGAACAACTTTTCAATTACATACATGTATCAATTAAATATCATAAATACTTTACTCATATTTGAGCGATGAATACTCTCTCTTTTGCAGCTGCCGAATCATCTGTTCGAAGAGTTAGTGATGGATATTTACGACGAAATAGACAGGCGAGAAACCGAAGCGAGTAAGTAATCTTGCGGCGAGGTCCATTACGACGTGACGGGGCGGTAGTGATGCGAGTGTCCGTTCAGTTTGGCAGACGTCGGCGTGCGGGCTGGAGCGCAGCGGCGTGGCGTTCCTGCCGGTGAACCCGGCGCTGTCGGCGCCGCGCAACCAGGGCCGCCAGAAGCTGGCGCGGCTGTCGGGCGCCGAGCTGGCCGCGCTGCTCCGCGACGTGCTGGCCGACGCCGCGCGCCGCCACCACATGGCCACGCTGCACCCGCGGGGTACGGGCACCGCCTGCGGCACCGACACCGGGCACATTGTTTCCCTGGTTGTACTGAGGGTATCTCTCGTTTCTAGTGACGGGCCCGTTGAACCCGCTGCTGTCGGCGAGCCATCTGAAGCACATCTCTCAGATGTCGGACGACGAGCCGTTGTACGACTCGGTCGCCTCCGACGAGGACTACGCGCATCTTACTCCTATCGATCTGGAGGTAACTGTTGACTTGAAATTCAGACCCCGTCCGATGTCGCTCCCCTTTCGCCCTCGGTGATGACGTAATCTCTCCGTCAGATATCGAGTGTGACCCCGCGTCCAGACGAGCCCGTGTCCTCGTTTTTGCCCTCCCTGTCGGAGCGCTCGTCCCTCGACCGCCGGACGCAGACCACCACCGCGTCGTTCGCGGACAAGGATGAGCTGGAAACGCTGAAGAAGGAGCTGCACACGAAGGACTCCACCATCAACGACCTCAAGAACCAGCTGAAGAACCTACAGACGATAGTCGAGCAGCTGACCAAGGAGAACAGCGTGCTCAAGACCAACAGCATCGACGACGATAATAGTATGACGTCGCAGCTGTCCATGAACGACAGCTGCTTGAGTAACGTCCTCGATGGGGTAAAGATACAGGAGCGAGGGCGTAGCTTGGAGACGGAGGAGCTGACGCGCGCCGATTTCCCCGAGGACGCCGGCGCGGCGGACCACGCCGACGGCGCCGGCGCCGCCGGGCCCGCGCGCCCGCAGCGACCGGTCAGTATGTTTGAGGCTAGAGAGGGGCCGAGGAATAACTGGCAGGTTACTAAACACCAGGTACTAATCACATTTATACTCAATTTATTTCCGGCCATTACTGAAACGGTATTCTTGGTTTTTATTCATTTATTAAGGACATAGAAAAAATACATTTGAAAATTACATATTATATCTAAATCTATATGTGTTCATATAAATTTAAGTCACTAATACGTTTCAGTAATCGCCTTATAGTTATAAGTTAGACTAAAAGTGTAGTCGGTGTATGCGGTGCTATCGTAACTTTGTAGTGTAGTTATATCTAACTCGGGCGTTAGAGGTAGTAGAGGAGTATTTTAACAATTATTTATAAAGTTTAATTATGGAAGTTTAACGGAACCGTACAAATGACTATCAAGATCAATAATGTGAATTGAAAATAAAAGTGGACCAAACACACTTCCCTGTGGCGTACCGATTTCAACCGAGGTACTTACTCGTAAAATATGCAATTTTTAATGACATTTTTAAAGCGCATTCCCGCATATAATGTACCTTTATCTCGCTCAACGTAAAAATAATACCTTAAAACCTCTATGGAATAAGACGGCAATAGCCAACGCATTCGCTAAATACAGCAAAAAATCGAAAATCAACTACAAGCGAAGCTCAAAAGAGAGCAGATTACAATGCACGTATTTCGCGATGCCCCTCGAAGTCTCCTCCTCTTGGAATTTGTTCAGGAGAGTGCAGAATGTGAATATGTGTCGGGATATTCCCAGGGCGGGCGGACGGCTCGCTCGGCGTGGGGCGAGGCGGCGCTGCAGGCGCGCGCCGAGCGCGTCACGCGCGCCATCACCGCGCTGTGGGCCGCCGCGCGCGGACACGACCCGCTCGACGCGCCCAGGGAGGATCTCAATGCCGCACTTGCACATCTGTTCGATCTCTTCCCGCAGGTGAATATCGCTACACATTTTTGCTCCAAGAATTTCAACTCTAGTTCGGAAACACTCTCGTTTCCGTCATCACTCAATAAAACTCAATAAAAAAACTTATAATCTCGTTTAGCTTGGAATTGATCGCGTTCAATTTCAACAAAAACGACCTTCAGATAGAGTTATAACAATGGTGTACCGTCCGCTGCAGCCGCTCGCGGAGCCGGCGCTGTCGCCGATCCTGTCGTCGCTGCGCGGCGCGGAGGCGGCGCTGGCGGGCGCGTGCCGCGCGGGCGAGCTGCAGGCGGTGCGCGCGGCCGCCTACGACCTGGCCAAGGGCACCAAGCTGCTCGTCACGCACTTCCACCCCAACTCGTAGCGGACTCAGAGGCGGCGCCAGTACACACCACTACAGGTAATGTAGACGTCATGCCGTGACGTCAGATCTATAGCTAGACGAAGTCAGATGTCAAATATTAAGGTCAACTTTAGTTTAAATACAGCGTGGTCAAATGAATTTTGTAACTTGAGTCGATTGTTCTAAAATTGAGCCGGTACTAAATGTCTATCAGTCAATAGATCTCGGTGCGTCTCGGTTTCAACAGGTACTTTAGGTAGTTTTACAATTCAAAAATGCTTACTTTATACTCTGGCCCGACGATTGTTATTCAAAGTCCAACAAACCCTGCACCGATGCAATTTTTCAAGTACATACATCTCCAAAATTTTACACTTCGATTTAAAATCAACGTTTATACGTTCGCTTTAAACTTTATATTGAATAGACTAGAGTTCAATTTAAAATGCAGTTTTGTAAAGTGCAAACGACGCGGCAGATGTAGCAAATATTTTTATATTGAAATGAATCGATTAAATGTTAAGTTTTATGAAAGTTTACAAGTAAGGTGTATGTAATCGATTGTGACTGTCTATTATAAGATTTGGTAGTGGGATGATGACAAGTTTAGGGCAATATTAATAATTATTGAATATCGGAACCATCATAGATGATTGCTGTTAAACATCAGAGTTGCCACTTGCTCAGAAAAAAATACACAAAAATGCACACTGTTAGTACACCCTGCGTATTAATTTTGATTGGAGGGGATCCTCTCCAAATTAAATCCTAGTAGAGATAATGAAAACTATTCAAATTTGAATTAAACAAACATATTGTTACTGTATTAAGCCAGTCGTGTCGCCATCCCAATACTACTATTAGCACATAGTACACTCGTTCAGTATTTTAGGTACTACTTAGATATGTTAAGTTATATACTTAATACCTTTTAGTTAATATTACTAAATATTAAATGTAATATGGGGCTTAAAATGTACCTTACATTGTTGTTATTCGATCGCTTCCTTAATTTTACATAATAATAATTAAATATAGTATTTGTTAATTAATTAAAAAGGATATTGCCTTAAGTTTAAATGTTAGATAACAAAATATTACAATGGTTTGTTGTATATGTCATTTTTATTAATAATATGGAGTCTATATACGTGGCTTTATATAGTTTAGGTATATGGAACTGTTATGTACAGGGGCGCCCACTAATAAAAGCCACATAGTGGATGCAAAGCCACATGACATGAGCTTATGTATCAAAATTCAATAAATGGACTGGGCTATTAAAATATAACAATTATAAAAATCTATCTAACAAATCTGGTACAAATTCTAAAAACAGGCGCCCTTGATAATATTTATTAGAAAATAACGCTGCGCTCAGTAATTTGTTAAAATTTTATATAAATATTATAAAATAAGATTAGAAAATTCAATTGTTTAAGACAACCAATAGGATTTGACTGTTTCCTCTTTGACGTAAAGCATAATGTTTCTATTGGTCGTTGTTAGCTCCGCCCCCTTTGTATCTGCCAATTAGATCTGTTAAATATCTTCTATAACAACGGATTTCTCGTTATCTTCTGTATACGAGATGAGAGGCAGTGTCACCGAAAGTGCATTAATATTGAAACGTTATTCGATTATTATATTTAAAAGTGCCATAACATTTCAAATGCAAATAAGACAATGCTAAAATACAAGTACAGTTTTGCACAAGTCAAGTTAAGAGATGGAAAAACCTATCTTAATAAAAAGCTATCCAAATTAAGTAACAGCCATTGATAGGCCTATTTTTGATAGGCAATGTCTAATTGTCTATAGATATACTATAATATCTAACCACTCAATAAAATTAATATTGAGACCAAGCTAAGGTGATAGCTTCGCTCGTGACGTAGCATATTAAAAACGAAGTATATTTAGTTATTAATTTTGTTTAAAATCATAGCTGTATGATGACTCTTCATTTTGTAAACAGATTTTTTTCTTTTCTATCTGCTTAGTTGAAGTAAATGTTTCTTTGCGCTAACCATAGTGCGAATGACATTTGTCGCAAACCGAATAAATGTTTTCTTTACTTTAATTAAGGAAATGGTTTTTATCATCATTTTTTATGTATAATTTAGAAAGGATATCGTTTTAATTTAACACGATATCTCTAGGCGTGTCACAGTGACAGCTGTCATTCACACAATGCCACTGTGACGTCGTCACACCGACTATACTCGGTGTGACGACGTGACCGTCACAAATTGTTATTTATCTACTTAAACACTACTTACACTGTCATTCCAATCGATGTGTTCTTATATTATTTTCAAAGACATTTTTTTGTTTCAACGTCGAAGTTTGAGCTACTGATAAATTGTATTGAAGCTAGAATTGAAATGGAAACTTTGAATGAACAATATTAAAATATTAACATACAAAATCATCTTCTAGATTTAAATGCCTCATTCAAACTTTACATTTCAAATCTAGCTTCAATATTATGTAGAAGAGGTGTATAGAATAATTTATAAATAAGATGAATTATTATAGTAATCATTAATGATGTGTTAAGTACTTTATTATTTACAATTACTGTGTAATGGTGCTTTATATACCTCCCCTTCCCTCTTCCCACGCTCCAGTGCTCCAGTACCCAGTACACATTGAATTTTATAAAAAATGTGCCTAAAATAATAATTATATATTTAGACAAAATTATGATACATTTGTGTAGATTTTATATGATTGTTTGATATATAAATGTGTAGGTTATATTGTATTTATATATTGCGTTGGTGATGAAGTTTTTAATAGTTATTATTGTGATGTATTACAGTGCTATAAACTTATCTGACCCGGTGGTAGCGTCGCTGTAATCGCATTTGACAGTATAAAGGCATAATAATACTCAGTTGATTTAGATTCAATTCTATTCGAGAGCGCTAAATGCTAGCGGTATTTAAAGTTATGAATAAATCTTAATGTCACAGGCCGCCGAGTGCAACCTTAGGCAAACACAATGACAGTAGTAGTTCCAATTTTGGCCACAGTGTCAGATAAGTTTGTGGCGCTATAGCTTTGTTGGCGAGCGGACGGTTGTCCGTCATGTGATCACACCATGTGCCAATGTATATGTAAAAGACCCTAGTTAGAGATTGTAATCGAAACGGATCCTGTTCCTAGGCCCTATGTACTGACCTGAGAATATTTTTGTAAAATAGTACATTGTATAAGTAGGTATTTAGAGGAAAATGTTGTTTTTTGGAAATTGTAATTGTTGTTTATATAAAAAAGGAATATAAATTATAAACACGCACAGAGCACCTTCATATTGTATAATGGATATATTTAAATCTGTACTAGAATATTTATTTATTTGATCAACACAAATACGTAATCATAATCTGTCTTAAAATAGGAACGGAATCAGGATTCAATGAACAAATTAATGTTAAAAGATAATCAATTATTATAAATAAAATATTATTTGAACATTTGAGTTTTTTTATAATAACAATTCTTATTTTTAAGGCAAAAAATAGTAATTAAGTAACGGAAAAGGTGGTTTTCTAGAAAATAACTAAAAAAGTGATGAAATAATACAATAGAATATTAAAAATACAAAGAATTTATTCATAATATACTGTTCCCACGCATATAACACGTTGAGTAAATAAAACTATGTCACATCGTGAAGTCTGCAGACAGAATGAAGGAGGAATCTTACGAATAATTTACAACAATCTTATACATATAAGGATAGCTTCTATTTCGACATTATAATAGATAAGTACTTAAATCTTTAAATTAAAGTATCATATTTTACCAACATGTTTTTATACAATAAAATACAGTAATAATAGTTTTAAATTATGGAAAACTTGAGTAATTTGACTACTGCGCCGGACACTTATTTTGTTACAAACAATGGGTCGCTGACCGGTGTAACTTAACATAGCCATTACGGCAGTTTCACACTATGTTAACGGACCTGTGTGTCAATGTATTTGAGGTAAATTAAAGTGATTATAAAAAATAAAGCATAATAAAAGTACAAATCTAGACACCATCAAATTATTCAAAACTAGCAGCGCCCCGCGTTTTCACCCGCGTAGTTCCCGTTCCCGTGGGAATTTCGGGATAAAAAGTATCCTATGTTCTTTCCCGGACCATAAGCTACCCCTGTACCAAATTTCAAGTCAATCGGTTCAGTAGTTTAGCCGTGAAATGTAACAGACAGACAGAGTTACTTTCGCATTTATAATATTAGTTAGGATTGCAAATGATTCAGCAGTACATTCGCATAACACCCTTCCCGTGCAAACGTGGATGTAGAAATATGGCCATAGGGTTGAGAGCCTCACTTGTCCTTCTGGGATCCTCCCTTCAGTCATAGGAGGTGATGCGATACTGCGCATTTGCCCGACGAAGTCCCCAAAAATAAATGTATTTTTTTTAAGTTTGACGGCTTGTAATTTCGAATTCAAAGAGAGTTGACTCTTAAGTCTAAATTAAACCCCATTTTAAATCTAGATCTGCGCAGTTCAACCAATAATAACAATAAATGTATAATAAAATATCCAGTAAGTAGTACATTGTTGATAGATTTTCATAATAACATAAACTATAGGTAAACATCTGTCATTAAACCTGACCTTAATTATTTTGTACTAGAGTCACCGAAAACATATCTACACGTAATTTTATAATTATAGAAACAAAAAACATGTGAACATAATGGTATAAAAAGCATGTTGTTCTCAATAAATTGTACACAATAGTTACTTCCCTGTTTGTGCATTATAATGAGTAATCAAGGTGTTCTAACTATGAATTAGAGCGCCTAATTTATATTTGGGTTCCGTAACTTTTAGTAGATTAGGGTAGATGGAGGGAGTTGCACCAGTTACACCGACATAACTTGATGATGATGAACTTTTAGTATTATAGGCACAAGTAGGATTAACATCAGTAAGCACCTATGAGCAGGTAGAGTCAAGAACTTCATAAGTACATGATATCTATGGAAGAACATATTAAAATTGGAAGGCTTTTTTATTAGGTACTTACCTATAACTATGTAATTCTATTGGGTGCTGACATCACCCTATGTGACTGTGACACATCTCTCACATACAGTGTCGTAGTTCCCTTTTCATAAGATTTATAATAATTACGGAACCTCACCTAAGTATTACGTTCAATTGTTCACGTGTGGCTGTGGTACTCCAAATTTGTTGACTGCTTGACCCTGACGGACACCGCGACAAAAACTAAAGTTGTAACACAAGAACACATTATATCTTGTGTAGGTTAAACGATCGGTTCTTAACCAAACGTGTGGGACGTGGGTATTTCCATTGTATACTTTAATAATGTGGTCAAATTATTGGTAATTATTATGTGACTAAAGTAAAAAACACACATTATTATTTACTATTGCAATGTTAACTTACACCTTCAATATAAGAATGACAGAATCTACAGCATTTATGTAGGTAATTTAATAATATACTTCTAGTCAGTACTGACCCCTAGCTTGACTAGAATTGACAATATAATATGTAGTACCTAGTATGTACCTAACTTACTTAATTAAATGGAAGTTAAGAGACATAAGTCCTCCATAGCAATCAACCTACCTTTCTTCTTAATAATATCCTACCTTTATGCCAAATAACCCAAAATAAATCTACGTAATTATGTGCTACCTAAGATAAGATAGGTTTTCTTTTATTTAATTCCATAAAGTAAACTCTACGAGTACCTATTACGAAACGATCGAGACATACATATATGTATAGTCATATTAATAATAGAAAGGGGTAAATAACTAAAGTAAATAAGAGTAGACGTGACGGTTTGTTAGTTGTTATGAAAAGCTTGTGGGTTGAATTTTTGACGTACTTATACCGAGGGTTGCAATGACGTTGAAATTAATTTAATAACATACTTACCCATTGTTTTGTCCAGGTTAAACACGAATAACAAAACGGTAAAAAGAAAGACATTGTTGAGTTACCTATACGCAAACATAGTCGATTTTCAATGGTAGAAGGCAGCTTAAAATTCCATAAGTTTCCGTTTTCACGGAAAAATTAAATAGAAACCATAAGTAAGTAGGTACCTACATAAAAATGTAAATGTTTCTAGAATTGTTTAAACGACATGCTTTGTAGGAACTGAAAATAAAAACCACGCTCGTGTTAAGAACCGATTTACATAATAATGAAATTGACTACAAAACTACGTTTGTATGTCTGTGTAAGTTCTTAGTTGGATTGTTTCGTCTTTAGTATAATGTGGTTTAATACAATATATCAACTAAACATTGTACGAAATCATACTAATAGGTGACGTAATAAATATTGGACATGATTTTCAATACAGATTATAGATACAATTAAAGTAAGTAAATAAAATTATTAAATAATATAAAAAATACATTCTAGGTCTAGGTCTATTCATAAAATTGACAGAATCCATGTTTTATCAGCTTTTTGTTTAGAGAAGCAAAAGTACTTCCTACAAGCACTTTGACATATTGAGCCTCGTAAAGTACTTAGAAGTAGGTTACCAAAATCAGGCCTTCAAAGTTACATTAGTATTATTTTACCTTAATCAAGTTACCCTCGAATGGACAGAATACGTTTAGCTCCCGCACGTTCGGTACTACGAGCACTTCCAGATACAGATGGCCTGGTTCCCTCCGAAGTACATGTAGCATATCGTGGTGCACTCGTATGTGATTTCGAAGCCGTAGCTCTCCCCCACTACCACGTGGAAAGCGGGTCCGAACTTCTTGTCCATGGACTCCTTGACCATCCTCGCGGCCAACTCGTTGTTCTGGGAGAACTTTTCACACGCTGTCACCGACAACTCCATCGCTTCTGTTCTCATCTCTTCGGTCATGTCGGAGTGCTGAGGGAGACGAGATGATTAGTCGCTCTATCTTTAAATAGCAACTGTCTGACAACTAACTAGGTTTTTTATCTGTGTCTAAGCTAGCCTTTTATCCTAGCTAGACCTATCTATCCTAGGTCTTGGGTATCAGAACAAAGAAAATGCATAAGTAAGTAGTTAGCATTTATGGTTTACGCCTTGTTCGGGAATCGAACCCAGATAGGTTAAGTACAATAGTTTCAAAACAATTACTAAGACATAAAATATTGTTCTACCGCAGTACTCATTGAATCATAATGCTAAAACTCATGTAAACGGAAGACCTCCCTAACAGCACACTAACGATAATGGGTTGAGTGAGAGTGCGTATGAGACGGTAAGTATGCGTCCACCTGCCAAAATAAACATTGATAGAGTTTGCTGGCGCTTGGTAAATACATCGACCGGGCAATTTGTGTGTTCACACAATATTTAGACAACCATAACATCAATTGATATCAATTACAATTTACATACTTATATCAATAAATATACGTACCTAGTGAAAATGCAAACAGTGCTAAATGAGAATACGATATTTGAGACGATAGCCCACGTCGGCGTCGACGGTTTAAATAAATACTTTCATACATAGACTTATCTTCCTTCTATAATAATACTCGTAGGTACCTAAGTACTTACATTAGTATCTGCGCACACGATAGGCTAGTCCCAAACGTGTCCTAAAGTAAGTATAGCTTTAATTAAGTATATGGATAATGGATAGGATATAAGTAGAAACCATGTTTTAAATGGATAATTGGATAGGGTGGATACCCCGACAGACTGTTCATGCAGACAATGTTATTTTTGAGTGGGCATCGAACTAGTGTTATTAAGTACTTAGTTGGTACGAATGTATCGTCATAGAAATAAAGAACTATTGTGTGTCCCATGAGTGGGTAATCTAATATGACATAGGTGTAGTTGATGCGGTGTTCCGGTGGCCAGCCGTCGCGCGTCACCGACCACGATCGTCTCGAACGGGCCTTGACTTCACCCAAATATTTAAAAATATAAATTACTTACCTACTTAGCTCACCTCTTTTAAGTTATTAAGAGTATTGAATTTCTTTGAATCACAATCAAATTGGATGAACGGGAATCGAACCCGCAGCCCTTTATTCGGACCGTCCGCGGTAAGGTGACCATAAAATATGTGTGAAGAGTAATAATTATTTCTTAATTTTTAAGGTAATGTAAGCACTCAATTATTTTCATCCAGTTGTTTTCTTAGAATTTATCTACTTAGACGAAATTACTAAGTATAGAATAGGTTTGAGATATCTACGAGACCTAAATCTTAAAACGAATCGGTTGTGAATTTTAAAAATAGCCCACAATAACAACAATATCTACTCACCCTAATGAGGGGGTATGTGTGTATTACTTTCTCCCCTGCGGGCCCCGTAGCGACTGCACCCTCCTCAGCCATCACGAAGAGATTTCAAATCAAAATAAACACACTGATCACTTCACTAAGATGAATATTTTATACGAAAAAAGCAAAAGGCGATGAAGCGACCGTCCGTCGCGACGGATGTCTCCCCACTGTTTACGCGTTACCGTGGAAACCGACGCAGGCGGGAAGATTGTGATTGATTTTTCAGCTCCTGTACCAGTCAGTATCCATGCTGTACCCGTCTGTACCTACCTGATTAAACAAAAGATAAGAGGAGACAAAGGTGAATAAAATATCTTTGATAAAAAACAAATCATTGAGTTAAGTTATTAAAAATAAATAAATAATAATGATACAATATATATGTCTAGACTTATAGCATAGTTTTTTAATGTTGTATGTGTATTATTCAATATTAATTTATGAGAATTGTGCAGCAGTACATTAAAACACAAGTAGTAGGTAGTAGCCTCATATTAAAGATCCAAGTATTTAGTAAAGTATTATCAATTCTTGGTAATAATAAAAGTGGTCTTAAAAGAGCGCGCAGTTTTTTAATTTTTATAAAAGTCCATGGAGTCACGAAGGTATACCTTCGTGTCAAAGAAAAACCTTCTTTGACACCGAAATGACAAAGACATAAAATTAAACGTCGATTTTTTTTTTTTTTTTTTTTTCTGGCACCGCGCTATTTGCGTATTGCCATTTAAAGTTAGGGAATCGTAGCAATATTATTTATTATACAAATTCAATTTACACCGAAATTTAGAGTAATATCGGTGAAATACAATAATAGTAGAGTTATATTAATAAGATTAAACATTACATTTAGAAAAACTAAATTTTATATACAGGGTGTCCGGGCATCGATGTCGGATACTTTACGGGAGTAAAATATGGTATTTTTTATCGACAAATCACGATTCCAATTTTCTCTAGCTACCTCCATTACAAAATGGCAGCCATTTTGTTTTTTTCAACTCGACGCGCGGGTGCTTGTACTAATTTAGTCATTGCTATCCATGTAAACGTCTTAGGAAGATGAAAGATGTCTCATTTGAAAGTAAATAATGTGGGGTATTATTGAATGTAATATTTTATTCCATATCTTAATTATAAAATAACAAAAAATCATTACAAAAATAAAAATCAATATTTTTTTACAGATTTTTTCAGCATTTTTTTATATTTTTTTAAAATTTGACTCATTAACCTACGTTTTTCATCTTGTTTTTTGATAGTACAGAATATTTACTTAAAAAAAATCATACATCTTATAGCCTTATGTATGATAGCTAAAGTTACGATGGTTTGAATATGATCCTTAGCTAAGGATCATATTATTATATATAGTTTTTAAGAAAAAGACAAATAATCTAAAAAAATTACAAAAACACATAATTGTTTTTGTTTTTATCATCCTCTTTTGTTATTTTTTGATAAAGATATGGAATAAAATGTAGCATTTTTTTATTAATTACCTTCACTTAGACGGACTAAATAATAGTCCAAGTCAGATAAATCCAACAACGCAGTCCCATGGGCGAGCACGTCGAGCACTCCTCGCAATACGAGACGATTTTCTTAGCTAAGGATCATATTCAAACCATCGTAACTTTAGCTATCATACATAAGGCTATAAGATGTATGATTTTTTTTAAGTAAATATTCTGTACTATCAAAAAACAAGATGAAAAACGTAGGTTAATGAGTCAAATTTTAAAAAAATATAAAAAAATGCTGAAAAAATCTGTAAAAAAATATTGATTTTTATTTTTGTAATGATTTTTTGTTATTTTATAATTAAGATATGGAATAAAATATTACATTCAATAATACCCCACATTATTTACTTTCAAATGAGACATCTTTCATCTTCCTAAGACGTTTACATGGATAGCAATGACTAAATTAGTACAAGCACCCGCGCGTCGAGTTGAAAAAAACAAAATGGCTGCCATTTTGTAATGGAGGTAGCTAGAGAAAATTGGAATCGTGATTTGTCGATAAAAAATACCATATTTTACCCCCTTTAAGTATCCGACATCGATGCACGGACACCCTGTATATATAAGTAAACTATCTCTAAAAATCAATTATATAGGTTCTTACTTATTCTAAATTTTAATATTATTATTTACAATAAACATAGCTAATAAATTATATATAGTAGAGTTATAAGAAGACAGCAGGACAGAAATGGATGTTGGTTGAGGCACATTATGGAGTATAAAAGCATTTAGTAATGATCCATTGAAAAGTTACATTTGGGGTTGCGTTTCTTAGAGGACGCAATTTTATTTTTTTGATGTGTAGGGGGGGTAAGTGTAAAGCTAAAATCAAGTTTGTGGGGTCGCCACCCTTGTCCCACGGCCGCCATCTTGAAAATAGGGGTTGAAACGGTTTTTACGATATATCTCTTAAAGTATTTATCTGATAAAAAAAATTTTATAACGTTTTTTGTTGCAAATTAAATTCTCTATAACTTTGGTCCAGTAATTTATAAATAAAAAAGTTATAAGTGAAAATGTTCAGAAATTCGAGAAAAAAAATATATTTTTCGATATAACTTTTTTTTATCATTTTACGAAAAAACGATATCAGACCATTTTTGCAGATCGTTTTTTCGACAACTTTTATATGCAACATTTTTTCATTAAGTCAATAGCTAGGTTTTACAGCGCTCCGAAGTGAGTACTATTTTTCAGTACTCTTAACTATACATATTTTATACGTGGGTACTAATAATGTGTCATCAGTTATTTTTTTTATTTTTTTATTTTGTTATTATAATTCTTTTAATTAGTAATTTTGCAATGTTATTAATAATTAATTATTGACTCTTTTCCTCACCACCCACGAGGTAGAGTCTGGAGGCAATGTCACAATGACATTTGTTACGAGGATACCGCTGCAGCACACTCAGGCACGGTAGAAAGAGTGGGAGACACTAGTTCCTCTCCCTTCCCCTCGATCTTACGCTTTTTCGATCAGCATCACGTGACCCTGACGCGAGTTTGAAAGTTTTTACCCATACAAAAAAAAGTGCTCAGCGCCGCTAAAGAAGTTTTCACTTCAAAAAAAGAATAGTACAGTAAGAGAGGTTAGAAATAATGATAATAATAATAGCAGCTTTTCTTTTGTTCCCTAATGGTCGCTTGGGTATTTTCTACCTGGACAGCATTCTCAGTAATTTTTTTCTCGAATTTCTGTACATTTTCACTTATAACTTTTTTATTTATAGTTTTACGACAAAAAATGACTGGACCAAAGTTGTAGAGAATTTAATTTGCAACAAAAAACGTTAAAAAAATTTTTTTATCAGATAAATACTTTAAGAGATATATCGTAAAAACCGTTTCAACCCCTATTTTCAAGATGGCGGCCGTGGGACAAGGGTGGCGACCCCACAAACTTGATTTTAGCTTTACACTTACCCCCCCTACACGTCAAAAAAATAAATTCGCGTCCTCTAAGAAACGCAAGGTAAGGCCTAAAAAATGTAACATTTCAATGGATCATAAATCAGTGCGATCGTAAAGCAAACACTTGAAAAATATATGATTTATGTCACCAACCTCCAGCCCACATTGGCAGACGTCACTCTCCACAATACGAAGTCTAGCAAGGTGGGCGGGAGTTGAAACATGACCAACTCTCATTCTAATTAAAGTGGATGTAGCTTGTTTGGTGAGTTTCAGTACACAAAACCAGGGCTTAGGGGGAATACACGGTTGAATATAAAAATATTGTTTTCCTTTTGTTTGAGCACTTCGACTCCACAATTCTTCCCAAGAGCTTACGAGGAAAGATTTAGGTAAAGAGGTTAAATCATGGCAGAAATTTTTGTAAGGAAATAAGTCACCACTAACAACAGCTTCGTTTGCCAGACTGTCTGCCTTTTCATTACCAGTGATACCTGTATGGCTCGGTATCCATACAAACTTGACGGTGTATCCAAATTTCGAGCATTTATACAGCAAATTTCTGATTTCAATAATTACAGAGAAAAATTTTTCGGCTTTGAATGGGAATCTAGCTAAGGCTTGAAGAGCGCTCATACTATCAGAGAAAATTACTGTGTTTTTGAGTTTGGTCAAAATTATGTACTCCACCGCTTTATACAAGCCAAAGCACTCTCCTGTAAAAACAGAGGCTTCTGGAGGTAATTTAATTTTTTGAACAATTTTATAATTCTTGTGGAATACCCCCACCCCTACATGGCTGGAAGGAGTATGTTTAGACGCATCTGTGTATATATGATGCCAGTTCGGCCATTCCGAGTGAGTTATAAAGTTAAAGGATTGATTTGCTAGATGATCATTCTTAGTAATTCCTATATCGAGTTTAACTGAGGGAGATAAAATAAGGGCATAATATTCTCCACAATAGAGAGGATGTATTGGTGTTCGATGAATTGGTGCATCTATTGAAATGAATTTTCGAAAACTTTTAATGAGGACAGGAATATTTTTATGTTCCCAATATTTGGAGGAATTAACAATTTGAGAAAGTAAATTTAATTTTAAATAGAGAGGGTGACGGGAAAATTCAAAGGAACGAAATACAAATTTATCGGACAAATATTGTCTGCGTAGATGTAAAGGTGCATCAACACATTCAACTTGTAGAGCATTTGTTGGACTAGACTTCATAGCTCCTAGAATTATTCTCAGGGCTTTATATTGTATGAGATCTAATTTTTTAAAAGACACAGTACTTCCTGGATCCAGAATAAAAGTACTGTAGTCCAGTATACTGCGAACAATAGCATTGTATAATAGTTTTAAACAAAATGGATGAGCTCCCCACCAAACACCAGATAAACATCTTAAAATATTTAAGGAGCGTTCAGATTTGGCAATTATATAGTCACAGTGAGAAGAACCATTTAATTTAGAATCTAAAATAACCCCTAAAAATTTAACTTCATTTTTAACTGGGAGCGGAATTTCTTTAAAAAGTACCGTAACAGGAGGAGGCAACCTCATTCTAGAGAAAAGTACTACGGAGCTTTTCAAGGGAGAAACTTCTAATCCGTTTTTACTTAACCAGTTATAGAGAAGTGATAATGCATTGGTTACTGAAGAACTTGCCTTATCAATGGAACGATTAACGGTGTACACAAGTAGATCATCTGCGTACTGCAAAACTTTAACTTCAGTACCTAAAGAAATATCTAAGTCAGCCGCATAAATGTTATAAAGTAAAGGACTAAGGACAGATCCCTGTGGAAGTCCTTTCCAAACAAACCTTTGTTCTTTTTCTACACTAATGTAACGCTCAGAAAGTGAATTTACAATAAAATTGGATAAGAGGAAAGGAACATTTAATGACTGCAACTTTTTATATAATATTGATATAATAACATTGTCATAAGCAGACGCAATATCGAGAAATGCGGCTACAACAGACTCATTGTTTGAAAAAGCCAACCGGATATCCATTACAAAACAACTTATACTATCAAAGGTACTTTTTCCGCGTCTAAACCCATATTGCCCTTCACTCAAGAGATTATTATGCTCAATATACCATTCCAAACGGTTTTTTATTAAATATTCAGTAACTTTCATGAAAACAGAAGATAAGGCGATAAGAACAGGGATCACAATTTGGTTTATTAGGTTTTAATATGGGGATGATTGTTTGTGAACGCCAAGACGAGGGTATATTTCCTGATACAACTATAGAGTTTATAAGATTTAAATAATATAAGAGAGAGTTTTCACTAAGATTAGCTAAAAAGGAGTAGGGAATACCATCCTGACCAGGGGCGGAGTCTTTAACCTTAGAAATAACACCCTTTAGTTCATCAATGCTAAATAAACTATTAAGACCAGATAAAGAACCAGGTATAACATCAGGAATATTAACGTATTCGGGAACATATGGAGGAGCTAGTTTATCTAAGAATTGGTTAGTAAGAGATGTTGGGAGGGCATGTGAAGTGGGTTCATTAAAAGCAGATCTGAATCTTCTGATATTCTGCCAAATAACAGATGGACGAACACTTGGAGATATGGATAAACAAAAGCGTTTCCAACCTTCAAATCTTTTGGTTCGAAATAATTTATGAGTTTCATTAATAATTGTACGTAAATTAATAAAATTTGTTTCATTACAATTTTCTAAATAAAATATTTCTGCTTCCTTTCGTTTGTGAACCGCCTCGGTACACTCAGAATCCCACCAAGGAGGAGCAGGAATAAACCCAGGACGACCATTTTTAATCGGAAAAATTTCATCAGCAATTTCAGTCATAGCTTTTGCTAGGGCCTCAGCACAAGATGATTCATCCCCTTTACACACAATGGGAAGGGTGTTTATTTTTAATTCTAAATGTTCCCTGAACAATGCCCAATTTGCGTTACTTAATCTATATTTCAGTCGAGGAGAATGAGAAGTTGACGGATTAAAATTAAGTGGTATTGATAAAAGAATCGGAAAATGATCGCTACCGAACGAAAACGGTAATGTATTCCAGGTAATATTTGAAGCTAAGTTTGGTGAACAAATCGACAGGTCAGGAGCACTCAGGCCTTCATTTGGAGCCGTACGCCGAGTAGGAGTACCGGTATTTAGAATACATAAATTATGCGAGTCTAATAAATCGTTTACAATACCCCCAGAATAATTATTCGTAGTACTACCCCAATATTGGTGCTGAGCATTAAAGTCACCTAAAATAAGAAAAGGAGTAGGTAAACTTGATAAAATATTATCGATCTCATTAAATATATAAGAAGAAGGATGAGGAATATATATAGAAACAAAACAAATACTATGTACAATAGCGGCAATAATTGAAAAATCTTTATTATGAAAAGAAATAGGAAAATGAGAAAAGGAGAGAGGGCGCTTTATAAGTAAAGCTACCCCGCCGTACCCATCGGTACGATCTTCTCTAAGACATGTATAACCAGGTATCCTAAAAGAGTTACCTGGTTTTAACCATGTCTCTTGAAGGGCTAAAATGAAAGGATTATATTTATTTATTAGATATATGATGTCAGATTTTTTTGAAACTACACTACGGCAGTTCCACTGTAGAATTTTTTTGGATCTTTGATTGTCCATTATTAGTTTTAGTAGCATCAGTTAGAGTGTCAATGAGTGGGGCGACGTTGGACGGTGCAAGACAGTTACTGGATTTGGTGAGGGCAACAATAAGGGCTTTAATTAAATCGGTTACAGAACATTGAGTTAGGTCATTGGCATTGTTGACAAGAGCACAACCATTAGAAGGAGGAGGTATACTGAAGTCATTAATAATGGCGTTGTGAGCGGATTTGTCATAGCCTTTTGCCAGTTTAGGTGGAGTTTTGGGCTTTAAAAACACTGTTTTTTTATATGAGTGTGAAATGGAGGGTTGTTTTTGTGGATGTGTAGAAATAGAAGAAGGTGAAAAACTGGGAGAGATAGTAGAGGAAGATAGAAGAGCATCTGCATATGAAATTTTAGATATAGTTGGATGAAATTTAGATGCTTCAGAATATGAAAGGCAGCTCTTAGCCATAGACTCTTTTATAGCTTTCTGCCTTTCATATTCTAAGCATTTTCTGTTTATCGCAAAATGTGATCCTTGACACAAACAACAGTTTGCCTCTTCTTCTACAATAGAACAAGTGTCACCTGAGTGACCCTGACCGCATCTGTAGCACCGAGGTTTCGAACGACATTGCAGTTTTATGTGTCCAAACCGGCAGCAATTAAAGCATTGTACTGTAGGGTATATATATAGGTCAACCGTTAATGAGGTGTAACAGACAAATATACGTTTGGGGAGTATTTGACCGTCAAAGGTCAATACAACGGTTTCTGTATTTTTAAAAACATTGTTATTATCTTCTTTTATTTTTCTTTTCATTCTCCTAACCTTCAATATAGGTCCGCAACCAATAGGCACATTAACATTTTCCTTTATTTCGTCATCCGACCACTCGATGGGGATGCCTCTGACAACGCCCATGCGAGTCGCACTGAATGACGGAATAAAAATTGTATAATTTTCCAGTAAAGCCTGGCAATTTAAAAAATTATTTGCATCTAAATAATTATTGAATGAAATCGCTAGTTTATTACGCCCTATCTTTTTTAAGCTTCCATTAACTATGCTGTGGATGTTATTTCTTTTTAGTAAACGACCAAAACCTATTGGATGAATTGAAATGCCATCATCCAAGCTGGTGATCTTTTTTTGTATGTGAATTATAAATGGAGCAGCATCGGAAGGTAAATACTCAGTTCTGGCAACCGAAGTGGTGGTAGTGGTGAGTGAAGGTGTATGGGATATGGGGTTCGGTACCGGAGTGTTTTGTGTACATTCATCAAGTTTATTATTTGATTCGGCCATGCAACAACTACATTCTGAAGCCTTTGCTTTACCCTTACTTTTTCTACGTCGTTTGTTGCAAGTTTTGCAAATACGATGTGCCGATATCCTCTTGCGTTTACTATTATTGCTTGCCATATTGCCCTGTAATGAGCCATCCGTGTCCATGCTGACCTCGGATACCTCATTAGAGATAGTCACCATATAACCTACCTCGGGGGTTGTTCCCCCGGGGTCGTCGGGGGGATCCATCGAATCCTCCCCAGAAGGAAAATATATACAAAACAACTTACCAACTAAATCCCAGCAATATTTACACTAAACTACTAAATAAATAAAAAGAGAACACTACTTAGCACTTATCTACATATAAACTAATATTTCACCGATTCAGAGTTAGATAAAACAAATTAAAATTAAAATCCAAAAGAAAATCACGTCCGCCAATTTAAACGATTCCCGCGCTTTTTTTTTTCAAAACGTCGATTTTGACTTTTATTATTAGTGTTAGTGTTGTGCTTTATATTACTGAAATGATGGTTGCAGTTTATCGACAATTGATTAATCGTCACTCACAGTCACAGAGCGCTATTAAATATTTAATTTTTAACAACAAAAACTATGTATCATATTCAGCAATTTACATCTTCCAAGATCCATTCTGTGTGCGTATACAGTGGCGTATACACTATAGAAATAGATTAATAATTACGTAGAAAAGTATCGATAATTATATGACTTGTCGTTTGTGAAGCACTACACTATAAAACCAAGTGCCACTTGTCATGTCATTGTCAAATCAATCAAAGTGAAATGGAAACAAACAGCTGATTACTTATTTCGCATTAATTCCATTCGAAAATCTTGTGATTTTGATACTAAACAAAATATTTATCATTTGTGTTAAGTTATAATGGCGTCTAGGTTTAGTGGAGCTTTACAATTAACAGATTTAGATGATTTTATAACACCATCTCAGGTAAGGTTCGAACATAACCTCGTAATATTGTTTTTGTTGTTTTCATCGTCGTATTTTAAACAAACGACAATAATTTTATATTTATTTTTGTTCTAAAGGAATGCATAAAACCAGTGAAGATTGATAAATCAAAAACAAAGACAGGGGCGAAGATTAAAATAGGTGAGGATGGTTACTTCGACATTTCGTCTGGTAAAGAACAGAAGCTGCAGAAGGTGGAGATCACGCTGGCGGACTGCCTCGCGTGCAGCGGGTGCATCACCTCCGCAGAGAGCGTGCTCGTCACCAAGCAGAGCCAGGAGGAACTACTTAAGTTAGTAGAGTTATAATCATTTCAAGTTGTGTTGATTGTGTTACTGCGGCAAGCCATTTTCAACTGAGGTAGACTGTTGATGTGGATATGTAAATGTTCTAATTCATCTATCCATTGACAATACTGGAGATATTTAACTTTTTAGTGGATATAAACAAAGCTATTTAAATTGACTTATTAAAACATAATATATGTTGTGTTTTGAAAAAAAGAAACAGGCAAGTTCTTACAACAACATGTAAAAAAATATACTTAATTTTGATTTTATTTGTCACTCAGGGTATTCTCGGAGAAGAAGTACACAAACAACAAAGGCATCACATCAGATGTTGATATGATTGTGATATCTCTGGCACCACAACCCGTGTTGTCTCTGGCGGCCCGGTACAAGTTGACACCTGAAGAAGCCACCACTAAATTGGCAGGTAGGTTTATTATTTTAGTACTTATAACAAGTGGTATTGGTGAAGTCTTAATTTTATTCAAAAAAGGAGCATCTTTTGAAATTCTTAGCAATTAAGGATATACAACATTTATTTAGTAAATTACAAGGAAAATGAAAATTATAACAAGTTTTATTAAAAAAAGGACAGTTTTATTAATCTTAAGTGCATTTACTATTTGAGACTTTCTTAAAAAGTATTTATTTTTGTATTCAATGTCACCAGTAAAAGAGATAGTAACAATGTGATAGTAAAAAAATAATTAGGTATTGCTGTCTCTGGATATAAGGCCTTTTGAGCTGACAGTTATTAAAACAAAACCTAACACTATAATATATTCTTTTATTGAAGTCCCATAGTAATTATATTCTCTTTGGTATGTCCATACAGGTTACTTCAAGAGCCTCGGTGCAGACCTCGTGCTGGACATGACAATAGCCGAAGACCTGTCTCTGCTGGAAGTGCAGCAGGAGTTCGTGCAGCGGTACCGCAACCACCAGAACGAGCCCGACGGCAAACACTTACCGATGCTCGCCAGTGCTTGTCCAGGTTTGTGATGTTCACTTTATTGATTTATTTAATCCCATTACATCCCAGGTTGGGTATGCTATGATTGTACAAACAGAGTAACATTTTCGTAGGTTGGGTATGCTACGCGGAGAAGACCCACGGCCGGTTCATCCTGCCGTACATGTCGACGACGCGCTCCCCGCAGCAGGTGATGGGCGCGCTCGTCAAGCAGACGCTCGCCCGCGGGGAGCCCTCCGCGCTCTACCACGTCACGGTGATGCCCTGCTACGACAAGAAACTGGAAGCTTCTAGAGATGACTTCTACGACGAGATACATAATTGTCAAGATGTTGACTGTGTTATTACTCCCAGTGAGTGGTTATTTCAATATCGTGAATTATACTGCCAACTAGTCTGACCCGGCGGAAAAAAATAAAATTAGTACTGTGTGGTTAAAATGACATTTGTACGCATTTTCAATAAGTAGACCGACTACCGAAAATAAATGCAAATACAGAAAAGCCATTATCGGGCCAGATAAGTTTGTGGCACTATAACATTTTCTAAAGGAAACTTGCTTATGCATTAGGGTTATCTAGTACCCGACTATAAAACATATTTAAAAAACACGCCGTTATAGACAACCAACTGAGTAGCAGCCTAGCAAATCTAATTGGCATCCTTGTATGTCCAGTCGAGCTAGAACAGATGCTGTCAAACGCCGGTGTGTCCCTCGCGGACGTGGCGGGGCGGGCGCTGGACGCGGCGTGGCCGTCGGCGGGCGTGGCGCAGCACCTCGGCGCCGGCTCGGGCGGGTACTCCGACCACACCTTCCTCTACGCCGCAGAACAACTCTTTGGGGAAACTGATGTACAAATTGTGTATAAGAATTTGAGGTAAGTCTTCTCGCAACCACGACCGTTGCGACACGATCGAAACGTAGAGGTAAAAAACATGTTATTTCACGTTAAGTCCCGTAGTTAGTAGTTACAATAATTTGAGGTAAATCTTTAAGTCTGCCTTCCTCTCTTCTCGATAGGTAAATACTGTAAGGAAGGTAAAAGTAAGCATAATTACAATGCCAAGTCAGAGCGTTTTGATCTTTGTCATAGAATAGGTACCTACCTAAACGGATGTATGCAAGTAGATATTCCAAACAAAATCATATTACGATTTTGATTGGAATATGCGGTACTACAATGAATACTACTTCCTTAATCGGATCAAACGTAAATAAAATCTATTTAATTGTGATACGTGGACTATTCAGTCTATAAATACAATTGTCAGTGGGTCAATTGTGCAATGTGGTGAGGGCTCGCGCACTGACGCGACGCGACGCAATACTCCCCGTCGCCCGTCGCGACCTTTTGTTGCGTATGCGCATGCCTGTACGTACTCTACCTATAATAACTAAGTGACTATAAGTATATTTTTTACGTAAATTACTTTTTTTCGTTCACAATATTTTTTTATCAACAATAAACTTTTCAATGTACCTATATTAAAGAAAATTAATTATTATCACCAACAGCACCACTCGATTGTAGCTCTCTAAATTCCACTTTATACCGATCCCGTAAACTTTCAGTTATAATGTATTCAAACATTTGACATAAAATAATATTTCTAGCACTAGAAAAAATAAATAAGATGAGCCAAACATTCACGAGATTGTGTGTATAAATTGTGGTTCTCTGGCTTTTCGCTAAAGATATTTTGGCCGATTGTCACTTGCCAACCAACGTTTCGCCTATTTTTCAATGGAGAGACACAATAAATTGTACTTATTACTGGTGTAAAGGAACCCAGACTTCAGAGAGGCGACGCTAGAGAAGGACGGCAAGGAAGTGTTGAAGTTCGCGATCGTGAACGGGTTCCGCAACATCCAGAACCTCGTGCAGAAGCTGAAGAGGGGCAAGTCGCCCTACCACTACGTCGAAGTTATGGCCTGCCCTTCAGGTAACAATATATTCGAATAACTTACCGTAGTAACCAAGTACTGTAAGTACGTACTGCAGTAGTTAACCAAGTACTTATTTTCGCGCATTTATTTTCACCTGTTACGTAAATAAAGACGCGGACGAAGTCGCTGGTAGAAGCTAGTAAATAATACAATAACTATGTATGTGCAATAGTGCCTCCGAAACATCTTAATCCGATAAGCCTTGTTTGCATTATTGAGAAACAAACCCATAATATCCGTGGAGCCCTAGTAATTTAATAGTTGGTTCAACCCTAAAATATCGCAGCACACACAAAGGACCTAAGTTGAAGAAGGTCTAATTTTGTAAAACACACAAGAAGGTACCTGATTCATCAGTTGTGGCTAAATGTACATCCGGAACTAAATAAAGTTTTTTTTTTTGATTGTGTCGTCGATGCGAGATGTTGTTGAGACGAGTGTGATTGTGAGCCGTCGGTTTGCCATTATTGTTTAAATAACATACTTGCTGTAGATTACGGAACATTTGTAAGACGACGTATTTGAAATTACATTCATATTTAGACTTAGAACAACTCAAAAGCAGTAAGGAAGCAAGTTTTAGGATTTTCTGTTTCCGGCACTTTTATGATCTATGATATTCGGCGTTCATCGCTGACGGTACATTATTATACCATACCACTATCCATATGAAAAATATACAAAAGTTCTAAGTAATATTAGTTGATTATGTAGTTACAAGTGTTGTATAGAGGTTGTATACTTGTGCAGGGTGTCTGAACGGCGGCGGTCAGGTCCGTCCGGCGGCGGGCGAGAGCGCGCGCGCGCACGTGTCGCAGCTGGCGGCGCTGTACCGCGCGCTGCCCGCCAGCGAGCCGCGCGACAACCGCGCGGCGCACGCGCTGTACGCGCGCTGGCTGCACGGCGAGCACTCCGACAAGGCGCGCGCCACGCTCCACACCACCTACCGCGCGCTCGACAACAACGACATCACGCTCAACATCAAGTGGTGAACGCTATACAGACAATTTAGTGAATAATGAGCCAACTAGATAAAACTGGTTTATGCGTATAACTGAACTCCTGAAGATTTGAATTGGTGGCAATGAGCGGTGGGATTTCATAGGTATCTCATACAATGTAATGCGTTAGATTGTGGTCTATGATATCAAAAAGAACGAGATGCGTGTCGATGTCGATATCCGAACTTCAATTCCAATGCAACTGAATTGAATTGAATTATGACCTATCATTCACATTAAATCTTTGATTTAGGCTAACATAACGTTACCATAAATTAGTTAGCAAACCGTTTTGACTAATATTTATTCTACCTTTAAAGGTATCCTTTAAACTTTTAAGCGCGTTGCTCTTTATTGATTGTAAACCTTTTGCTTTACATAATCCAATAAGGTGTTAAATTAACACATTGTTGAATAATATTACATACAAACACGTGTCTCAGACATTGTTGCACAAAGTGCACTCACTGACAGGAAATGAAGAGTGAGCTCGAACAAATGTATTCCTATAAAATAGGTGTAAGTTATTGTGAATAGTGAATAAGGTTTCGGTGTAAGCTATATTTCGATGTTACTAGTTAAATAAGTATTCCAAGTTATGACAAATATAATTTTATGACATACTTAACTAAAAAAATAGTTTTAATTTATTGGTATGCAATGATGATTCAATATGTAGTACCTATTCTAGTAAACCAAAGATCAAAATTTCGTACTTATGTATGGCGTTTATACAAAAAAAATTAAAAGTACTTAATTAATTCGAATAATAAATATGATATCCATTTCACTGGTAACATTGATTCTAATTTTAAGTAAGTATTATGTAAATATATGAATGTTATATGAACATTAAAATGTTTAAATATATTTGAGTGTGTTTCCTTTGAGTGCGAGTGGACGTTAGTTATAAATTAATGTGTTAATTGTTCGTGTATGACCTCGGCCGTCGGTCACTTGTGCCCTGTCACTTACCGACTCGTATTAGTTTTTTTTTATTTTAATAGTTTTTATGTAGATTTGTTTGTACATTGATCGGAAGTACCCTTTACATATCGCGATCCGGCGTGCGTACGATTTCAGTCCGTTACATGATCTATCCATACTCCTCTTATAAATGCTTTATAGCATAATGTTTTTAGCACCTAGTTTTTACATAACATACTTAGTTATTTTTTAAATAAGTACCTGAGTAATAGTCTGTAGAAAAAATACTTATTGTTTATCCCTAATTTGTCACAAAACATCATAAAACCCTTTTTTCAATATATGTAAGTAAGTACTTATTATTAAATAAGTCTCGCTTCGTGTTCGAATTAAATGTAGATTGACGGACTTTTTTCTTTACATATTTCGTGTATGTATGTATCTTATACTTCGGTCGTAAACTAAACTAAATGTACCTATTTGGCTGTACTGTATCGTAATGTAATGTAAGTGAATACAATACGCCCGATACGTAAGGCGGGTGCGAGCGTCGAGCGCGGCGGGCGAACCTCTTCAACCACAATGTTTACAAAACATCGCATTCAACCAACTTCCAATACCGCGGCAGAACGTTACAAGTGCAAGTGCAATAACAATACACGAAACTTATCGAACGCGCCATTTTAAAAACAACAAAATTTAAAAAAAAACCTCGTCATAGATTAAAATTGTACTTAATTTAAAAAAAAACTTTTGTAATGTTTAATTTTTAAAGATTCTATTTTCAAAAAATAATTATTGAATTATTTTTTATTTTCATGTGATAAATTTATCTAATGCAATGGGTGACTTTAGGGTGAATTCCATTAGAAGAATTGATATTGTGATATTATGTATAATTCTGAGGAGTGTTTTAAGTACCGGACTAGGCAAATGTCCTATATACCCGTCTTTACCCGACTTCGATGCACAGAAGGTAAGTTTCATTGAACATTATATTTTTTTTCTCTAATAACTATACAAACCTATAGTTATACCTTTGCATGTACCTATATCTAGTTTTTTTTATTCAGAAGCCACTATTAACCAATGATAATTTATGTAACATAGTCATTTTCTAAAATTTAGTTTTAATAATTTAATAATATATAAGTACTTACTTACCTAAATATTATGTTAGATTCTTATAATAATAACGCTTAGGTAGGTTTCTGTAGACATTAGTATAATTTTGATCCAGACGAATCTAATGCATAGGCACTTAGATTTAAATGTACTTAATCCAGTAAGACTTTTTGAAATAGACACCTAATTAAATATTGTTTGTAACTACAGTAATCGTGACGATATTCTAAACCAGGGTCAGTAAATAAACCCAGCATTTGATTTACATATAATTACGAATTTGATAATTAAGTAGATATCTACCTACTTTGCTTGATACGTAAATGTTTAGGCGTTTTTAGGTGTAAGTACTTACTTATGTATGTCTTCTGTTTTTTATACTTATCCCAAACTAAAGTACGAATTGTTAACATTCTTATGATTCCAGACGTTAATGAATAGTAATTTCCATATGTTCTTACCTAAGTATATCCGACCTCAAAAGACACGTACAGGAAGTTCGCAACAAGGTACTAATAATGACGCCACCGCATCAACCAGTTCAATGTGACATTGACCTAATTTTGAGAAACAAAAATCAGTATATTTTTGGCCAAAATAATGTTGTAATGAGCCCTTTAAGAATCGATACATTTATCCCTACCTATTTAATTATGTAGGTATGGTAGGGTCCGGTGCCTTCTCAGTAGAAAGGATTCATGTTAATTCTAATGACCGGTAGATTCTAATAGAGCTAGGTACATAACTTACTACTTTATCAGCAGTTAAACCATATACTCGTACTTACTTACATCTCTATGGTCGTAGTAAATTAATAGTACTTAGTTGTGCGTAATTGTTTTGTTGCCATTAGCCAAAAAGGAACATGTATCTGAGTGGCAATTGCTCCTGATGGATCCAATCCCTCCCTATTTATGCATCGGGAATAACATAATAAAAAGATAGCTCACTATGTAAAGTAAGATGAAGCAACGAATGTTAATATCTCGTGTATTGATGTACCTAATCGATTCGTCGCAGAAATTACATAATGTTACATCAAAGATACAGCGTGAGAATGGAAAGAAATACAAAGAATAAGATGTAACTAAGTTATCTATTACATAAGTGACGTGGGAATATTGTTATCTTTACTTACATGACTGCTAATAATCTAGGTATTTACCTATTTGATCTAGGTAGGTCCGTATAAAAACTAACATTTTTAAGTCAAATTAAATTGAAACAATGAGCCTATAGTTTAAATAAAATAAAAGGTCAAGAACTAGGTCACAAATTATGCCTAGTGTAGTACTTAATTTACTAATAGCAATAGGTAATATCCAATTTAACTATATAAGTACGTACATATCAAATACGCAAAATTAATTACCTACTTACTTAGGTAAGTATATTATAAGAAAGTAAGTACCTATGTTGTTGTAGCTGCTGTAGGTATTTTTTCTTTAATCGTTACTTCGGGGCTCCGGTGAACATATGAACAACGTTGATACCTAGTTACTTACCTAATAAGTAATGATGTCTATATTTGTTCCTTAATTCAATTACTACTTACCTAATTAGGTGCTGTCCTTCTATAAATCGCACATTTCCTAAGTATCATTCGTTTGAAACTTATTAAATATTCCTAAACACAAATAGCCCGACACGCCTCCATTACAATGCGAATGTCATTCATTATTTATGTATATTTATGTTTGGAGGTGTGTCCGGCAGTCACTGCATCGTAGTAACCAGAGGTAGATAAGTACTTACTTACTTATTTTTAAATAAGTAGGTACATTTTATTTACCTACTTAGTTCTAGAAAGAACCTACTCAAGTGAGTTATTTAGTACTTAGCCTGAATTTTGTAAGTAGCGATGAGTAAATAATTAATTAATTAGGTGCTTATTACCTATGTACACAACTATCCAATCGGCAACTACTACTTATACTTAACCAAAATTTTTATGTTTTCTTTGCCGGTAGGGAATCGAATAATTCTCTTCTTGCATATAAGGTTATCATATCGTTAGATTTTATTTATTTATTTAAATAGGAACACCAACAGTATAATATATTAAAAATTAGATATATCAGATGAATTGAATACTTAGGTACTATTTATTTAGAAAGAACGTGCTTACCTGAACGGGATAACAACCAAGTCTTAGTCAATAGCATGTGGTCAGGTGTGGTGCCTATTGAAATAGTAGGTACTTAGTTACTTATAAACCTGAAACCTAGGCATGCAACGTGTTCTGGAACACGTAAACCAATGCGTACGTGCATTTACTTACTATGATGAATACGCAAGTAGTTGCGCATGCGACTGTATTACGGGTAAGGTCACGAAACTAATCCACCAGGGTCGGGTAATGTGCAACTGGCATAGTAGACAGAGCGTAGCCGATAACATGTGTTTTTGTATGTACCTAAACGTTTATACAACATAACAATCACCCTTTCCATCTTACTGAGCGACTAATCGGAAGCTTTTGATATGGTGATCAAAAGACAGGACAGTTTTAATTCAAGCATACCCCCAAAAAACAAACAAAACAAACATTTAGGGGTAAATTTGTAGAAAACCAATGTTACAAAAACTTATCTCTCGTCAACAGAAATGTCTCTATAACAACTTAATTCAAGAACTCGATACCACAAGGCTTCACTTTAGAGACCTTTTTATTCTTATCTGACACAAATATAAAAATTATCCAATTAAGAAGTGTATACCAATTAAGTACTTATATTTAAATATAAATTGTCTACCAACACCTTTTCCAGATGACCGGTACGTGGTATGAAGTGGAAAGATCGTTCTATCTGGTAGAGATATCGGCGAGCTGCACTCAGATCGACGTGGCTCTCAATGATCGCGGATACTTCTACATCAGCGTCAGCACCGTCAATAGATGGTGAGTTTTTTTTTTTTATTTATTATCGTATTTTTTTAGATGCAAGTACATTTTAATTTCAAATCAACCCAGTTTACACAGAGCCACTAATGAATAGCTTTTTCTTATTGGCACTCAGGCAGTTTATAGTTGTATGTCTACAGGGTGTAATCGTTAAGTGTGCACAGGCGATTATTCCGTAACTATTGCAGATATCAAAAAACTTTAAACTGATATCGAAAGTACTTTACCTAATGAGTAAAATTACATTAATAACTTTTTAAAAATAAAACGAGAAATATCCAAAAAAATTACATTAATCACTCCCATACATTTTATTTCTTAGTAAGTACAAAATTTTGTGTTCAAAGCATATGTTCGAAGTGACGTCCTCCTTGTGCAATACAATGACGAGCTCTATTTACAGTTTCTAAATGAACTTTCCTTAACATTTGCGGAGTAATTAAAGCAATTGCACGACATACACGATTCTGTAACTCTTCTAGGCTGTGTACTCTCTCAGCGTACACGTGGTCTTTGACAAATCCCCATAGGAAGAAATCACAAGGCGTGAGATCCGGGGATCTGGCAGGCCAAGGGGTTGCACTATTATTGGCTATTAAGCCATTATAATTGTTTCGTAAGAAATTCATTACAACATTTGTATTATGTGCAGGTGCTCCATCTTGTTGAAAAATTATCGACCTTCTTTCATCGTCTGGAATTGGTTCTAAGAGACTTGGCATATCGTTTTGTACAAAGGAGAAATATCTCTGTCCATTTAAGGTTCCACTGTAAAAATATGGCCCAATGATCCGATCTCCAAGAATACCACACCACACATTAATTGAGAATCGCACCTGAGCTCTAACTTCAGTAGTTAAGCGAGGATTGTCAATTGACCAATAATGCGAGTTTTTTCTATTGTAAATGCCGCAGTTTGAAACATTACTTTCATCGGTCCATAAAATTGACCTTACATTGACATAATTATTGACTAGCCAATTGCAATAGACCAGCCGACGAGCAGGATCATCATTGTGCAGCGTTTGAGTAGGTTTTATCTTAAATGCTTGGAAGTTGTGTTTTTTTAATAACTTGTGTACATAATTGTGGGACACTGGAAATGATCGGGCCACTGAACGCGTTGATTCTTGTGGATTATCTACTACGTAGTTAATAATATTGTTATTTAAGTCATTATCAAATTTGTTCTCGAACCTTTTTTTCTGTTAAAAGATCCATAATTTATCAAATTGTTATCCAACTTACGTAAATACGTACCAGAAGGAACTTCTCTATCTGGGTACTTTCTTCTGTAGGCGATAATGGCCGCCCTATTGTTACAATCATGTTTGTAGTACATTTTTAACATGTCCCTCTTTTCTGTATTGGAATATGCGATTTTTCAATCAATAAATGCAACAATCACGATTATTAACGTAAATTGAAAAATACAATAAATTGGCGGGAACGAGAACCCGCGATAAAGAATTTGAATTTAGAACGAACACCAAAGAGTATCTTTCTTTTTGTTTTTATTTAGTATGTTGCTTTTCAGCTAGTTCAAATCAATACAATATTGAAACAAGGTTTATTATAAATTTGAAGTGGTAAGATAATTAATCTACACGTGTATCTACTTGAAATTCATTAATACCTTCATATCGTACATAATTATAAAATGACAAGGGTAAAATGAGTAGGTACTATTCCACTTAAAATAAGGAAACTAAAACCTTTCTACTATCTCATACTAAATGTATGGGAGTGATTAATGTATTTTTTTGGATATTTCTCGTTTTATTTTTAAAAAGTTATTAATGTCATTTTACTCATTAGGTAAAGTACTTTCGATATCAGTTTAAAGTTTTTTGATATCTGCAATAGTTACGGAATAATCGCCTGTGCACACTTAACGATTACACCCTGTATAAGTCAAATAGCAAACACGAGAAGCACATAGTTTATAAAAAAAAAACATTTATTCAGGTTTGGCCTCTAAGAAGCACTTATGAATATCGAAATACTAATTTAGATCTCATATCCAATTTATATAAAAAACTGTAAATTTTAAACCTTTGTATGTCTCCATAGGACAGGAAGTTCATCTACAACCTACGGTATCGGCATTCCGAGCCACAACGGTTCATCGAGCTTCCGATACAAGCTGAACAACCGTATGCCGTACATCATCGGCCGTATGCTGCCGGGCGCCGGACAGTACAACGTGCTCTTCACTGACTACCGTCGATTTGCCATTGTCTGGTCTTGTTCCAGCGTCAGTGTTGCACACACAGGTACCGTACCTAATTACTATTATTATTTAGCTTCATCATCAGCTTGTGTTCATCCACTGCTGGAAATAGGCCTCTCTCAACTCGAGTCAATATGCCTTGTCGGCGGCGGCCTTATCATTTTCTCCCACAAATGAATATTTAGCTTAATTACTTATTACAAACAAGGCACCGCAAGGTTCCATTTTAGGCCTCTTTCTATTGCAAAAGGCGTACCGCAAGGCTATACTTTGGGCTTCTTTCTGTTCGTAACCTACATAAAAGACTTCTTTAATTAAGATAATACAGATCTATATGGGTTCATTATTTTTTTTACAATTTCAGATCGTATATGGGTGTTAGGACGAGAGCGGGAGATAGCGGCGTCGGTGCGCGCGCAGATTTACGCCATAATGACTGAGCTACACCTCGACCCCGACAGACTCATCATCTCCAAGAATTACAACTGCTCTACTACAGAAGATAACCTAATAAATTGAATCAATCAACACATGTTTTATTTATCGTACAGAATTATGTAATGTTGCAAGTGATATGAAACTTCATACTAGATACATGGTAATGTACATTATATAAGGTACCTTTTGAATTAAATGTAACTAGATTAATTTCTAAATAAGCAACAAAATAAAAGAACATAAACTTTCAGTCAGAATTTTCTATTTTTTTAGTAAAAATATTGAACATAATGTTTCATGGGCGCCGGTAGGATTAATTGATGCGTACATTGATTTATATTGATTGTATTAGGTATTACATTATGAATTGATAACATATTCAATAATTTTGGACTACAATCTCTATGTACTTTTCTTGATTTACGTAAACACTATTTTAAAAGATAAATGAAATTAAAAAATAAAATAGTTTGTGTTTATTACACCGAGGGTTACAAGTGCTCTTTCCTCCCAGCGTCCATGGAATGTTTAACTTGAAAAATCTTACAAAGTCGAACTTATTTCCAAAAGAATGACGAAAAAGTACAAATTTTTTTTAGTTTTACTCCATACATGGGGTCATAGGGACAATTTCAAATAAGTAATTTTGAAAACATTATATACATTTAGATTTTTAAATATAAGTATCAGAAAAATATAAATAAAGTAAACGAATTTGTAAACATAACATTATTAATAAATAAAACTGTGATGACAACAACATAACAATATAAATTAATAAATACAGAATAGTATATCTATAACTAAATTGCTTAATATTTGTGCAAACTAGAATCAGGTTTTAGTGACGTAAAATGCATGTTTCAATACATTATTTATTTGGTTTTATTATGTTAATACTCGTATTTCGTCTATTGAACAGTTAGTTTAATATTTGGCGCAGCGCGACGTCACATCACATTATTGCGATCTCTTAGATTAACATTAATATCAGCACTTACTATTGTCATACTTCCTATCCATAACATTTCATTGATAAACATGCCAAGACCAAGATTATTATAAACTTTACACAGTACAAACAAACCATTATAAAATACTCCACACTCGTAGGCCATAATCATTTGTGTAAATTACAATAAAAACTACAGATATCCCATAAACCTCCATCGCAGTGCTTAACAAAAACAATGTGCCGTTGGAAATTAAATATCTTTCTCAATATCCATTAAGTACCTAAAACAGTACCAGACACTGTCAGATCACACCGAAACAAACATATTGTCTAAAACAGGAGAATATACATATAAAAATACACACGCACACCTAGTGGAAATATGTGAACACATTTAGATTGCTATGCGATCACAAACAGTTTGAAGAAGTTGTTGTTGAAGTTGAAGTTTGTTAGTTCTAAATCACAATCAATGCAAGTTGTTGTGTGTTTCGACCACACAGTTCCGCACATCTCGGAGGGTGACACACTCGGCGTCTCTGTTCCTGTAGTCGTTAGAGGAGATACTCCTGGTGGGGCTCTCCCCGTGGCTGGGGAGCTCGTGGCACACACTCTGGTTGTTGGGCACACTCTCCTGGGGGTACTGGTGCATCCACAACTGCTTCTCCTCAACCTCTTTGCTCACAACTACAAACAGTTCCTTTTCTTTGCTATCTAGCTGCTCTTTCAGATATGCTATCAAATCACTACTCTGAAAATATAAGAATAATACTTGTAAGCAGGATTAAAAAGGTATTGACATCAGAATGTCAAATCAAAATGTTTGATCCTAAGATAATTTCCAGAAGTGTCCTGTGTGTTATTCCTGATCAAAATTTTATCTACTTTTAATAGTAGTCATTCTTTGCTTAACTGTTTTATGCAAAAAGTATAAGTTCTGAATAGAAACTCGAAATTATGATACTTACTCTTCCTATAATTTGTGGAGATTCTAACTTGGAATCGAGATTGTAGAAGTTCCCGTGTATCTGCCTGATGGTGATCCAGTGGCGTCGGCGGAGTGGTAACATCACAAACCCCAGTTTGTAATCAGATGGCACATTCAATATGAATCCACAGATATTTGACAAGTCTAAGCAGCCCGGGTCTCTGTTGGGAAATTAAACATTCATGTAACAAATAAAAAAGCAATGATTTATCCAATTAAAATATATTACATATTTTAAAATAAGATTGTCATCAACAGTAACACATAATGTATGTAGGTGCTAATTTTTATTGTCTGTGTTTTTAATAACATCAAAGTTATGGGCAGTAGTATCAGAAGAGCAATTCTAAGTTACCTTTACCAGTATAGAAGGATTCCACAGTTATAATAAATAGTTATACTCACTTTCTCTTATCAAACCAGACAGCTTCACAACCTTTTTTCTGCAGCGCAGCCATAATCACATTGATATCATAGTTCCCAAGTCCTAGGAGGGACCGGTGAGGATTTATCCAAACATTTGGCGACAGACGACTACATATCGCATCCAGTTCGGATTTTGAAAATGTGCCGCGTGTCTGAAATACGGGAAAGTAATGAAACTAAAGTAATTTGTAAAGTTACTAAAATAAATTAACAAATTCCATACATTATTATGCTAACAATGATGTGACCTTCACGGCTAAATTATACATAACTATTCGCTAGATAACTTGGAAACATAATTACCTGGAATAAATTATTTAGCGCGTGTAAAGCGCACAGCTCTTTGACTTGTTTTTCATGGTAAATTGAAGGTTTTTCACTCATCTTGGTCGAGTCCTATTCAACACCATAATAATAATTCTTCATCGTCTTCTTAAGATGAATTATCAGGACTTTATTATATTTTCACTTTGTGAATTTATTTGAGTTGCTGAACTTATTTACATTACACAATTTATTAACACTGATTTAAATTAAAAATCACGAACCCAAAACAACTTGATTATTTTATTTGACGTGCGTGCGATGCAAACCACAGATCTGTAAGCAAGCTGTCTGTAAGCATTGACATATAACATGGACATCGCATGTTTGACTATAGAAAAAATAGTTATAGAAGTATGAGGCTTATCGACGCCAAAGTTATAAAAATATAGCCGTCTCTTTTTAACTTTCATAATTTTGCATAAGGGAAAAAGGACAACAGTATTTCTGACAGTTACTATAATAGTCATCTGTCATTCTTAGTCTCATTGAAATACCTACTCGTGGCCGTTCGCCATATTATTTTCTAGCTATAACAAAAGGATTAATCGACTTACTTAGTGATGGGCAATGAAACATCGTGACCACAGACTATAAACTATCGATATTTTAAATAAAACGTTATTTAAACATTTATTCAAGTACGTTTTAATTTTGGTGTTTATTTTTATTTCATAAACTTTATTTACATTTTGTGCATATATGATCTTAAATAATAGTGAGTAAGTATATAAAGTCCAATTTCTCAGATTCTCATGTAGTATACCATAAGAAACCATGGATTTGAGGTTTGCTCTTGAGAATATCTGTATTCATATTGAAATATTCGTTTAATTGAATGCCTAACGTTTGTAATTAAATAAAACCCAATTAAATGTTACATCAGTATCGATTATAGTACGAAACGTCGATAATTTCTATCGTCATTTTTATATCCCGGCAACTAGAGTATAAAGAATAAAAGTTTGATATATAGGGTGGCCCAAATAAAACGGTCAGTGGGGGGAAGTATAAAACTATAAGAGATACAAAGATTTGTTCTTAGGAACCATGTCATCCATTTTAGTTAAAATGAAAATTGCATTCAAAGATTTAGAAAAATACTATAACTCACTAAAGGAATCGAACCCGGAAGTTTTGAAAAAAATATTTTTAATTATTTGTAACTAGAACGATCGGCCGTATATACAAACTATTGCATTTTGTATCTTGAAATGGTGAATTTGTGTTGAAATGGGATATTAACTGGGAAGGAACTTTAATGATGTCTTGGCGAGTTTTGTACCAAACTATTTCATTTAAAAACAATGCATTTTAATGAATTTAGATATGATGTTTCTTAGTAACATTTACTTACTGCTAAAGATGTACACAATCCATTTCTAGTTTAAAATAATGAACATTAAATTTTTAAAAATTTCTGGGTTCGATTCTCAAAGAGAGTAATAGTTTTTTTTTCTAAATCTATGAATGCACTTTTTTTTTACTAAAATCGATGACATGGATCCTAAAAACAAATCTTTGTATCTCTTATAGTTTTATACTTCCCCTTACTGAGCGATCTATTTGGGCCACTCTGTACATCACAATGATCAAGCTATATTTTACAAACTATCTATAATGTTCTTTTACAGTAAGACCTATTTATAAAACTTAAAATTAATCAAAGTAAGAAAACATACTTACAATCTATTATCGATGTTATTTTTCAGACATATCGATAGGGACTGCACTATTAGCCGCCATTTTTTGCTCTCAGTGAAGTATAGGTATACACGTTTTTTTCGTAGGTATGCCCCGTCCATGTTATATGTCAATGTCTGTAAGTCACAAAAAAATGTCTCTGTCTGTCTGTCCTTCACTGAGTGAACTCTCTTGTGATTGAACTGTTTGTATGATATTTACGACAGTCTGTGAGTGATCTATAGTCTGTGAAATGTGAATCTTAAAAAATAGGCGGAAAAGTTTTATAAATTTTTTAAATGTTGAATTCTCATCTCATGATTTTTAAATATTTAAAACACGGTTCAATGAATTTTTCCTCTTAAAAGATATAAAAATATATTACTTGGTATCTTACAATGGACCAAAGTGGTCCGAATCCACCAACTTATGATCAACACTTGCAGGATTATTACCTGTCTTTAAATAAGTAAGTTTTGATGATTATTTTTTAAGCCGTTATAAATTGTGTAACAGTGTATACTTTGAATAAATGAAAATTAATACTTTGCAGTTCTTCAAATGTTTCTTCAAATAACATGCTCAAAGAAGTATGGAGTAGTACAGTTTGTGATGACAACCTTCTCAATTCAGTGAACAAATTATTGGAAAATGTTGATAAAAGTAAGACAAAATATTGGAAAACATCATTGAGGTGAGTAAGAAAATAGTTTTAACATTTAATCCTCGCATCAACCCTTAAAAGAAATGGTGTGCTATAAAAAAAAAATTGTAAGAAAAATATTCCTGTTTCAGTAAAATTGATCCGATATTATTGTTAGAAAACTCATTGCCAACATGCGAGAATTGCACAATATCTGAATACATTAAAGTTGAACAACTCCGGAAAAATGAATGTAAGTGCCTCAATTTACCAGAGTCAAGGACTGCTGGAAATGTTACCAAAAGAACAGGTTTCAATGTTAGAAATGGTGGGGAAGGCTCAAGTTTTGATAGCCAAGAGGACAGGCCAGTTTTCAAGCCAAAGTTTGGTTCAAAACCCAATAAAACTAACTCTTATTCAAGAAACGTAGAAGATATGGAAATAGATCTTACTAGGGAACAAGATGAAGATAAGCTACATAAGAGTAATGTAGCGAAGATTACCTTCAAGACGGCTAAGGAACAGTTGCTGGCGTCGAACCCTGCGGCTAGGAGGACTTTGGGCACTTCTAGAAAAGCTCAGGCTAAATTTGTCTCACCTATGATTGGGGCTCAACAGTAAGACATTTTCTTTACTACAAATAAATTAATAATGTTGATAAATATTGTGTTATGTAACAAACAAAAAAAACTTGCAGTTTAATATTATGTATTGTTATATTTGTGTTATCAAACTAACTAGTTTACATAGATTTTTATAATGATTTTAATTTTGTTTTTCATTTGTTATGTTATGTTTTAGAGAAAAACAAGAAACTTCAGATTCCGAGCAGACTGATGAGAGACTGAAACACTTAGACCCCAAGATGATAGAATTGATTGAAAGTGAAATTATTGATAAGGGGACACCTATTGGTTGGTTGATGTTTTTTTATCTTTGTAAAGTTTATGTTCAGCAACTACTTAATATCATTGTATCGGTCTACCTGTAGTTTGATACAGGTTTTTAATTAATATGAAAATTGATATTGTTTACTTCAATGGTATTGTTAATTAGTAAATATTGATTATTTAAGAAATTGTAATACTGTAAAGTGAATTTTTATGACATACTAGCTATGCCCCGCGGTTTCACCCGCGTAGTTCCCAATCCCGTGGGAATTTTGGGATAAAACGTAGCCTATGTTCTTTCCCGGACCATAAGCTACCCCTGTACCAAATTTCTAGTCAATTGGTTCAGTAGTTTAGCCGTGAAAAGGTAACAGACAGAGTTACTTTCGCATTTATAATATTAGTTAGAATAATATTTTTACAATCACTTTTATTATTTTTTTAGGATGGGACGACATAGCAGGTCTGCAAATGGCCAAGTCGGTGATACAAGAAGCTGTTGTGTGGCCGTTGCTAAGACCTGACATATTTACTGGTCTCAGGAGACCTCCCAAAGGAATACTGCTGTTTGGACCTCCCGGCACTGGCAAAACTTTAATTGGTAATAACTTTTATGTTATTACTAGAAATAATATAATCGTAACTTTAATCTCTTTTATACTCCATTGATAAATTCAATAATACCAACCTAAACCAGATTATCATTATCAGCTCATGAAAGGCCCCACCAAGGGACTCGAGCGAGCCTACCACTTACACTTCCGACCTAAAGCAGATCTTAAAATTGGCACTAACACATTTTAATAAGAAATTCCCATAAGTTCGAAAAAAATCGGAAAATATGCTCAATGTTAAAGCATACTCTTATATTATCTCAGGTAAATGTGTCGCCGCCCAATGTAACGCCACATTCTTCAGTATATCCGCGTCATCTCTCACCTCAAAGTGGATCGGAGACGGAGAGAAAATGGTTCGCGCACTGTTCGCCGTAGCCAGGTGCCATCAACCTGCGGTGCGTTATTTACATCATGATATTATATGAGGATAGATGTTTGAATGTTAAGCATGAATACGTATTTTATATTTGGTTAAATGACGTCATTCTAAATCCAATATGGCGGACTCTTGAAGATGGCGGCCGAATGCATTAATGATAATTTATGCTTCTGTTTCTAATACATTTTTTTTATTAGCCTATAGTGTCCCACTGCTGGGCAAAGGTCTCCCCCAAACACCTCCAATCATCCCTATCCTACGCAGTCTCCCACCAACTACTGTCAAAGGTAGCTAATACATAATAACAAATCATAATTTCAGGTGATATTTATTGATGAAATAGACTCATTGTTGACACAGAGAAGTGATTCTGAACATGAGGCGACAAGGAGAATCAAGACGGAGTTTTTAGTTCAATTTGATGGAGCTGCAACAGGTACAATCAACTTTTTAGAGATATTACTTATGTCTGAAAGGTCACTTATTATTAGACATTTTTTTTGTGTGAAGTATGGGATAAAAAGTAAAGTATCTTTGTGCTATTTGCTCCTAAGAGATAATGTTTACCATATTTCACTTAGATTGAATTGGTGGTCCTATAATAATATGAACTTTCTATTGTTTCAGCTGAAGAGGACAGATTACTAATAGTGGGAGCAACAAATCGACCGCAAGAATTAGACGAAGCCGCGCGACGGCGACTAGTTAAGCGCCTATACATACCCTTGCCAGATATAGATGTAAGATTATTTAAGTTTAACCATATAAATACTAAGACCTTATAAGAATGTCTAAGTTTCACCAAAAAAGACCATATGTTCAAGTAAATAAAGTCGATAATTATTTGCAGGCTCGTGAGCAAATCATAAGCAACTTACTAAAGAACGAGAACAATGAGTTGTCTACTGCCGACGTCGCGGAAGTCGCTCGTCTTACCGACGGGTATTCTGGCGCGGATATGAAGTCTTTGTGTTCTGAAGCGGCTATGGGACCTATACGGGCGGTACCGCTGTCGCAGATTGTTACTATTGATAGGAATAAGGTAAACAATATCATCTTTTTAATAAACTAAAATGGTAATTTGGTATAAATTGAAATAGTTATTTATGGTACAAGCGAGGTAAGTTGGTGATTACTTCCGAGGCGCTATTGAGGCCCGAGCCGTCAGGCGAGGGTCTGAAGATAGCCGAGGATAGTAATCATCAATACTCGCGTGTACCATACAACGTTTTTCAACACATTTGCGAAGAAATTATAATTTTTCGCTAATAAATAAACAGTTTTTCAATTCGCGCGCATCCAACACAACAATGGTGATCGCCAAAGACTAAAAGAATATACTTATTTAAAAAAAAAATCGAATGAATGAATGAATGGAATCGACCATAGACCTACCAAAAGTAAGGCAACATAGTTGAAGTTTGTTTTTAAAATGTATGGACACCATTTTTTTGGTGTCGAAACTTTTTTAAAAACAAAGCAATTTAAAAAAAAACAATCTATAACTCACTAGTGAATAAAACGTGTCATTATTCAACTGTTTTTGCACAAATAAGAGCCCCTTTATGAGCAAGTGTGTTGAAAATAATATTTATTCTGCTTCCGAACCTTAATTTTGTATCTGACTGGGGTTGGTATTTTTTTAGTTTAAAAATGTAATTTCGATTAACTTATCAGATAGATAGATTTAATAATCCGTTACTTTTTATAATTTTGTTACAGGTGCGTCCAGTATGTTTACAAGACTTTTTAAATGCACTGCAAAGAGTTAGACCCAGTGTATCGCAAGATGATTTAGGTCAATATGTGAAGTGGAATAAAACATATGGTCAAGGATTTATATAAAATAATAAAGTTTTTTTAATATCAACACCATTGTATTTTTTTTTCTTTACTTAGTAAAATTATACAACGATGCAAAAAAATATCTCTAGGAATCTAGTAACAATGTGTGATAGGTGTCTGAATTTGTCTGTATATTGCAAAGATTTTGGTACTGTTCTAAGGTGCTCCCTATTACGTTCATAAGGTCTCGTTGGAAGTGGGTTTCTATTTTCTATACAGTTTTTGGGAAATTACCTCCATAGATATTTTGAATATCGCGCTATTTTTCCTCTTATGGCTTCTCCTATCCTGACTGTCGTCGGATATCCATTGTCAAACGAAAACAATTTTGTCTATTCTATAGTGTCAATGTCAAACAGCAACAACAACATTCTATTTTGTAAATAAAAAATCGCGCGCGGAACGAAAGTAATAGGATAAATGTATATAATTTTCATGATAATTCCTGTAAAAAATCACTGAAAGACTTGTCAAAATTATGTTAACCTCAAACAAAGGATTCACTTCATAAGTATTTTGTTTGTACCCGCTTATAGTACATTAATTACATAAATAATGGATTCCGAAAGCAGAGTGGTAGTGTTGATAGATATGGACTGTTTTTATTGCCAAGTTGAGGAGAAACTCAACCCTGAACTTGCGGGAAAACCTATAGCCGTTGTACAGTACAATCCTTGGAAAGGTGGCGGGTAAGTTCAACAAATTATATAAAATCATAAACTGTCTTTTCCTTATAAACAAAACCTTTAGTATTTTAGATTTTGTTACAGTGCAATAAACATAGTGAAACATAGTCTACTCTTTGCAGTCGATATTTATCTATTTAAATGGCTCAGATACTTCCATTATAATGAGATGATGTAGTGAATGATTATGTTATACTTCCATTATTACCTACTATCCTCACAAATAGCAATATCATTTTGTTATTTTACACTACACTGATATATTTTCAGGATCATAGCAGTGAATTATGTTGCTCGAGCTATGGGAGTGACCAGACACATGAGAGGTGATGAGGCCAAGGACAAGTGTCCAGAGATACAGCTACCGTCTGTGCCATGTTCAAGAGGGAAAGCTGACATAACAAAGTACTTATAGTATTACTTTTTAAAATTGATTTACTTTTATCAATAATAAAGAGTATTCTTTTGTTAAAATTATATTTATTTTTTTAATAATAAAGTTTGGTTGTAGTTCAACTATATTGCCTCATAGGGCTATAATATAAAACAGTGCCTTATAAAAATGTAATTACTTACAAGTACATTACAAATTATTTATGTAATGTATTATATCCAATTTCAGGTACCGAGATGCTGGAAAAGATGTTGCGAAAGTCCTACAAAGGTTCACACCTTTACTAGAACGAGCATCCATTGATGAAGCATACCTAGATATTACTGCACCAGTAAGTCACATTTATGAGTTAATTATTTAAAAATGGACAGTCTACCATAGCAAGTAAATATGTCTGGTTTTTTGAAGCTTTATAATATTTTCTATATGTAAAATTGTGTTAAAAAATGATCTAACTTGTATTATTCTAGGTTCAAGAAAGACTACGAAATACAAATGTGAATTCAATCACCTCTGAACAAATTCCCAGCACCCATGCTCTTGGCTATGACAGTGTGGACGGATTCATAGGGGACGTCCACAGCTGTGGGTCTGATTCTATTGACTTCGACTATGATCACGCTAAGAGATTGCTTGTAGGGGCTGCGATTGTTAGTGAAATAAGGGCAGCTGTGTTTGACGAAACTGGTTTGTAACTTTGCTTAATTCAAGTTTTGAAAAAACTAAGATTTCTCAATAAGTTTTGGTTTAAATAGCATTTTCTTATCTTGTTTTTTTCTGTAGAATGAGTAGTAATGTATTTACTGTATGAATAATATTGTATGTACTTACTTTATTCCAGGATACACATGTTCAGCAGGTATAGCCCAAAACAAGATATTAGCTAAACTAGTGTGTGGAATGAACAAGCCTAACAAACAAACCATTTTGCCCAAACATTGTATTGATATTCTTTACAGGTTAGCAACTTTTAGAAGTACCTTATTCTAAAAGTACATCTAATAAGGTCTAATTATATTTTTGTACTTTTGTAACATTTACAGAACACTTCCTCTGAAAAAAGTGAAACATTTAGGAGGAAAGTTTGGTGATACAGTCTGTGAGGTACTGAAAATATCTAAAATGGCAGAACTACAAACGTTTTCCGAAAAAGTTCTGCAAAATAAGTTTGATGAGAAAAATGGGTAAGACTATTTTTTATAAATCCTACAAACTATTTGTTTTTCAGGTTGTTAATGCTCCTATGACAGAAAACATTTCTTGAATTGTGTGTGTATTTACTATAGTTTATGAACATAAATACTGATATTTTCAGAACATGGTTATACAACATTGCCAGAGGCATAGACTTAGAGCCTGTGCAAGCAAGATTCAACCCTAAGAGCATTGGTTGCTGCAAGCAATTCAGGGGAAAAGCTGCACTTCTCGACCTGGACAGTCTAAAGAAATGGTTGAAAGACCTTGGTGATGAAATTGAAGACCGGCTTGAGAAAGACGCTTTAGAGAATAATAGAGTACCGAAACAGATGGTGGTCAGTTACTCCAGTGAAATGGGTAATGGTCGCGATACGAGTAGCTCGCGGTCTTATAATTTTGCGGCAGATGATGAGCTGTGTGGTGAATTGTTTTCGAGTAAAGCGCTGGAACTGCTGATGGAAAGTTCAGAAGGGAGTAAAGTTAAAGGTACTATTTATTCAAAATTTTTAGTATTTTTTCTATTTATTGCTTTAATTTAACAATTATTGTTGTGTTCTATAATATTGCTGCTGTTTACTGTCTGTAATAAACAATAAAAAACCATTCCTTGATTTCAGATGGTGAAAGTAACAGAAAATTAAAAGCTCCAATAAAATTCTTAGGTATAAGTGTTGGAAAGTTTGAGGATCAGACAGATGTGAAGAAAAATAAAAAGATAAAGGACTATTTTAGTGTAGGCACATCAAGGGAGACCACTGAAACACCTAAAGTTACACAAAAACAAACTGACGAAAAGAAAACTAGTTCCAAAAAGGATAGTGGTAAAGAATTTATTTTAAACAAGTTTTTTCAAGTGTCTGAAAAAAACAAAGAAAATCTTAATACCAATGAAACATCTAACACAGACAGTCACATAGAAATTAGTTTAGATAAACAAGAATCATTCTTTGCAAAACTGTTAAGTAAGAAAATTGAGAATGATGCGAGAAGTATCGAGTCCGACTCTACAGTGATATCTTCACACAAATTCATGAATATAGAAGAAAATGCAAAACCCACTACACCAATATGTGAAGTTATTAATTGTGGGGACAACAGCAATGATACAGAATATTCAGGCTCTACAATAAACAATGAAATAAATCAAAGCATAGCTCTATTTGAAGACGATCCTATCGCCGTTGAGCGCGTACAAAATATTCGCCAGTTACTAAATACATCCACTGCTGTATCAGACAGCAATAGTAAGTCGGAAATTGATGAAAACTCAATTCCTGAAAACAGTATTCAAGAACCCTCAGAAGTTAAGATAGAACAAGAGACCTTTAATTGCCCAGAATGTGGGAAATCAATTACTATAGATATGGTAGAAATGCATGCAGATTACCATTTTGCTCTCAAAATCAGAGATGAGGAAAGGGAACTAACGCGAAAGGAAATACGGGATAGTAAAACAATTGTTGATAAGCAGAAAAAGAAAGTAGAACCTAAAGCTGATGTGCTGAGTATCACTAACTTTTTAGTTAAAATTGAACAAAATCAACTAACAGAAAACTGCACAGAATGTGGCAAAAAAGTGCCTGTAGATAAAATGCGGGAACATTTAGATTTTCATGAAGCTCAGAAATTGAATAGGGAATTAAATAAGAAGTCTTCAATATTGCAGTCAAGTAGCAGTACTAAACGGAAAAGAGGTTCATCGTCGCCGGTGAAGAAGCAGAAGATTCCGAAATGTAAATCTATCGACTCGTTTTTTAAGATATAAGATAACTTCTAGAATATAAGATGTTAATTGTTAATGAAATTAAATGAAAAACGTATTGTTTTCAAAAAACTGTATTGGTTATAATTTACACGTTAAGGATCTCGGCTTGGAACTTCCTCCAGGCGTCGAGGGGCCCGTGCTCGGGGCGGTACTTGACGTTGCACCCGTCGTGGGCGAAGCGGTCGTCGTCACGCAGCTTCTCAAACTCATCACGGTCGTATTTAGTGAATCCCCACTTCTTAGAGACGTAGATCTGGGAATGGAGATTGTTAGGTTAGATGGTGTTACTTATTATGTTGGGTAGATAAGTGGGTACTTTTTTGGACATAACAGGAAAATATTAGAGTTTATTACACTGTCAATTCTTCTGAAATATATGTAAAACTAACTTGTTACCATTTCACTCTAATTGCTGGACAGATTTCGATAAAACTTGGTGTGGAGATAGTTTAGGTGACTTTGGATTCATTTCTCGTGGGGGTTTGGGTTTTAAGCAGATAACATTGAAGAATGCACAACTAAGATATCACAAAACAATATTTTGAAATATACCTTCTGACGGCCGGGGAACTTGAACTTGGCACGACGCAGAGCCTCAATGACCTGAGGCTTCCAACGGTCGCTGGAGCGCACGGACATGATGGGCTGTCCGATGCGCACTCGCGCTACGGTACCTTGGGGCTTGCCGAAAGCACCACGCATCCCGGTCTGGAGCCTGGAATATTAGACAATTTCATTATAACATGTGTCTAATTAATAAATAACCACAATGGCAGGGGGTGAGGCGATCTTGACGCCTTTCAAGAATTATTGCCCATATACTACTCTCGAAGGGAGAAGATATGAAGGTGTCCATTGCTAGGTCATTACAGGCACTTATTTATTTATTTAGGACATAAGTGAAAATTACATTTTAGCTTACAATAAATAACTTAATCTAAAATAGAAAGTAAATGCATTTTCGATTATATGCCACAGCATGCACAAATATATTAAAAGGGAAAAATGAATTAACTTCACTACATAGTATAAAGCAAAGTAGCTTTCTCTGTCCTGTATGTATGCTTAAATCTTTAAAACTACACAACAGATTTTAATGCGGTTTCCAGTAATAGATAGAGTAATTCAAGAGGAAGGTTTTTTAAATTTTATCCCCACATTCCCACAGGATTGGGAACTACGCGGGTAAAACCGCGGGGGCACAGCTAGTAAGTAATAAATAATAATAAACTGCATTTTATAACTAGCTTTTACTAATTTATAGTAAACAAAAATGCTAAAGCATTAAGTTTTTGCAAGTCACTTTACAACTAATAAATGAGTCATCATTGTGTTTGTTTGTTATTGCATGTTGTGCAACATTTATTCATAATAGGTATGGTGATTATCTTAAAAACTTCTAACTCTTAAATACTTATCATAAAGGTATACACCAAAAACTGTTTTGACAAATATACAAGTTCCAAAGAAGTAAAATTACAGTATTTAGGCAATCATACATATGGAAGAATAGAAGATTCTAATGGGTACATATTTATAATGTAATTTGTAACAAAAATGTTTCACAGAGTTGAATTATGAATAGTCACTACATAGTATAAAGCAAAGTCGCTTTCTCTGTCTGCTTAGATCTTTAAAACTATGCAACGGATTTTGATGCGGTTTTAATAGATAGAATGATTCAGTGGGAAGGTTTTAAGAATAATTTTATCCCCATATTCCTACGGGAACTACGCGGGTGAAACCGTGGGGCGCTGCTAATATCATTATATAATAGAAAATTACAGGGTAATTCACAAGGACTTCATATTGAAAGTTTTAGAAATAATGTCTTGTAAATCTGCTTACAAAGTTAATATCTTGTTATACACAGTGGTCAATCTAATTGATTGCCATGCCTTGTGCCACCAGTTTAGAAGTTAAAGCATTAAAAACTTTGTAAACTTTTATGAGTTGACTCACTGCATGCCAATAACCTATAAGCCCAACACTTTCAAACATGATATATTCGACTCACCTATCAGCTCCAGCGCACGATAACATTTTGTTGATTCTGATGACATGGAATGGATGCAGCCTGATGCGGATGTGGAACTGGTCTTTACCGCAGTTCTTCACCAAGTACTTGTTGCAGCAGATACGGCCCGCCTCCAGCGCCTCCGAGCTCAGCTGCTCGTACTCGTCCGACACCAAGTGCACGCATAGCGGGAAGTCGTCCACCGCCGCCTTCTTCTTACCCAAGTCGAAGATACGGATCTTGGGGTCCGGTACACCACGGCAAAACCGCGATTTCGGGTATGGTTTGTTTTTACAATACCGGTAGCTGAAATTACAAATAGTAAATACAAATCCGCAAACTTAAATTCACCACAAAATGTGAATGATAAAGTTTAACTCAATATTTACCATCTCGCTGGCCGGCGCCCCATTGTGACCTGAAATATAACCAAAAATCAACTTAGTTTATAGCACAGGCATGTACGAATAATAAATCAAGTCCAATAATAATTCACTTTTCAAGATTATTTGAGATTTTCGTAAAAATAAAATCGACAAGCACCTTCACAAAGCGACACCGTAGGCTCGAAAGGAAACTGACAGTTGACAGTTGCGTTGTGAAAGATTTGATGTCAGTTTGACGTTGACTTTTTATCAAGTATTTTCATTGACATATAACATGGACATCGCATGTTTGACTATAGAAAAAATAGTTATAGAAGTATGAGGCTTATCGACGCCAAAGTTATAAAAATATAGCCGTCTCTTTTTAACGTTCATAATTTTGCGTAAGGGAAAAAGGACAACAGTATTTCTGACAGTTACTATAATAGCCATCTGTCATTCTTAGTCTCATTGAAATACCTACTCGTGGCCATATTCGCCATATTATTTTCTAGCTATAACAAAAGGATTTACAACTTACTTAGTGATGGGCAATGAAACATCGTGACCACAGACTATAAACTATCGATATTTTAAATAAAACGTTATTTAAACACTTATTCAAGTACGTTTTAATTTTGGTGTTTATTTTTATTTCATAAACTTTATTTACATTTTGTGCATATATGATCTTAAATAATAGTGAGTAAGTATATAAAGTCCAATTTTCAGATTCTCATGTAGTATACCATAAGAAACCATGGATTTGAGGTTTGCTCTTGAGAATATCTGTATTCATATTGAAATATTCGTTTAATTGAATGCCTAACGTTTGTAATTAAATAAAACCCAATTAAATGTTACATCAGTATCGATTATAGTACGAAACGTCGATAATTTCTATCGTCATTTTTATATCCCGGCAACTAGAGTATAATGAATAAAAGTTTGATATATAGGGTGGCCCAAATAAAACAGTCAGTGGGGGGAAGTATAAAACTATAAGAGATACAAAGATTTGTTCTTAGGAACCATGTCATCCATTTTAGTTAAAATGAAAATTGCATTCAAAGATTTAGAAAAATACTATAACTCACTAAAGGAATCGAACCCGGAAGTTTTGAAAAAAATATTTTTAATTATTTGTAACTAGAACGAACGGCCGTATATACAAACTATTGCATTTTGTATCTTGAAATGGTGAATTTGTGTTGAAATGGGATATTAACTGGGAAGGAACTTTAATGATGTCTTGGCGAGTTTTGTACCAAACTATTTCATTTAAAAACAATGCATTTTAATGAATTTAGATATGATGTTTCTTAGTAACATTTACTTACTGCTAAAGATGTACACAATCCATTTCTAGTTTAAAATAATGAACATTAAATTTTTAAAAATTTCCGGGTTCGATTCTCAAAGAGAGTAATAGTTTTTTTTTCTAAATCTATGAATGCACTTTTTTTTTACTAAAATCGAGGACATGGATCCTAAAAACAAATCTTTGTATATCTTATAGTTTTATACTTCCCCTTACTGAGCGTTCTATTTGGGCCACTCTGTATGTCACAATGATCAAGCTATATTTTACAAACTATCTATAATGTTCTTTTACAGTAAGACCTATTTATAAAACTTAAAATTAATCAAAGTAAGAAAACATACTTACAATCTATTATCGATGTTATTTTTCAGACATATCGATAGGGACTGCACTATTAGCCGCCATTTTTCGCTCTCAGTGAAGTATAGGTATACACGTTTTTTTCGTAGGTATGCCCCGTCCATGTTATATGTCAATGAACGGAATACACCCATTTTTTTTTTTAGATTGTGGTATTTATCGTCTATGGTTTTCCATGGTCGGTCATTCATTCATTTTTTCTACAATTTAATTTGACAGATAATCAATACGTCTGTCTGTCGTCTGTCCATCTGCTGATTTTCTGGAATGTAAATAAATAATACAAAGAGGACATTTTAATTAAATGCGTGTTAATATTTGGTGAAAACTTTTTAAGTTATCTTTCATGCAAAATGGGTGCCTTAACTAGTCGACAAAATGCTGGAGTTGAGGAGGCTGATGTGGTCTCCAATCACGCATACAAATATCCGCCCCGTTCGGGTACGTAAAACTATTCTCTATAAATTGTATTTTACTACATATAAAACTAACATACCTACGTCCTAAAACACATAAGAAATATAAGTTATAATCGTCCATCTGAATTGTAGACTCCAAATTAGAGACTCACATTACATGTACTTAATTATGTCATTCAGAGAAATATTATTACATTACAGTTAAAGTTATATTCTCCTATCTAGATATTTCTCTAGCAATGGTTTGGTTTCTTTCTAAATGTGGGTAGATATGGAATTAATGTAATTCATATATGAAAACACTATGTAATGATAAATAGCAAACCATCAAATATAGCAAAGGTAGAGACAAAGATAACATGGTGTATTTAAGAATTGCTTTCATCAAACTTTCACAGGTGTAATTATAGTAGAATAAAAACATTAACTTACACAAAAGTCTTCATATTATTTTAATACAATTAATTTGTTAATCAATTGGTTTCAAATCTTCTTTTATCCAGAAGGTCCTATTTAAGAAAAAGCATTCATAATAAGTGCCTCTTTGGGGCCTTAACTGAATAAATAATTACTAATTTAAATTTGCCAGGTAATTACTTTGGAAGTCACTTCATAATGGGTGGGGAGAGGTTCGACACTCCTCAACCAGAGGCCTACTTGTTTGGGGAAAACGCTGACCTTAACTTCCTAGGAAGTCGACCCACACCTGTAAGTTTGAAATAACATAACATAATCATTCACTACATCATCTCATTATAGTAACTGACCCCTAACTAAGTTCCAAACTTGTAGAACTTGTAAATATTTACCATTATAAGTTCTATTAATTATGATAATTTATAAAACACAAACAAAATTAGTAAAGGAATCATGTTTCATTGTATAATTCTGTTTATTTCTTGTAATATTTATTTTTCAAAGTGTTAAACTTAATTGTTTTAGAAACTGAAATGCTTTTATATTTTTTTTATCTCAGTTGGATTCAAACCAAAGACTAAACTTGGAGGCTGCAACTAAGTTCACATTCTAGCTGAGGTTTAATTTTTATTGCATTTTTATCAATTTCAGTTTCCATACCCGCCACCACAGTCAAATGAGCCAACAAAAACTTTGAAAAGTCTTGTTAACATACGTAAAGAATCTCTCCGCTTTGTTCGCTGCCCTGAGCCCGTTGGCAAGTTGGTGGAATCTAACAAAATCAGTGATGGAGTGTTGAAGACTGTTGATAGTAATGGGAAGGGAACCTACTACAATATTGAGTTCACCTTTGATTGTGATGTCAAATGTGCTATAACTATACACTATTTCTGTACTGAAGAAGTCACTCCATCAGGGATTGTGTAAGTTATTTATTCCTTGAATAAAAAATAATAATCAATATACATTTAGTATTAATAGAAGATATAGTTTACAATCGTAATTCTTTTCACTTGTCCTTTTTAATAAGCAACAATATTGTGTTGTACACACCATTCACTTTTAATGTTTCATGGAAGTGTTACTGAGAACAAGTTTTAATATGTGTACATATTTCATAACCGCCACGCGGCGCTACCATACAATTGAAATATCATCTCTATGGCAGCGCCGCGTGACGTGCATGGCGGTGGGTTCGCGCCCTAACACGTTTAAAGGCTTGTTCAGACATAAGCAGTATTCGCTTCCGCTTGCGGCAGAAAAAACCCATTGGGTATGGGGTAATATACACTAAAGGTAGCTAAATACCGTAGCGCCGCGCGGAATGTACCTCTTACCACAGCAGTCGCGAATGGTGCTCAGATATAGGCCTTATCTGTATTATAATATGATCTTGATTATTTTAGCTACTACCCCCGCGACTCGGCAATGAGCTCACAAACATACTATTACAAGAAGGGCGCCAATCAGCAGTTCTGTCAAATATCGCACGTGTTCGACCCCTCCAAACACCCTGAGGAGGATCTCGTTTACAACGCGGACAGGGAAATAATACCGATCGCTATTTACTGTGTAGTCGATGAGGGGCAGGAAGGTATGGTTTGTTTTAATTAATGTTATCATTAATTCCTTTAGTTTTTGTATGTTGATATTATGTGGCAACATCTATTCCGTCACTATTTGTTAAACCAACCGAAATTTTATTGCTTATGTTACATGCAATAAACAAAAATTAGGTTTGAAAATCAGTAAGAATAGGGTAGTTTCCTAAAAAAAAATTATTGATCCGTCTTTTAGATTTCCAAAAAATATTGGACACGTATTTTTTTATTTTTCATGTAAACAAATAATATTTTGATACATAATGCAATTTATATTTTTGTCACAGAAATAAGACAATCTCATACAACCATAGCTGTGGTGGAGAGGCATTCGGACGGCACTTACGTCCTGAAGGCGCTGAAACAGAAACTGTTCGTCGACGGACTCTGCTACCTGTTACAGGAAATATACGGGATCGAGAACAAGAATTTGGATACTAAAGTGAGTAACATATTGCTTAGTTTTGATTTATAAAAAGAGTGTATGTACTTAAACCTAATTAAAATGTTACAATTACATTTTCGTTAGAATATTTGCAAATTGGGTTAAGTTTGTTGAGTAAGAAAGATGAACTACAACAACAGTTTCGAATATTTTAAAGAATATTCATATTTAAACAATCATTCAAAACAAAGAGAACAATGTCGCGTAACATTGACGACAACTTTAGCTCCGAAGACATCGCAATAGACCCGATGCTCCATCAATGCCTTAAGTTATGAGATAAGGTCAAGATGTATGACTGTGAACAGGTGAGCTCGGACTCGGAGACGGAGGAGGGCGGGTCGGAGTGCGTGATCTGCATGTGCGACGTGCGCGACACGCTGATCCTGCCGTGCCGCCACCTGTGCCTGTGCAACTCGTGCGCCGACTCGCTGCGCTACCAGGCCAACAACTGCCCCATCTGCCGCGCGCCCTTCCGCGCGCTGCTGCAGCTCCGCGCGCTGCGCCGCCGCGCGCCGCCCGACGACACGCTGCCCGCCACGCCGCCCGCGCCGCCCGCGCCGCCCGCGCCGCCCGCGCTGCCCGCGCCGCCCGCGCCGCACGCCTCGCCCCACGCCGACGTGAGTACGCTCTGCTTTATCGACAATGTCGTGACCTCACCGATTGGATGGTGCACTTCATTAGTCTTAAGCGAACGTATCAGATGATTACCTTTCGGGGAAATACGTGTTTTGAGTTTTCTCTGGCCCGTCGCTGCACGATTGATGACGGATGATTTCACTTACCCGGTACCGTCCAGTAGGACCACCCATTATTTTCCATTACATGCGACCGTTTTCGTTATAATGTTAAAGTAAAGGGAGTTCAAACTGAAACCTAAATCATAAATATGATAACAAATTACTAACTAATATTTACATTTTATTTTATTCTAATCAGTCAATGTCTTCATCAAACCATACACCGATGTTATTTGTAAACAAGGTATGAGTGTGTGTCGATTGTATTGTCTGTTCATATGAAGTGAGTCATATAGTTTCCACTGAAGCGATTTGATGACAAGTTGTGTATTTAAATCATTTAATAAGTCTTATAACACTTGTCTGTTCGTCGCTTCAGTGCCAACGCACACGTTATATTATCATATATGTTTAAGTACTAACTATAGGAACGAATCCGTAACTTTTCCAAGTGACCCCTTACACCACCGGTCAAAAAACGACAAGATAAGAATACATAATCACATTCCATTCTATCAGAAATCCAATTTCATTATTTATTGAAACATGTTCCGATCAATCTGACCAACCAAACCGGGATGGGTGATTCTATATTTATTTCATAGTCTGTTAAGAATGGTCCACATGCAACATAGCTAGTGTTTCTGACAGGACAAAATATTATCGCCCTTTTATCCTCGATTAGGCAGTTAAGCCAAAAATATGGGTTTGTTTTGGCATACAACATCAGCTAAAGTGTTCAATGACTACCCAATACCGACTCATTCCGTTTATCTACTGGCTTTTTTCCACGAAAATCTTTCCATGGGGAAATGTAAATGTAAAACCGAAGGAAGGTCGGTTTAGGCCGGGGATAGAATGTGAGACAGTATAGTGTGAATAAAGTGACGGTGGACTAGTCAGTAAGCGTGGTGTTGGTGGTGTAGGTGATCAGGCGAGCGCGGGCGCGGGCGCGCGGCCGCCAGCCCGTAGTAGTGGTGGAGGAGCCGCGGGCCTCGCGCCGCGCCAGCGGCGAATCGTGGACCGTGCACGTCGTCACCTTCGTCGAGGTGAGCGCGCATCACCACGCGCAAGTCCTCTAACATACAAACAATACTCGATTGGCGACCGGCATTTGGTTCGTGGACTTGCGGGTTTCCTTGCATCGTAGTTTGTTGTACCGGCGCCGGAGAGCGCATCTCGCGACACCCGCCTCGTTCGACCTTTGTTTGTTTGCGATCACATTACCGGGTTCAATTAACGCGGTGTCAGTGCCGAGGTGTGCGCGACCCGACCCCGGCCCGGCCTCATCGATTGGCATTATATACTTTCCGAACAAAAATTCACGAGCGACGTTTCACGAATGAATATCAATGTCGGTGTGTATTCACGTCGACAGTTCGTCGGTTTTTGTTTCAGCTCATTGTCACGTTTCATACTATTTATACGAGAACGTTTCGGTAGGTTGTTTGTTTGTTTGTATCACTGTGACTCCCTGTGTGTCGTCCGTGTTGTTCACCTTATGTTTGTAGTTCGCAGTAGTAGTTACTAGTACTTAGTTGTTATGTTTCTGTTATGGAATGTTCTATTTGGTCTCTCATTCATTTCTTCTGCCATTTAATTTAGATCACTGTATTTGGATGTCATCGTAATGAGGTGTAGTAGTGGAATGCGTACATCACACAGCACGGATCGCTATATCATTTCATTGAACGTTTAGTATATTATATTCATTTAGTTACTGCCAATCATCACCATTCATTGGGTGGTCCACTGTTCGTATGTGTGTAATCGTAGTTAATTGTATCATCGAATTTTAATGTATTGTTTTACAGATAATATTTGATACTGGATAACAGGTAGCTTAAGTTAGCAATTTTCAATTTAAAGTTATAATATATGTAAGAATCGCATATACTCAGTTGAACCAGTTTATGACAAAATATAAGGTTTACTCATACCTCGCCTAAAGCGGGTGCGTATGGCATACATTCGCAAACACATTGCATTTTTTATGCGTGTGTCTGCCTGTGTGAGTTAACGATGAAAGAAATTCATTCCGGTAGCGTGTGTGTGTATGTAGGTGTGAATGAGTGAATGAATGAAGGAAGTTTATCCCTGTGGACGTATGAGTAGGAGCTGGTGTCGCTTAGGCCGTGGCCATGTCTACGTGCGGCGCCCGCGCCGTGCAGGCGCACCGTTCGCTAGTTTGTGTTTTGCTGTTGCATATACATATGTTATTTTTATTTAAGTACATAAAATGGCAGACTTTTAGATTTCGCTAGTGGAAGCACGCCCCGTTCTTTGGGACAAGTAAAAGGAGGACTATAGGGATAAAAATTATTAAAATTGATGGTTGCCACCGGCTGTGACGCCGAGCACGGCGTGCCGTGGCACGGCGGACGGCGCCGCACCGTAGATGTGGGGCCCCGGCCTTAAACATTCTGAACGTATTTGTGTGTGTCTGTGTAAGTGAGTGAATGATAAATGAAGAGTGTGTTTACGAGCTCATGTCATTGGTGCAAGTTCTGAACGCGTTTGTGTGTGTGTGTAGGGTAGCATGGAGAACATCCCGGCGGGGTACGAGCCGGTGTCCCTGCTGGAGGCGCTGAACGGGCCGCACTGCGCGCCGCCGCGCGCGCCGCCCGCCATCGCCAGCCCCGACACCGACACCGCCTCGCAGGTACTACACACTACACACACAGTTATACTGCCACAAACATATCTGTTTCGGTGGCTAACATCAAAAGCTAATACTGACATTTTGATTATATTGTACCAGTCTTTTCTGTTTCGCTGGTCAAAATGTGGAAGTTACTATTGTCATTTCGACTTACTTAAATGTTATTTCTATACATTTTCATTACACTGACAATCATCTGACAAACAAAAAAGCGATTACAGCGACGCTGTCACCGGAACAGAAATGTTTGAAAGCCTTATTGTTGAAAGTCTTACCTGTAATGATCTACACCGCTCGTCACGGTATCGTAATCAAATTGTAATGTGGCAGGCGGCGGAGATTTTGAACCGGTGCAACTTGGAGCGTAGTTCGTCGACCAGCCTCGGCAGCGCCGGCAGCAGGAAGCGCGACGACAAGCGGGAGCGGCCCGCGCACGCCGTCACGCCCGAGGTATGACAGACGAACACACGTACGTACACATATGGGCGTTGGGGTGGGGGTTAAAGAGGGTGCAATTGTAGCCTCTAAGCACGGTAATACTGTGTATAGATAGTATTACCAATAACAGTAAGCACGGTAATAATATAATATAGATAGTGTTACCGTGCTCTAAGTGTGTTAAGCATGAGCTCAATTAGAGACAACTTTAGGCACTTTCCTGAAATAAAATGATCATAATAAGCTTAATTTAATTTATTTATTAATTGAACTATGTATTTAAAGAAAACAAAAATAGTCTTTTGTCAAAATAATTTGACCATCAATCAATAAAAACTAAAATGCAGCTCCCTGATTATAATCGTAATTCTTCATTTTGTATTCAGTTCCGCATGTCAGTGTTGCTCGCGCGTGAAGAGCAAGCGAAACTCGTCGAGGAGAAAACAGCCGCGAACAGTCCCTTACTGTACAACCACAAACCTTTGAACGGGGAGAATATTACTAAGGTACTTACTCTATAGTTTAGTATTAGTATTTTTTATTCGATTTAATACATACTTGAAGAGAACCCTATAAAACTAATCATAGGGCTTTGTAAGGATCTAGGATCAACACCTATAAATTGCAGTATTAATTCAATTTTTACTTCTGAAATTAAACCTAGAAAACGCAACAGGATTTCATATTCAGGGTTCTCAGATTAGAACACCTACAAAAATTGTACTCATATTTTTTTTATTTAATCATCTCTGAGTTTACTCATACTTGAAAAGAACTTTATAAAACCTCACAGACCATTCCCTCAGACCTCAGATCAACACCTAAAAAATCCTTACATTTGTCTACCCAGTCGTCCCTAAGCCTGGAGCTCCCCCCCGAGACCCGCAGCGCCTCAGTAGACGAGGAGGAAGAAGCGGAGCACACCGCGAGGGCGGAGGCCGACGGCGACAATGAGTTGGGAGAGGAAGATTGTGGGGGCTGCGGGGACTGCGCCCCCGCGCACGACAACGACCTGGACAGCGATGTGGAGAGACTGTCGCCGCTACTCACACATGTTGTTAATGGGGTCAGTATTCATCATTGACATTGACGACGACCTTCATGGCAGAGTGGTCACCATGCCGATGCCGGTCTGCCATCCATAAGATTGCGGGTTCGATTACCGTGCAGGATGAATATTTGTATGAACCACAAATGTTTGTCTCGGTCTGGGTGTGTGTGTGAATGTGTGAACGTAGTTTCTGATACCCTAGATACAAGTTTCGAACTTAGTTAGGGGTCAGTTACCATAATGAGATGATGTAGTGAATGATTATGTTATGTTATTAAATTTTAGGGCTCTTTCAATTTATGCGTTTTGTGTTTTGTGTCGGAGCGCTGCGGTGCGTTTGACGTAAGTTCAGTTGCCGCACTGCGCGCTTTGTTTAAAAGCAAACGACAAACGCATTGCTTCGGCACCGCAGTGTTTCGCCTCGAAATGCATAAATTGAAAGTAATCTATTAGTCACACATTATTCACGCTTTACTATAACATGCATGTTACTAGAGTCGTCATATTTAAATGTGATCAGGTGGCGTCGACGGGCGGCGCGTGCGCAGCCACACTGCGACACATCGACGACACCGACACGGACGAACCGGAGCACAGGCACTGTCAGTAAAATAAACACATACATATAACATTTGTAATAAGATTTATGAATTAGTAGTAACTAGTGACCGACCAACGAGAAGTTGGTTGAATAATAATGATAATTCACGAACACTAGAGTTTTGGTGCGGTCGAAAGTTGCGGCCATTTTTAGCCGAAACCGCGTAAATAGATTTTTTTTCCGAAACCGAACTTTCGCTCGGTCACTAATATTAAGTATAGGTGTTGAATAATTAAACTTTCAACCATATTAAGGGTGCTGAAACCGAAGCAGAATTTCCGGTCCAACACCAATATAAATTATAGGAATTGTTAATTCAATTTTGAGCCTTAACCCAGTTGTATTAAGGATTAATTTGCAACAACAACAATATTGGTAAGTGTGTGTGTGTCGCAGCGAGCTCGGGCGTGTCCGGCGGCGACGTGACGGGCTCGGACTCGGACTACCTCACGCCCGACGACTCCGCGCCGCCCGCCGCGCTCGCCCACACGCTGCTCGTAAGTGGGGTGCTTGGGCCAACACATACACACACGGAGAGAGCACCCGCACTGCATTGTAGTATCATTCATTGTGATACTGCCGCTATTGTTATACCCTATTTAGACTATGCTCCTATGGGCAGGGATGTAGTGTAAAGGAGTCACTCGTGCTGCTACTCGTCATGCCGCTGCTCCTGCCCGACGCTCCCGCGAGTGTCGGTTTTTCGTGCGGAAGTCAAAGGACGGCGAGCGAGAGAGAACATATACGATATTTCACTCAGTCCTCACGTACCATGGGACGGCCGCGGCGTGACGTGTGGCCGCGCGATAGACCCTTTTACACTATGCCGCTGCCCATTTCCCTGCTCACTTTCCTGCCCATATATAAGAGCATAGTCTAAATAGCGTACTGCCACGGAAGTATTTTGGGAAATATTTCCGGCACCGCGAGGAGCAGTGGCAGGAGCATAGTCTAAACGGGGTATAATGTTCAATATGATACTGCCGTTGAATAGAGACTTATAATGACGCGTTCAGATTGGCGAGTAGTTCGAGTGCATACAGTTTCTATGCTCGCAAGATTATGAAGGCACTCCTGTTCTGCACGCATGAAAGCTTAAAACTGTTGACCATAGAACACGGTCTGCGCACTTTAGCTTTGCGATTATGCACGTTGCAGCTCAAATGAATTCTTCGTGCCTACTAAGTAGTAACGTGTTGATATACGTGTGGGTTCAGAGAATAATGTGTATCGCTCAGCCTAATCTACCGTAGTCCGTAGTCGTAGTTATCAAAGTGCAAGGGCTCTCGACTCATTGGTATTTGTGTTGTCTTTGTTGTGTTGTTCAGCTTTGTGTAGCTTTTGTTTTGTTACGCGCCTGCACTGTCATTTATTGTGAAATCATTTTATAGCACCTTCGTCTCATCATTTGTATTAGTTGAAAGATGCAAAATCAGCACAGTATAAGAAGATTACCTTTTTTGCTTTGATTATAGTAGTTGATATTATTATTACTACCTTGATATTACATTGGTGTTATACAGTATAGTATTAATGGTTATAAAAATGCCTTGTGTTGAATTATTTTAATTTTCAGTTTCTTGTAATTTTTTTTGTATGTAAATAATGTATTTCAAAGATGAACATTGAAACTGTTAGATCATTTGATATCAGTGTAAGTATGTCATATGATCTTTACCACTTCAGTGTATCCACTAACCCCCCCCCCCCCCCCCCCCCTCCCCTGGTTGCAGGAGGCGCCGCTGTCGGAGGCGTGTCCCCAGCGCTGGGCGCTGCCGCACCACGTGACGTCACTGCCCGGTATGACGCCCGGTAGTGTGCTCGCATTCCATTACTATTACTTACATAGTAGCTTCAACATGAGGACAAATTCAAATATGGTATACAAACTAAGAGGTCCACTGAACCGATTTTAAAGGAAACAACTTTTTATAAAGTTCTAAAATTTAAAAAATAATAATAAAGTTATAAAATTTAAAATAATAGTTATTTATTACCTGTAATTTGCACACAATTCGTGCAATAAATGGTTTGAAGGTTTCTACTGGTTTCACTAATGTTATTAGTAGTGTGTGTTGGTGATTTCAACAGAACCTAAAGCAATTGGAAGCCAAGCAATTAGGACCTATTTAACATTATTAAACTATAATCAAAACAACTACAAATAATTGCTCATATCTCGTTGTATGCCCAGGCACCCCGCTGTCGGCGGCGTCTGTCCGCTCGTCGGGCGAGTCGTACAGCTCGGGCTCCTCCACGCGCCAGCTGCTCGCCCGCGCGCCGCGCCCCGCCTGCTAACACCTGTAACTGGTATAATACATTACATAGAATTATATGGTATAATCAAATACTTAGTAACTAAACACGCTATGCCGAAAATATGCGATCGATGTTCGGCGTGACTACGCCTGCAATGTATTCTTAATTACTAATGATTGATGTGACATACCAAAATTATGTCACGTTGTAGCGTACAACCGAACTTCAGTCCGTATTTTCGGTATAGTATGTTTACATGTCCACACTAAGGTACGCCAGCTGGGGCACACTGGGACACGCATATTGGTGCCTATTAATATACACAATAATATGGTATAATCAATTACAAATATCGCGTACACAATAACACTTTATAATCGATTGAAAAAGTATCATAATGATTAAATGTTCTAATAGATTTGATTTTGGTCGAATCTCTCGATCAGTTTCGACGGTAATAAATTATTATAATTAACTACAAAACTGTAATAATTAATCTGTTCCAATGAATTTGAATTGGTATGTATCAATTTTAGTGTAAACTCTTCAATTTCGACCAAATTCGGTGACTTCGCCGCTTGCAAACCTAATAGGGTATAAACTAATTGAGGGATACGACTAAAATCGATACGCTAAAGGACGATTTCTCAGTTTGTGGATCACCTGAAACCCTTCTGTTGCTTTCTCTTCAATTATGACACATAAATATACAATCAATTGATAATTAAAATATTTACTACATTCTACTTTTATAAATATCGTCCGATTTGTAAGTAAAAATTATAATTATCTTTTTATTAGATATCTTATTTTACAAATTATTGAGAAAGTAATAAGAATGGCAATAATATTAATATACTACTATTTTTTTTATAACGCTCACAGAATGAACAATTTTGTATAATGGCCTGACACTGTTTGTCCTTTTCATACACATCTAAAATTATCGTAGAGTGAAACCATCTGTCCTTGTCGCACACTGACTGACATATATACCTACGGGTCATTGTACGAAATTTTTCCAATTCCGCAACCGGACCCTCTTTAGAAAATTCAAACGATAACGAACCTTATCATATTGAATTACAGTCTACAATATATTTTTTGTTTATCAAATTCCTCATAGAATATTGTAGAAACATAAAATGAATTTAAATAAATCTGGCAGCTATTAAATATTCATGAGCCCATGAATAACCTATTAGGTACAGGAACGAGGCAGCGATATTATAGCCTTCATGTATAATTGATTAAAAAGAAACAACATTACGATCGCCATAAAAAACTAAAACAAAAAAATATAATGAAATTATTATATCACATTTTTTAAAATTGAATAATGCAGAGAATGAGGCAGTTTAATTTGGCAGCAATAAATTGTAATAGCTAAGGTCTATATTTTATAATAGTATAAAAATAAGTTTAAATAATTTTAAGTCAATAAGTAATCAGTAATAATTTTGTAGCTATATATATATATTTTTGACAATTAATTTATAGTTTGTATGTATACTTTTATGATTTATAATTTCCGTCCTATCCAAATTGGTCTCTAAAAAGTTTATTATTCTTGAAATATGTAAGTATATTGTTCTTATAACAAAATGAGTTTTATAATAATGTTTTCTAAAGTTCTTATTATGGTTTTGTTAGACAAAACATTTATTATTGTATCTTATCATTTAATGTAAACAATTTGGTTTATCTGACTGAAAGAACATTCCGGAACATTATTTACTTTGAATCTCTTTAATTACTAATTCTATCGATGTTATTTACACATTCAATAATGAATTTGAATAAAATAGGACATAATTTCTGTTTGATCAGTAGATGTAAGATGTATAAATATTTTATTTTACCAATACAAAATATAACAATTATAAAATATTTTGATGTATTATTTTATTTACATGTCCAATTGCGTCGTTTTACCCTTTTGTCGTAAGTAATACATAATAATTTAGAATGTAAAGTGGTCAACATTTGCATCGGTTATCTATCTTATAAGCAGACTACTATAAATTGACCATAGCAACCACATTATCTTAGAAACCACGAATTTGTTATTACATCGTCATCGGCTCATATAATGTCCTCACTGAGGGGCACGAGCCTGCCCTGAATTAGGGTGATTAGGCCTTAGTCTACCACGCTGGCCAAGTGCGGCTTTTACATATTATGGGCTAAAACATATTGCTGTTGGTGTGAAATAAATAATGTTGGATACCTGTAACATCCAAATAGGAATAGGGAAGTCCAATTATGGTGATCAGTGATCTTGTTACCAGAAAATTTAGATACTTACTTATTTTTTTTTGTATCTTAGTCCATTTTAAAATTTTTTAGGTACCAAATAGTAGCAAGAAGGTATAAAATGGATAATAATGGTGTATCTTTCAAACATTGAATATAGTATTAAGTTGGTTTGGAAACTTAAAATGAAAGTGGTGTATAAAATAAAATATTTTATTATGGCAAATTATCTAAAAAAGATATATGTATATGGAATATAGTATTCTGCTGACTGTAAAAACTAACAATGCTCAGATTACTGTACATCGGAGTCCCCTTTAGATGTATTGGCACTGCTCTTCTTCATCGCATGCCTTCTAGCAGCATATGCAGACATTCTAGCAAGTCTTTCTTTTCTCTGTTCAGGAGTTTCTTGAGCTAATCGTTTGGCAGCATATGCTGACATCCGAGCAAGGCGCTTGGCCCTCTGTGTGCTGCTCTCATTGGCCAATCTTTTCGCAGCATAGTCCGACATCCGTTTAAGCCTAGAAGCACGTTTCTCAGGACTCTCGTTGGCGAGCCTGTGAGCTGCGTATGCGGACATTTTAGCGAGTCGTGCTGCCCTTTGATCTGCCGATTCTGACCTCTTGTGAGTAGAGGATGTAGCAAGTGGATTTGAATCGTCTGCGAATTCCGGACTCCTGCCGAAGTTGCCGGTGTTCCATTGGTCCTTTTCTTCGTCTTCGAGTTCAGTTTTCACACAAGAAAGGGGGCCAGGTCCGAAATAATCAAACGATGCATTGTTTGTATTAGCTGCACTTGATTTGTTGTTTGTATCAGATTTTTCATCATAAAGCCACTGATCTTTTGACTTTGTCATCACCAACTTCTTCCAGGAAGAATCTGAAGAACTGGAATCACCCATATTGATTATTCAGAGAGAGAGGTATCCAAAGGACCATATTATTTATAGCTTTATTAAATCAATGATAACTTAAATGAACCCTAAGTCTGTGAGGATACACATAAATATACTCTTCGATTTAATTGATTTCCACAACAAATAACAAAAATAACCATAACACAGCAAATGCACTGCACAGGCAAGGCAACTGTCAAACTCTGTCAATAAACAATGAACGATGAACGAAACGAAACGAACGAATGAATGAATTAAATGAAAGTTTTTTTTTTTAAAGTTAATTCAGAGAGGCTAAATTAAGCCATAGTGCCTCTGCCATCTTTTTTGTGTATTCGAGGAAAAGATGAAACGAAATACAAATTGATTGTAGTGATTACTGAATAAAAATAAATAAATTAGATACCTATAACAATTATCGAATCGAATAGGTATCCTACAAATGCAAGAAAGGAAACAGATTTGTGCTCTTATTTTATCACAATGGGGTTGCAAGTAATTTGAAATGATTTACCACGATGATAAAGTCGATAAATAAATCGAGTGAGTTGTCATTTGTCAAAAGTTGGCACAAAATCCATCTGTTTTATTTTCTGTATCAGAATCTATTTTTGATTTCCTGCATTTCCTACTAGCGATAAAGGTAAATATTTATTTCTTATTGGATCTGGGTTTCCTTCACACATATTAAAATAAATATTGAAGTAATGTTGTATTACGATTTTACATAATAACTAAAATTATATTCCATATCTACTTAAACTCGGTCTCCGTATGGGCAAAATTAGTTGTAGATTGCAGATTTTGTTTCCAACATATCCTTGTAAAATCATGAATGGAGTATTTGTTATAATTGTGTTAAAATAATAATATAAACATTTATTTTTTAGATTTGAGTACATTGAGCGGGGATCAAGCGAGGGTGCGCGTTGTGTTGTGACATAATGGTGTAACAGCGGCCGTCGCAGGTGGTCGATTATTTAAAAGTAAAATAAAAAAAAGTGTAAATCATGGATAGTGTACCGGAGTCCCCGGTGAAGTCGTACTTGGGGGCGGAGACCGAGCTCCAATTCGAGAGCGAGACCGACTACTCGAGCATCAGGGGCAAGGTAAATAAATATACTACGCTTTTGTTTACCCTACAGAAGATACGCACCACACCCGCCAAAAATAATACGTAAAAAATAGCATTTTCTAAGTATTATACTCCATAATATGACAATTCAATGTTATTAGAGTGAAAGTTATATTATAGAGAATCATTTCAAACATCATAAATCAAAATAATGATATTGTATTACTGTGATATTGCACAATGTGGGATTAATTATTTCATTATTCAATTTCCTTATTAATATTATGATAATTATGCAGTGATTTGATCAATTATTTGTCAATTAATTCTATATAACAATGTATTTAACTATATTTTCTGTTGTTGTGCAATAAAATAAATAAATTACGTTATTATCACTTTTGAATTATAAAACTTGATAAAAACATGTTTTACATAAAAAAAAATTTGCGTTTGTTTCATTAATTTTATTTTTCAAAAATGAATAATTCATTTTCATTATTATTGGTAATGAAGAGGTTCTGTTGCATCAGACTGCACCTACTTTGGTACCATGATTTGTTTTGTTATGTCTGACTCATATCTCATTTACATTTTTTTATTGGACCCGATTATTACATAAATTAAAAAAAATGTTTCATATTTACATAATGTAGAACAAGTTGCTTGAGCTTAAGATATTACAGAAATGTCTAATGTTGTTTTTAAAAATATGAAAACATAGTTTAAAAAAATAATGTAGCTTTAGACAAAGATTTCATCATCATCAGCCTGTGATCGTCCACTGCTGGACATAGATAGGCCCCTCCCAACTCGCTCCAATGTGCCCTGTTGGCGGCACAAAGCTGTGCCTTTGCTAAAATACACATGAGTTGGAGACTTCATTTATATGTATATCTATTAAATAAAAGATATAAAATACTTCTGTTACTCAAAACAGTAATTATTATGCCAATAATTATTGTAGATGATCCTGGTGAGTCCGACAGCAGACGAGTATGAGCTGCTTCGCAAACAACTGCTGGAGAGGCTGGAGGCGGGCAATGGGGAGATCATTTACGACATCGGGCAGGGAGAAGGTACTTATTGATAATTAATTTTAATATTATTAAAGGTTAAGAATGTTGGTCATTTTTGACAGGGCGGGGTAACAAGAACATACTTATTTGGATATACATAATTTATTATTGTCAGGATTAATATGATGTAAACGATGATATTGATTTCTCTTATACGTATAAGCAAAGAAAAAAAATGAAACTGTATTGTATTAAGACTTTTTAAGAATAAAAAGTTGTTTAACCCTTCTTTTCGATAAACAACTATTTTAAGATTTTTTCAATTGATATTTTTTTATTCATATAAAAATTTAAAAAGACTTGCATATATTATGTGGTATAAGTATTTTATAAATACATTAACAGGTATGTTTTATTTCAAAGATTATTAAACATTATATGGGTTAAATAAGTACTACAATGACAATAAAACAAAGAACAACACTTTAAGGTCATGAAGATTATTTGTTCATTGAAGTTATTTACTTTGAAATATAATTTATTGATATTTAAGAACAATACATATTAAAAAAAAAAAACATATTAAAAATTTAAATGTTGATTGAATGTGAACCTTATTGTTGAAGTGATAAGTTTGAAAATTATTCAAATATTTTTTAAATAAAATATATTACAATGATTTAATGCGACACAAAGTGAGTTTGAACAGAGTTAAATGTAAGGTACCTTTATTCAGTAGGTTAGATTGTGTGATGGTATGAGAAAGAAGAGATTTAAATATAGTTTAATTTAACAACTTTTTCATAGGAAAGAAGAGATTTAAATATAGTTTAATTTAACACTTTTTCTATCATCTTAATATACCAACTGGCCCCTAACTAGGTATATCGCCCGTATCTAGGGTATCAGAAACAGTTTGTTTACATTTTTGTTTCTATTAAATTGTTTATCAATAATGTTACATCAGTGATTGCGATGTTATCAATATTTCATTATCACATTCACTGATAACATCTACTTATTCAGGACTCTTATCAGTTATACTTTTCTTTTTAATCACTATTACACATAGATTGAACATGTCCGTCTGATTGTTATGTCTACTTTGAACAGTTGTTTCGAAATCACAGACAGACACGACGATGTTGTATGTTTGTATGGATATTGCAGATTATGCGTCTATGAAGTTTTTTTCTATACTAATATAATAAAGAGGAAAGATTTGTTTGTTTGTTTGTAATGAATAGGCTCCGAAACTACTGGACCGATTTCAAAAATTCTTTCACTAATGGAAAGCTAATTTATCAGTGCGTGACATAGGCTATATTTTATCCCCGTAATCCCACGGGAACGGGAACTACGCGGGTGAAACCGCGGGGAGCTACTTGTTAACTATAAGCCCATTCTTTTATTTTAACAAAAATGATTTTAATTTAATCATAATACGAGTATATGTAACAGCCGCTGCGCGGTTTTATCCCCGTAAATACGACCGACGAGCTTGAAAGAGTAACAAACACACATACTCTCTCTCTCACACACACACAAGAAGGCCTAATTTTATCTTGAAAATCTTGTGAAAGGAAGCACTTACACCAATAATGTGCTCCTGCGTTACCAAAGCCAATATTTCATTTGTCTCCACAACCTGAACCCCTTTACCCCACACTTACTAAATACATTCCGCAGATGGCCGCGGCCTGTCAGAAGACGAGTTCAGCGCGTCAGTGGCGACGCTGCAGTCTCTAGTGAGCGGCGAGCGCGTGTCGTGCGTCGAGCTGCGCCGCTGGGAGTGCGGCGCCGGCCTCGTCGGACAGTACCTGCTGCGGACAGAGCTCGATCACACAGACTTCATGGAGATCAGGTAGGGTGGGAAACAGTACCGTAAGAACCTCTGGCGTCTAGGGCAGGAATATTGTGTCCAGACTTCAGCCCCCTCTGTCTGTAGTCTCCCCCCACTTTATTGCTCCTGAAATTGACACTACTGGAAAAGATGTCATATACATAGTAGAAAGAGTTGAGGACAGTATTGAGGCAGAAGTCTCCCTCCCCCATTTTGGCGGTCTGGGCCAGCGACAAATGGAGGGACTACTAGGAGAGATATCATATGGCGATGGCGGCTAACGTGTCTGCCTTTCTGAATAAGAAAGTTCTATTGTTGTTTTGTGTTTCCTGATTCAATTCAATACAATGGTGGTGTTGTCCCCAGAGTGGCGGTGGTGGGCAACGTGGACGCGGGCAAGTCGACGCTGCTGGGCGTGCTGACGCACGGCGAGCTGGACAACGGGCGCGGGTACGCGCGCCAGCGCCTCTTCCGCCACAAGCACGAGATGGAGAGCGGCCGGACCAGCTCCGTGGGGAACGATATACTCGGGTTCGATAATATGGGTATGTTGTATTGTATTTCTAAGTACTCATAGGTGATGTATGTTTTGTTCGACTTTCAAGGGTCTAACTTCTCATAACGAATGGTTAATGATGTTATTACGACGCCAAACGGCCTAACTTGCCTTCCGAACCATGGAAACATATTACGCGAAGCTACTTTGGTCCACTACTACCATCAATATTACGATGATGCCAGACTGTTCAGATGTTGCTTTTCTAACAGCACAAAAATACTGCCGGCTTTTTCTGCAACAATTTTACTTCAATTTTAGTAATAGCTTTTCAACGCTAACCCTAGTAAAGACTCCTAGATGCACCAATAACTATTATATTATCTTGTCCAGGTAACGTGGTAAACAAGCCGGACCACGGCACGCTGGACTGGGTGAAGATCTGCGAGAAGTCGTCCAAGGTGATCACGTTCATCGACCTCGCGGGACACGAGCGGTACCTCAAGACCACTGTGTTCGGAATGACGGGACACGCACCTGACTTTGGGATGCTTATGGTATGATATTCAAATCAAATAAAAAAACATTGATCATGGTATGAGGGTCGGGGATTATCCAGATCAAAGGAGGGGTGATGTGCGACAGTTTGGCTGTTATGTGTGTTTTTTATGTCTGTGGCGTAACAACTGATTTAAATACAGATTTTTTTTTATTTAAAAGCAGATTTAGATATTTTATCAAAATCGGTTTAGCTGTTTCATGCTCGATACTTTTTGTGCATATTTTTGCGTCTGGTGTTTTTATACTTTTTATAATTTTAATTAATTTATACTTACTTAGTTACCTATAATATCTTTTCAATACAAAACATTAACAACTTCCCCTACTAAACCCCCCAGATCGGCGCCAACGCGGGTATAGTGGGTATGACCAAGGAGCACCTGGGGCTGGCGCTAGCTCTGTCCGTGCCCGTGTTCGTGGTGGTGACCAAGATCGACATGTGCCCGCCCAACGTGCTGCAGGACAACCTCAAGCTGCTCATCCGCATCCTCAAGTCGTCGGGCTGCCGGAAGGTGCCCGTCATGGTCAAGACGAAAGATGATGTCATTGTTAGCGCTACTAATTTTGTGTCGCAGAGGTGAGATGGTGTTTTTATTGGTTATGGACGGTGTTAAACTCTCTTTGATTTTAGTAGAAAATCAGAATAGCAATAGTTTTTACTGGTATGAAATTAAAGTAACTTTTATTGAAGAAAGAATATGGATTTGATCAGTGGCTCGTAAGTCGTATTGTTTCCTTTTACAAACTTGACAATTTATAGAAATAGATTACAGATAAAAAAATTTTTTTCCAATATAAATATGTATTAGAATTCTGCCCACGTACAAGCACATAATATGGTGTAAATCAATCAAACTTTCTCTCTGGCCATTGCAGACTGTGCCCCATATTCCAAGTGTCGAACGTGTCGGGCGAGAACCTGGAGCTGCTGACGATGTTCCTCAACCTGCTGAAGACGCGCATGCCGTCGCACGACGACAAGCCCGCCGAGTTCCAGATTGATGACACCTACTCTGTACCGGTACGTAGGATGATTATAATATACCGACTTTAGATTACTTTGGGAGGATTCTATACTGGCTTGGACTTATTGGCTGTTTGCAAATCTGGATAAAACAGATCTTTTAGGATTGAGGAAGATTTTTTATATTCGACATGTTTCATTGTACTATAAGATATTTAATTTCACTGTCAGAGCCACTCCCCCAGGATGAGAAAGAAGGAATGAGGTTTTGGTTTCAGACCCCTCAGTCATACGAATTGCTGGATCTGCTACTTGACGTCGATATTCTGTGAGATTTTCCGGTTGATACAGCCAATGTTCTAGCAGGGCTTATATCGTGGGTTTGCTCTACCACTATAAAACATCCAGTAATATTTTAAATATTGTCATAATAAACATTTCATTGTTGTATACAGGGTGTAGGCACAGTGGTGTCGGGCACGACGCTGGCGGGCGTGATCCGGCTGAACGACACGCTGCTGCTGGGCCCCGACCCGCTGGGCCGCTTCCACCCCATCACCGTCAAGAGCATCCACCGCAAGCGCATGCCCGTGCCCGAGGTGCGCGGCGGGCAGACCGCCAGCTTCGCGCTCAAAAAGGTAACGATATAACTAGAAAACATACAAAGTAACAAGTAACTAGAAAACATTGCTCTCAAAAAAGTAAGACCCGACTACAGATTAAATAAGGGCGCGGGCCCATCGCTACGCACGTAAAGTCCGACCACAGATAAAGTTAAACTTGAAACAAAAAACTATTCGGTATAGAAGTTTATGAGATAACCCTGGTCGTTTGTGACCTCACTCTTACTAAATAATAACTTTTATAATGGCTTTATAGAAACGATGGTTACATTTTGTCCCAAAAATACTTGGAGTCGCACACATAAGCTTGCATCATACATCTATTTCTTCATTTATTATGTCCAAACCGAAAAGCAGAGTTAATTATGCAAAGAAACCATTATTAAAATTATGTATGATTTCAGATCAAGCGGTCGCAGATCCGTAAGGGCATGGTGATGGTGTCGCCGGCGCTAAACCCGCAGGCGTGCTGGCAGTTCGAGGGCGAGATCCTCGTGCTGCACCACCCCACCACCATCTCCTCGCGCTACCAGGCTATGGGTCAGTTACCAATATGGTCTATATATATAAAATGAAACCCGTTTTCCTTGGTCACGGCATCACGCGTGAATGGCTGGACCGATTTCGCTAATTCTTTTTTTGTTGTATTTGTTATTATTAGGAGAAGGTTCTTATGTAAAAAAATCTGGAAAATCAACGGGAAAATTGGACCCGTGCGAAGCCGGGGCGGGCCGCTAGTTTACAATAATTTTGTATCAATCTTTATTTAATCTTTATTATTGAAAACTATTGGCAAATTCAATTCCCTTTCGAGGTACTGACATCGACAGTCGACCTTATCAAATGGCGTGATAATACAGGAAGTGATATTTTTGCAAAATCAACTGGTTCAATTTCTGGCTAGGAGTATTGAGGTAGTTTGAAAGGCTTTTTACCTTACCGTAGCACAGTGTAACTAGCACAGGACCTAAAGTCTCGATAGTAACATTGAACATCAGATTAATAAACTAATTTATTAATTTTTATTATATTTGTTATATTCCAGTCCACTGCGGCAGTATCAGACAGACGGCATCTATACTATCAATGTCCCGCGACTGCCTCCGCACCGGAGACAAGGCGCTCGTCAGGTTCCGCTTCATCAAACATCCAGAGTATCTCAAGCGGGGGCAGAGGATGGTATGTGGATTGTAGTTATTTTGTTGTTAAATTCTAGAATTTACATTCACCATTTTTTATAACAAAACTTCTTTTTATTCTTTTTACTAAATGCAGTTAACACATCATGTACCTAAATTTTCCTGAAAATAACACTAAAAAAATCAGGTTAAAAATATAATCTGATATAAAAAATAAATATAATCAAAATAATCTGTTTTGATACACTTCGGCGATTAATTTTTACTAATGTTGTTGTTTGTAGGTGTTCCGTGAAGGTAGAACGAAAGCGGTTGGCAACGTGCTGCGGCCGGAGTTCAGCGTGCAGAAGCCGCCGCAGCGTACGCCGCACAACACGCGACACAACGCACGCAACACCACCGCGCACGCAGACAAACAGCAAGACACAGAGAAACTAGTCGTATGTATTGTATAACTATCATATAGACATCGGCGTCGATAGAGCACCAGAATAATAATGACATACTAATTCATTGTTATTTGTAGACTGAAGAGGACGTGACGGCAGTGGACTCCCCGTTCGAGGTGTCGGCGGACAAGCGCGGTGCGGCGGGCGGCGGCGGCGCGGGCAGCGCGGGCGCGAGCCGCCGGCCGCGCCGCCGGCACGCCAGGCCGCCCGACCAGCCCGTCGCCGCCAACTAGACGTCACGCGGCGGCGGCGCGGGCAGCGCGGGCGCGGGCCGCCGGCCGCGCCGCCGGCACGCCCGGCCGCCCGACCAGCCCGTCGCCGCCAACTAGACGTCACGCGGCGGCGGCGCGGGCAGCGCGGGCGCGGGCCGCCGGCCGCGCCGCCGGCACGCCCGGCCGCCCGACCAGCCCGTCGCCGCCAACTAGACGTCACGCGCCGCCGGACCACCCGCCGCCCGAGCCGGACGAGGTGGCCCGGACCATCCTTTCTACCTACATCTGACGAATTTAAATTCTACCGCGGAGCTCCGTTGCGACAACTGGTACGATCACAGTGGCCGGGTATCGGGGAAAGTACAATTGGATTGTTACGCCTATTACTATAAGTAGAGAAATAATACCTCATATTTGTACGTACTCTATTTAGTATGATTCTCAGAGGTTACATATTTTTGACTCTTTAAATGTTAATTTAGTGTTTCATAGCTGTACATTGGCCGTTTTGAACTTGATGTTTTTTCGTGTGTAGTTGGTGAAATTTACTACATAATAAAAATTGTAGAATAATATTATCCACTTGTCGTCTAATAAATGTCTAAAGTGCTTTTATAGTTAGCACTTTCTTATTTGACTTTAGTAATATAATTAAATTTTACATATTAATAACAAACACAACAATACAATTATTGCACACCATGGACATCTGATGCAATATGTTAGTGAGGCTAGCTGCAGTTTTCCATATCAATATTTCAGTATTTGATATTTACCAAGATTGTGATCTAAATAGTTTAAGTAAAGGAATATTTTTATTGATTTGATTTTTCGAAATAAAAAATTTAGCTCAATTTGACTATCTTTATTTGTTTACCTATGTCATTGTATTAAATTATTTTTTTAGTTGTCTTTTGGCATCCTCCACTCCCTCTCTTAGATTGTGTTTAAACTTTTGTAAGAATGATATTAATCTGTTGACTTGTTGTGGGTCCACACCTTCAAGTTTCTCTTTCCCTCTGAAGAACATGGACACCGCTAGCTGTGCCGCCCGCCGCACTGGATACGACTCGGCAATCCTTTGGACGAGATGTTCATTGTTTGCCAAGTACCTGAGTAAGGCTCGAAGAGGCATCGTTCACAGTATCACAATCACTTGAAGGAAGTTTCAAATGAACACATATTACGGTATTTCTGTAACAACTCTTGTTTCAGTCTGAGCTGAGTTCTCAGTATTTCAAACTGTTTCAGCTGGTCTTGTTTGTTGTAGTCTATACCGGGCAATCTTTTTATCTGAAATTGTAAAACAATATATCAATAAATTTAAAGAGGAATTTAGATATTGCCTTATTGTTAAATATTAATTGAAATAATTGTTTCCAGGTAGATAACTGATAAATATGCAATACAATGCCATAAAGACTCATAGACAGGCCCAGGATTGAGTGTGTGGGAATCATCAAAGTTTGCTATTAAATCATTGATTCTATAGAGATTTAATTGTAGAGAGAACAGACAGATATGTTCATACCTGTGCCCGAGCGATATCCAACTTCTTCTGGAGCTCTAGCACCTTCAAGCTGCACTCTTGGGATTCCCGAGCTTTAGCAGTGCTATCGTGGAAGTCCCTTTCCACACTGTAAATTTACAACAATAAATAATGTATTATATGAATAGTGACGTTGATAATGACAAAGAATGATAAAAATGTTGCTAAAAATACCTCCGAATGATTTCGTAAACAATTGGCAAAAAATCTACATCTACGTCTTGTACAGTGAGGGGACTGTAGCTGCTTTCGGAATGGTCTGTGATATTTTCCATGAGTACGATTATGCAATAAATTCACAACACAAAATATCACTTGCCTAGTTTAGTAAAATATCTGGAAAAATACAATAAAACTATAAAAATATTTAACTTCTCCAGTTTCTTTCGATTCGATTGTGGAAAAGAAACACGGATCGGTCGGACGGACAATCTGTCAAGTACTGTCAACGACTCAATGTCAAAATTTCTGGCTTTTCCAGACTTTAAATAAAGGCTATAAGCACACTGCCCGCTGCCCGTTTTTTTATCGGCACTACAATCATAGACTACAACACTGTTCCGCAACGCAACTGCACAGCAGCGGCAGCAGCACGGTGGCATGCGGCATCTCGCCTCGAATTTACGAATAGTAAATTGCTCGAATATTTGAAGAGTACTTGAAGAGGGGAAATAAATATAACTTTTTTGGCTTGGCAAATATTTGACATTGAAGAGTTGCGGTATTGTGGTCTGTAAACGCCATAAACCTTGACATTATTGACTGAACGAACTGACTGATGGCCTTTATAAAGAATCTTTCTTGTTGTTGTGTTGTGGTAAAAATGTGTGTTGAATGTTGGTTTTACAATTAATTTGTTGATCTAAATAAAGCAAAATGGATGAAGTAGCTAAATTAGAACATCTTTCGCTTGTTTCTAAAGTATGTACTGAATTAGATAACCATTTGGGCTTGAACGACAAAGATTTAGGTAAGTAACCAACTTGTCCCATTTACTCATATCGAGTCGAGGTAGTTTTTAATGTTAATTGAATAAAATGTCGTAATGTACGTAATTTAATGTTTAGCTATTATGTAGAAATAACTAATTTAATAAAAAACCTTTTTTGTTTCCAGCGGAGTTCATAATTGACTTGGCAGAAAAAAATCCAGCATTCGATGCATTTAAAAAGGCGTTAATCGAAAATGGAGCGGAGTTTTCGGACTCTTTTATGACAAATTTGCTTCGTATCATACAGCATATGAAGCCAGTGAACAGTGGTTCTCAAAAAACTGATGATGATGATGAAAAGAAGAATCCATTAGCTACAAAGTTCCCTGGCCTGGCCATACCTAACGAAAAACCTCCAATATTTTCATCAGACGAGGCCAGCAGTGACGAGGACGAGAAAAAGAATAAAAGACTCACTTCCAAAGACATATTTAAAGAAGAAAAAGTAAAAACAAGTGATGATATTGTTGACCAGGCAATGGCAGAGCTTGAAGCTCTTGCACCATCAAATCTTGTTACTAAAAAGGAATCTCCTAAGAAGGAAACTATAAAAAAGAGAGAGAGAAGTCCAAGTAGAGACCGTAAAGACAGTAAAACTAAGAAAAGGGATAGTTCTAGAGATAGAAAGAGTAGGAGGAGTAGAAGCAGACACAGGAGTAGAGATAGAGAGAAGAGAAGTCGCAGTCATGACAGGAGAAGGAGGTCGAGAAGCAGGCATAGACAAAGGTCACGGTCCAGAGACAAGCACAGGAGGTCTAGGTCACGACACAGGTCGAGATCTAGACATAGGTCCCGGTCTAGGCATAGGTCTAGGTCTCGTAACAAGAGGTCGATGTCTAGAGATAGGAATGACAGAGGGAGAGATTATGGCAAGAAACAGCGGAAGAGAAGTCCCGAAGTAGAGATGAGCGACGACCCAGAACCAGGGAAGGTGAGTCGTTGTATTTCGGAATTGAAATAAATATTGTAACATATTAGTTATTATAGTTTAATTTAATATTGCGTAATGTCTCATAATTTTTAAAATATGCAATATTTTTTTTTATTGCAACATATTTAGCAATTTTCAAAAATACAATATCCTTTTTTACCATCCAAATGGCAGAAATTACTATATCAGATTGTCTTTGGCAGTTCTGGGATGATGGGTTTCATTCCCATACAAGATAAATATTTATGGTTTACCTCTCTTTTTATATGGAGTGTATTGATTTATTGTTTCTTTTCTAATACCCTTAATACAGGTAATAATAAAAATATTACGTTCATTTTTCAATGTAAGCAATAGCTTTTTGGACTACAACCAATTTTAAACTTAAATCATAATAGTTTTTTTTACTTCAATTTTAAGCTTAAACCATAATATTGTAATGTCTTCATTTCAGATCTACAATGGCCGTGTAGCAAACATAGTACCTTTTGGATGCTTCGTCCTGATCGAGGGTGTGAGGAAGAAGTGGGAGGGGTTGGTGCACATCTCACAGCTGCGGTCTGAGGGGCGGGTCACTAATGTGTCAGAGGTGGTTAATAGGGGTGATAAAGTCAAGGTATGTGAAAAAAAGTGGTTGGAATTCACTTTTTTAAGTAATATGATAAGTTAAGACTTATTCCTGTTTTCCCCCTTAGGGATTCCATCTTGGGGGGGAAAACTGAAATTTGAAATAATAATGAGTTAAAACTATTTTTATTAACTTAAGTAACTCTTGTGTATGCTGTGAACCCTCTATAGATTGGTAGGAACTTCAGTTTACTTTTTAAACTGAAGACATTTTAGTAGGTAATTAAATTTAGTACTATGGACCCCTCATAGGTTCATAGAGACTTGAATATTGTATGGATATCTGATTTAACTTTTTTATAATATCTTAAAAAATGTTGAATCATTATGGTATTTTATTATGTAATACAGGAGTATATTGGGTAATATAATAATTGTGTAAGAATATCTAATCAGCTGCATATATACAACATGACTCTAGATTTAACAATAAGTGGGCAAGAGAGAGTGTCCTGATCAGAACTACACAAGAAAACATTTTTTTTTATTATTTCTAATATTTCCGTTTGTTTTAACTATGACTTCCATTAACAGGTAAAAGTTATTTCAATAATATCCAGTTTTTTAACCATATTTTCCGTGTTACAGGTTAAAGTATTGTCAATAATGGGACAAAAAGTGTCGCTTACCATGAAGGATGTCTGCCAGGAGACCGGCAAGGACTTGAACCCTACTTCACACGCTCATTTGGAGGTAAGTACATTATTATTATTATATTTAAACTTATAATTTAATACCTAATTACAATACAAATATTTAATTCTTCTTCTTTTGTTTCAAATTCAAATTATAATTTTTTTCAATATAGGAATTTCTCCGCCATTTTCCCATGTTATGTGTGGATGGCACAATATGTTTTCTTTTTCCACTCATTAATATCAGTCTTCAACTTTGCATTCACTCCTTTCACATTCATATCCTCTTACATAGAATCCATCCATCTCTTTAGGTAAATACAATTTTCAAATTTAGAATCATCATCATCAACTTAAGAGCTGTTACTCTTCTTGGTGTAACAAACTGTTGAATTGAATAACCAAAATTCGAATAATTTAATATAATGTATGTTGTGATTTCAGGCAGAGCGTGAAGGCCGTAACCCTGACCGCCCGCCGCCGGCGGCCACCGTGCTGGCCGGACTGCAGGGCACCATTGATCCAGACGAGGACTCCAGCAGGAAGAGAGTCACCAGGATATCTAGTCCGGAGCGATGGGAGATTAAACAGGTATGTCAACTAATACTTCTATCCTTACACAATATTTTTTAAGTGTAGTTAAGATTTTCATTGTAACTACTTATTTAAAAAATAAATTCAATAATTATCTTGTTACTTGTGATCAATACTTACTAAATTACAGTTAATTTTCATGTTTTATAGTTGTTTATTAATTCTCGTATTCTTGCACTTCACAGATGATATCATCCGGTGTCATAGACAAGAGTGAGTTACCAGACTTTGATGAAGAGACAGGACTCCTGCCCAAAGACGAAGACGGTGAGGCTGACATTGAGATCGAACTGGTTGAGGACGAGCCTCCCTTCCTCCAGGGTCACGGGCGGGCGCTCCACGACCTGTCTCCAGTCAGGATAGTCAAGAACCCGGACGGATCTCTCGCTCAAGCCGCCATGATGCAGTCTGCTTTAGCCAAGGAGCGCAGAGAACAAAAGATGATACAACGCGAGCAAGAGATGGAGAGTCTTCCAACTGGCCTTAACAAGAACTGGATAGATCCACTCCCGGAGACCGACGGCAGAGCGTTAGCCGCCAACGTGAGGGGAACAGGGATAGCGCCACAGGACTTGCCGGAGTGGAAGAAACACGTGATCGGAGGGAAGAAGTCGTCTTTCGGGAAGAAGACGAACCTGTCGCTGTTGGAACAGAGGCAATCACTACCCATCTATAAACTTAGGGATGAGTTGACTAAGGTATGATTACTGTTACACATACCACTCGAAACTTTTGTTATTATTCTTAAAATAAATTGTTGATATTTACAAGTATGTTGTGTATGTTTCCAGGCGGTATCCGACAACCAGATCCTGATCGTGATCGGCGAGACTGGTTCCGGTAAGACGACACAGATCACGCAGTACCTGTGCGAGGGCGGCGTGGCGGCGCGCGGGAAGGTGGCGTGCACGCAGCCGCGCCGGGTCGCCGCCATGTCCGTCGCCAAGCGCGTGGCCGAGGAGTACGGCTGTCGGCTCGGCCAGGAGGTGGGCTACACTATACGGTTCGAGGACTGCACCAGCCCAGAAACCGTCATCAAGTAAATATTCACTTTCCTATTGTATTTATTTCATTTTTGCCATTAATTTTAACAATGATTAACCCAAATAATGCGTTGTTTCAGATACATGACAGACGGTATGTTGCTCCGCGAGTGCCTGATGGATCTGGACCTGAAGTCGTACTCCGTGATCATGTTGGACGAGGCCCACGAGCGCACCATCCACACCGACGTGCTCTTCGGCCTGCTCAAACAAGCCGTGCAGAAACGACCCGAACTCAAACTCATCGTCACCTCCGCTACTTTAGACGCCGTCAAGTTCTCACAATACTTCTTCGAAGCCCCAATCTTCACGATACCGGGACGTACGTTCCCAGTGGAAGTGTTGTACACGAAGGAACCGGAGACGGATTACTTGGACGCGTCGTTGATAACGGTGATGCAGATACATCTGCGGGAGCCGCCCGGAGATATACTGTTGTTCTTGACTGGTCAGGAGGAGATCGACACGGCTTGCGAGATACTATACGAGAGGATGAAGTCGCTGGGACCTGACGTGCCTGAGCTGATCATCTTACCAGTATACTCGGCCCTGCCTTCCGAGATGCAAACCAGGATATTTGAACCAGCGCCACCCGGCTCACGGAAGGTCGTCATAGCGACCAACATCGCGGAGACATCGCTCACCATCGACGGCATTTACTACGTGGTCGACCCCGGGTTCGTGAAGCAGAAGGTGTATAACTCGAAGACTGGTATGGATTCGCTTGTGGTCACTCCTATTTCACAGGTATGTGGACGATATCAGTTATACATTCTATCCAGTATATGGTTAGCTTTACCAATATAAGTATTATTAATACCGTTGTCGTCGTGCAGGCGGCGGCGAAGCAGCGCGCAGGCCGCGCGGGACGCACGGGCCCGGGCAAGTGCTACCGGCTGTACACGGAGCGCGCGTACCGCGACGAGATGCTGCCGACGCCGGTGCCCGAGATCCAGCGCACCAACCTGGCCACCACCGTGCTGCAGCTCAAGACCATGGGCATCAACGACCTGCTGCACTTCGACTTCATGGACGCGCCGCCCGTCGAGTCGCTCATCATGGCGCTCGAGCAGCTGCACTCGCTCTCCGCGCTCGACGCAGAGGGACTGCTCACCCGGCTCGGCCGACGGGTAATTATACACTACCATAATGGAGGCCATGCACGTTTGCGCGATGATTTTGACCTTGTATGCATAACTGACAGGCAAACTATAGCCTATATGTGATAAAATCGTACGGTTATAGCAAAATCAAAATAGTAAATACTCTATGCCGCTCTCTTACGATTTAGCGTGTACATACGTAAACCCTAACGTGTATGGCCTCTATAATGCACATTATACTAAAACTCTCATTTCTACTTGTAACACTAACAAAAAAATTATAAAATTCCAGATGGCAGAATTCCCGCTCGAACCCAACCTATCGAAGATCCTGATCATGTCAGTAGCTCTACAATGTTCAGACGAAATCCTGACTATAGTATCAATGCTGAGCGTTCAAAACGTGTTCTATCGCCCTAAAGACAAGCAAGCACTGGCTGACCAGAAGAAAGCGAAGTTCAACCAACCTGAAGGAGATCATTTGACATTACTAGCTGTCTATAACAGCTGGAGGAACAATAAGTTCTCAAACGCGTGGTGTTACGAGAATTTCGTGCAGATCAGGACTTTGAAACGGGCGCAGGATGTCAGGAAACAGTTGCTTGGGATTATGGATAGGTATGTTTTTCAGTGGATTCAATTCTAAGTCTGAGGTTTTGTGGGCGAGCTAGTTATTTAGCGGTGTTTGCAGGCCATATTTTGTCGCAATTCTGCCAATGAAACATTTCTTTTAAATTTATTTATCAGGTCAAACAATTACATAAAAAAACATAGGTCTACTTAACATCTAAAAATCACGGAGGTTTGAGTTGATTGAATATTGAATATATAGTTACCAATAATAAAACCACATTACCCTATACCTAATATCACAATTTTCTTTTCACAGACACAAACTAGACGTGGTATCAGCGGGTAAGAACACGGTCCGTATCCAGAAGACCATCTGTTCCGGGTTCTTCCGTAACGCGGCGAAGAAGGACCCTCAGGAGGGGTACCGCACGCTGGTAGACAGCCAGGTCGTGTACATACACCCGTCTAGTGCGCTCTTCAATAGGCAGCCCGAGTGGTAAGTTGATTTTAGCATGTTATTGATCCTTTGAATAACACGAACAGTGATGTAAACATGAAAATTAAACTAACGGATTTTTGTCGATATTATACATGTTATTGTAGAGTAATTTTTGGATCAATATTTCGTATATTGCAGTAACTGTGCAAAAGTTTTGTTCCATAATGGTGGTCACCATGCCGGACTGCCATCCGTAAGGTTGCGGGTTCGATTCCCGTGCGGGGTGAATATTTGTGTGAACCACAAATGTTTGTCTCGGTCTGGGTGTGTGTGTGAATGAGTGTGTGCGTAGTTTCTGGTACCCTAGATACAAGCTCCAAGCTTAGTTAGGGGTCAGTTACTATAATGAGATGATGTAGTGAATGATTATGTTATGTTATGTTATAATATTTTGCTTTTTTGTTCAATTTTTTCAGAAACACAAGTTTCTAATAAGAAATCCCCGTGCGATTCGCAGTTTCCAACTTGCCCATAATCGTGGAATAGATTTTTGTTTTAAATATTTCTGAACTACTTACTAACGAATTATGTTTTTGTTATTCCAGGGTCATATACCACGAGCTGGTACAGACGACAAAGGAGTACATGCGTGAAGTGACCACAATAGACCCCAAATGGCTCGTCGAGTTCGCCCCGGCTTTCTTCAAGTTCTCCGACCCTACCAAACTATCCAAGTTCAAGAAGAACCAACGATTGGAACCTCTCTACAACAAATACGAAGAGCCCAACGCTTGGAGAATATCGAGAGTTCGTAGAAGAAGAAATTAAACAAATCAAAATATATGTTGACTTGAATAAATAAGTTAAATGATGTCTAATGTAATCTGTGTTTTATTAAAGGTGTGTGAGATTGGCTAATAAACAACAGTTGGTATCGTAGAAAAAAAGTAGGTATTTTTTCATCAAGTATAAATATTTATAAAAAGACACCCTGGAACTCCTGGAAGTGCATATAGTTTTGCTGGACTGAATGAATGAACTGAAATCCTGAATATGTGAAAAATCCTGTGGACTAAAATCCTACATTTGACAACTACTTGTGACTGTCATAATCATAACAATCTGTCATTCAATTGTCAAATTAATATTTTCGTTTTCCTGTGCAATTTCCTGTTTATTTATTTTTGGGAAAAATCTGAAATTGTTATTTTATTTGTCGAAAATGAAATAAATAGCTGTAAAATAATATAAATTAAAAAAATACCTAGAAAGTTTTAAATTAGATATGGATTTCCTATCCGAAGTAGTTGGGGAGACCATAATCCTTGGGATAGATTCGCTTATCCTGGGATTCTGTATGAGACAACTTAGCAAGTGTAAGCACATATTGAATGCACTACAGGTAAACCCTTTTCTTATTAAAATTACCTTAAAGTATTGCAGTAATAACAACTCAAAATATCTAATTTAGAGGTTAGATCTATCATTCAATTAATATTCCTTAAAGTAAAGTAAAAATCATTTATTGCTACATAAAAAAACAAACACACAATTAACCTTATTACATAAGTACTTACTTTCGCAGTTCCATACAATATAACAATAAGTTTATGATATGTATACACTTCTATAAGATGAAACATCGATAAGATAGCTTTTCATAAATAAATAAAAATTGCAAAACATAATAAAAATAATAGATTAAACTTTAATTTTATTATATTTTAGACAGCACCAGTATTGGACATAGACACATCCCTCCAGAAGGAGATCAACAAGTATTCCAATGACACTATTCCATATGTGGTGATCAGAGGACTGGTCAAACCCCTCGGCAACCCCATCACTAGCAATTACAATAACACAGTCACTGGTGTTATTCAGAGGTATTTATATAACTAGGTAAATATTTAAATAGTTTAAGATATATAAATGAACTGTGGAAGCAACTAAGTTATACTATGAACAATTTCCTATTACATAAAAAAGTAAGTTATTATTATCTTATAAACTATATGGAACCACTATTTTATTAATATTAACATCAACATATTCAAAGTAATTCAAGTGAAAAATATTGAATAATATCATGTTTTAAAAACAGCTCTTAATTTTATTAAGATAAGATCTTATAATAATACCTTGCAATAAAAAATGACAAGATTTAAATTATATTAAGTGCACAAACACATAAAGATTGATTTATTATTTAATATAAATTCATGCAAAAATAATATGATTATGGCAGTGAACATTTCTTTAGCCATATTGAGATTTTTAGTAATAGAAAATCTTATGGTCACTTACATATTTTAAAAAAAACTATTTTCACTTGTTGGCACAATGGCTTCTGTTTTTATATGTATAATGCTGACTTTCACATTAATGTTCAGTATGTGTGTTAATTTACTGTAAGTATATTAAATCCAAATAATGAACCATGACAAGACAGATTTTATAAATTGTCTATTTTTTTTGTCAACCTATAGTGTCCCACTGCTGGGCAAAGGTCTCCAAACATCTCCAACCATCCCTATCCTTTGCAGAGTCCCACCAGCTACAAAAAAAAATGGTCCATTATCAGATTATCACTTAAATAATAACCACTATCCAACAACATAATTATAATATTATGTATACTATAGGTATAATAGATTCTCTAATAGATATGCCTAACCTTGACTCTTGATCACTAAAACTAAAGATATCCTTATATATAAGATCATGTAACCTATTTCTTAATAACCAGTTATTTATCTCAACAACCTCACTAACATAATTTGTTTTTTTTTTCTATTTTAGGAGTATCTGATATTTCGTAATACAAAATAATAATGTTTTTTGTTACACTTTCATATCCTAACTAGCAGGTAGTTAGGAATGAAAGTGTAACAAAAAAAGTTTACCTAAATCATCAAATAAAGCTGTATCCTCTGTAGTCTGCACCACTGACAACACTACATTGTGAGGGCTCAGGGGTATATCATATAGAAAAGAACTCGGATACTTATCACCAGTCTATATTAGGCAGGAGGTGGCATCTTTTACATTTCTGGCTCCTATTAAACATTATGTATTTTTCCAATAGATTAGGCTTTCATCGTTGCATAATTTACGGGTTTTAACCGGAACATCGTTAAAACCTGTAAATTAACTCGTCGAAACATCGAGGTTAATAATAATAATGAATTCCGATCGCGGAAGTTTAAAAAGTAGATTAGGCTTGGTAATAAGAGTCTGGACTCTGGACTTTAGTAATCTGAGATTTTGTTTATTATGTATTAACAAAGAGTAAAGATTTAATTGTTTGTTTGTATTGAAAATGCTTTGAAACTACTAGTATTTTATAAACTCGTTTTTTAGACTAACAATAAAAGAGCATGTGATAGCGCGGACGTCGGCCGGGTTCTGGTCGGACCAGACGCGCACTATACACGAGGTGTGCAACTCGACGCCGTTCGTCCTCACCAACGGGAAACACAGCATCGAGGTGGTTGATGCGCTCGCCGCTGAGCTGTTAGGTGAGTGATATTATTGAAATAAATGTTTTGTGTGCAATCCTTGAACTAAACATAGGTATAGGTAGCATAACATCGACAATAATTATGGTTAGTATTGCCCTCGGAATTCTAACCGAAAAATATCGCAACCCGCACAAAATCAGTGAGATCGAATTGCCGAAAACTCTCCGCTCAGGAGTATACATATAAATACATACTTACATATTATTTGAATAAAAAAAGTTCAACTAATTTCGATTATCTTGCCACAGATATGGACGTAATCTCCGATAAATTCGAGCCGATGTCCCCCGGAGTGATCGATCACGTTTGGGGCTTCTTCTCCGGCGTCCGCCAGCGAGGGCTACAGACGATGGAGGAGATGCTTCGAGATGGTTCCTACATAACGGCCATAGGGGAGCTCAGTCGCAGTAACACGGGCGCGCTGAAGATACAACCGCCGAGAGATGGATTGCCGCTGTATCTGACTACGGCAACCAAGTCCAGTCTGTTGAAGAGGCTTACTAGTTCTAGAGATTTTTTAAGGTAAGCTTTAATCGGTGGTGTATTTTTTGGGTGGCAGAAGTTTCCTTTACTTCGGCCACCCGAAAATTGCGTAAGTTTCCAAATCCTGTTCTAATTAATAATTCAGTATTATTTGGTACCAATGACAACCGATTTTGAAAATATAGAAATAAATAAAGAAAAATAATTTCTCGATTATTTAAGCTATAATTTATCAAAATTTCTAGTTAATAATACTCGTAAATTGACTTCTTGACCCATGCATTTGTAGGTACTTACATATATGTAATTTAAATATTCGCCAAGCAACTTCGTCATTATTAATTTATTATTCGATCGCATTAATTTAAACTATCGTCATTGTCGCAATATTCGAATGTCAGTGTCGAGGAGTACACGTGTTCATTTGAGAGCTCAGAATTTGCTCAATAGTTATTTAAAATGTATAGTTTAAAAATGTATCGCTATAGTTGAAAGTTGTATGTAAGAAATTGACCTTATAAATTCTAATGCCAATCGCAAGTGCTCGGTACATTACTAAATAAGTGATGAATTTCGGCTTGTTTTTAAACAGTCATGTTTGTGACGATTGTGTGAGTTTATATTTATTTATTTACTACTTGACTTCCAGTCTACTTTTGATATTTTAAATCACAAAGTAGTAATTCCGGTAAACAAAATAAATTTTGACTGAAGGTAATTCAATTTTGTGTAGGTCAAACTAATTAACATTAATTTGTATTAATTTGTTTGCGATTGTCGTAATTGCTTATTCGGTTGTATTTTCAATTGCTTCCGAGTTTGTTTTAATATGAACTCTGCGCAAACCCTCTTCAACTCATTTGTAAACTATCTGCTCCAAACATCTTCAAATGTTTGTAATAAAACCAAAACGTTTGCGCTGGATCTGGAAGCTTCCATCACGTACATTCCGTGGCGTGTATGCACTCCTGTGCGTGTGTCGCAGGTTCATGCTGGTGGTGTTCGGCACGCTGGCGGCGGCGGCGTCGTGCCGCGTGGTGTACAAGCTGGTGCGGCGGCGGCGGCGGCGCGCGCTGGAGGACTCGCTGAAGAAGCAGCTGGCGGCCGGACGCCGCGAGCGCCGCGCCACCGCGCGCGACAAGCACCTCACCGACCTGCAGCTCTGTGTCGTCTGCACTGAGAACCCCAAGGAGGTAATGGCGACCCGCCTCTACTTCATACTGGTCCAATTTACCCGCCAAGGATGTAATAGCGACCAAGTGACAAGTTTAAAACTCAACTTGCCAAGTTCTACTTCTAAACAGCCAAGTTCAACACATCTCAATTTTATGAACAGCCAAGTGCAACTCACAAGTTGTTAAGTTCCACTTCTAAACAGCCAAGTTCATCTTCTAAACTGCCAAGTTCAACTCCCAGGTTGTCAAGTTCAATACTCAAGTTACCAATATCAATTTCCAAGTTGCCAATATCAATTTCCAAGTTGCCAAATTCTACGTCCAAACTACCAAGTTGTTTTTACACAAGTCCATATCGAATAACGAATTAGTAACGCCTCTGCATCAGATCAAAATAAGTTTTATTATCAACCTCACAATTCTAAATGATAAGTAAAAAAATTACAGACCGTAGTTTCTGATACCCTAGATAGATATAAGTTTCGAACTTAGTTAAGGGGTCAGTAACTACATTTAGATGATGTAGTGAATGAATGTTATTACTATTTCAGATAATCCTGCTCCCGTGCGGACACGTGTGTCTCTGTGAGGACTGTTCGGACAACATCGCCGACTTCTGCCCGGTGTGCCGCGAGCGGATACAGTCGCGAGCGCCAGCATTCATCACCTAGTGCCTTACAGTGGAATGTAGTCCTAAACGAGATTTACGTAAAGTCCAATTTCGCGTGTCAATTAGAACGCCTAACTTGTTATAGCAAGTTCTAGAATAATTCGTATACGAGTACATATTTCGTGAGCCGCAATAGTTTAAAAAGTTGTTTATCTAGCTAGATTCTAGAGTTTATAAATAAAGTTTAGGTTTAATTTTAGTGACATTTTCGTTAAAAAGTAATATATTTTGTAGGAACTAATCCGCTTTTCAACCAAATATACTATGGCTTTTAATTTTATAGTTTTAATAGTGATTTAATTAATGAATATTAACTATGAAAAGCTGTTTTATTTGAGTACAATAATGTTTGATTCAACGATATAGTGCGATTTAAAAAAATCTGTATAGATAGTTGTAAAAGTGTTGTAATTTTGATATAAAATGTTAGTAAAAAATAAAAATTGTTGGGTTTTGTTTGTTGTAAAATGTTTAATGTGTTTTTAAATAGATAACTTCCAACGTAACATTGTTTGCCTCGTCTGTGTAGGGATTAACAAAATGGAGTACAATACATTAAATGTAAATAAATACTTGCACAGAATATTTGTATTTTAATTTAATGATTATTGAAATTAATAAAGCTGTTATCTGATAACATGATTATAATTAAAATTCTACATGATAGTAGTTTTTATGCTTAAAACTTTTTTTAGAGGTTTAGGATTAGACCATTAGTTCCAATTTTCTAAATGGATCTTCTCTGAATTTTAACCAGATCTTGCAAGTACCTTTTAACAAAATTCAATTTCTTATTTACTTTTTAAGTAACTCAATGCATCAGATTCCCCAAGAGCCAAGCTCATAAGCTAATGAAGAAATTAATGTGATTTGTACATAATATTAATCTTATATCTAGTACTAGCAGCGGCCCGCGGTTTCACCCGCGTAGTACCCGTTCCCGTGGGAATTTCGGGATAAAAAGTATCCTATGTTCTTTCCCGGACCATAAGCTACCCCTGTACCAAATTTCAAGTCAATCGGTCCAGTAGTTTAGCCGTGAAAAGGTAACAGACAGACAGACAGACAGACAGACAGAGTTACTTTCGCATTTATAATATTAGTTAGGATTAGGATTACCTATATTCACAAGAAAAATAAATACTAAATTAACTTCCAACTGACTCTAATGTCAGAAACCTATACTCATAGCACCAATCTGACCACAAGTCCCGGAACACGTGTCATCATCTCCGTTAAATATATCCACTTCATCGTCAGAAGCTTTATCATCTGTAGATTCTTTGTTTGTTCCATTTTCCAACCCATATTGCTCTAATAAACTATTAATTTTCGAGTTATCCACTTTCTTTTCAGTATCACATCTGCCCGAACAACAATTTTTACCATTACACTGTTTCTCTTTTTTGCCATTCAATTTTGAACCTTGCTTGTTCGGAATAGAGTCGTCTAATATTTGTATAGCTTCTTCTAGATTATTCTTTTGTTTCAAATTGTATTCGTCAAGCATTCGTTTCGCTTTGGATGTTTTCCCGATGCCTAGTTTAGGTAGTCCCTTGTTGAGGCCCTCGAGGAGAACACAAGCTTTGCAGACCTCTTGTGACGATACAAACTTGCATCTGATACATATCCGTTGAGTGGGAAGACTCACTTCTTCTTTTATTGACATTGTTTCACCTGAAATAAAATAGGTTTCTTTAAGCTGGATGTTGAATATTAGGTGAGAAAAATCTTGAATATTTGGTTATTTATCTAACAAAAGGTAATTTCAGGTCTATAATTATATTTAATTTTTTTTATTAATAAATTATTCTTATAATAAAAATTACACATCATATATTATTTGTAAATGTTCCCACAAGTGAGCCTTGAATACAAGAAACATAATATTTTTTTTATAAATAACATCATTGTATAAAAACCTACCAGAATAAATTATATCCATGATACAGCTAGGCCTGATCTTCTCCATGTCCTTGAGCAGTGCCCGAGCATGGCCCCTGTATGCGTTGGGAGCGAACACACACTCAGTTGAGAAGTACACCAACTTCTTGTAATGGGCGTACATTACTATCTCCTTCTCGTAGGTGTATTTTAGAGGTTTCACTCGAGGTATTGAGCCTTCACTACCCTGAAACAGAATTTCCAAATATGATGTATGTTGGCAAAAAATACAGTAAAAAAAAATATCTAAAATAATTAAATAAAAACATCTTTTCAATAAATAATAACATTTTTGTATATTTTTGTTATAATTAAAGAATTTTCAAAATTCATAAAGTAGCTTTGAAATTGTAATCTCTTCCCATCTACACATTTTGAGGATCTCTTACAAATTGATATGTATAATAAAATCTTATATTTTATGAAAGTAGAGTTTATGAGATAGAAAGTATAGATTCTCAAAGTAATCTTACTGTAGATATAGCGGTACACCTCTTCAGCCTGGCCACATCACCTCTCAACACATTCATGAGCACTGTCTCGGCGATATCATCAGCATTGTGTCCCGTCGCTATACACTTCACACCCAACATGGCCGCACCCCTATCCAACGCTTGACGCCTGAACACTCCACAGAACGTACAATTATTCTTCCTACCAATCTGTGCTACAATCTCGTCCATAGTCCAACCGTACAAGTCTTTGTATGATAGTATTTTCAAAGGCATTTTGTAGTCATCGCGATTTTGCTTCACAGTTTCTAAACTATCATCTCTGTAGCCTGTTATGCCTTCATCTATTGATAGTAATACTAAGTCTAAGCCATAATCGTATTGTTCGTTTAGTGTTTTCAAAACGTGAGCGAGGACTGTGGAATCTTTGCCGCCAGAGGCAGCTACGGCTACAGAGTCACCTCTGTTGAATAGCTCTCCTTTTGTGATGGTGTAGTGGATTTCTGTCTCAAAAGCATTGTAGAAACATTCTTTGCATAACGTGTCTCCAGTTTTAGGACGCTGTAATTATAGAGATATTAAGAAAATGTTACGTATAGAAAATAATGTCGATGTGGTGTATATGTAAGTAACTTAGAAACATGTGAATTTACCTTTAAAACGGCATTTTTGCCACATCCCGTTCTACAGGGAACAGGCATTTTAATTATTAATTACTCTACAGTTTATTCTTAAAAATCAATAATGAATAAACAATATTTTAAAAAACAAAACAATAAGCTGTTTTGTGTATTTTGAGGTTATGATATGACTGGACTGAGCGAACGTACGTGACATATCATATGTGAAAATGACACGTGACATATAGCAGGCCATGACCATGACTGACGCAACGCAAAAGTTGACAGTGCCACAGATTGAATTTGAATTGAGACAAAGGCTCGGTCATTGTCGAATGTCGATGTCGATCTTCGGTGTTTTTTTCTGTCTAATTTTTGGCAAGTCAACTGTTGGTTTGGCTGGTTGGTGGAAGTTTTTTCCTTTCGTTTCTATAAAAATCGTCTATTTTCTTAATTATTTGAGAAACAAATAGTAAAACAATAGTAAATGAAAATGTGAAACAAGATGTTTATTTCATGTTCTACTTTCGAAGGGTTTGTAACGGGATGATGATAGTTGGTCTCTCTCACTGGACAGTGCTGTGTTTTGTTGATGTGTCTAATCAAGTTTTGCGAGTTGTTTGTGGAGAGTTAGCACCAAGTATTTACATTATTTAATGATTTCAAAATGCACGAGCTTTTGAAACACGTTCTAAACGAGAGAGATTTGACTCGTGCCGGCGATATCTTTGCGATACCCGACTCAGAAATTGTGGATGACCTCAATGAAGTGGTAAGCAAATACTTCAAATAAATATTTAATATTCATTCGGTACATTAAGAAGATCTATAATAATTTACATATTTGAGTAGACTGCCCTGCTTCCACTGTATATGCTAGATTAGACTTTAAAACTGCAACTAGCCAATTATTATCTCATTCATATTATGATATCTTTTAATTTTTAGATCTACAATGCAGATTTTAATTAATGAAATATGTTTAAATTTAATTCAAGTAAATTCTTTTAAAATTAAGTAAATAATGTTAGGAGCAATGACCTGTTCATATAGCTTCTAGTTTCGGCTCAATAAAAATAGAATTATTATATGAATAAATTATATGGTCAAGTGGCAAGATGCAAGACGATGTATAAATAAAATTTAAATTCAAATTGTATTTTTTTAGTTAAATTTTTCAGTATTTAAAAAAAGTATATTAGAAACACAGATAAGAACACATTTAAAATAAAAAAAATAAAAAATGTTTGTTTCATAAAAGAGGTTTATCAAGACCACTCCCTCATAATGTTGGGTGGTCATTATATTAACATGTGTTCTTGACATTATCTCTCGATACAACCCGTTTTGTGCATACAGATTAGATTGTTTATCAGAAATGTGTGTGTGAGGCGTGTTTGATATTACATTCATAATATTAGTGTTAGATAACATCTAAATCTACCTTATAATTTGAATAGTTTTTAATATACTATAATTTATAATATCTTAAATCATATTAATTTATTATTACAGCTAAAACAAATCACAGACATATCCTCCCGACCGGACTACTCGCGGAACGACAGAGACCAAGCGCTGATAGAAATATGTGTAACTCGAGTCACATCATGTATCAAAGAGACAGGAACTCTAGAGAAGTACTGCGGGACCCTAGTGGCATTGTTAGAGTCCTGTCTGCATCACAACTTGATGCCCATAGGACACTTGAGAGATGATGACCCACCTCATGCGAAGATAGCCTCGGATATTATTGCTTGTATTGTTTTGGTGAGTTTGTAGTCTTTTTTAATGATAAGATAATATTGAAATATACTTTTAAAACATATTATTACATGTTTTATACACAGAAATATAACATGTGGAGAGTGGTAAGCTCACTTTAGGCCTACCCTCTTCTTTTAGCTAGGTATTGCTCACATTTATTTATTATATCACTCTGTCTACAAGGCCTTATTTTAATAAAGTCCATTTACAATTACACTCAATAATATTACGACGCCAAAATTCTTCCGAAAACCGGCAAGAAACCAATGTTATTTTCATAATATCATACAACAAATTTCAGGTATCATTTCCCCTTCAATCGGAGAAAGAGAACTACGGCAATAAGAATGTGATGGAGTTGTTTCTACCGATCGCCGTCCAGTTTCTACACAAAGGCAACAGAGAGATATCACGGCATATGGCGCGGTACCTATCTCTGGCGGCTATACATCATGCAGTGCTGCTCAAACCTCATGTACAGACGATTATGGACTCTATTATGTCTGGTTAGTAGTGTTATTGTTGATTGATGTAAGAAAAGGTTTTGATTGGCAATGTTAACATTTAGAATTACGCCCCTAATAAGTTAGGTCTGATAAATAGTGACCTACAGCTGTCTTTAATGTCTTCAACACATATGTATACTTTAGTTCATTTCTTGTCACTTCTTTTAGCTTTCTGCATTTACAAGTATGTCCAATGCCCATGTTTATAGTAACTTTTCTAACAACCTTTATTTCCTCTATATACTGAGAAGCGCAAATCAGTATGAATCTAATTACAACATCTACAATCACTTCCAGGCAACTACCCTCTATGTCGAATACTAACGAACCTATACGAAGTATCCCCGGAGCCTCTCGAAGGTCACGCCACAGCGCTCGTCTCCCTCCTGCCTCACGCCGAACAAGTCGAGAAGAACTCCCTGTTCGCTCTCCTCGATCAGATAGCGGCGAGGAAACCAGAGGCGTTAAAGAATTGTGTGCCGCAGTTATTGTCGTACTTGTGTCCGGGAAACACTCCGCAGAACGATCCGGGGTGCATGTGCTTGGATATATTGCAGGTATGTTAATGAATGTACTGAGGTATTGTATATAGCTGCGCCGCGTGACTTGTCGTATGCCACCAAATTTGGCAGCATGCAGCTTGAGTCATTTGCAACCTCGTGAGCCTAATTACGAAGACGGTTGATTTTCGTCTCGTGGCAATAGTAATGCGGCTTTAGTCACACGTATAAACATCACATAAATTAATACAACTTTTAATACATTGTCTGTCAAGTTAATTTGTTGAATGAATGTGTCATATTATTTTAATTGAATGTATCATCCAGGTGGTGAGCTCCGTGAGCCGGCGGCGGCCGAGCGCGGTGTGCGAGGTGTGCGCGGTGATGCGGCGCGCCGGCGCCGCGCCGCACGCCACGCCGCCCGCGCTCGCGCTCGTCGCGGACATACTCACACACTACGGGCAGACCAGCAAGGTTAGCGCTGCCAAGTGTTCTAGGAGGCTATATCATTACTACTGGTCGCAGATCACTTTAGTAATCAACCAAATTCTATATTCAAATACAGTTTTCTCCTCCTTCTTCTATCTGATGGACCAAACGCATAAGTGAATATTACATAAAGAACTTTAAACTTTCTCATTTAGAATTAAAATTCCGCTGTATCTCAAATAATGTTGTATGTTCCAGGAGGCAGCCCAAGAGGCGCTGGAGGTGGTGGTGTTCCTGTCGCGCGGCGGCGCGGGGGGCGGAGCGCTACTCCGCGCGGCCACAGCGCTGTGCAGCGCCCGCCCTGCGCTATTTACTGATGGGCTGTTGGCTGCACTCAGGGAACATAACGGGTACTTACTAAATTAATTCTACTAGGTTGTGAGAATAGATGAATAGTAATCTTTCACATATAAACTATTGAAAGATATAGTATAGAGTTCTGTTTATCCCAAAATTGCTACGGAGAAAGTCGAAAAACGGAATCACGCGGGCACTGTTACTGCTAGTCAGTCATATAATTGAGAAGGATACATTAGATATATCCAATTATAAGAATTACAAAACCCAATCATTAATCAACAGCGGCCGACCAAAATCAGCCATATCACACGGCGAAGTAAACCGAACATCAGGCGGAGTTACGATAGTTAAACTTGGCGGTCAGAACAACTCTACTACGCCTGCCCCCACCACTACTGTGACGTCGACGTCTGTGACATCATCCGTCGTGACGTCAGGGGTGGTGACGTCAGCGGGCGTGACGTCGAGCGTGGTGACGTCAGGCGGGTACACGCGGCGCGCGAAGCTTGGAGACTCCCGCAGTACGGGAAGGTTACATCCCGGGCCTAACTCGCATCGGAGTATGACTAGGCTTAACGTCGCAGGTAATACTTATTAATTGACGTATATTACTTCTACATTGCTAGCTTGCTAGATGCGTTTGATATCCACCCATCATATGATATATCAACCAATTCAAATACATCCATAGAAACAGCATAGCTCTGGTGGAAAGGTACCCCTAATGTCATAAATCAAGAATATCATAAGTTTTTACCTTGTTGTTAAATTTGATTTATCCAGGTGGGTCAGTGGGTGGTCTCCATAAAAGCATGACAAGATTATCGTCTTCTCAACAAATAAATAACTCTCAACCAAACAACAACAGTACCAGTAATACAAGTAAGATCATATTTAATTCATCATCTAATAATAATAATATATGTTTAAGAAAAATAATGGAATTCATGATTTTTTTTCTAGCGGCGAATGGGAAGCAAACGAACACTAACGCGGCAAGCGGCGTGACAGTGACCTCAGTGGGACGGACGGGACGGACAACCAGGAACCATCATCATAATATACTCATACTGCCATCTAATACACCAGTAAGAAAGTCTTATTCATATACGTATAGTAATCATGTTATCTTTGATAATAGAAAGTTCTATAAATTGCTAAAATTGTTTCAGAATTCAAACCAAACAAACGCCTCAGTGTCTGGCCCGTCACAATCAATATCAGTGAACCCTCTACCCGCGGGCAAATCGTCCGAAGCGCTAGGGCACGTGTCAGTGGTGACGTCACCGGCTGCACCTGTCACGTCGACTCCGTCCAATGACGTGACGGTGACGTCACGGCGCAACAACACCAGCGTGACGGTGATTGGGCCCGACGCCGCGCACCGCATCAGCGTGTTCGAGCCCTACCCCATGAGGGACACCGTGCAGCACTTCTGTGAGAAACATCTCGACAAGATCAAGGCGTATATGGACAACGTGTCGCTGAGACTGCCGCCGCCAGCCAAGTGTACTATCGAAGGTCAGTCGAGTTTTATGTAGTATTTTGTTGCTGTATAAGTGAGATCAGTGAAGATGACTGTGATCAGTCGTATTACATCGTCGTCGTGGTGCGTGTTTGCGTCCGTGGGTGCGAGAGAGGTTGTCAGACGTTGTGTGTGCGCAGAGCGGCGGTCGAAGAAGGCGGCGCGGCTGTCGTTCGGGTGCGGGCGGCGCGGCGCGCACTGCCTGTTCGTGGCGGGCGCGTGGTCGCTGCGCACGCGCTGGCCGCGCGTGTGGATCCACCTCATGTTCCTGGCGCTGCAGGCGCGCCACGCCGCCGCGCTGTCGTCCAGGGACCCCACCGTGGCCAGCCTCAAGCACTGCTGGGACATCCTCAAGTGCGAGAACAAGACCTTCCTCACGCTCGTCACCAGCGCCTTCCCCGGCCTCAAGGAGCAGGAGCTGCTGCTGAACGAGCTGCGCTCGGCGGGCTTCTTCGACGTGTTCGAGGTGTCCGGCGGCGGCGAGCGCGTGTCGTGGGGCTGCTTCCTGTGCACGCAACCGGAGCGCGCGCTCGGCTTCCTCAGCGACTCGCAGCCCGTCATCGAGGGCCAGCTCAAGGAGAAGAAGGGCCGCTGGCGCCTGTTCCGCCGCTGGCGCACGCGCTACTTCACGCTCTCCGGGGCGCATCTCTCCTGCAAGGGATCGGTACGTATCTACTGGTTTGTGACCTGTGTTATGGTTTGTTTTGTTTGTCTATTTATACCAAAAAATAAGAAAAAGTGGCCTATGGAAATTCAAATCTGGTTGAACTGGAAACCAAGCCCAATTAGATAGGATCAAGATTTAGAAGGAATGTTGAGCAGACTTTTTTTTTTGTTGAATTAAATTGTGTCTAAAATTATAAAATATTTTCCTCCAGAGTGGCGGCGAAAGTATAGACATCAATCAGATACGCTCAGTCAAGGTATCCCGCGGGGCTCGTAACATTCCGAAAGCTTTTGAGATCTTCACCGGAGACCAGACCCTCATCCTGAAGCCCAAAGACGGGAAGAACGCCGAGGAATGGGTACAATGTCTTAGTATAGCAGTGGCTCACTCACAGGCTCGAGATGTACCGGCTAAAGCTAACTCTTTGCCCGCGAGAGGACTCACACTTAAGAGCTTTTAAAAGGTAATATTTTTGACATTAATACGTCTTTGTTTGAGTAGCGAAAACGGTAGTTTTTGCCATTGTAATATGTACTTAATATCATAACAATACGTCTTATAATTGCTCAGCTCAGACTTAGTAATAAAAACACAGTTATACTGTATGTACAAGAAATAAAAATGAAGTTACAATAATGTATACGAAATGTATTGTTTGTTGCTTACAATTAATTTATAATTAGATGTTATTTTGTAAGTATTTAATAATGAACTTTATGTGTAAGTATATAAAGACTATTGTTGGAATAATGCGTCAATCAAAATTAGATGAAAGTATGTACAAAATAGAGGATTATAGTTGATTAACTAGGGGTTACTTGAAACTTAGTGCCTTTATTTAGGGCGGGCTTAATTGTAAAATGTTTATTACGGCGGTTATGTATAAAATAAAATAAAAATGTGTTCTTTATGTGTTCAAGTTATACAATTTAAAAATATAATGTTCAATAAACTAAATATAATCAAAGTTACAGTGCGTTGTATAGATGAACTATGAAGTGAACTTCTTAAGGTAAGTATAACTTATTTGGAACACATCATAATATTCAATTAAAGATGTACTCCTCGTTGCTTTACAATTTACACCGATCGTGGTCACGAGAAGACTGTCAGTCCGATCGGTGTAACCCGATCGAAACGTCGAGGTAAATAATATCGAAACGTTCGAGGTAAATAATAATTATGTTTTACGCGATTAAGACCTGTAAATTATGCAACGATGTATTCCGATCGCGAAAGTTTAAAAATGTACTCCGTCCGTGCCAAAAAAATAATGCATTTTAATGAGACTCAATTTATAACAATTGTAGACTTTCGTTAAACTTTGTTTATTAATATCGTGTAAAATATTAACAAATTAATTTTAAGGACAATTAAATACATTTTGTTTTAACGTTATGTTTGTATGTACATTGTATATTTTATTGGCTTAAAGTACAACGTTTTTGCCTTATAAAGTTTAGGTGTAAGTTTTTGAGTGTTTTTTTTTATATCCGTCCCATGTCTAGTGTTTTTGTTGATAAATTTTTTTTGTCCATTTTATAAGATTTTTGACAAATACTTTTTATTATTGTAGTTAATAAGCGTTTTATGTGTAGTTTTATATTAATTATTTCTATTAAGCAAATTCCATTCTGCCAAATATGTAATTTCATTTTTCATGTTCTAGTTCTCGTCAGATTTTCTAGTTATAAGCATTTATTTATCCGGCATAATACTCGTATAAGCGAATGTTGCCGATAATTACAAATATTTGCTTGTCAATTTAGTCCTTCAAGTTTCTGTGCTAATTTGAGTCTTATGGCATTGACTTAAAGTTGTATTTCACTTTGACTTGTACACAATTTGTTCAATATTTTTAATTTATTTATATAATTATTACACATAAGCATTAACATAGTTTTAATGAGATTCTTTATATAATGTTAAAGACTGATAGCTGGTCGGTGTGACACAAATTGAATAGAAATAAGTTGTTTGACGTGTACACAATTATTGAAAATGGCGAAATTTTATTTGTATATAGTTTGGAGAATATGTTCAAAATGTTATAACATATATTGTAATTTAAATATTTTTATTTGACTAGACATTTGTTCAGTTTAACTATTAAAACGCCATCTAGGGGTGAGTTTCAAGTGCAGAATATTATTATACTAGCGGCGCCCCGCGGTATCAACCGCGTAGTTCCCGTTCCCTTAGGAATATGGGGATAAAATTATGCTAAAAACCTTCTCACTGAATCACTCTATCTATTAAAACAACCTGCATCAAAATCTGTTGCGTAGTTTTAAAGATCTAAGCATACTTAGGGACAGAGAAAGCGACTTTGTTTTATACTATGTAGTGATTATGTAAAGTCAGTGTCAGATAAAAGGTAGCTTTGGTAATGGTATTGTCAACCAAAGGACGGTAACTTTTATCTGACGGTGACTGTACATCTCAAGAAAGTTGGCAAACATACATATTTGATACAAAAAATACAGATAGCTTCACGGTGCCAACTTTCAAGGAGACTACAATTTAGCTTATTTTTAATTGCATGGTTCTTAATGATTTGGCATTTAATTGTTGTGATTCAAAACGGACATTCCCATTGTAAAAATTGGTCTCATAATGGTTGTTTTACGAAGTTTTTTGGTACGAAATCGTTACTATGTGTTTTTGTCTTCATATTATAAGTCAAAGGGACTGTATAGTGCCACAATCATTTCTGTTCCGGTGACTACAATTGGAAGCTACTATTGTCATCTTGATTCTAATGTCATTTGTATACATTTTCATTACACTGACAATCAACTGACAACCAAAAGATGCGATTACAGCGACGCTGTCACCGGAACAGATATGTTTGTGGCACAATAATATAGGATTTTGAATGACATTAGTGGTATAATTATTTAATTGAAATATCTAACAAATGATACCAGCTCATGACAAGTCTTCCATTTAATTGTTGTTGTTGATATTAATCATTTATTGCCATTTTATTGCATTTTTAACTTTTTTGTACAAATAACTTAATTATAGGTTTTGGTCAATTTTCAAATAATATTATTACGCAATTTGAATTAACAAGCTTTTCAATTATAAGTGGGCAATACTTCTTATAATACAGTATTACCCCGGAGTTACGCGTTAGGTGGGACCGAGAGATACCGTAAGTCGAATTCGCGTAAGTCGGGGTTCAACCTCACGACAATTTTTATGGTCTTTTAACCATTAAAATGTACAGCCTACACAGTCATATACTGAATTTACACTGCATACGTAATATTATACGGAATTGGAATTGTTTTTCCACAAGAAACACGCTCGATTTTGTCACAAGTTGTCTAATAGAAAAACCGCGTATCTCCGAATTAGCGTAAGTCGGGGTATTACTGTACTATGTATTGTGTTTACTGTAAATGTTGGTGTTCATTACAAAACCAAATAATATAAGTGTTCAAATTATTTGTACTTACATACTTTGATCAGCTTGTATTCTGGACATGGTTTAAAAATACTTGTAACAAAATGCCTATCTTAATCCTGGATAGGAATGGATTAAAAACTTGTAAAAATAAATATTTTATTTAAAATAACGATGACTTAGTATGATGAGTGAGTTTGAGATATGTTATTCCGCTCCTGTACGGTCAGTGTCAAAAGTTTTTATTAACTATTCCAAATTATATATCTTTAAGGGCTGATTTTTCCATCGCCAGATAACTTTATTCGAGGAATAATTTTGTTTCTGTTATTTCATACAAAAAATTACAAGCGTCAATTTTATTCCTCTAATAAAAGTTATCTGGCGATGGAAAAATCAGTCATATATGTATTCTAGAAAAGTCAAATTGCTCTTTTGTTTTTGTATAAAAAATGTTATGGTTTATTTTCATTACTCTGTCGCATTAGGTAACCCAATATGTTATGATAGATGTATCTGTAATAAGCAAATATATTTTCCGTTACAATTAAAGACAGATTCAATTAAAGTAGAAAGGCATATAAAGGGTTGAATTATTACTTAATAATCGACTTTTGACACCGACTGTACTTTTTTTTGCAGTTGCCTATATCTCAAACTCGCTCAATTATCGTTATTTATATGATATAAATAATAGAACTTATGAACTTGGTGCTAAATAAATATGTACTTAATATAAAAGTGTTATTGCTTATTGTATGTGGATACATAGCTCATGACTCGTGTACTTACTGCCTTTAAATGTATATAAGTTATTTGTTTGTATTTGGGAGTTTTATTTATAAAAACCTTTATGAAGCTTAGCCTTAGTCGTACAGTCAGCGTCTGAGAAAAGGTACTCTTCTCGGTAATGCTCTTTGGTATTGTAAATCCAAGGGATGTATCTTTTATTTGACACTGACTGTACTAGGAGTTCTGCTAAAGTGCTAAACTCCTCTAAGATAGTAGGGGAATAACATAACATAATCATTCACTACATCATCTCATTATAGTAACTGATCCCTAACTAAGTTGGTAACTTGTATCTAGGGTATCAAAAACTACGCACACACTCCTTCACACACACTCAGACCAGATAAGCATTTGTGGATCACACAAATATTCCATGCTTTTTCCCTAAATGGGAAATAAGGTACAAATAAATTAATTTGTAATTATTTTTTATTACTACACTATCTAATATATCTATACAACTATAACAAAACTAATAATTATAACTAATCAACACAACAAACTTGACTAACAACGCTCACTATTATTTTTATTAAATAGTTTTTCAAATGACGACATCTTAAAATTGCATGTTACTGCTTTTTGCGGATTTGGTAATATAAATATTTATTGTACCAACAACGACCCTCTTTAGGTACGTACGAACTTGAATCGATTAATTATCATGCACCGTCATTTGTTTTAGTCTAGATAACTAATGTAGACATTTATTCATTACTAGCTGTGCCCCGCGGTGGAACCTTATCCCATGGGAATTTTGGGATAAAAAGATTTTTGTGTTATTCCTAGGTATGAGGAACATCTGTACCAAATTTAATTAAAATCCATTCAGTAGTTTTTGCGTGAAAGAGGAACAAACATCCACAATTACAAACATTCGGCTTTATAATATTAATAGGATTCTACTACAATAATTGTCCAGGCTTCATAGCTTTCAATTGTTTCCGAAACCCGTCATTAGGTCTTATCGCCGGTCTCTTACTCTTCACCAAGTCATACGCCTCATCATAACCCATACATTTGTACTGCATCAAATATGCGATAGCAACCATTGATGTTCTCGATACTCCAGCGTTACAATGTACTAGAACATTCTTCGCATTGGACACCGCTTCATAAATGTATGGTAAGCATTCACGTAGTATATGTTTGATATCCGTTTCGGGCAAATCTAGGCATTGTATTAACTTATCTGTTGTTTCTACTTGTATGCCTAAACTTAGTACTGTATTTATGTTGTATTTATCAAGTATGGTTTTAGTGGTACAATCCTGCGATCCTATATAAAGGTGACCCGTAACTAGTGCAGGGACATCGTCCGGTTTCGTATCGACAACGAATCCGTAACTGTTAGTCTCGATTGGTACAACACTATCTTTGTTTTCAATAAACTTTCGGCCGTCTGTTTTGGTGACTATTGTCTCTGATTCTTTGAGTTTGTTCTTTTGCTTTTTTAGTTCGTTTAGGAAACTCATTTTGTTAAATTAAATTTTTACTTCATTAATAAAGGCGCGCTCACTAATACACGACAATCTTTTTTGGTACCACTTAACAGTTAAGATCTAATAGGTATTTGATTAGGGACTTGATTTTTTTTCAATAACACTTCCGTAAGTCGATAGTTTTTCCCCAATAGAACTCTCTCTCCTTTGTCTGTGTTATCTTTTTCACTTAGTGTGTGCTATTTGACTTATTCTCGATATTAATCATTCATCATCATCATCATCACCTAACTCCTCTCTGTGACTATTCCCTGCAGTGTCACTATACACTAGATCCTCTGGCTTGTACTGCACATCACACAGATACAGTCCGTCGGGCGGGCCGGTCGCAATGAATGAATGCCACGAGTTCTTCGAAGGTATCTGCAGCATCAACTGCAGGTCCTTGTAGTCTAACTTGCCTTTTGCTACTGCGATTAATGTGCCTACCATGCGGCGGATCTGAAATATGTGGTGTTATTTGTTATTATGTAATATGAAAATATGATGAAAGTAATTCCTCAAATGATTTTTATGTTCAGGGTGAATATTGAGCTAGACCAAATTCGAAACTATAACAACAATAATAAAAAAGTTCAACTGACAACCAAAACTGCATCATCAAACTACACTAAATATTACTATAGCTACATAGTTAGGAAAAAAATCACACCCTGTGATATTGTCGCTAAACTAATAAGAATCATATTCTGGGCAATAATTACAAGTGGCAAACTTAAGAAATACTGCTATTTTTTAAGTAACTCAAAAATTTATTTTTACCTGATTATGTACAAACGCCCGTCCCTGTATCTCGATATCCCAGTAATCAAATAGTGTCTCCCGTGACTGTGTATAGTCTGTGACCATCGGCCGGCCGGGCCGCACGTCTATGGACACGATCTCTCTACGGTTGTGTTTGTGTGCTTTCAACTTATCAAACTTCTTGAACGAGGTGAAGTCGTGAATACCGACGAAATACTTTGCTCCCTCTTTGAATCTTTCTATATCGAAATTGTTTAATCTGAAAGTAAAAAAGTCCAATTTTATTTTCTATTTTTTTTTAATTAGGTAATAAATAATAGTATTTTGTAATTAGGCAGATTTCCGTATAAAGGCCTGTATATTTTGAGCCCTTTGTGCAGGCTGTATCTTTGACAATACACGCAGTGGTATTTCAATGTCAAAATATTTATTTTAAAGTATTACATAGAATGCCACCCTTATACCTATTTTAACTCTTAAAACCAAGTGTATTTGCCAAGATACTAGTAAACATAGCATAAAGATGTTTGTTACCTAACATAATGACATCTTTTCAGTTCCTCTATAGGCATATACGATGCATACATAGCATTCTCGGGGAGGTGAACTGTGTTCTTTAGGACTGCAAGTCTGAAAGTATAATTATTTTAGTGCTGTAACTTTGTTACAGAAGAAACACTTAGTGAGTCAATGGATGCTTAGAATAAAAGCCAGTTTCAAATGTAAGTATTTCTTATCCTATAGCCTTTTTCAATGAATAGGCAAATTTTTTATTATTTTATTATTTACTAGCAGCGCCCCGCGGCTTCACCCGCGTAGTTCCCGTTCCCGTGGGAATTTTGGTTGGATAAAAAGTATCCTATGTGTTATTCTGATGTATAAGCAAGATTATTGTAAAGTTTCATTAAAATCCATTCAGTAGTTTTTGCGTGAAAGAGTAACAAACATCCATACATACAAACTTTCGCCTTTATAATATTAGTAGGATTTGTATCAGGACAAAACATCCCATAGAAAAATAAAATTACAATACATAAAATAAGATAAAGGTTTACAAACTGATTTATAATGTAAAATAAATATATAAAACCAATAAAAACAAACTCTGGCTTTTTATGATAAGTACATATGTATTTAAAAATATCGTTTTTGATAGAATTTTCATGGTATTCAATAATAATTACCTGTACAAATACACTCTGCCACAGGCATTGTATCTCGCATGGAAATTGTCATTCACTCTCAAACACTTATTTACTAGAATAGAAATATTTCTTAAGTGAAAGTATTTGTTCATTAGATATGTTACATTATTTGGTTCGTAGATGTCTGTTCCATACTTGTCTAAGTCAACATGAGCGCTCGACCTCAGTGCATGTACTCCGCCATCTGTTCTGAGGACATAGATAAGAAGTAAGAGTAAGTATCATGAATACCTTACAACATGACAAATTCATATTGAATATCTTGGAGGGAAAAGGGGAAGGGGTCGGCCAAGATGAAGTTACATGAGCCAGATAAAGGTTGCTGTTGTGTTGTATAAGGAGGTGAAGGAAGTTGCCTTAGATAGGGGCAGATGGAGGGAGTTGCACCTCTTACACCAACAAGAGCAACAGCTCTTAAGTTGATGATGATGAAGTATCATGATAATAGTATTATGAAGATGAATAGAATTATGAGACTTATAAGTTTAATTAAAATCTGACCACTAAGTTGTGGATATTTTATAGGGGCCGTTTAACATAAAATACATGACGCCAAATCTGGTTAGACTAAACAGCCAACCACATTATAGATATGGAGATGGTAAGAAAATGTTAAAAACATCAGGAGCATTATTTTAGTGGGCTTCCTACATTAATTAACAAGAGATTTTCATAGGGTTGTGGCTCACGCTGAGCTGGTTGGCCACGGCGGCTCCTTCTGCCACCCTATCTTTATATTATATTAATTTAATTGAGTCACTGATGGACATTTTTTATCAGACAATGTGAACTTACCGGCTCGACAATACCACTTTAGGATAAACCAATGATTTAAGCTTAATTAACGATAGTTCCATCAATCCTTGAACACTTTCTGGGTCAGCATAATTACTAGTTCCTTTTAACCATAGTTTCTCCGAAGATCTATAAAAATAAACATATTACGGGTTTACAACTGAATCTTATTAGAATGTCACATACCTAAATACTTATAAAAGCAAATTAACTGTCTTAGTATTGGGTACAAACCTAAATGAGGATCCTATATAAGAAAAGAAAATTAAATATCTAGCTTTCATTCTATTTTGGAGAACATTTAATTCATAAATTTCCAAAAATATATTTATTTTGGTTCTATGATTTTTTAGGTTAAGTTCAGTGTGACCAGATTAAATTTTACGAAAATACCGAGGCACCTCAAAAAAATACTGAAATATACCGACTTACATAGGACAGATATACCATTAAAAATACTGATTTTTTTAACACGTTTTATTTATTCATTTTCACAATAAATGTTAGAGTTATATTTTAACATCCTTTTCGAAGGATTAAAATTTACACAACCTCCGTCATCCTTAACACCTTGCTTTGTTTTTAAAATAGCTGACACATTTTTGTTTATAAATCTGTTTCTTTGGTCCGTTTTTATTAAATTTATCTGTGAAAATATGCGCTCGCATGCAGCATTCGATACCGGTATACATAGAAGAGATTTACTAAAACTAGTTATATTTTTGTATTTTAACATGCCATCACTGTTAGAAATTTTCCCAACTTTCACCCAAAATTGTTCACACGAGATGGGTGAGCCAGTGCTGGAAGATTGTAACAAATCACTTACTTCGCGATCAAACTTTAGAGTTCTATATTCTTCGTCAATTAACTGCATTTGTTCTGGCTGTACTTCGCATGGGAAAGTTTCTATCACATTTCGTAAACTGCGAAATTCTTTATGCACGGCAGTGTGTGGGTCAAGAAATTTCAGTTCTCGAAAAACTGGATTTTCAAAAGGCAAACGTGATTTCAATTGCATGCTCAACTCAATTAAAAATGATTGGCACCTTCTGAAAAACTCAGTAATTTGCTCTTTCATGTTTATGTTTTCCCTGTGTTTGATTAATTCTTGGCCTACTTGAATACCTAAGTACATATCTTTCAATGGCAAATAATTTACATTAGACTTTGGGTCTAACGTAAATACATTGTCCGTACGTTTGATGTAACTAGCTTTCATGAAGCAACCCAAAATCGACAAGTACATACTAGATGCATCATCATACAGTCTATCAATGCACGGATAGTCGCCTTGAAAAATTATGTTAAATTTGTTTACAATCGGCAATATGTAGTCCAAAAAGTAAAAGTACAATTTGTTTATATCAGTGGTAAAAGAATTAAATAAAAATTCTGATGACATATTGCGATCACTCAAGTATTGGTCTTGAAAAAACAGTTGCAATGCCCTCCACTGCTCAATTATTCTACTAATACAGGCATGAAGTGAAAGCCACCTTATGTCGTAATGACGCAAAATTCTGTGATTTTCAGTGTCTGTGAAATTTTGGAACTCAGCAAATTCTCTTTGACGCTTACGACCTAAATATACCCAAAAATACTGACTGCCAGCAATATACCTGAAAATATACTGATGTTCGGAAAAATCGATGAAATATACTGAAAAAGTATTAAAATACTAAATCTGGTCACACTGGTTAAGTTATGATTTTATTTTGAGACAAGTCTTATCTGTCAATTCGATGTCAGTTTGACTTGTCAGTCAATTGAGCTGTCTGCAAACCACCATACAGATTATAATAATATTTACCAAATAATTAAAATTAAAATTTTATGGATATTATATTTAAGCTATACCCCGCAGTTTATAATAATGTTGTAATTTTAGTTTTTTTTCCTAAATAAATAGGTATAAATGGTTGTGAAAAGAATGACTCGCAGCGCAGCATAATACGATTATATTCGTTCTGTACTGCAAGCTGTTCGTTCTATCCATTCTGTCAACAAGCTGCTGTCAAGTTGTCAACAAACAACTTGTGGCCTGTCATGTCACGTAATGTAATGTCATTCATTCAGCTGTTAGCTGTTCTAAAAATGGCACTACGAACGTGGCATCTGTTTTCTGTGTTATCAGTATTTACAATTTTATCACTGACTGAGGATGTTTCCTCTACGTCGCCAGCACCATGGTACGAAGACCTGCCGGCAGTCACCATGGATTATAAGGTTCACATCGACGCCGGCAAGGAAGATTGTTATTTTCAATATGTAAATCAGGGTGCTACTCTTTACGCAAGTTTTCAGGTAATTTAAAAACAATTCCGTATATTTAATATTAAAAACATGAAACATAGTTACTATATACTTATCTGTTGAATACAGTATATTATAACTTGTAATTAATCATAAATACAGAAATAATTAACGTAAAAGTTATTATCGAAAAACTTTCATTTCTATTTTACGATCGGAGCAACCGATAACGATCGTTTGAAATTGTAATTACTTACACAGTACTATTAAAAATATATTTCTTGCATAATTTAATTCAATAATTTATACTTAACCCATGAAGTAATTTTGTTTTTTTTAATAACATAGGTGCTAAAAGGAGGTGATGGTATGTGCGGTTTTGCGGTGCGGCACCCTAACGGTCAGATTGTCCACCCTTACGAATGGCGGCAAAGCGGGGAATACGCGGAGCAAACCTCTACCGGCGGTTACTATGCCATTTGTATAGATAACCAGTTCTCCAGGTTTGCCGGGAAACTAGTCAATATATACCTGTCTGTAGTCAGGTATGATATGTGGGAGAAATTCGCCAAGGAGGTCGAGGAGCTAGATATGAACATTAAAAACTTTACGGTGAGTTATAAGATACTTTGTTTAATTCATTATAAATTACATAATAGGTCTAGTTACAATACATCATTTTTATTTATTTATTTAAAAACACTTTTATTTTTACTTTAAACCATATTGTTTTCTTTTGATTTGATTGAACAAAAAATATTAATCTAATGTACTTATTCAAATCTATGTATTTTTTATTTCAGACTTCAATACAGTTTGTAGAAAGAAATATAAATGATATATTACAATATCAGTACCACTCCAGAGCGAGAGAGTCCAGGGACTACAACCTGTTGCAAGACAACAACGCTTATATACTGAGGTGAGTTGTTTATTATGTACCTAAATTAGAGAGGTCTAATGGAGGTAAACTGCACATTTATTGGAACCTTATTTGCCATTTGTAGGTCATTGATAAGATAATTCTGTAAATACTTATCATATAATAAATCAATAACCACTTATACCCATCTGATATGACACCTATTCTATTGTAGTTAGGAGTTAGTCATGTTATAAAAAAAGCATAGTTTGTTTGAACATCTTATTAGTCTTAGGAGCTACTAATCTTTAGAAAATTCTTTTTGGATTAGATAGCCTATTTATTCAGATGAACAACACAGGTGAAACCATGACGTATAAGTTAGTTTTATATAATTGATATAAGTATAGGTACTCTATAGTCATACTAAAATTACGAGAAGTAAAAGTAAGTATACTAAAAATATTAAAGTCTTCTAAGTACTTGTTATTGTTTTGTTTCGACTAACGCAACAGGTCTCTCAACTCGTGTCTACCCTACATATATTTCAATTTACTTTCACATTTCAATCGTGTTGCGCTAACTTCGCGACACGTGGTTCGTTAAACTTTTGCCTTTCCCTTTAGATCACGCGAATTTGAACTCTATTTAGTTGGTACTTAAAGTCTTAATTCGTATCTTCTTTTGAACTTTTATCTTATTTCTAATAAGGTTGGTTTATAGTTTAACCAGATTTGGCAGAATATCTGTGTTTTATATGAAGTGACTGCCATCATACCAAAGTCTTAATAAATTAATTTCCTTTTATATAACACTAGCAGCGTCCCGCGGTTTCACCCGCGTAGTTCCCGTTCCCGTGTGAGTACAGGGATAAAATATAAAAGCCTATGTCACGCACTGATAAATTAGCTTTCCGTGAGTGAAAGAATTTTTGAAATCGGTTCAGTAGATCCCGAGATTATCCCTTACAATTTAACAAACACACAAACTTTACTTCTTTATATAATATTAGTATATATATAATAATTCATAATATTTAAAAAAAACTTGTAATTTTCAATATAATAACGATTTCATTTTATTTCAGATGGTCATTAATACAAATATTAGCGATAGCGACCACCGGCTCGCTACAAGTGTATTTTGTAAGAAAACTGTTTGAAGTGAAGAATAATTCGTCCAAAACAAGGATATGATTGTTGTATCTCATTCATAATAAAGGTTTGTTGCCTTATTAACTTTAAAAATACAATTTTATAATACAAAAATGATCAATATTTTGTTACAACTATAGCAATCGAATCAATTCATAGTAACTACTCAACAAAGTCTTGGGAACAAACAACTGTTTTAACTTGTAAAAAATGCTGGCCACAAACATTTACAAATGTATGCTGGAAAAGAATTAACTGATGTGTTCGAAATTTAAAAGAAATATAACAAAAAAGAAATATGTCACATCTAGGACAAAAAAAAGTTGAATTAAGAACATAATTTTAAATCCCTAGACTTTTTTGAGTCGTAATTTTACAATTTTTTATACTAGGCTTAAGAAAACATCTCATTAACCTAAGTGTATTTCGTCTAGCGCTTTTTATTGGTGCTTAAGAGCTAGAAATATTTGTAATACAAGTTTTACACATGCATGCAAGTTTAAGCCTTATGTAACCGAGAGTAAAGTCAATTTTAACTGATAAAAATAAATAGGAAATTATTAATATAAGGTATAAAACTGCGTAATACGAGTAAGTACATAATTTTATATATATTTTTAATAGCCGTGTAAATTAAATTTTATAGTTGTTGATTTCACGAGATTATTTTTGTTGTATTAGAAATTTAAAAATATAGTTAGTACATTACTAGCAACATTCCAAAATATATTATTTTAACTTTCCCAGTCCTGTCATCGAAATCAGTTTAATGATAAAACATTCGCATTTATAATATTAGAGAATATTTTGACATATTAAAATGAATTTAAGAAGACTTTTTATCAGCATACTTAGATTATGTTCTTAAAGAATAATAAGCCATTGTATTTAATTTTTTCAAGCTTTTAACGTTCATAAACTTCTTTGAGTTTTTTTTATGTTAAATGTAAGAAAAAATAATCAATATTTTTTTTATTTAAGTATACATTGACATTTACACAATTTATTTAATTATTAATTGACCAATATTAACATTCCTTATTAAGAATCTAAAACATTTATTTAAGTGTATGTGTTCCTTTATTATATTCCTTCCTAATATATTAGGGGGCGTCCATTAATTACGTGAGGCGTTTTTGACAATTTTTCGACCCCCTCTCCCCCCTTGGTGAGATATCGTAAGATTTTCTTCAACTCCCTCCCCCCTCCCCTAATCTCACGTGAGATTTTTCAAAACTTCTATTTGAACTGTAAACATGTTGGATTATTAAGAAAAACAATCGAGCGCTACTTCATTGCTCTGCGAAGTTCGGATGAATACGACAAATACTATTTTCTCAGATTTGACCATGTTTTATTCTAGAAATAATTTTTCACGCAATTTTACACCGTTTTCTGGGAGAAAAAAAATACGTGATATTTGCCAAGACCCCCCCTCCCCCCTAAGTGAGATTTGGAAAGATTTAGCTTGACCCCCTGCCCCCCTAGAGCACCTCACGTAATTAATGGACGCCCCCTTACTTGAATGATAAAATATTTATAACAAAAAATGGCTCGGTTTTGAAATCACCAACACGCCTTAGTCAAGTGTGGTGTTTAGGATTATTCCTTCTCACTACGACTAGGCGTTTGTTGAGACGCAGGCGACTCAGGCTGCGCAGGGCAGAGCAGAGCAGAGCAGATTTTGTGTTGCATAGAACGTCGCCAGAGAGAGCAGGACAGCCACATGTCTGGAACTTCGCGAGAGAGAGCAGGACAGACACATGTCTGGAACGTTGCGAGAGAGAGCAGGACGGACACATGTCTGGAACGTCGCGAGAGAGAGCAGGACAGACACATGTTTGCGTCGCACGTGCCTGCTCTGCCCTGCGCGGCCTGCGTCGTCGCCTGCGTCTCAACATACGCCTTTGCTACTAAATGTCTTCGGTCGATATTAAGTTTTTTTTATTGTTACACAATTTTATTTACAGTTATAATTTATGTTTATGTAAATTGTGACTATTACATAAAATATCTAAGAGATTAATTACATGTTATATGCGTTAAGACTAAAAATATTTTATAACTAATTGATAAATGTTTTTAAGCTAATCTTGTTGTGGATGATGTTTTATGACATTTATTTATAAAATGAAACACGTTAACTTTTGTAATAAACAGACTTGACATTATTAGCATTTATAGTCTACACGTTTTTTTAATTTTATTTTTCTTAATTTTTTTATTTTAGTTATAACATTATGTCTGCCATTTTATTTACAAATGAGAGATTATACGAGAGATCTGACCTGTAAAGAAATTATTAATATATTTTTGATAAAATCTGAATATTTTTTTTGTAATTTATGTTAACAATTATAATTATTTTAATAATTCGAATAATAAATGTTGTTTTTTTTATAATTATTTTATGTGAATGTAATATTAAATGTGTCAAATTATCACAAGAGATTAAGAAAAATAAAAGTGTACTTAATATTTTTGAAGTTTTTTTTAAACCTAGCACCTACCTACCAACATTATGTCTATAGTTGTAAAAAACCCGTTAGCTACGGTTAATTAACCAAATTTTTGGTTAGCTACCAATAAAATGCGGTTATTAACGGTTAATTATCCGACTGCGACAACGAAAAAGGATGTATAATCTATTGGTTAGCTACCAATAAAATGCTGTTATTAACGGTTAATTATCCGGCTGCGACGAAAAAGGATGCTTAATCTGCATATCCGATGGATAAAAAAATCACAGGAACTTTGAAATCACAATAACTTTTATAAATATTTTTTATTATATACAATTTTTAATACTATTTTTTTAAAACTTCTATATTTTTTTTATAATGAAGCAAGCATCATCGCGTAACTCGCGAGTCGCGCGCGCGCGGTACATAATATACACATTTCAAGCCGCTAGCGGCATCTAGCGGTGGTTTTTTAAAATGCGGTTAATTAACCGTTAAAAACGGTTAATTAACGAAAAATGCATTTTTAACCGCTTGGTTAAAATCGTTAATAACCGGCTTTACATCTATAATTATGTCTAGTCTAGTTATTATACAACACTTACCAGCGAAACTCATCCCATACCTACCTAAAGTTAAGTTCGTTACCACAAATACTTAGACTTAGTGGAATGGTGGTGATTTTAGTGGAATGTATATCACATAATTATTACCGCATACGGGAATCGAACCCGCTTCTTTTTCAGTCAGTTCAGTTTTGTGACCACTCTGCCATTTGATTCATCGATATAGCTACATGTTAAATATACCGTGAACTAAGATAACCTCAATATGATTATTTTAATAACTTAGTTTTAATAACCATGGAATAGAAAATATAGAACGTGTAAATTAAAAAATAAAAACGAACAAAAAGTAATGTTTATTTGTATATTTGAATAATATTCCTATAATCAAGTCGTCGAATTAAATTAAAACTAGAAAATTATATACAAAATAATAATTTAAGTACAAATACATTCAGTTTGTTAACGATTTTAATGGTTTTACTTAACTATATTAGTTTTAAACGCTTACAGGAATGTCAAAATACAAATAAAAATGATATTTCTTTAAAACCGCTTTACATGACTAGGCGATTATTAGCGGATAAACGAAAAAAAAATATACATAGAAAACGAACAAAAAAAAAATTAAAAAATAATATTCATTTTTTGAATCTCATTCGTAACTGTACACATTTAAATACAAAAAAAGTTCGAAATTTATTGTGATTTATATTTTTTTATATAAATACATTTTAAACTAATTGTCACGTTAATTAAGCACCATATTTAATTAAGATTGATAACGTAAGTCTTTTTACATATATTTAAAACAAGTCAGAATAAACATAAAAATATGTTCTTTCATAGATAAGTTAAAAAAAAAAATTTAAAAGAAAAACTCTTTTATCATATTTTAATGATTCAAGAGAGTCTAAGGGAAGGTTCATATCTGACGTAAAATACGTCGAGCGTATCATCGGTCGCACTAACGTATAATCGGTTGAGTGTGAACGGTCAAGTGTTTTTCTATACATTTGTTTGTTCTGGCGTTACGCGACCGATAATACGCGACGCATGTTCCGTCAGATATGAACGTTCCCTTCTTCTATTTATCAGGCGTTTCATAAAAAGATATATTTTCTTTCACACTAACCAAAATATTTGATCGAGTGCATTTTAGTCATTTTCAAATGTCAAATTCTGGAGTTTCTAAAAAAACTTTGTCTTTCCACCAATATTAAAGAAAACAATGAATTAGACTTAGTTAAGATCAGAAACTTCAGAATTGTGGGCAAAGATAATGAACAGTTAGCGTTAGATAAAGGTACCATCCCTTGGTAATGCTTGCTATGGTATTGCCAACCAAGGAAGGTGCCCTTTGAATATGGATCACGAGTCGTGATTCACGACACGAGATTCTCTCTGGTCCCTGGAGGTACCTTTTATCTGACGCTGACTGTTCTAGTAAAGTATAATAAGTTCTGTTTTCCCTATATTTACTAAGGCAGTGTTTGGACGGAGGCGTGCTCAACACTTGTGTAAATAAATTATTATGTGACAAAAAAAACACGTGGTTAACAATACATTGTGTAGTTATTTACTTTTTATACATATTTCATGTGATTTCTTAGTATTTTTGATAATGAACAAGTGTTATTATTTAACATTGAGTTAACTATATAGATATTATCTAATTCAAGATCTTTCAAGTCTAGGTTTTAAGCACTAATATTAAAGTAGGGTATAGTTAAGTGAGCGCCGCTTATTACCGCCTTATCAATGTTCAATTTTATTCACAATCCGTATCGAAGAGATTCACAATTTTTCGTAAACAATCACGTCCTTTTTCGGAACCGCGACTTTCCTCGTTAGAAACATAACAAATAGATACGTACTTTTTATGAAGGTTCTTTAAGACTATGTAGCCTTTCGTAATCTGAATGCGTTCAGTCCTGTTATCAGACGTTTCCATCAAGTTGGTCAGAACTTTTTCCTCTGTCCAAAGTAAGTCCCGGAGAGTGCGAGCAAGCGGTACCGTTGGCGGAGGTTCCGCGCGCGGACGTGTGCCGACGCGATCTCTGCTGTGTAAGCGCCCGGGAACCAGCCTGCTTCGCCGTCACGAGTCCGCTCGCCGTAGTACCAACCTAACCAGAAAAGAGTTATAATATAAGACTCATTTGAACTAAGAAAGAATCGATGAACAACGTTTGATCATCACGTTTTGGCATAGGTAGCACTAGTCCACACAATTTGTCTGACCCGAGAATCGCGCCTCCACCGCATTAAAATGTACGGATCCTACCGACCTACCGTGCTTATTAGTGCTTGCGTGCGTGCTCGAAAATTCATTAGGTATCAAGCTCGGTTAAGTTATCTTTAATTCCACTATAACCTACAGAATCATTCTCAATATCTTATTCCTACCTTCGCTGGTCTTCCTGGTGACGTTGACGACGTCTCCCTCGTTGAGCGGCAGCTCGTCGGGCTGCGCGGGCGCGTACGCGTAGAGCGCGCACACCTGCGGGCAGTCCCAGCCCGCGTACACGGCCTCGCCCGCCTCCCCCCCGCGCGCGCCGCCCGCCGCCAGCGCCTCCGCCCAGCGCGACGCGTCCGTCTCGCTCGGGCACGACATCAACTGCACCACCACACATACACAGTTTCACAATAGTTTCTTTATACTCAGAAATAGGGGGTAGAGGAGACATCTGATGGTAACTATTGCCAAGTGCGTTACTGGCCTCCTAATCAAAGCTGGCCTCTATGTCACATGACGTTAAGAGTAAAAGTAGGAAAGACGCAGTAGCTTGAGCTACTACTTCCGATGTTCCTTAAGACTTATTCTCCGGTCAACCCAGCCTAAAACAGTGATAACCACAGTTTTGCTCTCCACAAAAGTTTGTCAAACTGAAGAACAATTGCTTTAGATATGATATAGGAGGCAAATGAGCAGACAGGTCACCTGATGATGACTACCACACATAAATATCAAATATTAAGTATACATACCATCTCGACGGTCCGCCCCTCGTGATTCTCGAGCAGCGTGAGTAGCAGCGCGTGTTTGGCGGCGGCGGCGCCCCCGTCGCTGGCGCACACCTCCAGCAGCGAGCGCGCGCAGTGGTCCAGCGCCACCAGCGAGCCGTCGCTACAAGGATGTTACGGATAGTTGGAGAACAAAATGGCGGACAAATAGTAACAAAATGGCGGATGAACAAGATGGACTCTATTAATAGACTAAAAAGAAGTTCACTGCAAATATTCTAGTCTTATCTTTTTTTAACAGTTATAAGGAACCGAAGCGTATGTGTGTCGGCAATTTTGAAATGCATTAAAACTTGGTATTTTTTGTGTTTTATTATTTTTGCTTATTTTACATATTAATTCTACTTTTAGCAGTAGACAGCAGAAGGCAATTTAGACTACTCTGTTCCTAATATCCTACTTCATTTATATCTCAGAAGTACTCTGGTATTTATTATACGGACCCAGATATCCTACTGTCTAATGTTTTTCATAGACTGTTTAACTTACCCCTTTTTCTTGGTAATGACAAGATGGTCGTTGAAGAGGAACACGCAGAGCGGCACCTTGTGGAACTTCTTGCCGAACGTGAGCTTCATCTCGTCTGTCTTCCAGATCAGTTGCGTCATCTCGCCCGAACGGACCAGCCAACGGACTGGACTATAAATTAAAAAGGTTACTCTTATTGTTTGGAAGGTAGAGGTAAGAATCTTCTATCTTGCTTGTATCTCAAAGGGGATAAGTAAAAAATGACCGCCTTCATTAAGTAAATAACAGTTAAAAACCAACTCGAATATAGAAGCATAAATTCTAGTCTTTTATTTGTCTCAACCATTTCTCAACTTGTATAATAAAGTAAGTAGTTCTATAGGTATGTAAATAAAGTATAGGTGTTTACCGTCTGTCCCGCCTTGAGCAGGCGGGTCCGAGTTGCGGCGGGTCGCGGAGGTGCGGCGGGAACTCGATGGAGTGCGCCAGCCGGAACATCTCCTCCACGCGCTCCGTGCTGCGCGCGCCCTCGTTACACTGCGACACGAACTGGAGGAGGAACATAATATATATTAGTTGTTTTCTTCGGACCATTGACTTATGGCTAATAGGGTCGGTTTTTAGTTTTACTTAGATTTGGCGGAATGTTAGCTACAGTCATCAGACCTTTAAAACTCAGAAAGTGTTAAGGCATGTTTTGGTTAAACCAATTATCAGACTTTTGAGGGTTTTCCGCAGTGACTGTCGAGTCGATGATGTTAATACGACAACTGGGGCTCCCAGAACGATTTGGATGGTATTTACTTATTGCACAATTAGTAGTTGTAGTTGCTTAATATAAATAATTGCTCAAAATAGTTCATATAACAAGTTAAAGTTTTTTTAGAACTAGCCTGAATATAAACTCTGCCTAGATATTAAGTCTGTATGTATGTAGTGTCTTACGTCATTGAGCGTAGCGAGCGCGTGTCCGCAGGCCTGGTACTCGCGGTCCTGCGGCGCGAGGTGGCGCAGCACGGCGTCCAGCAGCAGCGGCAGCCGCGTCACGCGCTGCATCGGCAGCATCAGGAACGAGTGCAGCGACAGGCACTGGCACGACGGGTGGCTCTCCATACTGACACACACAATCAATACCTTTTACTTAACATAATCAATCAAACTGAATGACACCTGATAGCTCTAATTCTGAGCGCGAGCCTCTTGAAGAAAATATATAATGATCTAATGGTGATGATGGTGAATCTATCACTAATCAGAATCACTGAACCTTACTAGGTTACTCGTAATTACGGTATCAGAAAATATGCACTAGAATTTTACATCTACAAGACCTAGATGGCAGAGTCTGTCTGTTAAGAATGTTAATCCAAATACTTTATCCCGGGAAAGCGTGGACATATCGAGTTTTTGGAGGTATCGATTTTAGATTAAAACCGTATACTTAGGTAAGTACTTATTTAGATCTACAGCATACAACCAAAACCAAACATCTCAAAGTACAACTAACCGTTTCAACGCGGCAGCGAAGGCCGGCTTCTCCCTGAGCCTCTGCAGCGCCTTCACCATGAGCACCTGGTTCTCGCAGTACTTGACGTACACCTGGAAGTGCTCCTCCGCGTGCCGCCGCACGATGTCGCAGATACCCGTCAGCAGGATGTTCTCTTGCCAACACTTCTCTAACTCGTTCATCAGCAGTTGGGAACATTTGCGGACTGGAACGATGGAAAAATGGTTTTTAGTATTTGTTTGCTGTGCTCGATTTATATTGGGAGGTTTTCAAGAGTCAAAGGGGTTTGTTTGTTATGTTGAGTTTAGGTATATTTTCCAAAGCTTTTGGTGAAACCAACCAACTGTTAAAAATTTTGGGGCATCTACTCCCTGCATCGATCATCCATTACGTAAGATAGCACGACAATCGGACCCTTCGAAGCAACGCTCATGAATTATAATATAAGCCTCTTTGGTAACGACCAAGCATCACTATTATGGGTTGGGTTCTAGGGTACAAGTACAGTCATATACACCAAATATTAACTTGTACTTTACCTGGTAGTATAGTAGCAAAGAGCGTTTCCCAGTCGGCGCGCGGCAGCACGTGAGGGTCCCGGAAGGCGGGGTGCGCGATGAAGTGCGCCTCGAGCACGTTCAGCGAGTTGAGGTACGACGCCTCCGACGTCAGCAGCTCGAACTTCGCCTCTTGGAGACGCTTCTGAGCGGGCGCTAGGGAACCTGGAACGAAGATGAAGGTTTGTTTATTAGTAAGACTTAATGATTACTGTTCTATCTACTACCTTGGGTAAGGATAAGACTATAATTTTATTAAAATCGATAAATACAACATTATTATTACCCGACTACAGCGAAGCAAAAGTGAGGTTATGAATTTGATTAGTATACATGAGGATATGTTTCTATGGATATTCCTTCGTAATTGAATTGTGTTCAGAATATTTGTGCTAGAGAATAACAAAGTTTACTTTTTGCGCACAGCTATATAAAAAGTCTACTTACTGAGCACAGCCGAGTTGACAACTTCAGGCACCTCACACCAGAGTGTGCGTGCAGGCCCGCGCGGCGCCACCAGCGCCATGGCGGAGGGCCGCGCCGGCACCGCCGGGGGCTCCGCGGACGGACGGGGCTCGTACGCCTCGCTGTCAGAGTCACCCGTCTCACGGCACACGGACTAGAACAACAATTAGTTTGTAAATAAAAGGTTGGTAGGTGGGTAGGTTAGTAGGTGGGTTGGTAGGTGGGTAGGTGAGTAGGTAGTTATGTTTTATAAGTATAAAGGTTTTCCTTTATATCGCTTTAGAAGTTTAGAAGTCATGTATGTAATGTGTGTTAGCTAACATGGATTGTAGCGACTAGCGATAGATTGCATACATGCCTGATTTTTTACTTATAGCATGTTTTTAAACAATGGATATTGTACTTTAAAGTATTTAACCCTGGAAAGATAATCATATTGTGACGTACGTTAAAGATAATCATGCGTAAAATTGACGCATGTGTTTTATCGGTCTGTATATCGAGGTTTATTTATTAATTTGAATAGATATTACGTTTTATTATATTTACACTTACATACAAATAATAAATTCAACAAACAATTTATTTATGTTTACTTATTTATTAAAAAAAAACAAAAATTAAAAATTTCTTCTATAAAGTAACAAAACTTTTAAACATTCTCTCTTTTACAAAAATAAACTTATTTTGTACTTTAAAAACAGTCATTTTGTATTATACAATAAGTAATTAGCATATCTTATACATAATAGAAACAAATTATACTTATTAGTCAGTCAGAAACAACTTTGGCACATATCAATATTATGCTCTCGACAAATAACTTTTTTGAATTTTTTGCACGATGCATTTGCCTTTCGCCTTATTTTAGAGGGGCAGTAAGTACAGTAAGTACGTTTTTTCGTTACTGGCTCTTCAGTACTGTCTTCTGATGTACCAGGCACTTCATTTGGCAAAATATTAGAGATATTATCGCGCAAATATCTCTTCAAAGTAGGAGCTTCTAAACGCTTACGCATAAACGATGACGTCAGGCTCATGCTAAGGTTTTTCATAAAAATTTTGCGACTTTGAACCTTTTCTCCCTTGCTACTAACATTATGGCTGTATATAATAAAAGAATTTATGCAGGCAATGTTTATCATTCCGTACAATAATGCCATAGGCCACCTATTCGTCTTCCTACTGCAGGTCATCACAGAACACATTTGGTCTAGCGTGTCCACTCCGCCTTTAGTTTGATTATAATACATAATCATTTGCGGTTTACCGGTACTTTCGTTGATAGAAGCATCCTCATCACAAGATGATAATAAGTATACCATCTTAGCTGGCTTCGGTTTATAAGAGACGAGAGTAAGGGGTCCGTCAAAACAAAACATCGATGTCCCCACTGGCCTGGAGCGACTGTTTTTCAGTACTTCCGGTATCTCGCGTTTGTTTGATCGCACGGTTCCCACAATGGTTAACTTATACGGTTCTTGTAGTAAGTTTTTTGCCAAAGGGATTGAGGTGAACCAATTGTCACACGTAATATTACGACAACTACCGTGCACAGGCTTTGATAACTCCTTCACGTAGTATTCACCGAGTGGTACTCCGTTGGTGTTTGTTCCTCTTCCCAAATAAGGCATTCCATTTATCATATACTTTGTACCACTGTCACACATCATGAGGATTTTTATTCCATACTTACTTGGCTTGTTTGGAATATACATCCTAAACGGACACCGTCCTCTAAAGCCAAGTAACTGTTCATCTATGGTCAAATGAGCCCCTGGAGTGTAATTTTGTATGCACTGATGGATAAAGAGATCCCATATTTTTCTAACAGGAGTAAATACATCGTTTCCTCGAAGTGTGGGCCGTATACTTTTGTCATCCATTCTAAGACATCGTATCAAAAAATCAAAACGATCACGACTCATTACAGAGACGTACACCATTGACAAAGATCGATCAAAGAGGTCATCTGTGGACATGTGGTTATCTTTTCTCACTGCTGTCATTACCAGAATACCAAAGAAAGCATGGATTTCATCTTCATTCGTGTCACGAAATGTAGCACCTGTCATAGATTCCCGACGTTTCAATGATATCTCAGCATTTGTCCATTTTACAATTTCCGAAATTATCTCATCAGTAAAAAATAGTTTGAAGCATAAAAGTGGGTCATATATATTGCGGCACATACGCGTCGGGCCTCTTTGAGATCTGACAATGTTCAGTGCAGAGACTCGGCTACGCCTCGTGGACTTTGAAGTTGACCAACAATGTTTATTCTTACCTCTAATAGTCCTCTGTGGCAAGGTCAAGATCCTGTTAGAAGCCAATGAAGAACCTGGTTGTTCAATAATATTTTGTTCGTCTAATATTTCACTACCGCTTGACGTTGGCTGCACTTCATGTACCTCATCTATAAACGCTTCTTCTGTATCGCTCTGGACGTCATCTTCACTTACGTGATCTGATATTTCACTGTCAGAATCCTCACCAACAAGCTCGTCATCGCTTTGCAGAAGAGCAGAGACGATATGCTCATCGTCTAAAGGACTACCCATTTTATTATATATTAGTCACGATAGCTATAACAAGAAAACATATATATAATAAGTTATCACGTAAGTAGAACATGAAATAACAATATAATTATCGTATGAGTTAAAATCTTAAAAGTCACGTAAAAGATAATCATGCGTCATTTTGACTCACGCGGTCGTTATAATTCAAAATCAGTGACACTTACCGCATTGACAAGCACGCCTCACGGGAGCTCCAAGCGGCGACTGAGATGTCCTAAACGCACAGCGACGGATTCGCGCTATTTAGAAAGAGAGAGCAATATTTCGAGAATGCATGCGTCAATTTTACGCAGACTATCTTTCCAGGGTTAAACGAATAGCAACATGTGTAACTATAAGTAATTCCAATTTACTAATCAAATTTAGGAACACATATCAACCTAAACCAAATAATGTCGAAAACATTGAATTCGGCGAGGTCAGTACAATTACATTCAATTAGATAGTGCGGTTGGTAAACACAAACATTAGATAATGACCATTTATGACGAGTGTGTGGATTAAAGTGATCAAATAGTTCGTTCACTTCCTCGTCTATTTATGGATACGACAACATTTAAATAATTCTACGTAAGTAAGTATATTATTATCTTCTAATTATACAAAACACAAATTAGTTACACCTTTTATAACTCAAAAACTTGATATGAAGACTGACTGACTTTATGAAATTGGGTAGGTACAGATGGATCTTATTTGGCTCATATCAGGGCCGAGCCGCCCATATGTGCGATGTGTGCGGCGCACACAGGCGCCAAGACAATAGGGGCGAAACATACACGAGGGCTAGCAGCGAATCTCAGTTTCACCCGCGTAGTTCTCTTTCCCGTGGGTATACCGGGATAAAATATAGCCTATACTCAGGCCCCAGTGACGCCCAAGCCAAGTACACCCCCCCCCCCCGGACCGTGACAGTGAAGAGTCGTGAAAAAAAAAGAGGCGCTTCATAGGTTTTGCACACAGGCGCTGTGGGAGGTCGGCTCGGCCCTGGCTCATATAAATAACTTTTATCCCGCATTCCTACGGAATCAAAAACGAGGTAAGCAAATATTAAGTAAGTACTTGAAACTATAAAGTGACTAGCGGATAATGCAGTTGAACGCAGTCTAAACCTGTTTTGAACTAAAAGTGAAAAGTTCATTTCGCAGACAACTAACGGCTGTTTTTGTGCTTCTCCATTATGTGGACACTGAACGCGTTCAATTGATTAGAAACTCCGTGTTTTGATTGCCTGCGAAAGATATAAATTACGAAGAGGTAACGTTATAGCTGGTAATAGTATGCAATACTTCCTACCATTCTATCCACTAAGAATCTGGGCCAAGCTGATTCGCCGGATTTAAAATCGGCTTCTCTTTCTCTTGTTTACTAAACAGTCAATCTAATATAAAATTATATATATATTTTTTTATTTAATTGTATTATGTGTTGACAATACGTACCTTACCAACAGGTACGTAAGGCACGTATTGTACATGAGTGACGTTACTGGACCTCTTTAGATTTTCCTGTTTACGTATTCTGACCCATTCAATGTTTGTTTTCCTAATAACTCTATCGTACCTACTACTTAGGTATATGAACTTGAATTTCCGGAATTAATTTCATTCAGCAATGTTTATCAGGTATTTTTGTACTGGTGAAATAAACAACTTTTTAACCGGCTTCGGAATAAAAATGTGTTTCTTTTGTTTGTTAACTTATTCCTGTCATTTAAAGTTATACAGTTACTATTCGATTGGTCACATATTCTTTTATGTTTTATATTGTATAGACGTACATAAATAATTAACAATAATATTATTCGGTCACCGTCATCTCCAACTCATCATGACTGGCGTACCTATTGTATAGGTATGTAAAGTGACACTTGACTTTTTCGTCGGTCCAATAAGGTATGTCTTATGTGTACTATTGCAACTAAGTAGTTGTGAAAGGTCTCTTAAGAACCACGTATGAGACACCTAGTTATGAGGTATTTTGAACTACACATGTGCGCAGTTTTACCCGTATTAATTGAAAAATCTCGCATGGGAATTCGTAGATAAAAAGTACCTACAATATTATAAAAAAGTATAGTCACAATATTTAAACATCCTAATCCTAACTAATATTATAAATGTGAAAGTAACTGTCTGTCTGTCTGTTACCTTTTCACGGATAAACTACTGAACCGATTGACTTGAAATTTGGTACAGGGGTAGCTTATGGTGCGGGAAAGAACATAGGCTACGTTTTATCCCGAAATTCCCACGGGATCGGGAACTACGCGGGTGAAAAATGCATATCTGATATAAAAGATACATACCTCAACTTTAGCGGCGTTATAGAACTGATAGAGCGGTTCGTGTGTGAACAGGGAGTGCGGGAGCGGGGAGGCGGGATGCGATCCCGAGGACGCGCCTGACGAGGTCGACACGTTACCCGCTTGGTATAGACCGGCTTCCGCGTACCTGGAACAATGAGGGTTCATGTTAGCAAAGAGTTATCATCATTTGATGATGATCATTCATCATGTCATCGTAAGCCCACTATCAATAAGGAACATCGTCGTCAGCTACTGTTAGATGGACGTAAGCCTTTCCCATATCCAAGCGTAACTACACGATAATCACTTTTTATTACTTGTCGTTTTAACACTGTGTCAAATTGATTCTGAATAAGACTGCATATCAAGGAAACAGAATGAGGGTAGGTTTTTATAAGAATAAGAATAATTTTATTGCCCAAAACCTTCTTGTGTCTTCTTAAAAATATATCAATTGGACAGTTTTACCCGTCACGGGCATGCAGTCATAGGGTAAAACTACCAGCTATCGGCCCCTTAAGCGACTTTTCAACTTCAGCGTTGATCTTTATACTATTTGGATAAACCAAAAACTTTCAAACAAATCATTATGTAATGCTACAATATTCTAGTTTCAGAAAACCTAAAGCATATAGACGTATTTTTAACACATAATTTACAAATAAATATTAATCGTGAAATGAGCGAAAACACCGGTTATCGGCCACTAAGACCAGCTATCGACCAGCAATTTACCGGTTATCGGCCGCCTACATTCACTATAGGAAAATGACTCTTATAGTAGAAACATAAGGTTGATAGTCGAATGAAAAAAAACAATTGATGCGCTAAGTACAAACCATACAAAAAGGATTTTGGTTGCTATTATATTTTTGATAAAGGTTTTGTGAAATATAGAAAATCTATCCATCTATATTATACCGGGAATCCAAGGGGAGATCCCGGTGGCTATGTGGGACTCTCCCAGCCAGAAGGACGAGGCATATCCACTAAAACCCCAGCGACTTCCGACTGCGCTACACATTATAGGGTGTCGTAGGATACCGCGGGATTTCTACCACGACACCCCAATGCCGGGCCCCCTCTAAAAGCGGCGCCCCCTTCCTGAAAAGAACATCCTCGGAAACAAGGACGTCCCCCAAACCGGTACCGACAGTGAGCGTCCTCCATGCTTTCACCTTTTGTACCAGGGCTTGAGAGAATTAGGTCGATTGCTCTTCCCGCATCTCCTAGCCCCTGATCCCCAACATTAACGAGCACACACTATGCCCGAAATGCGAGGGACGTTGGGACGGTCCGGAGCCCCGGGAACCCGGGCCGTCCAGTCGACGCGCAGTATAGCATAACCTTGATAAAAGCTAATTACTGGCTAGTTACCAACTCGTATGACTGATAAAAATGTTATATTTTAGCCATAATGTTCATAGGTCGATAACAGGTATAGCTTTGACTAGTTACCCGGCCGTCATAAATTCAGTATTTCTGAAGGTCATAACTTTGTAAATACAAACTATTTTGGCGGCCGGAATCTAGTTGTAAGACCACAAAAATATAGTTGTTCATAAATGTAAATAGACCTACTTCAGTAAACCTAAGGTTTCTTTAATAAAATCAAAGAAAAACATCGTAAATAAAACTGGTTTGCGACCTCCCGGCCGATAAGGGGTTTTTGAAGAAATTCGTCGACCTGTGTGCCGGCCTCCAAAAATCGCAAAATTGATGAAACCTTGATGAGTTTTAGTATTTAAATATGAAATTTAAACATTTACTAAACACACAGCCCAAAATTTTCAGCAATTGAACTATAGTAACACATTAATCAAAACTTAGCTTTGAAAATAAATCTACTTGCTATGTTTTTTGCTAAATTTTACGTAAATCCTCACATCAAAATTTCAAATTGCGATTGGGGGCTCAATTTTGCACTTTCAGGAATATGCCGTTAGCTAAAAAATAGGTGAAGTTTGCAGGAATCGAAAGACACTAAGTTAGAAAAGATAAGATTAATATATTTTTTAATATTTAACAAAAAGCGCCAGGTGGCCGATAACGGGTAGTGGCCGGCTAACAGGTAGTTTTACCCTATTTAAAGTTTACAATAAAACTTAACATAGGTAAAACATAATGAGATTTAGCAATTTATACCTAAATGAATATGTACTCTGCCTATTAAATGTTCTCACATATACTGTTTTTGTCTTAATTAATTAAATTAAAACACAAATAAGTAATTTAAATGTTAAAATTTATAAAATATTCGACCTAATTTTATAAAATCGCCGATGACGAGTATTATTTTTAGCGTAGGTAAATATTCGTGATTGTTCCTAATAATACTATAACATGACCCACTAGGAGAGCTCAAAGAACAATCTTCATGCCCTTTCGATGTAACAGACCGACGAACAACGTCAAAAACCGGTAGATCAAGAAACATGAAATATTGCGAAGGAATTCCTCCTTAAACGAAAGCAATAAAAAAGAAACAACTTTTAAACACGCAAACTGAATTCCATTTCAGAAATCAAAATCAAAAAATATTTTTCGAAATTCATCCCTTAACTTTAAATAGGGGTTGAAAGTTTAATGATAAGAAATCCCATAGAAAAAAAAACTTTCTATCAAGGTTATTAAAAAACTTAAGTACCGATATAAAATCAAATTTTAATTTGAAATGTCGTCCCTCAACTTTAAATAAGGGATGAAAGTTCGAAGATATCGATGAGAAATCCCATGGCAAACGTTATTATACTAAATAACAGTAGATATAGATATAATAATAAGCCTGTATATTATTATTACCGACCTTTGTATCAAGATTCCAGTACCGGTTATCAAGTCAAATCACAGGAAAACACGACACAATAATTAAATTCAATCAACTAACACAGATAATATAGCAATTAAACTGCGAAGGGAAAAACTGCAGTCGACAATTCAAGTTGTAACGGCCTTCTGAACACGCAGCCGCGGAGGCTGATTTAAAACTGGTGTGTGGTCCAAGTTGGAAACATTTGCGTGAGGAAAATGTACGTATGATAAATCAGGATATTTATATCGTCCTTCCGTCGGGCAAAAGTTTTCTCACTGTTCCTACTGGCAGCTTTCTTGCCACATATATTTACAGTCACCATTTTATAATTCATAGATTTTTATATACAGTAATACCCAGGAGTTATGCGATAAGTGACCGAAAGATAACCGCATAAGTCGGGGTACAACCACTCGACAATTTTTTTGGTATTTTAACCAACAAAATGTACTGCGTACATATGTCATACACCGAATTTACACCGCATACCTACGTAATGTTTTACGGAATTGGAATTGTATTTCCACGAGAAACATGCTCGAATTTGTCGAAAGTTGTCAAATAGAAAAACCCCGTATCTCCGAATTCGCGTAAGTCGGGGTAACTTTAATTTGGTTAGCTAAGAATGTCTATATAAACTTTACTTACACTTGCTAAGGTCTAATCTACCCTTATTTTTAGATGTTAAGATTTTTATTTTACGTATTGGATACTACTACAGACTATAATCACCTGTGACCCCTAAATCCCGCTATTTCCCACAACTTATGGCAAACGTTAACGGTGTGTAGAGTACGTGTGGTAGGGCGAACAGGCTGGTGAGTCATTGGTGGATAACGCGCTACGTCATAGGCAACACGCAATACGAACCGACGCGGTGCGCGGGCGCCGCTGATGCACTTTGAAGACTAAACTTACTATATTAATAAAAGTTTAATGGTTAAACCACAGGTTTTTTTTAATTTAGAACAATTCTTTAGATTAATGAGACAACTTACCTATTAAGAAAGTAAGAATTGAGACAGTCTTAACTTGAATATGTTCCGCGGTTACCCACCATTATCTGAACCCGAGAATTTAATTAGAAGTTAATAATGAACCTAAGTATTTATTTACTAACTTATATCTGTGAATTGTATTTAAGTCTTTGCGTGATCAAATAACATCATATTCTAGAATTCGAGGCGTTATAATTTTAGAATGATAAAAAACTGTTCAACCCAATATCCCAAACGTGCTTTGATAACATAATCAGTTTATTGGAATACAGTTGACTCATCATTGAATACGCGAATTATGAATAAGTAAATAAAAAAATAAACATTTCACACACATCAGGAAAACGTCTATTGACGCCGGTTCATATTTACAAATCACAAAGATTGAAGATCGGGTGAATAAACATTTTCCCTTTTATTAATTAACAAGCAATACAACGGTATAGGTAAATACACCTTTGCTTTATTCTTAGGTTTGAATGGAAGAGAGAAAACGTGAATTAACTATAAGTACCGTTGTTATCACTTGTTTACTAAAGAGGTTTAGGTATAGTTTTTAAAACAAAAGACAGTTGCGCTTAGTGATTGAAGGAATCTCTTGGATAGGAGTTATTATTATTCAAAAATATAACGGCTTTTGTTTGTAATAGACGTTGTTCTGATAAGTTGAAATAACTTAATATTTATTATGTTTTGATCAGAAAAGTTAGAATTAAATAAGATAAATTAAATTAAAATTGATCGACCACATGTATACCGCCTGCCTCCATCCTTTTAGATACTTATCCAAAAGAAACGATTGTACCCTACATTGTCAAAGACTAAACTTTACGTAAGATTTCAAGACAATTTTGATTGATATCGTACTCCGTATTCGCGGTGCAGATAATGTCATCGACCCCGCTGAACCCTACCACTGCACTGGGCTGGATGTCAACTGGACCGGAATTGCAACCGTTGCATGACCATACTGATGCAATTCGGGGTTTCACACGGTTATCTCTATGTAAAAAGCTGCTTGCTAAGTTTTGCCTGTATCTTTACTTACAGTCATATTATTGTATTGCTTTAAAACTAGTTTTCTCTCTTTTCCGAACCTTTATCCCATGTCCATTTGGGGTCGGTTTTCAGTTTAACCAGATTTGGCGGAATGTCAGTATTTTACGTGAAGCGACTGCCATCAGACCTTTACAATCCCGATGGCCATTCGTCATTTTTTGGTTAAACCAAATGTTAGACTTTTGAGGGCTCTAACTACCAAAACTAGTTTTACAAGCGTTTAATCTCCTCTAAAAGCAACTCTATCTATTTATTGATAATATCTGCTTTAAATCTATTGCGTGGTTCAAAAAATCTACGAGTAGCGTTCATGAGTTGGGTTACATACTCATACGCATCTCATACATACGTAAGGAGGGGAAGACCTCGAAAGCGACTTTGTTCTATTCCATACTATAACATCACTTTGCATACACATCAGTGTATCAATCATCATTCATATCCAGACCATTATCAATATTTGTAGACCATACCGAGAATCGAATTTGTAAATTTTATTTGGAGAACTTTCTGTGACTGTGTCAATATTAGAAGTCGTGATAATTCTATCATATTATATTCTTGCTAAGTGATAACTCATTAACCCGATGGTATATTTATTTCTTATTTTTAACCATTATTTTATAGTCAATCTTTACAAGTTAAAAGAAAAACCATTAAGAGTTTAATTTGTACTTAAATTGCAAAAAATCGTTTGTATTTGAGGCCTTCCATCCGAAGTGGCAATAAAACAAACATATGAAGGTTTATCGTCTGTGCAAAATGAAAGTTTGCAGTTATTCATTCACTTGAAAGTTGACCTTTTGAATGAAATACAATTTTAGTGGCATATTAAATTAATGCGTACTTATTACATGAAAGAACCTTCACTTTTGAATATCTAAAATTGTAAATAAACACACGCTTTTTGTTTTTATGTGAAATTCAAGTAAAGTTACTTACAAAGCAATAATAAAATAAGTACCATATTAATAGACTCACCAGGATGTGTTAGAAGGTTGCGGAGGCGATGTGTCGGCGCCGCAGTCGGCGTACCACGAGGTGCGCGTGCGCGGGCTCTTGTCCTTCTTCGACAACGTCGGCAGCAACCGCTTCAGTTCTGTACCACATACCAACCAAGAGTTTAGTATAGGGTTTTGGAGTGATGATGTAGGTGCTATGTGTATTTGTTGTTTTAAAAGTGATTTTGTTTTAAAAATACATGCGGACAAATTGCTTTAATGAAATATATTTCAAGTCAACTTAAATTACTGTTTACAAAAAGCAAAGAAATAATAAAAATAAGATAAAACATTTAATAAAAAAACAGAATTTATTGAACAAAGTGTTTAATTAAAATATTAAAAAAAAGGGATAACTATTTCAATTACTATTAGTACTCTAGCTTTAATTAATAAAGTACGAAGAATTACTTAGTAAAAGTGAACCAGATATTTAGAAAACATACAATTAGCATTGAAAACATAAAACGTAGTAAGATTAACCATAAGGCGTTATTATAAAAAGAAACAAGAACATCTACAAAGAAGTCTATTGTGCAAAAGTAATTGTTATACCAAGGACACGGTAACAAAACAACCACATAATATAAATAAAATAACTATATCTATATCGTAAATTCATGCATAAAATATAACACTAACATGCGTTTAGTACAAAAAGCACTCACGACCCATCATTTAATGAAAACAGTGACTTGAAACAGATAAAGAACTGTCATTATTGTACGTGCATTCACGATTGATGCTCGGAACTGACTGACTTCACATACTGTATTGTGTATGTGTTGTTATAGGTAATTGTGTGTGGATACAGGGAGGTACTCAGGTGAGTCTTGGGCGGAATGTGCGGAGTTTTTGCTTATATTTTGAGTGGTAATATAAAGATTTGGAAGTCAGTTGGTGATAGAACTCAACTGTTTTGTTGGGATGCTATGTGCCTTTTATTTTTAAGCATTTCTTGTGAATCTAATTTTTGGAATAAGCTTTAAAGTTGGCATTAACTTATAATAAAAAGAGGGGTAAAAGATGACATTAAAGAAATATTCACAAACTAAGCTCTAAAATGTTTGTTTTGAATATTACTCTTGTAATTTTGTTCACATATTTTAATTTAGTTGCATTGTCCGCCCCCTGTCCCACCCTTAGTCCATCTCTGCTAATGCAGTGTACGTATCGTAGGCGGTTACAAGATTACATCACCATCATAGAAGTTTGCATAGAAGGTAATTACTTCTTTGTCGAGTTATCTGTTGTAACGACATGTTTAATTTACCTTTTCACATTATTCTGAGATACATATTCAATTCAATGTTATTTAAAACGGTTCTGGTTAACAGGCTTTACTTCCTGAAAATTAGGATTCCCACACGCAAAATTTTAGCGTAATCAATGGAAGAGAAATGTGATATGTATGTTATACCGTGCATACAGTACCAAGATAAGGTGTAACTCAAAACTTAAAAGGCCTTTGGGGACTGATCCAATAAATCGATCTATCTGATTTATATAAGTATATAAATTCGCGCGCGATTGGAAATACATATGTATATGATCGCAGGGCATTGTAAAGTATATTTTTTACTATTGTTGTGTAATAAACGTGTAGGAGAAAAGATTGCAAAAAGAACAAATAAAATAAAAAGTTCCAATACTATTAACAAAATAATAAGTAAGAAAGAAGACGAAACTGAAATTATTTGCAAACATCCCAAAACCAAGTTAAATCAAAAGAAAACAAACATTGACAAACAAAGACAGTGCGACTAACATACACTCGAAGCTCTATAAATAACATGCACCCTTCATTTAGACCAAATAACTTGGTATTTTATTAATAACAACCCTTACATTACTAGATTTTGTCAGTAAAGGCACCCATTATTATCTAGGCCACCTCCACTCTCTCCTTTAGATGACGAATTTTTAAAAATCCTTCTTTTTGCTTATCCATGTTTTAGGAAATTTCACCCTTCTGGAGTCTATTATATCTTTTGATGGACTTTTGACAAGCTTATAAGAGATATCAAAGCATATGAAACGTGTAATTGGATTACAGTTTCATTTAAATAGTTATTAATTTTTATTTATAAGTTCTAATCGTTTGTACAATATTCTACAAGGCCTTTATTGAAATTTTATATCCTTAAAAAATAGGTTATTTTTAATACTGTTTACCACAAGGACGTTCCTTTTGTCCTGTGTTGTTCTTTATTTATATTAATGCATTTTTGAAATTTTTTAATTTGCTACTAATATTTTTGACAACTATATCTTTGAGTTAAATACAACGAATACATACCAGAGAAAAAAATATCATTTTACATAGTTAAGGAAAAAAAAATAGCATTGAAAGCCTTAAAAATGATTTGGATGGTATCGTATTCCGAAGCTAAAGTAGTTATATGTAAATGATTATTAATTTTAAAGTCCAAAATACGCAGGCGTGTTCGCAAACTAGGTTTATCTAGATAGGATCTATTCAAAACCAGTTTTCTATATAATAACATACCAAATAGTTATTTTGATCCAAATGAAGGCACTGACCTCTGTTAGCGCTGTCTTCGTTTCAAAGTTATCGATATTTTGTAAATTATATTCTTAATAAAATATGAATTCATTGTTTTAACACCGGTAGACGTCAACTGAAATAACTATTGTAAATATTTGTTTTTCAATATAAATAAGGCTGTGAAATTCACGAATATTTTTAAAATAACAGTGTTGATTTTTAAAAAGAAATTTACATTTTCTTGTCTTTTAATTACTATTTACTTACTAGGTTTTCCATAATTTGGCATACAAGATTGTTAGATTGAACAATACAGGGTGTTTTTTTCAGTTGGACGTGGTAGATCAAATGCCGAACTACTTATAATTTTGTTAAAAACTAAAACTCAGCCAGGAATCAAACTAGCTGACTTTGAAAATAGTATAAATGATGTTTTGTTACATACCGATAGTGTCGTTTAGGGCTGATTTTTCCATCGCCAGATAACATTATTCGACGCATAACTTTGAAATGTTGATACAAAATCTGTCAAACGTCAATTTTATTCGTCGAATAACAGTTATCTGGCGATGTAAAAATCGGCCCTTATAAAGATATTTTTAATAAACATTCGCAGCTTGGGCGGTATCAAAATTATGTTTTCATTAAAAACAACAGTGATCTAAATTATTTAGTCAAGGTTCTATAGACAGACAACGTTAGTGAAATATGTGACGTTTGAAATTAACTCTTTCCTTAAGTTTGCCATACTATCATCACTTTTCAGATACTGGTGATACATTAGAATGGCAATATAAAACTGTCTGCAATTTTTTTTCAAATCAACAACAAGTTGAATACCAAGTTGAGAATGTTTTAAAATTAATACGTACCTTTACCGTAGTTATGTTATAATCAAAATCAGCTTCGACAGAATTTGAGCATCTTTCACTATCATTTATAGCTACGGATTTGGTCCACGTCCACTTGAAAAATTCACCCGCATGGTCTGTATTGCCTACATCAGGAAACTTCCACATCAAGTCCGACAATAGAAACTAATTTGAATTCTTAGGATGTCTAGTATTGTCAGTCAGTGAGTGGTTTTGTTATTAAGTAACATGTATGGAACAATACTTCATTAAAAACAATACTCTTAGGTGTGTTGGGGATTAGATCTACAGACAAATCTAACGTAAGTTTTACAACACAACTACCACTCATATACGATACATTTAAAGTTAGTCTGACCAACAACGAAATCTATTTCTATTAAAACCGATCTTTCTACAAATCCTACTCCAATCTTGTTAATAGCCGATCTTATCACAAATTCTATTCTAAAAACATCTAAGACCTTTGTTAATTAGTTTATCGGAGGTATAGCAATGTACATGGCGGGGGGTTGTTTGTAGTCCAGTTGACGTCGTGTACCTTCGTTGACAGCGCTAAGGTCAGTGTGGAGGCGGGGGGAGGGGGCGAGGGGCGGCGGGGGCGGGGGGACGGAGGGCCGCTCGAGCGCGAGGCACGGCGACGACTCCGCCCACCCGATGCGCATGCGCCTACCCTCGCGACGCCGCGACAGCGTCTCCGAGCTGCCCGCCTGGCCGTTGTCGCTGCTGGAAAAGTTTTGGTAGGTTAGACTCTGATTTCATTGTATGTTGTCTAAATTGTAGGGCAATTGGCCTCTTCAATAAAATTAGGGTTATAAATCAGTACGATTTCATTATTTTTGGTCTATCTATGCTTATCTTTTTCAGATCAAATTCAGTACTTATGCAAAATCTATCCAATATGAATTAAGATTATGTCATGATCATGAGTCATATGATTATTATAACTAGCTGGTCATATGTCAAAGAATCTTTTCAAATCTCTGAGAGATTTCATTAAAATCTTAGTTGAACTTTGTTTTTTATTAAAGGGAGTAGATGTAACTTACCAATTGCTGAATCCGCTATCACCATCCATTGAATCAGTCAAATAGAATGTAGAGTTGGTCTTCAGCGCGCTCGGCACGTCGTTGATATCAACAGCTATAGACGTGGCTCTTCTAAACCTCGATTTGAAGGAGAAGTACGCTTTTCTTGACAAGGTACTGTTGTCCTTTTTGCTGTCACTATTTGGACTAGTTGGTGGAACGGGTTTGTCTGGCAAAGGAGGAGGATCACCGTTCGAATATTTATCGCCAACAGCATTCTTCAATTCACTCTTAAAGTTCTCATGTTTAACATTATTTTCGTTGTTAATCACAGGCTCGCTGAAGTTGATGTTGTTGTACAGATGTGCGTCAGATTTTTCACAGTTAGCGTAAATTGGAGCCTTTTTGACTTTTGGTATGTCGTATGTCCCGTTTTGTGAGGGAGGAGATTTGGTGAACGGTATGCCGTCCATTGCCACTGAAAATAAAAAAAGAACATTTATAAGTAATTATTATTTAAACACAAAAATTTGATTTGTTTCTTATTATAAATAAAAAAATACAATTCGAATAGAGAAATTCCGTCTTTTTCTGTAGTCGGTCAAAAATTATATAAAAAATGCTGAACTTTACAGCTAATTCCAGCTTTACGCAGGCTTTTCTTAATTTCAGCCTTCCACTCATATCCGATATGGTCTAGTGGCTAGGATACCTGGCTCTCACCCAGGAGGCTCGGGTTCGATTCCCGGTATCGGAATAACTTTTTTATATTTGTTTTTATATTTTACTTACCGGAATATCTTTTGGTGAGATTTCGTTTGATTTGTTTCATCTTCTTCTGGGCGGCGCTCGCTATTTTCGTGAGTGTGTATTGCCCAGGGCTGGGCACCGTGGGTAGACGGGACGCTGGCAGCGTGGGCGGTAACGGGGCGTACGTCTGCAATTAATAATGGAGTATGTGTATACAATTTATATAGGTACCTAATTCGTAAAATAATACTAGTTATCTCGAACTTAAAGTGCACTATTATATTGGTGTTCGTGTTTGTGATTTGTTGCGCCGCGTAACATTAACACTTTTGGAACAACCGTGACCAATGTGCTGGTTATAACGAATATCTGTACCAACAACCTCTTTGTTTTATTCATTCTGCACAAAGCACGGAACTTTAGACGCTTCTTAGGAACTCTTTCGCGGCACAAAATCCTTGCCCTATGTCCTATAGTAAGGCCACATCCTACGTAGGTGTAATTAAAACTTGAAAAGAAAATATTGTCTGTTTACCTTATCATGTTCATCGTCGGAGTCGCTGTCGAAGGAGTCGGAGTCCTCGTGAGGAACAGGCCCCGGGAGCGGTGGAGTGCGGAGGTCTAGCGACTCGTACAGGTGCCCGGAGTCGCTGCTCTCACATTCTGGGAACAATGTACACGAGTATAGTTACAGTAGGAATAGAAATTGAAACAGTATACACGAGTGACGCAAAAATGGGTATTTAGTCTGAAAGGACCACATTGAATGGACCGTGGTCCGTAGCCGTATACGAAAACTGACTATGTTCGAAAGGACCGGTGTCAATATAGTAATTGTCATAAAACTATTAAGTACAGTCAAGAATGAAAGTGTATATAGGAAGCAATGTGGAACATTTCTAAAACAAGTAATGGACTTGGAACCCAGAAATGTGGGGACAATGTGGGATGTAAGTAAGATAATAATTGACTAATGTTGGTTCAGAGCGTCATTTAAAAAAGTTTGTCCCTCCAAGAAGCAAAGTATTAAGAAATAAAAAAAAAACGGGCTTAAAATTAAAATACGTAGCTACTTAATTTTTTTCCTAAAATAAATCTCCCATTAATATCCGTGTTACACTCGGTGATCGGTGTAACCTGGTGGTAACGTCGAGGTTGACTTGTCAACTATGTAAACAATATTTTGTAAATATACGAGTAAATATCAAACAATTGTCATCATAAGTGTACATTACAAATGTGTTTGTTATTTTTTATGATGTAGGGGGCAAACGAGAAGACCATTATCATTCATTATTCACTGACAAGTGTCAGTGAATAATGAATGATAATGGTCTTGCAGGTAATGCACTTGCATTACCTGCTTTTAATAAAGTTATTATACCTACATTGGAGGAGAAGTAAGAAGTACGACGGATGCTATGCACAGAGACACAGCTTCTAGTTTATGTCAATATTCTGTGATAGTACTGATAGTGCAGTCCAGGGCCTCTGATTAATTCTAACTAATAATTCGTAATGGTCTCAACAACGGCCACTACTCCTATATGTTTGAAATGTAAGTAAAAGATATGAGTAATACTCATTTTGGTAGGCCAACCAAGGAAGGTACCTTTTCTCTGACGCTGACTTTACCTTCTAAGAACACAAATAACTCAAAAATCATCGAAAATTACGCATCGTTCAATGAAGCAAGATCCGTGTCGAAGCCAAGGCTCTCGTTACATAACATGCGCATGCGCACCTGACTCTGACAGCTGCACGTATGGGACCGCAATTTGAACATATTGCTTGTGGATCGGTGACGAAACACTACATAATGGTTAGAAGAAGTAGGTAATCATTGATATAAGTGGGTATGATCTTGTTCAATATGAATGTAAGCTTGTTATTTTAATTAAAACTTTTATTTGGACGACCCAAATATCAGATTTGCCACCATGCCAGGCTTTCGACAAAGAGCTACGAGTTCGAGTCCTATTAGAGTTCAATGTTTATGTGATCCACCAATGTTTTTCTCTGTCCAGCTGGGTGTTAGAATGGGTGTGATCGAGCCTCGGAATAAGCAAAATAGTGGGGTCAATACGATTGGTTAATTACTGATAATTTTATGCGTCTAGTCTAGTTTATTTTGATCACATCGATATACTTAATGCCAAGCGAGGCCAAATTTAAATGTCAAATAATAGTTAAATAATCTGTAGAAATGTCTTCATACTAGTTATGAATAATTTGTTTTTATACTAAAAGTATGTTTGCGTGTAACAGTTTTTTAACATGGCTAAAATTTACATGACAGGTTATACCGTAAGCGCCCGTGGCACGCCCGTGGTAAGCAAACACAATGCTTCTTGTTATTGTATTTCTGAACATGAGAGAACCTTGGGATTAGTTAGATTCTCACAGAGTTAGGAATTTTTAAAACAGTTTTTTTTTTGGTAAGTTTTCCAGTTCCGTATTACATTAGGATTTAACTACCAGATTGTAACCAGATACAGTTTAATCAACAGTGTTGGGAATTTAACATTGTACTTATACATTTTTGAAAAGCCTTTTTTCGTCTACTTCTAAAATTTCTGAGCCAAGAAATTATCATAAACACTGTTTTATGAACATGTTATTCATATCAAACTTGCATTATACAAAACTCTATTGTCCGTTTAAACATTGGTTCATTACTCATACATTCTCAGATCAACCAAATAAAACTTAAAGTTGGAATAATAGATTGATCAAGATACCGAATTAATTTGAAATTAGTTAATTTATTGACGTCATTGAATACACAATACAAGACTTAATAATGTAAATGCTGTACAATTTAAATAAATCTAAACCTAATTAATGACTGCGGTGAATATTACTAGTAAAACGAGCCAAACTAGTATTGCAATATTTTCGATAAATTCAAAATATCCGATTAATATTTAATATGCGTCCCGTGGTTTTACCCGCGTGAATCCCAATCCCATGGGAATATTCGGTACAAGTATCCTACGTGTTATTCCTAGTTATAAGGAACATCTCAATCAATCTAAATCGATACAGTAGTTTTTGCGTGAAAATGTAACAAACATCCAAACTCACAAACACAAACTTTCGCATTTATAATATTAGTATCCATTTTGACCGCAATCGAGTAATGTGATTACTGATTAATATTGATATACGAAATTACCATAGTCATTACATAACTATGAAATGCAGCTCATAAAACATGGGAGACGATTAAATAGTTATTAATATCGATAAAACTAAATTTCACTTGTAATCGTACTGTTTTTAACTCGAGTAATAACAGTTAACCGGATAATCGAGTATTGATTGATACTTTGAAGTTTCTGAGAATGAAAGCGAGTAAGTCTATTAAATATAGATATGGAGAGAGATAAATGAATATAAATACATAAATATCATTCAATAAGTTTGTTTTACTACTAAATGCTAATGCAAAAATGAGTAGTCTGTCTGTAGAGCTAATCTCTGAGTGGATTAAAAAGACGGTTTCTAGTTATTAACCATTTATTGGACTTTATTTTTTAATCCGAATTCCCAGGGGAAAAAGAAACAGAAATAAGTAAAACTACGGTAACGAATAAATAAAGCTATTGTGTGGTTGATTCTTGCAATGTTATTGAAACCAGTCCTTTATCAACAGAGTTGAATGAAAACTTGTACATTGAGTCATGCGATCGTACGTTTTTTAAAAGTATGGATTTCACAAGTTGATTTGTTGCGAGTACAAAAGTTTTACGTCCGCTGACTGTCTTTGATCAAGTTCGAATCAATTTAATGAAAGGAATGTAATTTAGTCCTGAATCAGTAAGAAAAATCTACATTATTCTGATGCAAGGACATTAAGTTTATAACTGTAGTACCTATATAGTACCCACACCCAGTTTTCTAATTTATCATCTACTCGTTATTTATTCTACGTTATATAATGCGGCTTTGTATTTATCTACATATTTAATTTAGTTACCTAAATACGCAGCGATATCTTGTATTTCGATATCGTCATCTCGCAGTATCGTCCTAATGCTGAGCCAGCATCTCTGCTCCAACACTTGTACGAATATGACATTGTCTTCCACTGCTTTCCTCTTGTGGGAAACCCTTCTGGCTTCCTCATCGTTCCGACTATAGTGCGGCGATTTTACAGTTGTATCGAGATACACATGCGAGGGAGATGTTACGAAAACTAGAACAAGAAATATTAACGATCAAGGTCACATGAACACGCGGAAATATTTCGAGACATTATCAGAATGCAAACTAATCGAAAAGGTTAAGGTGACATTGCAACTAAATGTAATCATTAAATTATTAGCATTGAATGCATTATTCAATGTTAAAATTTAATGAGAAGTAGAAGCAGTCACACATAACCGGTTCGATTGCGACAGGTCTGCACGCGAAATGTCACAATAGACAAATACGAATCTGATGCACCTTGATCGCCGCAATTTCTGCGGTAAGTCCGAGGCCTCAGGGGAGGAGGCCCCACGCCTCCGTTCACCGGGGGCCGCTCCGAGATCATTTTTCATCATCACTCGTTTCACTTGATCACTTCACTAAGTCATAAGTGTTACACTTGATCACATTTTTCACACACTTTGTACCTCATCCGAACACTATTTCATCGCGGTACCTTAACACAATTTAATAGCGTTACTTCATCCGTATTCTTTGTGTCGATTGTAACGAGTCAAGTTACAGATTGAGCCAATGTTTTCCTGAACCCAGCTGAGCGGTCACTGAGAAAAAATATTAAAACGAGTTGCCGGCGGCGGCGTTGTGGCCGGGCGGCTCAGGGTCAACTGGTACCAGAAGATACCATTGGCTGTTTTCATCGTGCTTATGAGAGATCGGAGATTTTTTTATCGTTTCAATGCTAAACGCAGCGATATTGCATAGCACCGAATAATCATAATTTGTAATAGTCCAGTTGACATTGGACTTGCTAATGGTTTTTATATTTATCACGTTTCCAATACAAAACAAATAATGGTTTGTAATGAAAGAAATTTGGCGTGTAAAATGTGTTTAGAATGATTATATTCGGATTTTAAACACGGTATAGGACTATCACAAATATAATTAAGCCGCCGGTTGTCAGCCTGTGTTCATGGTGCAGTTGCAAAACAAATGTGTATGGATTGAATAGATATATGGCGTTGCAATCAGAGCATTGCAGGTTGCGAAACAAACGACGGCCTGACGCATAATCTGTTCCGCGGAAGGAGAACTGTTACAATCAATTACCTACGAGACTGTACATTGTAATTACATGAACTTTTACTAATGAATGCAGGAAACGATACCATTAATGATTAATTTAAAACAAGTCTTATAATATAATGTATTAGCCATTAGAGACCTGTTTGCCAAACGATCTAATAACATACAATAATGGCTTTAAAGTACATAATGATAGAGTCTGTATCATAATTCACTCGGCAACTTTCTAAAGATCTAATAAGATATACAGAAAACCGATGACAATAGTCGCTTTGTATTGTTTTGCGATGCAGAAAATTGAAATTGCCGGTCTTAAAAGAACAATTAACGCGAAACATCAAATCATTATTCATTTACAGCTTCTTATTATAATTGCAAGGTGCTGTAAGAAAAGTGGTATACAATTCACATCTTACGTATTTAATTAATAGTTTACGTGGATATGCAGTGGAGAAACAGTTGCAATGTTCAAATTGGTATTTGCTATTAGAATAATGAAACAGGTTTTCAGATTAAGCTTGGATTGCATTATTACAAAAGTAGGTACTTGTTATACCAGACAGAATTCGACTGCAATGAGCAACGAAATATACTTCGATGGACTAAATTTAGAGGGGTGTGCGAATTGAGCAGCCTGCGTCATGCGAAGTTCCGGCTCAAAAACCGTGGGTTGACCGCACGTGAGTGACACCGGACAAGGTATTACAATATAAAGTATAAAACTGACATAAACCAAGAATTTAAAGAAAAGTGAAAATAGATACTTAAACGACAACATATGCATGAAACCGGTATTCGGTTACGCGATATGGTATAATTTAGAAAACTTGAAAAAGAAAAATAACAAACTAGTTATGATGCAAACTTAGGAGAGTTAATATTGGTGAATGCTTATGTTTAAGTGGTAATAAATCTGACATTGAATTCGATATTCAGTCGAATTGAGTATCGAATGAAAGGATTGCTAAATAAGTATCAAACAACGAAAATTCAAGGCGGTCAACACAACTAGAATAAATGAATAAATGTAACAAGAATGAGATTTAACAAACTAAACTTGATATGGAAATATGCGAAGCGTGACCGAAGATAATGTGCAAATTGACTAAAAAACACTAGAAAGCAAATGTGTTGCAGTAAACATTATACAAATCACGAATGATTAGACGTTTCAGGGATTTTAGACGTAATGTTTTCATAACAAGTTGCCAATTGTTGGGCGTTGTGGTTTGCAACCGGCAAGTCGCGAGCCGTCAGACGGGCAATTGGCCCTCCGTGTCACTTGCGAAACAACAATAGGGACGAAACAACGCTATTGGGAAACGCATCTGATGGTCCAGTGAGCATCAGTACCGGTGTGTAATTAATCTTGAACGTTTATTCACATAGTTGTCAATACCACGAGTCACTTTCACTACACTGGGGTAGAGGCATGCGCGGTATTGCGCGAGGCGTCCGCTCGGTTGCGCTCGCGCAGGGCTAACTCGCGCGCACGCGTACAGCGCACCGCGCCTGCGCCACTGTCCCTCTCCTACGCGAGCCTTTGGAGGCATTGTCAACAATGTCAACTGTAGCAAATCTGTAGGAGTACCATTATGGCGAATTTAAGTTATTTATCTCCATATTTTATGTTTGTCCGTCGAGAAATACATTTGCGGTATAATGTAGTACTATTTTTAACTGACGTCATTTAAGAATTTTCAATACAAAACTCAAAATCTACTAATCATTACTAGATACCTTAAGATAAAAGCTGACAAGTAAGTATTTAGTATTAAAGTTTTAACAACGTAATATTTAGCTACTTACTTCTCTTTAATAACAGTATGAAAGACGTTCCCAAAAGTAAATTATAACATTCACTACGAATTCGGTCAAAATTATTTATTAGTTAACCAATTCAAACCCATAAATAACGTGCATTAATAAGATTTAAGCAACCGCGTTGACGGCAGGAATTTAGAACGCTACAATATCAATGGCTCATAAATCAAGCAGTAGTAAGTAAATGTTGCTAATGACACGATGTCGGATCGATAACAAAACAATGTACCTGATTCCGTCATATCGATCAAAAACTAGTGTTAATTGGAATGCACTAGATTACTGGGGCACAGATCTCGTTCAAGTGTCTCATGACATAACGAAGACCAAGTGGAGCACGTTAATATTGATCCCACGTTCGAGTCGATCGACGAATTTGCAAATTGTTTTGTAACACGACACTGCTAAATCTGTGACAGGCTTTTGATTGCATCGTTTAATAAATTCCTATGTAAGAAGGGTGTTTCCACAGGGTAGTATTTTAGGGCCGACTTTTTTAATCTTGTATAATTAGATTAATATGGAAAGAATCTTTGCTGTAAAGTTATTTCTAATATTTAATTTATTTTTCTTTAACATTCATAAGTGTTTCTTTGAGGTACAAGTGAAAACTGAAATATTACCTTAAATTTTGAATTGAATTTGAGTATAATATAATAAAACACTGTACGCACTACAATTAAATCCGATGGGGACACCTTGTAACGAAAGAATGAAACTAGGAACTGAAGTCGTCGCAGTATTTGTGTCACTACATTTAACAGACAACAATGTGTACATTTAGTGACCTAAACAAATAATATTACTGTCGCGTCTCAATGGCATGTTTTGGTCGTTTTTCTAAACCGACAATGCAATGACTAACATCCACATGATGAATGTATTAAAGTTTCCTAACAATAACAACAAAAAACTAGGAAGGTAATACTTCATTGTTGTATGAATTCTAAAAATATTCCCACAATTATAATTTAAGTAATATTTCGTTAAATACTTGAAAGCCGTAAATAGTTAATAAGTATTTCGTGATTTGTTTTCGGTTATGATCACGCATGGTTCTAGGAGTTATAGTGTTGTTGCATTCTCTTGTTCGACAAATTCGTTACGTCTAATTGTGACCTTCTTGGTTTACATTTATACTTCCGGAAAAAAATTGAACGGAAAAAATCTATTTTAGGTATAGCAGAGTCAGAGTTGGTGACAATAACTATTTTTATGATACAGTTTACTAGCGTATGCTTAGATTTTTCTAAAAAAGTCCGACTTAAATTTTCTTAGATTAGAAGTCAACAAGTTGGTGCATTACTGCAGTTGATATTTTGTAAATACAAGAAACAGTTATTTAACCCAAAAAACGTTTCTTAAATGTTGTTTACGCTAAAATATTGATTTTAATAGTCACAGAGTTCATCGACTCACATCTTAGTTTGTGTGTATTTTCTATTTATCGCGTCTCATGTGAGATTTGTAAGAATACCAACGACTAGTTTTTTGCCTTCAGTTTCGTTTGCCTTTGTTTGCTGTTCGTGTCTTACGGCTGTAAGAACACTATCATTAACAATAGTTTTGGGAAAGTGTTTAGGTTTACTTTCTTCTTCAAGCTAAGGTTGAATAGGTTTTGTTTAAGGCGGTTTAGTGTTTTTATAATCTTTGAGTCTTAGTATTTAAACAATAACATTTAATTACACGTTTACACTCTTACTTTTTGGCTTTTTGAAGAATTGAAAAGGAATCGACAAAGGGAAAATGCAAAGGGCAAGAAGGCTCATAAGGGTTGTGTTTTTCTTTCCTAACATCTTTGTGAAACTACCTAAATAGAAATTACTTATGAATTCCCTACGCCGGAAAATAAGTAATAATAAATTAAGCCAGTCTAGTAAGTAGTAAACACTATCAAAGAACAGTGAAACATTCATCATTTCCTACAAATATGAGGAAATAACATCAATGCAGTATGTTCCGTGGAGGCGACTTGCTCGACTGACGGTAGGTATAAAGGTAATGTGTGTTTAATGTAAATGCACCAAATAGAGCATGACATGACTGTTCCTTGGAGTTACTTAATAGGAAGTGTAATCACGCGTGCAGTTTTGGTAGTAACAAGATCATCTTCATTGAGTATGGCATTAGTATTGATCAGATTTTTAAGACCAGGTTATTTTGACACAATTTTTTTGACAAGATGAAAAGCGTTAAAGAACATATTTGTGACTAAATTAAATTCGTCGCGGGCGCATTGCACTCTTCCTCCTAATGAAGGCCACCGAATGTGGGTGAAACTAGTCGAGGGATTCGACTTATGGGGTATGTACGAACATCCTGTTACATTCATTTAATTTAACATAATGTCGTACGTTTCGTTTAATAAAAATATTTGTTATAGCTCTGCGCCCTTTGGTATATTGAGTCTTTAGAATTTTGGAGTATACTTAGTTAAAATATTTTGATGCCTCTGACTACCTACTACTTGAGGCGGATTTATTTGCGACTGAGAATTTGTGTTTTTAACTAAATCTACGTTAATTTATCTTTGTATGTCAAGGATGCCATGACCCAGACACAGATGCATTCATTGATTAAGCTACGGTGTTCTTAACTCTGTACCATTAAGTGAATAGCTCATATTTACCAATTAAAGTGTGTCTTAAACCACTAATCGATTAACCGTATATCCTTTAATCAATTTTATCGAACTATGTTTTTGATGCAGCAAAGACTAACACAATAAATTTGACTACATAGTAAATTTGATTACTGTCTTTATATGATCTGTATTAAAATCATCAGTGAAAGAGACGCCTTTGCCTTACAGGCGGGATCTAACAGGACACATTGGATCTTATAAAGACTTTGAAACTAGTTATAGGTTTTATCTTGTATCATTGCCATGTTTGGACAATCAAGCTCGTTAAACGGCAATGATACAAGAATTTGGAGTTATAATGCGTCAAAACCTACTGATCTCGACATTTAATTGAATGAATTAACTCGTATTCATGTAAGTTAAATACCTATTTAATCTTTGACAGATAAAAGTATCTTGACCAGCCCAAAAAGGAAGACATTTCTAACAAGTTAGTCACAATAGCGAGTGGGTTTGTCCGAGTACAATGGACACGGTGGCTGCGTAGATCTTAACGGCCTGGCTGCGCCCTCGCACCCAATAAGGAAGTCTGCTTCAGTAGTTACGTACATTACAATCGCTGGACTTGTTAGTGTTGCTAATTTCTTTGTTGTTTTGGAATTGAATTGTTAATTAAATTATTCTTTTATATGCGAAATTAAGATGCTGAATTTTGTATTTTTGTCTGAAGAAATTTCCAAATCGGTTATTATCGTCAAATCATGCTTTCTTAAAAAGTATCTTTCTGGTTTGTCCTTCTGGTTACCCGCACTTGGCCAGCGTGGTCGATTAAGGCCTAATCACTCTCATGCAGGGTAGGCTCGGGCTCGAGCCCTTCAGTGGGGACATTTATGAGCTGATGATGATGATGATTTTATAGTTATAATCAAGTACATTCATTACTTTAAGCCTTCTCTTATGAGCCGTAACTTGAGGATAGTCATAGGAGCTTTTTTAAAGCCCCTGTTCTACCTATATTTACATACACAGTTAAAGTTAGTTATAAACCTTTTATTACGGGTAACTGATAAAGGTAAACATTATCAATGTGGGTCGCGTGTGTTGGATCGATGGCGGAGTTAACCCCATTCTGTTGATCAATAACTTGACGACATCGAGCTTCGTTCGGGTCTCAATCGAAATGTTGCTTAAATATGGGTAACCTACTGTGGTCCGCTGACGACCTTACCTCGATGGCAGAGTCACCATGCCGGACTGCCATCCGTAAGGTTGCGGGTTCGATTCCCGTGCAGGGTGAATATTTGTGTGAACCACAAATGTTTATCTCGGTCTGGGTGTGTGTGCGTAATTTCTGAATCTGATACCCTAGATACAAGTTTCGAACTTAGTTAGGGGTCATTTACTATAATGAGATGATGTAGTAGATTATGTTATGTTATGTTGTGTCTTATTCATAGTCAAAGAATCGATGAGGAAAGGACATAACTTATCGGCATGTAATTCTGTAACATTCAACAGGAAAGCTACAGGCTCTCTCTCTCACTGATGTTAGTAAGTACTACTAACCCCGGTAATCACGGTAATCTTATTGAACATGCATCCACGAATTAAGCCATGATTTGTGTTCCTTAATAAATTAAAAGAATCGAAGTGTGTGTCGTCCAGTAATTCGGACGAATAAATTTTATTCGTTCGCTACATTATATTAATCATCCATTCTAGCGGACGCCTAGCAACAGCCTAAAAGAATATGGACGGTAATCATTCATATCTTCATTCAAAAAGAGAGAAGTTTCTTAAATATTATAATAATATATGAAATAATACCCATTAAAGAATACAAAGAGACTTTGTGTACATAATGATACATCTAGAGGTCACATATTTCTCATGCCATCTACTCATATGAATCAAAATGGTTGACTCTACACACACAATACAACGTTTAAAATTAATATTACACAATAAAAATATAAACATTTAATTGATATTTAAATAACAAAACATAAAAACTACAAAGCCCTGAATTTCCGTCTTTCCATTTCATTGTATTTTTATGTACTCGTAGTAGAACTTAGAATAATGACTTTAGAATCTATGAGTGTTTTTTTTTTATCATAGATAAGTATTTTAAAAATTCGGTTTATCGGGGTCCTCAAGAATTTCAGGTTTGCGGAATAATCGTCCATTCGTAAGGATCAGGAGTGAACAAAATTACCTCAAAACAGGGTTGATATACAGTTCCACAGATCAGGGAGTCAGCTTAGGACTTCCGTCCTAGCGAGAGGGATAGTTCTGTCGTCCGTGTACAGTTTCTATAGATTAAAAGCAGGCATAAACAACAGAAGGTAAAAGTAACTAATAATTGCAGAGACCAGAGAGAATCTTGGTCGTGATCCTTATTCTATGAATAATTGGCTACAGAAAAAATGCGAAAACAAAACAAGAACATTTTCTTAACCATAGAATAAGGATCACGACCAAGATTGTCTCTGTTCATAACTGAAATTTTTAAAAGTGCAATCATAGAATAAGGATCACGACCAAGATTCTCTCCGAAGAATGCAACCTATTCTTCTTCTTCTTCGTATCCATTGACAAGACTCTTTAACAATTAATTTTAGATATTCGAGCACCAATGAGTGAACCTATTCATTTAGTATATCTATTGTACGAGTATTTTATATTTCCTAGTTCTTTTTTTACGATGCTAACTACGTCATACACAGGTACCTGATTTTCGACATTACTTTTGTTTTTAAAAACGCCATTTTCGCGATTGTTCTGGCGCCAAAGGAATCCGGTAATAATAAAGAAACACCTACACTAATGCGCGGGCGCAAAGGTCTATGAACTAAGACAAAACAAACATTGAAACTTTAATTTGGAATTTTGAATATGAACTTATTTTGATTACCCAAAGTACCTATTTGCGTATTTTAAAGCACAGGTATTGGTCTTAAGGGAGCTTTAGTAAACGTTATTGAACTTATAATTAATATATTTTACGGGATATTTACACGTACCTATAAGACGAAACCCTCGACTAGTTTCATCCACGTCCGGTGGCCATCATCAGGAGGATGAGTGCGACGTGTAAATATCCCGTAAAATATATACTTAAATTATAAACAATGACGTACGTTTCGTTTAATAATAAAAAAGTTCTTGAACTTGCGAAAAAAACCTTAAGTTTACTGATTAACTGTTAGAAAATAACTTTAAAAATGTTTAAAAGGATACCTAATCTTCAATAAAACTGATTTACAAATTAAGTCACGTACTTTTAACATTTTTTCCTAATTCATCTGTCTGTGATAATAAATACTAAAGCTATCTTAATATGTAATCCAAAGTCTACTAGTAAAATAGTCGATTGTATCACATAAATGTTTGTTGTATATAAATGGAATGCGAGTGTAGGACGCCTGTCGCCACAATTTGCGCAATTCGCAGTAAAATCGTGCGCTTGCGCAAACAAATAACAAGGCTTTTAGTAATGCAATGCCGAATGCTTTATATACAATAATGATTATTATTTAATTGTATTTTTGTTTGATTAATAGACGTTTAAAATTAATGGATTATGAATCAAATAGTTTAATTTATGTTCTAAGATATTATAGTCGTAGACGTGTAACGCCATCTGCAAAGATCTTAAAAGTAGAACTATGATATAACACTTCGTACAAATTAGTTCTGTACATTGCTAAGAGATGGCGCTGATTTAAACGAACTCTTAAACAAACTGGTGAATCTAAGTTAAATATTTTTATCTCAATTTAAAGCAGACAGAAACAAAATATTAACTTATTCTTACCTTTGTCTTCATTTTTCTGCGGTGGCGACTTCTGCCACTGATGTCTAACTTTCTGTGACCAGCTTATAGGAGACTTCCTTCCTCGACTTCTCTCGCGAACACTGAAATATACGAAATCCATTTTATTATTCACATTTACGTACGGATTAATGGTACAAATGTATGGTGTTTTCACTAACTAGTTACCTACTAAACGACCGGTGAAATGTTTTTATCGTACCGTGATAACAATGTTTACATATCTCTTTGGTAACAGTTATTGCATTTATATGTTGGGCTAATTTATTGGAGCATTAAATGATAACGATTACATTGTGACCTCTTTTAGGAAAGTAAAAAGGAATTGTATCGGCCTGTTTTATTATCTTACAGCAGAGCAACCTTTCTCTCACGGTACTTTAAGGAATGAGGATTCCACACAAATCAATATATGTCATGTACATAACATAACAAAAGTACATCGCCCAGGAATCGAACCCAGCACCTCCAGCTTGACAAACATGTTATTAGATCACACAGGCAGGAGAAAAAAGCGAATTACACTTAATTTGGGTATTAATCTGGAAGGATGATTGTAAAAAATAATAAATGAACTTACATAATAATCTTCTGTTCGTACGTCTTCTCTTCATCAGAGACGTCGACCCAGTCATCACTCCTGTCGCTCCTATCGCTGACGCTCGTCTCGCTGCTCGGGACTTGGAAGGCTATCTCCTGCCCATTGTAACTGATCACCGACCTCTGTCCATAGATACTATTAGTCTTCACCTCACTGGACATAGTACTCTGACTTATATTAGAAACGGTATCAAACGACAACCTTTTCTGAGCATTGTTTATCTGTTTCTTCAGGTTATTCCTCAGTTTCACAGCACTGGGACTGTTGGGTATGCTCTCGTAGCAGTGAGAAAGCGAAGCAACATCACCGTGCTTTATTGTATCGTAAATGTTCTCATTATCATTGTAGGTGGTGTAGTCAGACATGAAAGAATGGCGACTACTATACGTAGGACTACTGTCCTTAGATTTTGGCGATCTATGGGGAATTTTCTCGTAAATCCTTTCTGATCCTATTTTCTCGTAGCTAACAGTAGAGGCACCACTTTGAGACTTTGTTATGGTGTAGTTGACATTGTTCTTAGAAGGTTGGTAGTTTTCGGCTATTTGGATGCCGGTACTTGATGTCACGCAGTACGGTTTGATAGGAGTCTTACAATATTCGTATCCATCATCGCTATCTCCATCGCCACGAGTTCTTTCTTCTAAAACATTCTCACAGAGCTCATAGTTATGCATACTGCTTTCGTCACCTTCTGGGTGTGATCGCATTTCTAACAAACATTGATATATATTTTCTTTTTCGTCTATTGGAGATTCAGGTTGAGATACTTTAGGTATTTCAGGTAAAGGACAATTTACTTTAGGTAACCTATCTGAAGTTTTTATAGGAATAGTCACAACGTGGTCGTTGTCTTTTGTATCAAATGGTTCGTAATCATTTTCTTCTGTCAAATTTTCTTCTACTTTGGATTTCGTTGTAAAACCAACGAGTATTTCTTTATTATATGCTTCTACTAAATTGCTTTCAAAATCCAGGTTTGTATCACTTTTAAGTTCTTCATCTTGAGACTCTTTACTTTCGATTCTTTGAGATTCATCTTTTATCACTACTTCAGGCTCTTCATTATGATTTTCTGGATTCATTGTTAAACTGATAAAACTGTAAGGACTTTCAGAAGTATTTTTTTCTGGTTCAAAAATGATTTGAGTTGAACTTTTTCTACGCCATAAGAATGAGTCATTGGGCGTGATTTGCGAATCTTGATTTGAATTGTCAGTTTCGTTAAGTTTAGGCGGAGTGTCTGTTATAACAATTGTTTGTTCACTAGAAGTAATAGAGATGTTACTGACATTGCTTTCATTCATGTCTTCAGGAATAATTTCAACAATTTTCATAGGCAGTTTTTCTGTGTGAATATAATTTGTTTTGAACTTTTTCCGATCATAGAGCGGCTCTTTTTTACTCACGATGTCAATATTTATTTTATTCGTATTTTCAACATTAGAACTTTCAGAAGGGGTAACTGGTTTTATCGTTTTTATTTTGGGAATACCATTCCTTACAACAACGTTTTTAGTTACCACTAACGATGATTTCTTTTCAGGTACTTTTGGTTTTTCTTTAATAGATGTTGCACTTATTGCTTTATCGGGCCTCTTCAACGTGTTAGTGGACTGAGCTATAATTTCACATTCAAACTTTTTGATCGCATTTTTTACTTTTAAATTATCTGGTGGTTGTCTTTCCGTGGCAGGCTCGGTAACCTTTGCTTTAGCAGGACTACCATCTACGGAATCAGAACCACTTTGATGTTCACTTGAATCTTGATACTTTAATCGTTTTTTGGACGATTTAGGAATTTTGGTACCATCAGATTTAGATCTTATTACACTTATTTTGTTAGTAGTATCTGTTATAGTCAGTTTATCAATAGAATCTACGCTTGAACATCTTTTTTTATTGTTTCGTTTTTTGGAGCCTCTTCGTTGTCGTAATACTATTTTTATGTTAGGACTTGAACTTAAAGTTGAGGAAGGGGTTGAATTGTTGCTAGCTGTACGAGAAGCGGTCGCTAAATCTTCAATAGTTTTTACAAGTTTTGGCGGAATTGGTATATCACGAGATTCACTTTGGAGATTGTTGAACTTTTTAGTCAATTCAGATACTTTAGTGCTAGATATAGTCATCGTTTTAGAAGCGATTGGCGGTCGTCTGTATGTAGCGGACGCATTTCTTGTTTTAAAGCTGACTTTTCTGTGTTGTTGTTCTCCTCGTTTCTTTATATTTGGAGAAACACTTGCTGGTGGTAATTCTTTAGGCCTAACATGATTTAGATTAGCCTTGATATGGTTAAGATTCGGAGGTAATTTCTTATCTTTTCCACCTCCAGTACTTCTTGTGTCGTCGCTACCTGTTGTGATCGCTATCTGAGCGTAATGAATGGTGGATTCTTCTTTATTTGTATGTATATTGGTATGGTTGACAGTAGAATTCAGGAAAGCCTGTTTAGCTTCATTAATAGACTTTGTCCTTCCTGTGAGTTTAGGGGGAGATAGGTTTACAGGTACTGTGTACACAGTTTTTTCGCTTTGGTTTTGTTTGATAGCCATGTCTGTTTCTGGTAGTATGAAGTTTTTGAGTAGTGTCTTTATGGTGCCGTGTTGTTTCCCTTCGTCTCTGAAGTTGAGTGAGGCGAATCTGTTGTTGGTTATTGACTCGCCTTCCATCAGGTTCAAAAACATTGCTTCTCTACGCCATCTGAAAACACAAAAAAAGTCTATGTTAATAACAATGCTAGTTTTAAAAATAATGTTTGATTTTATTCTCTTTATTCTCTCTTGACCTTATCTTGACCTTTTTACTACAAGGGACTAGAGAGAAGCTTTGATACGAGAACGAACGAGAACGCCAAACTAATAAGCTGTCAAAGTCTTAATTCGTCTCTGGTTCACTTACAATTATTGGTACATACTACATATTACAACAGTATCATTGCAATGTTATTACAAATATAGGGTCTGTGTTATTGTTGGATTTGCTCTAACGGTTGCGATACACACATGTCAGTTGACACATCCATGTTATTAAAGTGTAGAGTACCAGTTTTTAGAACATGTTTAGTAATATCAATATTATCGTTGTAGCACTGGTGTGTTGAATTCTTCTGTTCACAACGTACTTAGCTGTATCCCGCGGTTTAACCCGTGTTGGTTCCATTCCAATTGGTCATAACTAATTGCAAGTTAAATACCACACCGCGATTTTAACCGCGTGATATTTACCTTAAACGCTTCCTCGATAAATGGGCTATCTAACACTTAAAGATTGTTTAACTGGAACCAAGTACTAGAGTGTAGTCCCTGAGGGCACTAATCCTTCAACCATACAAACTACAAGTTTAGTAATGATGACCGAGTGGTGAAGTTGGCTCTGCTTGCTATGCCAATGGTAACGAGTTCGATTCGCACAAGATAAACATTTGTGTGTTTGAGATAAATTGGCTGATATTTTGAATAGTTAAACGTAAATTCCTACAACTATTTTAATGAAGCGAAAACTTTGCAGTTGTTTATCAGTCAGTCAGTCAGGGGATTTGAGAGAGGTCAGGTCGTGAGAGGCTTTCACCTGTAAGCACAGTTATTACACGGCTGTAGTACATGCGCAAGCGCACGACACACCTACAATACGTGAAGTAGGTTTCGTGACTTAGTTTTGAGACTATTATGAGAAGTAAAGAATTATGAGCGGGTAATTGGAAGTGACATGTAGTCGAATGAAAATAAGATAATTAAGAGAGCTAAGAAATCATTGGCGGGCTTATAGACAAGACAATAATTGGTCAGAAGCAATTTAATAGGTGTTAGGTTTGATCCCCAATTGCATAATTTTAGTTATCGTCGGATGAAAATATATCCAGACTTTCTCCGAAAAGAGACCTAGATACTCGTAAAAATATCCAGACTTTTCCCAGAGACCTAGATAATAATTTCGCCACCAAAAGCGTCATATGACTGTTTCATAGAATAAAAAAAAACTGTTTTCGAGAACGTAATTGCATTTATTTTATTATATAAACAATGACCATATACGAATATGGGTATTTTAATAAAATTAATATCTTCATGACGTAAATGAGGCCAGTTTTTTATACGTCAATTATATTTAATTTTATTATTATATAATAGTTTACGAGGTAGTAACAACAATTGATTAAGTATATTGTAATTTTATCACATGATTGAGTAAACGTTCTATTTTTTACTAGACCTCTTTAGGGTTCCGTGGGTCCAGATAATATCAGATAAAAGTTAAAGTTAAGTCAATCTATATACATATATGTATAAAACTCTTCCTTTACTGGGTGATGTACTGACTGACAGACAACGCACAGCCGAAACTACTGGTCGTAGAGAGCTGAAATTCGGCACGTGTGTTTGTTGGGGGAGTAGTCTACCATTAAGAGAGGATTTTTGGAAATTCGCCCCCTAGGCGGAGAAAAGGGGGGTAAATTGAAAACTGCGCGAAACCGCGGGGCGCTTCTAGTTAAGATAAAAATTGCAAAGTAAAGGAATCTCTTTCGCCGAAAATATTAGTATAGGGAGAGGGAATATCTGTAATCAACATGCTAGCGCAAACCTTAATCATTCATTACATCATCTCATTATAGTAACTGACCCCTAACTACGTTCGCAGCTTGTATCTAGGGTATCAGAAACTACGCACACACTCTTACACACCCAGACCGAGACAAACATTTGTGGTTCACACAAATATTCACCCCGCACGGGTATCGAACCCGCAACCTTACGAATGGCAGTCCGGCATGGTAACCACTCTGCCATCGAGGTCGTCAAAAACCTTGTTTTTTATGTTTTGTTGATGACTTAAAAAGATTATAAATAATTAACACACATTAACATCTTATAACTACTGACCCGCTTCCTACGTTTATTACCTGTATTTAAGCTATCAGAAACTACACATAGGTTGTTGTGGATTATAGAAATATTTATTTTACAAGGGACGAGAACCTTTGATCCTATTTGTTTGGAAATCAAGCTTAGTGACCCCCTGTTAAAAACAAAGAAGAGAGTGAATTTCCCGGCGGCTAAATTTGCGTGGCAACTATGAAATCGGTACTAAAAAATATAGTTATAATGTTTAAAACTTTTTTTTTGGTTAGATGAAATAGTCACCTATGTGAGGCACTAAATATTTCATTACTGGGATTAATAGGTACTCCAGAAAAAAATGTTAAACCTCGAAATCTTTCATCGCCGTGTCTGTCCACAACTCACCTTGATGTGTATTATACCTCCTTGATGAAAACCTATTGGTTGAATACATTGAAACCTAGTTTTACATGATACTTGGATAGTAAAGGTATTGTTACGGAATACACTTAATCAAATATTTAAACAATACAACGAATGGTTACTAGAAAAACATTTGTCCCAGAACTTCCTTTCATCATGTCATCATCATCATGCCATGTCAAAAACATTTTTAAACATATTGTTCCACCTAAAGATTTGCGTCTCCTTCTCTGTGTGCTAAACGTTGCCCAATAGTACCGTCTCAGTGCTCGACGTGGAAGGACGTGTCCACATGCCTGCGTTTTCAAGCTATAAATGTAAATGTATCCCATTTTTGTTACTGGACATTTTTTGTGCATTGGTATAACTTCTATTTGAACAAGTTTATACTCTTGATTGAGCATTCGATAGAATGCCCATACTCTTCTGTTTATTTGTGAATTGTTTAGTTCTTAGGATACCTAATAGATTTTATGTAATTTAAAATTTTCGACTCGTTTCTCATCGCCATGCTTTCATTTCCGTGGTTTCCATAGCAAATATTTGCTATGGCAATGAAAAAAAAGACACGGCAATGAAAAAAATTTCATTTCCGTGTCTTTTAAAACAAATTACTTTCATCGCCGTGGCCAGGTCTTTCATTTCCGTGACTTATATTTTCATCGCCATGGTATGATTAGGCAAGGAAAACATATTTACCTGTGATACAGTGTACCGAATACTGACAGTACAGTACTCGTCAAGTAATATCTCTGCAATACGACAAAAGACTTAAGTAAAGACTCATAAGTACAGTAAACAACTCATCCGTTTTTACTGTACTCCTTTTAGCTCGTTTTCTTGATTCCGTTCTGATGCACTGTAATGGAGTCGTGTACCAGCCGTTCCACTCCGCTCTGTCTTCGGCTCTTCTCAGAGCTGGTGATTGAGAGCCCTATTATTGTCTTGATCTGGTCTGACCAACGGGTAGGTCGGGTAGGTCTACCTTTCCCACCACAACCAGCTTGTCAAGGCTGTCTGGCTGTTTTCAGGCAATGTGACCAAAGTAGCTCAGGACTCGTAGGTAAAATATCATAGACAGTCTTGTTTTTACGTCAACTTGTTCTTACTCTTGAGTCTCGTCCGAACCACTGCGTAAGAACCACGTTTCTATTGCTAAATAAATATAAGTCATTGAAAAATAAGCCTTATATCTAAATCCTTAAGTCATAATTTTAACTGAGTTTTAAATCGTATAAAAGTCGCTACGGAACTGTGTGTCATAAACAGAACATAGAACAACAAGCAAAGAACAGACAAAATGCAGCGAACACCAACATCCAGTAATACGATCAAGTACTCTTCACAACCGGATCTCTCTATTGATGTACGAGACAATGATAATATCATTAGAAATATAAACGTGAGAAAACGAAAAAACCCTGACGATGAGCAATTCTTGGAAATGAAAAATTCTCTGTTACAATCTTTTAAGGACATGTTTAATTCAGAAATCGCTGAAATTAAACTACAAAACTCCAAGATTATTGAAACAAATGCGGAAATCATTAAACTTTTAGAAATTAATACTTCTAAATACAATGAAGTTAGTGAAAAAATAGCGAAAATGGAAACTAAACATAGAGTAGCTCTAGAGCGTATAGACGAGCTCGAAATCCAGATGAATAACATCCATAGGAAAATGCTAAAAAATACTATTGAAATTAGAAATGTCCAACAAAACGACGGTGAGGATATAAATGAAATTTTTGAGAAACTCTGCAAAACTTTAGATGTGCAGGCATGTAATGAACCTGCGAACATATTCAGAAGAGGCAAAAATAATGCACCAATCATTGTTGAATACCGTGATATAAAGGAGAAGGAAAAGTTCCTAAAATCTGTTAAAAAAATTAACAAGGAAAATAGAGAGGGCCTAAATACAGAAATAGTGGGAATCAGTGGACCTAAATCCAAAATATATATATCTCAAGCGTTGACACCGTTGGCAAAAAAGATATTTAGTACTGCTCGTGGCCTCGTTAAAAATGGGATCTTCAAATACTGCTGGACATCAAATGGAAATGTTTTGTTACGTAAGGCTGAAGGACTTCCCGCCATTGTGATTAACTCATTAGAGCAAATTAATGATATGGACATCGAATGACTAGATATAATGGTGAATTCAAAGTACTGGAACTTACCCTATTGTTTAATTCTGAAATTAATTTTAAGTTTTGTTAATAATTGTATATCGATATTTCATTTAAAATTTAATAGTTATTGTGATCTCAACCAGTCATTCTCATGTAAGTATTTTAATTATTATATTTTATTTTATGATACACTTCCAGTCATATTATACATAAACTTTTATTATTATTTTATTATTTCTGATTTTGATTATAATAACAATACTTTTTACTTTACTCATCATAAGTCTGGAAATCTAAGAATCTCTTTTCATCAATCATATATCTATTATTATCTCCCAATAACATAATCATGCTGTCACATAGTCTTACTGAGGTTATCACTGACGTTGATAACCAAATTGACGTTGGTGATTCCTTTATGGTTGATGATCCAGAGGCACTCCAACAATACACACTTAATACAGATCATTCATATAAAATCATAGTACAGAACATAAGGAGCATCAAAAAGAATTTTGATGATTTTGATCTTTTTCTAACAAGGAGTAAAATAAGCTATGACATAATTGTCCTCACAGAATGTTGGCTGCAAAACTCTGATATAATACCAATAATGCAACAATATAATACGTCAAGTACTAAAAATCATATTAACCAAAATAGTGGTGTAGTTGTTTATACGAAAAATGATTTAGCAGATGTAACAGTTTACGAACCTAATTTTACTGATGCCGACTGTATCGTAGTGACTGTGGGAAATAGCCATGTATTTATTTGCATCTATAGATCACCTTCTTTTGCATCATCTGCAAACTTTCTTAACTCTTTAAATACACTTCTAACTGAACTTAAGCACTGGCCAAACATATACTTAACAGGGGATATTAACATTGATATAAGACAAAATAATACCGACCCAAAGTGTGACGAATACCTCGACCTACTAGCTACACATTGTTTGTTACCTAGCCATGTTCTTCCCACGCGTATAAATAAATGCTTAGATCACTGTTTCGTTAAATCTAATAATAAAATTCTTACCTTAGTTTGTGAATCATCGGTAACTGATCACAATACTTTATATCTAAATATATCATTATTGCAACAAAGGCACACTAAAAAGCAAAATAATATCAATAAAATAGACTTTAAAAGGGCATGTGTGCTTTTGGAAGATGCTAATTGGTCAAATATAATGACAGACAGGGATCCCAATACTGCCATCGAAAGCTTTATTACAGAAATTAAAACAATAATTAGCAAAAGTACTATCACATGTAGAGTACCACATAGGAAAGTTATATATCAGCCGTGGGTAACACCTGGTTTGTTGAGATGTATGAGGTTTCGAGATGTTTTACATAAAAGACACCTAAAAACACCAAATAACAAAAACCTTGAAGTAACCTATAAACGCTACAGAAACTTGTGTAACAACATTCTCCACAATCTCAAAAACGAGCATGATAAATCAGATTTACAGGCTAGCAAAAAAGATATAAAGAAAACTTGGAATGTTATTAAAAGAGTATGTAACATAAATGCAACAAATAAATCTGAAACACCGGATGAATTATTAAAAACAAATATAACTCCTCAAGATTCTATTAATGCCATAAACGAGTACTTTGTCAAAGTGGGTGAAAATCTTGCTTATGACATATTGCAGAAACTAAACCTTACTGAAAATGGTTTAGTCCAAAAATATAAACATAATAATGAGCCTTTAAACTCCTTTATGATGCTGGAAACCGATGAAGAAGAAGTAGCCAAAACGGCATTGTCATTAAAAAATACAAATTCTGTGGGATGGGATGGTATACCTTCTATCTTTATCAAAAAAAACATTTATGTTCTTGCAAAACCATTAGCACACATTTTCAATTTGTGTATCTCGCAAGGTCTGTTTCCTAAAGTTCTAAAGGAATCCATTGTGATACCAGTATACAAATCTGGGGATAGAGACAGTATCAGTAACTATCGACCGATATCCCTTCTGCCATCAATATCTAAAATTCTTGAAAGGATTATTAACTGTAGACTTATTAACTATTTAGATGTAAACAACTTTCTTTCTCAAAACCAATATGGATTTAGGAAACAAATTTCAACTATAGATGCTATTGACAATTTAATCACTAATATTGTAAACAAACTTGACTCAAAGAAAAAATGCGTAGGGGTATTTTTAGATCTGGCAAAGGCCTTCGATACTGTCTCTATCCCATTACTTCTAAGGAAACTCGAAAACATAGGCATAAGAGGTATTCCACTTGACCTCTTCAGGAATTATCTGTATGAGAGGTCACAAACTGTCAAAATAGGTAATTTATACAGTTGCAAGTTACAGGTTAATTATGGTGTACCACAGGGTTCAGTTTTAGGGCCTACGCTATTTTTAATTTACATCAATTGTTTGTGCAATATGGAGATGCAAAACGCGCAGATAATAACATTTGCAGATGATACTGTTATACTATTTCATGGCACAAACTGGGAGAGTGCAAAGATGGCAGCAGAATTAGGTTTGCGTGACGTCACTAGCTGGTTAAATAACAATTTATTAACTTTAAATCTGCAAAAGACAAAGTTCATGACTTTTAGTATAAAGAAAAATTTGCAACCCCCTGAAACGGACTTTATTCTAAAAGCACATACCCGTATCTGCGATGACTATCTATCATGTAAATGTTATGCTTTGACAACCTCAAATACTGTTAAATATTTAGGAATAGAAATTGATAAACACCTAAATTGGAAATATCACATTTACAATCTAAAAACTCGTATACGTAAACTAATACCTATTTTTAAACGAATCAGGAATTTGAAAGACACGGAAACTAGTAATACAGTCTACATTACCTTATGTCAATCGTTAATAGCATACGGTATCTCTGCTTGGGGCGGAGCGAAAAAAAGCATTCTTCTAAATGCGGAAAGAGCTCAGAGATGCATCCTAAAAGTACTAAATTTTAGACACTATAGATATCCTACAACAAAACTGTACAACGAATCTAATGTATTGAGTGTTCGACAGCTGTTTATAAAAAACTTAATTTAATCTGTTCAGCTCGACCGAGCTGAACAGATTACACACAGGTGTCACTGACCAGTGACCATAACCTTTGTCTTCGACTTGTTAACCCAAAGTTCTACTGTCTCGGTTTTGCGTTCTACTTTGCTGAACAGTTCAGCAAGTTCGTTTTCAGACTAAAGTAGTGTCATCTGCATATTTAAGGTTGCTGATCTTGTTCCTGCCAACAGTAATGACTCCCTCCCACCCTTTTAAAGCTCTCCTGCTTATATAGTTTCTATAGTTATCATGGTTATTAGCACTCAAATTATTATGATACAGCGTTAAAATATTTCCAATATTTCAACGCTGTTGCAAGCGCCATGATCACGGATGAACTCACTTATGTATTCGCCATAGATGAAACGCTTTGTGCGAGCTCGTGGAACATCTACCATGTGTTTATCTGTTTCCCTGCTCGTTCGGTGGTAGAACGGAGATGGGGGAATTAAGCGGTACAGTTTCGATGCACACTCTCCAAATGGATCCGATAAAAAACTTATAGGCTAGCAACTTTTCGCCGGTGCTCAAGACTCTGGAGTCCCGAGTCATTGGTGACTGAACAAAATGAGCCTCTTGGTACGCTTTTCTATGGACTCCAAGCCCTTAAGTTGATATTTAGCTGATCCATCCCAAGGGTGCGAACGGTACTCCATGCACGACCGAACTTGTGCTTAGTAGAGTTTAAGCAGCTGTTCTGGCGTGAAGTACCGTCGCACCTTGAGAGGACGCCTAGCTATTTTGCAGCCAGTTGAGCCTTTGACTCAATGTATGAACCAAAATTGAGGGTTAGGGTCAGCGTTATTCCAAGAAGGTCAGAGTGGTCCACTATAGGTAAGGATACACTCCAGAACCAGCGTCTTTTTTTGCGGAGAAAAGACACACCTGGGTCTTCAATGCATTAAACTTGACCAGATTGGCATCGCTCCAATTGGAGACTGCCCGAAGAGACAAGTTCATGCGATCGACCATGGCCTCTCTTAAATACCTTGGCCGCACTAGCACGCGGGGTGGATATGTAACTCTCTACAACTGTGCAATCATCTGCATACCCATAGATTCCGGGCTTTAGCAGATCATTGGTATGCAACAGGAAAAGTATTGCAATGAGTACTAACCCTTGCGGAACACCGGCATTAGTCGCCATTTGATTGGACGAGCATCCATCAAGAACGACCCGTATCGATCGATCCCGCAAGAAGTCTGATATCCACTCACATAAACTAACAGGCAGACCGTATGATGAAAGCTTGCTTAGAAGGCACGTAATTTCGGGGACCCCTTCTTGAACAGGGGGATCAGAAGCGATTCTTTCCAATCTTTAGGCCATTTATCATATAGGTTTACATGTTGATCTTATAAAGAATCAATTATTATCATTCAATGTGGCGTAGATAACCCTTCTGGGGGAGTCGTATGCCTGTCCTTCTCGGAGACAGGCGTGTATCTATTGCATGTTAGTATAATATAATACTCATGTCAGTATATAAAAAAAAGTTTTATGTATGGATTTTCATTTCCGTGGTGATTCTTTCATTACCGTGGCACAGTTCTTTCATTGCCGTGGACGCTTGTTTCATTGCCGTGCACGCATGTTTCATCGCCGTGGCATGAAATTTTTTAACTTGTGTTATTCGTTGGTTTTTTAAGTCAGCTTGATAATATGCAAAAATACATACATTATCAAGAAGTATAATAAACGCTAATTGTTTTTGAAAAAAACTTAAAGACAAAAAAATCCACGGAAATGAAGATTTTTGGGCACTTGGTGAAATTCACTCAAGAACACATCGCTATGTTTTGCTTATACCAGTAAGTGCAGTAATACTTACATATTATTAGTTATTCTATGGCAGAAGGCATGCATTCGCGTACCATGGACGCATCACTGTATGAAATAGCATCGCCTCAATTTGCGTCCCAGATTCTGCACTAACAAGCCCATGAAAGAATGTACAACAACTACTACTATAAACGGTTATATTTTATTTCCATGATAAATGTTCACGTTAATAAAATAACTAGAAGCGTTATAATAAACCGACATTACTCATACGGAACACACAGCACGTGACTCCAGTTCAAACTTTGCATAGTTTCCATTTCACAGATATTTTAATAAAATATTCTGCAAAAAATTACGAGTTTCTTATCGGATTAGTTCCAATATAAATTATGTTTAATATATTATTAAAAGATTAAATTTTTTATACGCAACATGTGAATTGGTTACTGTATATATAAGGGGTTCGTAGAAGTTAAATGGGCAGTTAATAGTCAGTAGTTATCGCTATTGTTTACCTTTAAACGTTCTAAATATTTTATTCAAAATGAATAGTGCTTTGGGTAAGATTTTTAAGTGATTTATTAATAAAAATACATTAAATTTCAATAAAAAAGCATTAATTAATAGTGATAATGTAAATAAGTTCATATTTTTTACAAATATAGTAGTGTATAGTAAATTGTTAAGTAAAACAATGGAAAGGTTTACGCTAAATTTCTACGTGAACTGCAACAAAATTAGTTACAAAATAGTATCAGTTAAAATTGTATCAATTTTTGAATTCCAAACCTACCATTAAATTACTTGCGGGGAATAATTAAATATATTCAAATAGGTTGCGAGTGTTTTTCCGAGATTTTTCGTAACTTTTTCCAAGTATTTACCCACACATTTTTTACTTCGGATTAGCTTTAAAATTTCAAGCCTTAAAAACAGATCTTCATTGCTCATAAAATATTACAAAATTATGTTGGAATTATATGTGTGTGAATAACCTATGAATTTAATTCGCAAATATTGAAAAATAGTATTTAGTTTTTAAAAAAAGATGATCATATAAAAATTTAAGTCGAAAAAGAACAGTAAACATTAGAAACCGCGTACCTATTACGTTTTTCAGTGACCATATTGCGACTCTACTAAGGAGTTCACGCGAAGTCAACTAAGTATTGATCTGTTCTATTTCAGTTGTTCTGTTATGTGCTGTATTGGCCACCATTCATTGCTATGACGTAACAGACCTGAGTGTCTGTGTCGGCGTTTGTGACCCGGAGACGATCATTGGCTCATCTCTATGTCCTAGAAACGCGATCTATTGGAGTCAGTGTGTGTAAGTAGATTGTTATTCCTTTTATTTCTAAATTGTACTCTGTAATGTCAGTGAGAGAGGGCTCTTCCCTGCCGTATTTTTTATTATTTAATTAAGCTACTAAAGCCCACAACTTAGCTACCGAATAGTTTTAACTCACCCGCTTTGATAATCTTTAATTTTCCTCAATGAAATGACTTAAATTTATTTTTTTTATTTCGTGAGATTATCGCGTTTAAACTCTGCCTCTTTTAAGCACCGATCTACTACTCTATAAAAAACAACTTTACATAGAACAAAAAACTTATTTTCCTTTTAAATTCCAGTGTGGACTGCATTGGTCAGCAGCCAGGCACTGGACCGAGGCCCAACAGTTGTGTCACTCTTTGCTCCCTCCAAGGATTGCTCAGGAATGAAAACATACGATGAGGATTACGAGTGGATATTAAGTTAGTTATTTAGTGTTAAGGTGATATATTTTATACACAAAGTGGGCAATACTCATTGAGAAATTTCTGTTATTGCAAAATTACTACTACCGACATTTACTACCGTCAATAAGGGTAGATATTTGGCTTGAAAAAGGGAGTCCATTTTGTGCAAGAAATGTTATCCGTTCGATTTTTTGTATTTTTATATGTACTTACTTATATTAAGTAGAATTTATTGTTTAAGATAGGTATGTACTTATGTTTAATTTTGTAATAAAATTACTTTTTAACAAAAATATTTCTTTTAATATCTCTTTAATTCCTATCAAACTTGTGGTGACTGCCTACATATTTCCTTAGAAGTAAGACAGATCCCTTTACCCTGTAGTAAGATATTACAAATAAGTACATATTTCACAATTGCCATGTAACTAATTCACAATACCATAACATTGTTGGCAACACCTGTGAAATAAAACAATTGTCCCAAATAATGTAGATAATAACAACATTAGTAACCCACACTTGGTTTATTACCAATAGCTTAATTCAACACCATCGAAACGGGGCCTATAAAACGGGCCATTATCGCTTTTATGCCGACACCATAAGAGTCAATCCAGGGGTCAGTAGGAAGTGTGGTGTAAACCTATCAATTGGACAACAATTGCGCAACAAAACACGTGCACAAAGTACACCTATTTAGTATTTATAACAAAACACGCGTCCGCGCAATCTCAAACTGTAGAAAGTCGGCAAGTACGTGATGGAAATTAGTGTTTGCGCTTCAAGCTTCTTCTTCAAACGGTTACCTAACTAATATATATTTACCATAGAAAATGTATTTTAATTATTGATCAGCATTGCGTGCTCGCAGCCGGATGACTGGGTTCGTTATCTGTGTGCAGGATGCGGCGATTTCTACCACATCTTAACATCTACAATTTAGTTTCATACACAGCTTGTTATGCATAATGTTTGCAAAAATATAACATTAGTTTCGTAATTATTGAGTATTTTATTATTGGTTTAGTTAACTAGTTGCGGTAGAGAAATTGTAATTGGTATTGAAGTGACAGTTACAAATGAAAGGCAGACAAATACGAGTAACATAAATACTAGTTTTAAATACAGTTACTATCACAAATCATAATAAGACTAGTAGACTAGCTTAAAGAAATACTATATGATTTACTTTGTGAAAGGCAAAATACCGACCACTATCAAAAAGTGGGAATAATCTCACTAGTTTGAGTCCATATTATTTTATAAAATTAATAATCTACAAGATGGTGCTGTTCATAATATTATTAATGCAATATTTTCTTAATACACAAATGTTGTGTCTAGTGTATTTCAACATTTTGTAAGCACACCAGTAATAAACAAGGTAATTGCAAAGCTTGTTGTGAATAACTTAAAAGTTCACAGACGAACCTGTTTTGAAAACTCGCTAGACTCACATAAACACTTACAAAACAAAAACCAATATGAAAAACGAAAGTTATCACAAATCAACAATAATCAGTCACAGTAGAAACTAAACAATATAATAAATAGCATTACTAACACTGAGGACATTCCACAATAAGTGTGTCATACAGAACAATTTGAAGTATTTCACAAAAACAATGCGCTAAGAAAGTGTAGCTAATTCCATAAGCTAGGTAGCATACAAACCTATATTATCGTACAAAGGTGTTCTTTAGAATTCTGCCGAGAGGCGTGATAGTGCGAAGTGGGATTTGTCGGTCAGTTTGTATAACTGTACCTTCGATAGCGGAACGAGTGCCTGATGAATCGTAAACTCTTTACACGGTCATTCACTGCTCGGTAGCAGTTATAATATAATTATTTTGAACTGACTTCAAAAAGTAACGAGTTCTCAATTCATTGCGTTTTTTTGTTCTGCATATTTTGTGTTAATTAGTAATGCGGAAACCTTTTCCATTACTCTACAGGGTGTCCCGTAAGTAGTGGACCAACGGGATGTGGGGGATAGGGGAAACCGTTACCTACCAGAATCACCAACATTTATTGTCCTAGGCCTCATAGTTTTGAAGTTATAACGTTTTTCAGTAAGTAGGTGAAATTATCGTAAAAAAATTATTTTAAATTATTTTCTTTATTGGGAAAAGAAAGAATAGTTAATAACATGACCTTTAATTTATTTCTTCTGTTGTCCTGCAATTGGGATCTTACAGGTCAAAAACCAGTAATACGACAGGTTTAGATGAACGAACATGCATTATAAAATAACACGATATCATCAATTATAAAAACGCTTTTGCCATGTCTCGGGGGATTACTTACAGGAAAAACACTTGCATTTTGATATATTTACAATAAACATCTAAATCTGTTGACTAAACGATATTTCCTGTATCAATAAAACATATTTTCTCTCCATAAATAGGTACAACAGTATATCAAACAAAAACTAGAAGTGAAAATTCTAAGGGCTAGCAGTTACAAATATGTAAATTAAATAACTATTATAAAGCATGCTTTCACTTCAGAAAGTGAATAATATTTTTATTTTCAATGGAAAACTTGATTCGATTATTATTTATTAATTTAATCGATCAATCGCAACTCGTTTCGCGAAAGCAAGTAGCTTGAATTAATCGTCGATGTTTTGAATAATATTAATCATTTTGTTTATTGTTGTTCGAATGTCAAGTTTGAATATAAATTTTCATGTCTTTGATTATTCTTTTGTTTTTTATACTTTCGAATTGACAGCTGTCATTAATATAATCTTTTCTGTCATTAATTTTTATTTTATCTTTTTTATAGTTCGAAGTTCAAGTTTGATTGAGTTCATTGAGTTTATAATATTATGTGACCCAAAGATGTGACCTGTATTCTGCAGTTTTACCCGCGTCCTTAAATATTGGTCTCATAGAAAGGATACATATTCCTAAATAATTTGGTTTAGGGATGTATTCTTTCCTATTTGAATCAGATTTCGACCTAACTTTGACCATAATTATAGATTTTTTTTTGTACAAAAACCTATTTATTCATTTTCTAAATTAAAACTAGCCGAAGTTTCGCAGTAGCAATCTCTATCTAATACAGGAAGGAAAAATATCTGCGAAATCTAAATTATAGAATTTTAACTGTGTTATTATTTTATATAATTATGTGTTTGAATATTTTTGTCATTCAATCGAACAACAAGCATTGTTCCAGTATATGGTTGCGAGGCCTTAACAGGTGCGTCCAATGTACATACTCGTATGTACGTTATGTACTTTTAATACACATAATACATTGATAACACACTCATTATTTTCATATCATAACCTTAGTTAGTATAATATTATTGTTAATGTTTTGCTACGTTTTGGTGGAATCTAAATATTTTAGTTTCACTTCTTTTTATTATGTGACAATGCTTTCCCTGTTCGTAGAGGTTATGTAAATAATGTGCAGATGCATAGTAACATAGATTCTAATGATATCTTACTTTACCTTATAGTTAGCTAGCTTTAACACACGGTTTCACCTGAGTTTTATGCTCCACGGTTTCACTCATATTTGTCGATCGTGTAAGAATTTTGGAATAAAAGTATCCTATTTTCTATTATTATTTTGATTTTATCATTGTCAACTCATAGGATATGTATGTACGGCTCGGGCCTACCCTGAATCAGGCAGATTTAGATTATTAGAACATTTATACGCATTTTCTCTGACAAGGTTTAGCATAAGTCAATCCAACCGTTCTTGACTTTTAAATGGTGTATGTAATAAATCCAACTATTTTAAAACACTATTCCCACAGGACATCTCTGACAAGGTTTAGACCGATAAGTACGTAGAAAATAATAGAAAAATCTTAACAATTAAAACTGTCGAACAATTATAACAATACAAATGAGTTGGTAAGGTAACCGAGCGGATTTCCTTATCAGCTCCTCGACTAATGAGTTCACGGGAATGTTATAATAGTCTTACTAATTCCCATAGCCGTACGAAGGCCGCATTAGATAACCGAAGTCAGAGACTACAATATGTATTGTTTACAACAATGGTGTGTATACCGTGTCAAAAGATTGTTTTAACAACCTTCGAGCTTCGTTCATGGGTTGGGAAATTATAACGATGTTCAAATATCTTATCTTTTAATTTTGGTAATTTGGAAATTTAGTCATACATTATTATAAGTTTGTAATGTAATTCATATTATGATCGTTTTGGTGACTAGTATTATGGAATAGACTACATACAACCTGGGTTTGATTTCTAGATGAAGATTTGCATGTTTGTTGTTTCGTAAGTAGCTCGGGTTAGAGAATGCTAAATGCTAATGCAGAAAAGTAGTAACTCCTGTAACTCTTCCCTTAACTAATATCACGAGTGTGAGAGATACTTTTGCCATGCCGTGGGACCTTGCAGTCTTTTATGGTAGACTTTATAAACTGTCCTGTTATTTTTGTAACAACATTGGTCTAGAAATTAACCTTTGGACTTTTCCTTGCTCTTCTTTAATACCTCTGAGCAAAATTCGCATGCAATAGGTGGATTGATGGATATAGGGCGTATAAGGAAAACTATAATTTTATTTACATAGGAAGGAAACGAGGAGAGGAAAATATTAGAAGAATACTAAATAGTTTATCTATACCTATTACCTACCTATAGTGTATTGTATTGTCATGATTTGGTTGGCCCTAGTCATATTATAGTAAAGAACACATGAACAGAGTGTCGCCTTAATAAAAACAATAAGAAATGGTGCTGATGGACACATTCTTAACACAAACATTTTATTAGTTTAAGTTAAGTAAATAAAAATTACTTATTAGCCTCATTAAGGCTAGATCGTTATTTATTAAAGTACTCAAAGTGGTGCATCAAGGACATAAAAAAAAAAACCTGGTCATATTGGCGTCGCATACGCGTTAGTATTGCTTGTGGCCACAAGCAATACTAACGCGTACTAAAATACTAAAGATACTAGCAATATTATTTTAAGGAAGAAATCGGGGGAGTAGAGTTGGCTCTTGACATCTATCTCTTTGCAAAATTGAGTTGATCTAAATGGTTTAGCTTTGATAAGGGCCACTATATCATCATCCAATCCATTATACTTGCCCTTCAATAGCTACCTACATACGCCACTGTTTGCATCACTACAGAAAACTTCCATACAACCAAATATCTAAGAGTCCTGGTGCATAAACAAATTGGGTTGCCCTAACTAAGGTTTTTAGCTATTATCAAGGCCACTATATCATCATTCATTAAACTACAAAAAGTTCTTAGCTAGCTCTACGGTAGCTACATACGCCACTGTTTGCACCACTACAAAAACTTCCATATAACCAAATACATACTTATCTCTTAGAGATCTGACATCAATGAGATTGAGTAACGAATGCTCAAACAATATAACGCTGTGTTACAGTATAGTTACTTCACATCGGTAAATAATATTAGAGTAATAATTGCAGGCGTTCGCGCGTGACTCTCGCCGACCTTAATAGCTAACTTGCATTGCGTTTGCGCATGTGTTAAGTTTTTTATTAAATCTTTTGACCGTGATGGGTTGTTAGTAAGGTCTATACGCAATCAGCTTCGATGTTTTCTATGAGAAATTTTAGTTTTAACACGGTAATTATGAGAAACAATTGGTTATTTGCAGTAATTATTTTGGGGTTTATCTGGTGATCCGATTATGCAAGGCAGCTGTGCTTGCCATTAGACTAACGAAGTGTTTTCTCATGATCAGAAGTAAAACTTAGGATACTTTTTATCCCCAAAGCCGACGCCTTATCACTAAAGTTTAGTTTTAAATTACAATTCAGATTTCTTTAAGGATTGCATTAAGTAAATAATAAAACTTTTTGCAATATTTAAGATGATAAAAAATTCAAAATCTGTATTCTATCGACCATAAACAAAATTACTTCATACGGAACAATTGCGCTCAACATCCATTCACTGTTATTTTCCTATTAAATCAATAGTGAATTGCAAAACCATTTCCCAGTGAACGAGTGGAAATAGGAATTACAAAAACGAATGTGAATGTTATAGAACGATACATTGTTAACGTATTCCGATCACGATTATCTCAGCTATGTACGAGAAAAACTGGTCACGCAAATTGTTTGGACGAAGGAACATTAAATAGGAACTTGTACATGTACGAGTATGATCATTTCATATCTATACTAATATTATAAAGAGGAAAGATTTGTTTGTTTGTTTGTTTGTTTGTTTGTATGTAACGAATAGGCTCCGAAACTACTGAACCGATTTCAATAATTCTTTCACCATTAGAAAGCTACATTCACCCTGAATAACATAGGCTATATTTTATCCCCGTATTCCCACGGGAACGGGAACCACGCGGGTGAAACCGCGGGGCGCTGCTAGTTTGTAATACTTTGAGGGGATTCGATGAGATCATGGATTGTACGGCCAGCGTTAGATAACTTCGGAAATGTTCACTTTGGTATGCCAACCAAGGGAGGTTTTCTTTGACGCGTCAGATTCTGACTGTTACTAATAAGTGTCGATTTTCGCGATTAGACCTCTGTAATTGGGGTCTTTTGTGTGCTGCGACATTTATAAGTTGTCTTTACATGACATACATGGTCAGAAATGTCTATGAATGTCTATTAAAGATTAATCTGTAAAGTGCTCGCTAATTAACCCGAGTAAGCTCCACTTCTATTGGTCGTAGCGTGCTTCGTAGTGAGTGTTCCTCGATATATGGGCTATCAATTCGATGAACTAGTTTCTGAGATAAACGCTTCAACCAACTCCTTAGCCTCTTTAGCTTTCTTATATAAGTGCAGATAAGTAGATAGGTACACACAACACTCACATGTGAAACTATAACACATTTCACATTAACTAAAGAAAAACCGCAATACGGAAAGAAACAGGCAATATAATGTAAGGCACACGTATTCGAAACTTAAGTAAAATAAATACGTGAGAACATTAAAAATAATAACCAATAATAAAAATAAATTGTTGAGAAAGGTTGTAATGTACATACGTAATCGCCGTGTGAATCTTTGTGGACCTTGAGTGCCGTTAGACATTTTGAAGAACAGTTCTAATAGTCTTAAAAGTAAACTGCCAAATTGTGAACCTAAAGGTGGTCATTGATGAGTCAGTCGAACTGATCAGTCTAGACATAAAACTGGGGCGTCACTCCAAAAGTTTTAGACCAACTAGATTTCTCCACTGGAATTTGGTATCGCTCCGGTGATTGACGATTATTTTTGGATGGACGCCAGTTCAACTGATCAGTTAATCTGACTCTTCAATGGCCTCCTTAGAAACATTTTGAAGATAAGATGGAACAGTCTAGAAAGTAAACTGCCAACTTGCGAAGTAAACTAATATTAGTATCGGTGAGAATGTATGGACTTTCTCAGTTCACGTGGTACGGATAATGAGAGCTACCGATCACTTTCAATGATTAGATCATAATAATGAATCCTATTCGTAAATAGTATAATTACATTAATATTTTGGAGGCGAAAGTTTTGGATTTATTTTCTTCCTTTTTGCTCAAATGGTTGAAATAGATTTGGATTAAATTTGGCACAGTTATAATTTATATACTATTTTTTAAGTACATAGAATTTCAAAGGGATCGGAATTTTTACGGATAATTCCGTGCAGTAAAATTGCGAAAGTTTTTAAAGAGTTAGTTATATTTACTAAATGAATACCTCTTCCGAAAGAATATTGATACTGAATGATATTTATGAAGTAATGATTTACTTTTGATATTTCACATTTCATAACAGTCATTTATGATGAAGTGGGTAAATTTCCACATCCTTAAGTCGTTAGTGGTAAGTTTAATTTGTGAGTATGCTGCGGTTATGACCGCGTTGATAAATGGTAAGCATAACTTTCCATTTGAAGAGAAATATTTCAGAGTCGCAGTATATTCTAGTCAGAGCAGAGAAGTAAGTACTTATTTAAATGTTATTATTATCTTTTTAATAAAACATGACGTGAAATACGCATACCCTGGATATTTGACGTCGTTGTACTAATATCATCAGTCAGACTAAAGAAATTTCTCTGATGTGAGACCTTACATGCTCAATACAGGTACATACATAATTTAACACTAACAAGTACAACTTTATAAATTATCTATATTCAACGAACAGGTGTACTCCATTAGATAATGCCATCCACACTTGTCAGTGTGTTAATGGCCGTCCCAATTCGAAAGTGCTATAACCATTACCGATGTGGGATCCATTTGATTTGAGGACAAATGATGCAATCGGTTCAAGGGTACAACTGAGGATTTTTGACCTTAACCATACATGTTACGATACGAGTACTATTCTATCACACTTATATGTATGTACACGTATATATGTAGTTTTGTTTGCAGAGGGGAGTCGAGTAGCTGCTTACCACACAAACGTTTTCGAGTTTCCTCCCTCAATATTGCTACCAGGCAAATAGGAATCTCTACATAATTATTGTAGTTATCTAGATTATTTTATAAGTGGCGGATTTTTTATAGGTGGAACTATAACTGATGTTCATAGTCGGGCTCGGCAAGCGGGGCCGACCGCCCCCCCCCTTAGCTACGCCACTGGGTATAGGGGTAGTTTATAACCCGGGCCATAGGCCATGTTTTATCCCGAAATTCCCACGGGATTGGGAATGCGGATAAAACTGCGGGGCACAGCTAGTTTCTTATAAAACAATATGACTTAAAGTAATGAGTAAGAATCCAAAGGATGTATAAACAAATCGTTAAGCGGAATACAATATAGGTATGTAGGTACCGGGTGAGGTGTCCTTATTTACTTTACTTCAATACGTCATTACTCTACATGACATGAGTTTTCCTGTTTCTGTTTACTTAGGTATTTGGTCTTAGTTACTATGACTGAACAATGGTTGAAAACCAAATACTCATTGTTAAGTTTAGGGACAAAATTACGAATATGTGGGGTACGGAATCTATTAATAGTGCCAGAGTTCTCGAAATTGAAAAAGGATTAGACAATTTTTTTGTTCATTTTAGTGACTAAGTTTCTGGTTATGTTGACAAATAGGTACTTACTAAAATATTATTATACTATTCTGCAATTTCCATGGAATAAGGACTTACGCGTAAACTGTAGAACATAGCTTGTATCATTCTGTTATCTCAATGTAATGTATTTTATGTTATATTTTAATTCTTCGCATGTTGTGGCACCTAAAGAAAGTGCATTTAATTTTTAATTTAGTTATTTAAGTTTTTATTTATAAGATGTAATGTAATTTTCACTGGTCGTCCTAAATAAATAAATGTATGTATAATAAATAAAAATTAAAGACCAAACTTATAATTTAAATTTAATGAACTCTCCCATTTAATTCCAGTTCTGAGCGTAGCAATTTTAAAAGAAGAAATCAATTAAATATACACTTTAAATCAATTATAGAAGGTTTAAAATCTGTTATTACGTATCAATATTTAGATAATAATATCTATAATGTTCTAATAGATATCAATTATGGACTTTCCCTTTTTTGTTTGGTGACGCGCGCGCATGCCTCTTTGAGGTTGTATCGCCATTACAATGCGTGTTACAGAATACTAAACAGTTAGTAAGTACTTAAGTATCTTCTTACATAGTTTATGTTGCACCTGCTGTTTGCACGCTTATATCTTTTTAACTACGCCATGGATTTTGATGCGGTTTTTAGCAATAGATAGAGTGATTCAAGGAGAAGGTTTGTGTGTAATAAAATTCACGCGGGTGAAACTGTGGGACACAGCTAGCTCGTGTCAATGAGCGAAGCCTATGCTTTGCAATGAGATTTTACAATAGGATGTAAAGGATGTTTATATCAATATTATAAAGTTTTTATTTATTTACTCAATGATATCATAACTATTATAAAAACTTGATTAGAGATAATGAAAATATTTCAAAGATAAGGCTTTGATTAATGTATGTAAGTTCATAGATACTTGTTTTTATATTATGTTTTCACTTTTCAAGTTGACGATTTTTATGCGTTTTTTGTTCATTAAAGAATTATTGATTAGTCCTAAAGTTAGGCTACTGTTCAGCTTTATTAGATTTGACATTAATCCCTCTTGATCATGGAATAACAACGATATAGATAATCCATAGTTCCTCTCTTTCATACACGTGTGATTATTCTGAAGAATGAAAGAGAGAAAACATGGATAAACTATGTTGTTGATCCTCATTTATAAGGTGTCTAGATTCTACAGTGACGTCAGAATTAGGGATTTATGACGTAAATTAAAGTTATCTGACATTTTTGTCTGCAATTTCTGCGTCGTGCGATTAATTAAGTTAAATTGTCCTTGAGTTTAAACATATCTCTTTAGTTATCTTGTAATGATATTTAAAACTAAACTTTGTCATAATTTACGGATACTCTAAACCACAAATCATGTAAATACCATGAAACTATCATAATTACAGCTTAAAAACTACAACCAAAGATACAACTAGGTACACAGTCCATGATTATAAAATAACAAAGCAAATTACCTGCGTTATAGCGAAACAATCCATTAAACAGAACTCACAGCACTTCACAATGTGTTTTAACTGTTTATCAAATGTGTTACACTGATGTGACTTATTATGTTATAATTAAACACTTTATTTATAGTTGTTTAGCTTTGCGGGAGGTTGTTATTGCATCTCAAACGAACGTGCGGTTAGCTCCGCGGCTGATAGTGAACTGACTAGGCTGATCGGCTGAACTCTTTGTGGTATGGACAAGTTTTGCTGTCTACTGTCTATTAGCAATGTTCCTCGGGTTTACGTAAATCCCAAGGCATTTTGGGATTAAAAATGGCTGTTTTGGTATTGCTGGTTATAAGGACTTCTTCGTTTCTTTTTTTCTGTCGTTCTCTCACAATATGTAGAGTTCGGCAAAAAAGGTTTTATTATTCATCTTTTACATTTCATTCATCTATATTGGTACTGCAGTTTTTAACTCGAAAGATTAACATATTTTTTAACATCCATACAAACTTTCGTTCATAATTTTATTATGAGGAGAGTCCTCAGTTGTACACCATAATTGTATGATCGTACTGCTAAACACAGGCAAAGGGCTACCTGAATAATTGCAAAGCCTTTTTAAATGTTAACGAACTTTGTGGGCGGAAAATTGATGGTCGCTCTTTATTTATACGTAGGTCGGTAGAGTTAGCTGTATTTTTAACGTTTAAAGGATAAAATATTACGTTGTTTTTAAAATTATACTTATTTTTCGTAACGGTAATATAATAATTGTTGTTTAGAGTTTATCGATAGTGTGTTAAGAATTATCAACCGCTTTTTTGCTTTGTCAAACATGACTCGTGAATGGGGCCACAAAAACACAATAATATTACCTAAAATTAATAAGTCTAAGGGCCCATTTCACGACCTTCAAGTAGTTACTCATCAAGTAAAGTTAGTTTTGTCTCTTTATTACTTTATATCAAGTGACAAAGACAAAACTTGTTAGACTAGCTACTCAGAACTCTACTTGAAGGTAGTGAAATAGGCCCTAAGTCTAATAATTCTAAAGGTCAGAAATACCTACCATGGGCTAGAACCAAATGAAGAGAAGTTAATTTACGCGTTCGCTCACCCATCTGAGGTAGAGCTATGGTAGAGTCATGTGTCAGTGGATCAAAAATGTTTTAAATCATAATGGGGTTATTTTATAAATGATCAGATTCCCAGTAAATTACTTAAATGTAGAATTTCAAATTTGAATCTTATAAAGAAGTAAGTACCTAGGTACTTAATTTCTGCTCTAAAAATAATCTACTATATAAAAATAAGTCGAGTTTTCCTTCCTGACGCTATAACTTGAGAACGGCTAGACCGATTTGGCTAATTTTTTATTTTGTAGTTTTCTAATACTCTGTAGAAGGTACTTATGTAAAATAAATCTGGAAAATCAACGGGAAAATTGGACACGTGCGAAGCCAGGGCGGGCCGCTCAAATCAATTCTTAGAAAAAGCTTAATCCTACCAAATTGATAGTTTTAAAATCCTTTGAGTGATTTATCTCCAAATTACCAATTCTCACGGTGATTTCATTAATTAGTTAATTGATTCCAATAATTTCTATTTCACTATCCAATCCTTTGAAGTAAATGCATGTTATATTTCTTTATTTGATACTAATATTACGAAGAACAAACGATGTTAGATATTAGGTAATGAAGAGTTTTTTGTTTGGATAAGCGCTAATAAAGATCGAATGGTTTGAATTGAAAAATATTTTAATGTTGAAAAAGGTAGTCAATGAGATATAAAAGCCTTTTATTCGAAGGCTATTGGTTATATCATCAGTGACGGTATAGGTATAGAATTAAATGAGCGCAGTCTTTAATATTATGATGGTCGATATTTGTAAAGTGTTAAGTTGTATAGCAAAACTAGATGTCATGACATGAGTCACCTACCTATAGAATTTGATCAAATATCCGCGAATAAATGTAGTAAGTGGCTTTGTTACGACATTTATTTTGTAATCTGCATGTGGGTAGGACATTCATTAATGTTTTTTTTGCTTTACTATTTATACCTAATCAAATGTGAAAGCTGAAATAGCACGTAGGACACTTTTGCGCTGGGTTTCTTTTCTACTAATGTCATGATATATCTAGGTAACGGGGAAACGGGCAGACAAGTAACTAAAGTAAATAAGTAAATTCTAACCCCATGAATTTGACACAGATTTTCTGTGGGAGTAAAGTAGGACTTCCCAGTCCAATTATCCTATTTCTATTTCTTCTTTTTACTAAACATTGCTCGGGTTTGACATCACCAAAACGCATAGTCAACAGGAAGAGATCATTCCTCTGTGATGAGATCTCATAGACTGTTCTCATAGAGACAGACTAATAGCCTGATGGTCAAACCCGGACTGTTTTTGGAAAACCAACCAAATATAAATACTATTAATAAAATAGTTATAGAACAACAATGCACTATATAACCCTACTATCGTTCAAACTACATGTCAAATTATTGTGGAATGTGGGTCAACTCGCCTCACGTGTTCTGACAACTCAATTTACCCGCGCCTGTGACAAGCGGAGGCGGTGTGTGAACAATTCATTGATGTTAACGTAATATTAGGTGTTATATCATAGTAATTGTTACGTTGATTTTAATTTTGTTTACTGTTTTAGCGATATATAGTTTTTTTCCGAACCTTTATCCCATGTCTATTTGGGGTCGGATTTCAGTTTAACCAGATTTGTCGGAATGTCAGTATTTTACGTGAAGCGACTGCCATCAGACCTTCACAACCCAGAAGGCTATACGACATTTTTTGGTTAAACCAAATGTTAGACTTTTGAGGGCTCTAACTACCCGTAACGACTGTCCATGATGTTGTGACACACGGCTTTACGTGCCCTCCGAAGCACGATATAGTATTAAAGATAATATTCTTTGGGGTTTGAGAACTTAACAAGCCTTCAAGCGTGGTGATTACGTACTTATATTTTTCTTTAGTTAGGTATATTTGTTAAAGTTGTGCTTAGTCTAACCTTTCTTCTTTACAGTACTAATATCATCAGTGAGAGTCCCTATTTATGCTCCATCTTATTGGCTACTTAATACTTAGTAAGTACTTTATTATAAAATTTAACTGAGAAAGCTAGTTCCTTAACTGTCAACTAAGGGAAGGTTCATATCTGACGGAACATGCGTCGCGTATTATCGGTCGCGTAACGCCAGAACAGACAAATGTAAATATAAAATACGCGACCGATAATACGCGACGCATGTTCCGTCAGATATGAACCTTCCCTTAGTTGACAGTTAAGGAACTAGCTTTCTCAGTTAAATTTTATAATAAAGTACTTACTAAGTATTAAGTAGATATTTTAAGATATTGTGCTGTAATTATTCGCTCATATAATCAATTAAACGCTCTACTAATTAACAAACAAGAGCAAACAACGACAAATCTCAATTAAATTAAAATAAACATAGACAACCTTTACATTCTTAATCCAATTTTCACACAAAAGAGGCTGAATTAAACATACCACACATGCGTACACTCAAAGACAATGCACCAAGGTAGACCTACTGACACAAGCGGTGTGCAAATACAAAATCAATTAAACACAAGGTTTAGACAACATTACAATAATAAAGAGGAATTTTACTGTAAACATTCAATTGAAAACGTTACCTCGAAACATGCAAGTTATTCGTGACCATTTTAACGCTTAAATACTACTAATAATAATTGTTAAATAATTAAATTAATTTGTGTTGAATAAATCTTGTTTTAATAACCTTGGACACTATTGACATCTATACTAATATTATAAAGCTAAAGAGTTTGTTTGAACGCGCTCATCTCAAGAACTACCTACGAATTCAATCACGAGAATTGTCGTAATACAACGTAACTACCTATATATCAAGGAAAAAATGCAGAATAGAATACATAAAAGCTTATCACTAGATCAAGTAGTAAACACCTAGTCTTCATTACATATACGAGTCCGTACGTACATAGGTAGAGTAAATAGTTACTTATGTAACACATATCTATAGGTAGGTAGATTAGATACTAATATTATAATGTACTAAACTAAAGCTAATTAAAGCTGAAGATTTGTTGCTTTGATTAAACGAGCTAATCTTGAGACCTCTTAGGGGCCACCTATTGGTTCGAATTGAAAAAAATATATTATTAAATTATTAATAACTAGCTGTGCGGTTTCACCCGCGTAGTTCCCGATCCCGTGGGAATTTCGGGATAAAACATGGGTGAAACCTACGTCCTTTCCCGGACCATAAGCTACCCCTGTACCAAATTTCAAGTCAATCAGTTCAGTAGTTAAGTCGTGAAAAGGTAACAGACAGACCGAGTTACTTTCGCATTTATAATATTAAGTAAGGATTATTATTAAACTAGCAGCGCCCCGCGGTTTCACCCGCGTAGTACCCGTTCCCGTGGGAATTTCGGGATAAAAAGTATCCTATGTTCTTTCCCGGACCATAAGCTACCCCTGTACCAAATTTCAAGTCAATCGGTCCAGTAGTTTAGCCGTGAAAAGGTAACAGACAGACAGACAGACAGAGTTACTTTCGCATTTATAATATTAGTTAGGATTATCCCATATATTGAGGAAGGCTTTAATTATCATTAGGCTACTACCATCAGGCGCGTCAATCCGTGGCGCTCAGTAAGTGTACTTTTAAAATGTCATACAATATAAGGTTACTCCAAGAAACCCTCGCAATGAGTGAAAGGGGGCATTGATCGGTGTTGTGTTACGTTTCCGGCGATAGAAGTATCGATTACAGTTGTACGGAATCACTTTTTAGGAAATATTTGGTGTTAGAAAGGTTTGACATTCAATAAGAGCTAGTAAAACAGAGAGTTAAAATGTTCTTGTATGATTACATTTGATGATTTTGCTAAAAACATAACATTACGAAACGACAAACAATTGAATGAGTAGGTACCAATTACAAATCAAATTAATATTTTTACGGGACATTTACACGTACCTATGTCGAAACCCTCGACTAGTTTCAGCCACGTCCGGTGGCCATCATCAGGAGGATGAGTGCGATACGCCCGCGCCGACGGTGTCTCGCTCTGCACCCCAACTAGTTGAGGGACTCAACTTATAGGTACTTACGTGTTAATATCCCGTAAAAATATTAATTACAAATCAACCCGAATGCAATACAAAAGTGGTACCTACTTACCTAGTGCCTAGTATAAACGAAATCTTATATATAAAATTCTCGTGTCACAGTTTTCGTTGCCATACTCCTCCGAAACGGCTTGACCGATTCTCATGAAATTTTGTGAGCATATTCAGTAGGTCTGAGAATCGGCCAACATCTATTTTTCATCCCGAAATTCGCACGGGAACTGGAGCTAGTATTCATATAAAATTACAATGGACTACGCAAATATCCCACTATCATAATCATAATCATTCACTATAAATCATCTCATTATAGTAACTGACCCCTAACTAAGCTCGAAGCTTGTATCTAGGGTATCAGAAACTACTATAGGCCAAAACCTCTCTCAGTGATGATATCATTACAGCGAGAAGGATTAACAGTAATCACCACCCTTCTCTAAGACGTGTTAAAAATTAAATACGCTAATTAATTTGTATTCTATTTAATGCAGAAGGACGAAGCGAAAGTGCAGACTATGGTAATAAACGTTACTTGTGTAATCGCCTCTTGCATTTCTTGGGCAATACATTTTACTACTTATTTAGAAATAACTTACAAAATGTATGTGCATGCCTGTTCTATTTATGTGTGTAACATGTCAGACTTCAATACTTTTTATAGACAATGTAAGTAACATTATGTACTTGTTTTATGTAGCATTGTGTTAAGTATGTAAATGTATGAAGTGCCATTTATGTTCCGAAAATATGCCTGAATCCTTTGAATTTTCGGTGATGTGAAATTGACATCGTCATGCCCCAATCTCATCATCAGCTCATATAATGTCCCCACCGAGGGGCTCGAGCCTACCCTGAATTAGGGTGATTAGGCCTTAATCAACCACGCTGGCCAAGTGCGGGTTGGTCGACTTCACACACGACCCTAGAATTTCTTCCCAGGTGTGTGCAGGTTTCCTCACGATGTTTTCCTTCACCGTAAGAGCGTCGAAATTAACGTACTTATGAATTCGTAAATTGAAAACACATTGGTACATAGCGGACTGGTGGGGTTCGAACCAGGTTTCTTCCGATCGGAAATCAACGGCCTTAACCCCTGCGCCACCGACGCTTTTCATGCCCCAATAGGAAGGAAGAAAGGTAGTAAAGCCTTTGATCAGTAGTGAAATTGAGGAAAACTCGTAAGATATTGTTGAGTAACCAAAACGTATAGACCATTTCTTTGAACATTCCGCAGTCACGAGTAAGTATATCAAGCTTTTATCGAAGTTTATAGTTTAAAGACACACCTATCGATTTGTTCATTACATTACAAGTTGTAACTCATATTAAGTAACGTACAGCCAGCACTAAAAGTTGAAAATTAAAATTTTCATATCCTTTTTATGACTTTCAGAAAACATAATGTATTCTTTAAAATCAAGTGGTGATTGAGTGTAATTTTTGTGTTAGGTTTAATGAAAATTGATTATTTTGCTTTTATAATTTCGTCAAAGGGAACATCTTTGATAAGCTCTTCATTATTATATTGAGTGCTCATTTGACTTTTTATGCTAACCGTACTTAACAAAAACAAGCCATGCTCTATCAAGATGAATACCTTACAATATAACTCGTATAGCCTGTGCCCACAATTTACCTGTAAAAGGGTATATTATGTAGTATTTGTGCCCAGCGCAAGGGAAAGTGACTGAAGTCAACGTACCCACTACCCGGGGCACCTGAGTCTGTGGCGGTATTATACATTTCACGCGTATGTACCTCTTTTTGTTATATTAGTACTAGGAATTTGTGTAAAGATTGATTTATTTTTGCTAGTTACGGTATTGTTGATATTATAGAAATAGTCGTGAGCCAAGGTTTTCGAAGTATTCATTCCGATCCCTTGATATTTTTGGGAATAAAAAAATGGAAAATTTGTGCTTAGTTGGAGCAGATCACTAGTTAAGGTAAGGTAAACATGAATGTTTTGTATTAGGTGCTTATTATACGAAAGTGTGTTGGTAAGTACATAGTAGGTATATCCTTCCATTTGTAAAAGACGGGCAAGTGGACCATAGACAATAGTTAATTATCAAAACCTCAAACAAGAGAAAGTACGAACGAAAAACCACAAATTTTCAACGCATTTACAAAACTCTGTCTAACGACACACGTCTGATGATTGAGGTTTTAAAGATAATTTAAAATGGCTTTCTCCAAATAAAGTTTGTTTGAGTACTTACTTATAATGTAATTTACACAATGTATATTTAAAAGACCTTTTATTTACTCCATATTTAAAGATATTTAAGTACATACTAAATTCAGACCCATGCAAACTTAATACATTTAAAATACTGAAGAGTATTTCTTGTTACGTTGAACCAGACTACTACCTAGTCCGAATTAAAAAAGCGCGGGTAGATCAACAACACGCATAGACAAGCGTGGTGATGACACCTATTAATTTTTATTGCAATAATATCAGCACAGTCATAAAGGAGTTCTGATCATCATCAACAGCCTGTATGTGTCCACTGCTGGATGGTCCTCTCCCAACTCGCGCCAAGTCTCGGCGGCACGTTTGTCGCATCCAGCCTGCCTAGCATGACTGTGCGTGATAAATGATATAGACACCACGAAATAATATCGATTTCGCGAGCATGACCAAATGAATATGGCGTAGTACGATTTGATAAAATTAAATATGGTGGCTATATTTATTATATTTTGAGAGTTGGATGTCAATAAATAGCTATATCGATTTCGCGAACATGACCAAATGTCATAAAATTAATCATGTGGTAAAATTAAATATGGCGGGCATTTTTATCAAATTTTGACATTTGGATGTCAATAAATCGCTGTATCTATCGCGTTTTCGAAGTCATGCTAACCTAGCAGTAGTTCTTATACTGTGACATTACTGAGAGAGGCTTTTGGTCTACCTACTACTATTAATTATTCTGTGGCGCTACATAGCAAGTTTTAAAAATAAAGTTTCAAGAATAAAAAATAATATTCGACAGTAAAAAAGAAAGCACAAAGATGTTTATTATTATTGAAATAATTACTTGTTTGGGCTGTTATATAAAAATAAATTCCTTTCAATTACGCAATTCTGCGATCGAGTTACAATTCCGGATTCAACTGGTGCATAAATATATCTATACAATGTAAGTACATATTAAAAATGTAACTGTTATTTCTGTACATAATATACATACATTGTAAACTAATATGTGGGAGTCATAAATAATACTTAAGTATAATAAAGTAACAGAAGTCAGAACTTTTGTCTGTCTGTCTGTCTGTATGTTTGTACACGCATCATGCATAAACTACGGAACCTTAGACAAAATTTAGTACAGTTGTACTTTGTATCAGGACTAGGACATAACATAGGATACTGTTTATCTCGATCATAAATGACGCGAGGAAAACCGCAGGATAAAACTAGTTAATTGATAAAAATAAATTTAAAATTTCACATGAAAAGAAATGAGTCGTGCTAACCGTCTCTCAGACCACGTGTTTCATAACATATTTATGGTATTTTCGTGTCGATATAATTAAAACAGACATTCCGAAGAAGGTGAAATGCAATAAAATATCTAAGTGACGTCATTTGACATTAATGACGTTAATTAGATAAGGTTTTCGATTGATTTGAGGTAGGTAAGCGACTCTAGCAAAGCAAATTATAACTAAGATATTTATAAAACACTACAAAAAGGTTTAAAAAGTAAGTAAATTGGCAAAAAACGTTGAACAAAATATCCAAATTCAATGCAAAACTTTTTCTAATTTAGCAAAGCGTTATGAACACGTTCTGTTTTAGGAATCTAATTTTATCTTCCTAACTTGTCGAACCGGTTTAACGCAAACAGAAGTAGATTTATCCAAACCACAGAGCTAAGATTATGTTAGCTGATAAATTCATATGTGTGTGCCAGAGACAATTAATGAAACAATAGAATAACTGAGTCTGAAACGTGACAGTTGTGGAATAATACAAGATTATTGATCTTTGACCCTAATTGGAGGGAAATTATTATGACAATAGATGACAGTTCCATTTTTAAAAGTGTTTTGTGATATCCATTTTTTTATTTTGACCTACTTAATTCAAACAGGCTTAATTTAAATTCAAAATTAGAATAGTCACTAGTATTCTAAATTTTAAATAATTTAATAACATTTGTGATACGAGTATTCTAATTATGAATTTATAGAAAAAATAGTTTGGTAAATATCAATATTTGCCAAACAACTTACTTTATAAAATTAATTAACTTGTATCTATTATTGAAAATAATTATGATTTCCATTTCATGTCAGTTGAAATTATTTATTTCAAACAAACGAAAGCGACCTTCTATTTATAAACAAACATTTTATTTATTTTTCTATAACCAATTTAGTATTCATACTAACATCTAAAACATATGCACATGGACAATGACATACTTAATTTTGCAGTCGAATAGTAAATACTTTTGCCTAATTATAATAATCTATTCAAGATTCGTAGTTATTGAAGTCAAAGATAGAGAGACTTGCATACCTAATTGATTAGATGATGTGTGAAGAATGCTGACATATTCTGAAACAAAAGAGATTTTATTATAATAGTGTAATAAATCGGTAGAAGTAATGTCATTGAAAATAATGTATAAATAATATCTAGTACAGTGGTAATAATGTTATGAAATGTTAAGACGAGATACTTTAATAATAATGTTATAAGGAATAGTTTGTATATAAAGTATAAAATATACGTAACTACCTGTGCCCCGCGGTTTCACCCGCGTAGTTCCCGATCCCGTGGGAATTTCGAGTTAAACGTAGCCTATGATCTTTCCCGGACCATAAGCTACCCCTGTACCAAATTTCAAGTCAATCGGTTCAGTAGTTTAGCCGTGAAAAGGTAACAGACAGACAGAGTTACTATTGCATTTATAATATTAGTAAGGATTAGGATGTAATAACTTATCAAAACATATAACACTGTCTCGTTCATACTCAAAAGCTTTACCGCATGCGAGAGGGATGGACTGACATGCCACGATGATTTTGACGTGTGACATCACTTTGAGTGACATTCACAGACACTATACGTGTGTAAAATGTCTATGTGTTGCTCGCGCCAGCTTTGGAGAAATGACCAATAAGTAAACTAAGTACTTAAAATCTTTACAAATTAAATTAGGACCCTAGATTGTAAAATCGGCTAAGGATACACTTTTCTACATATTTTATACTTATCACATTGCTATGAATAAAAATTACGTAAATAATAAGAGAAAAATAAATAGATCTACCTAACCCATTTAACTTTACATAATTGTTACATAAATTGTTGCCATGTTCACCCACAGCACATAAGACCACACTACATAAGACATAACGGTAGGATCGCATGTAAATTCCAGATCTATGGCTAATCGATTACTACGAAATCGATAACGTTATCGAGATTACGGCACAATGGTGAGGAAGTGACGCGGAAGACAATCGAAGAAAATTTATGTTTTATGAGATATGGGAAGCGTACATTGTTTTTACTTTTAATTCTGTTCCTAGAGTTCCTATTACTTTCATTTGCAGTTAATCGGTATTAAATAAAATTCATTACGACTATTAAAATTTTAAGATTTATTATACGGATAAATTGAGTTTGTAATTTGTATTAGGCAAATTAGATTCGACAGTTTCTGTGCGAAGCATGCAATAATTACTAAGTTCTTGTAGTAAAAATAAATTTATAATCAATTAAAATCTTAGACTTATTGATGTGATGATCTTGTTTAAATAACTGTGATCAACTACTGTGATATTACTTAACTGTTTGTTTATAATTTTATAAATTAAATATTTATACAAAAATAATAATAGTCAACAATTAAAATAAATACGTAACATAATATTGGCATTTGATTTATGCGAACAATGGAAACTCATCACTACATAGTATAAAATAAAGTTGCTTTCTCTGTCCCTTTGTATGCTTAAATCTTTAAAACTACGCAACGGATTTTGATGCGGTTTTCAGCAATAGAAAAAGTAATTCAAGAGAAAGATTTTATCCCCACAATCTCACGGGATCGGGAACTACGCGGGTAAAATCGCGGGGCACAGCTCGTTTTCAATAAACTGACAATCATCTTACAACCAAAAGATGTGATTACAGCGACTCTATTAGATATTATACCCTAGCCCATTTCTACATTGTTTTTGTGACTATGACTACAGATAATACAAATATGAAGAGTTAAAAATCTAGACTTATATACTAAAACATGTGCGAATTCACATGCACCTAACCGGCCGGTTAACGCTGCACATTGTCCGTCAGTTTGCAGTAACAGTAGCTATTGTTTAACACATGGTTAAAGTTAGCGTTCTGTTTTCAAAATATTGGTCTTGGATTTGTAATCAAATAAATATATCCTTGTACTTCAGCGGTTATAATTAATTGGGTGTTGTTATTAGAGGTGAACCTTAGAGGCTAAATCTCACTAACCTAAATATAAAAGGTCTTGAATTCCTGTCTAACTGTCGGATCAACGCATAAGCCGCTGATAGAGTTTATTTGCAATTTGGAGTGGGTCCTTAATTATCTAAGTAATGATTTAGACATCCGATAAGAATATTTTTTTTGACAAATTCCATCCATTCCATAAACACTTTAAAAAGGTGACACAGGTGTCGCAAATTTTGAATGGGACAACGTACCGTAATTTATTAAAGTACGAACTTACATAAAACCAGGCATAACACATAGAATAAGTACTTTAATCCCCAAATTCCCATGGAACTTAGGACTTATGCTGGCTGCTAACATAAAATAAAACACCACAATTTAAACTTAGAACCCAAACCAGTCTAAGCAAAAAATATTTTTGAAATTCGAACCTAAAATATGGTTCCTCGATTCGTTCTGGACTTGTGTTGGCAAATGTGTTTACATTATGCCTCCTTAGCGGGAGTGACGTTTGACGTCATAATGTGGTATTGTTCTTTGTTTTATTACTTTTGCTTATTATTAAATACTCAGTTGATACTTGATATGATTTTTTGTAATGTACGTACATAGCATAAGATCAGCGATCTAATATTTTACTTGTTAAGCATTTAAAATAATTTTGATTGGTTTTCGTCTCCAATGGATTCCAGTTGACATCTTGTTTGTCTTTATTGATTTTAGTGCTTTTTATCTTACACAATAATGACATCTGTAATCAGTGACGGATTAACACTTTATGATGCCCTAACCAATCCAAGCCTTCGTGCCCCCAGGGCTAGACGAAAAAAAAATGGTCAGCTAACACTGAGCTCGCTATGTTCAACAAGGGTAGGGCATTTGTCATTTCAAGCATAGCTACGGCCCGGGGGGGGGGGGGGGGGGCTATCCCTGTGTTCTGGTGTCCTTTCTGATGTTTTCTGGTGCCCCCCCTGACGTGGTGCCCTAGGCAATTCCTTAATTTGATTAAAGGTTAATCCGGGACTGTCTGTAATTTATACGTAACTAGAATAGTATCACTTATTCATGTTTCACCTTCACGAGTAAAAATAGTTCAATTGGTCACATTTCTTAGGTTGCTACTAAGCGCTAGAGGTGAAAACGTGCTTTAGTGAAATAATAAATACTATTTTACGTAAAACAAGAATAAAATCATAATAATAGTTATTTATGGTACAAGCGAGGTAAGTTGGTGATTACTTCCGAGGCACTATTGAGGCCCGAGCCGTCAGGCGAGGGTCTGAAGATAGCCGAGGATAGTAATCATCAATACACGCGTGTACCATACAACGTTTTTCAACACATTTGCGAAGAAATTATCACTTTTCGCTAATAAATAAACAGTTTTTCTATTCGCGCGCATCCAACACAACAATGGTGATCCGCCAAAGAATAAAAGAATATACTTATTAAAAAAAAAAAGGTAGCACTCCGGGAGTGCCGGCAGAAGTGAAAACTTCAATATTAACGTTGTGTTTAATTATAAGTATAAAAGTACTATCATTTATGAGGTAGAATACAATGTTTATTTATTGCGCTATCGTACACAAATACAACAGTGTATTTACTACACAACAGTCAAGCAATCAGCTGTCACCATCCTTGGATACGCGTGGGACGCTGTACATAAACACACACGGTCATTCGCGCAAGCGCCCTGTGCCGCCTAAACAGAGCAGCACACTCAGGCACGGTAGAAAGAGTGGGAGATACTAGTTCCTCTCCCTTCCCCTCGATCTTACGCTTTTTCGATCAGCATCACGTGACCCTGACGCGAGTTTGAAAGTTTTTACCCATACAAAAAAAAGTGCTCAGCGCCGCTAAAGAAGTTTTCACTTCAAAAATCGAATGAATGAATGAATGGAATCGACCCTAGACCTACCAAAAGTAAGGCAACATAGTTGAAGTTTGTTTTTAAAATGTATGGACACGATTTTTTTTTTGGCATCCAAACTTTTTTAAAACTAAACAATTTAAAAAAAAAATCTATGACTCACTAGTGAATCAAGCGTGTCGTTATTCAACTGTTTTTGCACAAATAAGAGCCCCTTTATGAGCAAGTGTGTTGAAAAGTATATTTATAAAATATTCAAGACATCTTTCTAAAGATGTCGTATCGTACGTAATCGAAGTTCCATTAGTTTTCAAAACATTTCACTGAGACGCGTGATTCATTGATGTAAATATTTAATTTTTCTCTTCAATGGACAACCGGACTTACATGGAGCTTTGCTACTTTATGCTTTACTGGTTTGTGTTAAAGTTTATTTCCTAATATTGTTGATTTGTATGCGATAGTTATGATTCAGAAGAGATAGCCCAAAGTTTGTAGGTCAATGGTAATGTGACGTCAGTGGTTGCATATTTTGTGACGTTGTATTATTTCGTAATCGATTTTTGGTGACGCATAGAGTAGTTGCATTTTAAAAAGTTAAAGAAAAAGTCTATGGTAGTCCAGAAAGAAACGAAAAATAATTGAAAGCAAAAATCACTTTTTATTATTTTTAATCATAATAATCAGCTTACCACAGTCCACTGCTGGAAATAAGTAGATCTCTCCTAGTATTAGCCCAATAAGCCCGATCTTCGGCTCTTCTCTGCAAATATTTTTGGTAAAGATGCCGGACGTACCTATTAGTGTTTATCCTTTCAATGCCTAGATTACTTAGTGACTAGCATTCTAGATGAACGAGGAATATATATTTTAATTGAGGTAAATTCATGTAGCAAATGTCTCTTATCATACTTTGATTTGATAAGACAAATCCCACAGACCTTATACAGACCTTATATTTAAAACAACTCATTCATCAATCGAATGAATGAAACATTCACTTATCATTAAATCAGACCATAACTTACAGACAACAATAATCAATCATTATATTACATAAACAGTTGAAAGTAAATGTGTTTCCTTCCCATCGTAAGAAATTATTAATACTACAAAGCCAGCAGAGATGATTGATTTCTGTTTTTTTTTTTCATTTTGAGATCACGTACGTCTATCTGTTACACTTTAAATTGATATCTGATGACGGGTCTACGTTTCTGTTACGCAATTTGATTGGTTGAAATATTGACAGTTATTTGATTCAAATGTTATTTCTCCTAATGGAATATTATCTTCAGTGAGAGTACTTGTTTGTCATTTGGAATAACAAAATGTTAGTCAAACAAATTGTTGGTCTAGTGGCATGTGCACCTGCATGGAAGAAGTCCCAGGTTCTTCTCTCAGGACTGAGAGAAACACCTTAGAATCATAAATATTTAAAACATAACTCAGGTTAAAAATCACCCATTATCGAGGGTGAAGATTATTTCTCCGAATGTCTCATTGTACTTATATTAAAAAGAAATCTTTGCATTACAATAGGAATAATGGCATGAAACGTGTTTTCATAATGATTAATATAAGAACCTGAAGTGTTTATAATAATGAGAGTGACTGATTCGGTTCTAACAATTCAATAAAATATAGCCACATTATTTCTAAGTATAATTTCTATAGTAAATCAATAGTAATTGATCCCAACTTTTGTACGCGATAAATAAAATCGCAAGCCAAACTACGTAGCTTTATAATTACATAATAAACAAAAGGGTCAACAGACGTTTTTGTCACCTAATGACCGACAGATTAACTCCGCTCTAATCTGACCGACATTGACACCAATAATTTCCCACGAAACATAATTTCTATAATTTTTCTCAGATCGTAAACCCAGTTATTAATTGCAGTTGAATAACTAACTGTGATACACTTACTTTGACCATTTATGGGATCAGCCATAACATATTTGTCAAGTTATTTTTATTGGAAACTACTTTCTTCATAGATTTATTGGCTTACGGGTTTAGAAAGAAAATATGTTTTAGATTCTTGATGCATTTAACTGTTTTACTTTTGTTTCTCTGTGGGAAATCGAATAAAAGTCAATTTTTTGCATGCACCTATGACCAGGGTTGTAAATTGTCCAGGTACCTACATAATTATGTAAGCAAAGGTTTTTCTTTATGATTTCTGTACATAGAGAAACATTTCCTGACAAAACCATATTATTCAAACGTATTACTTTGATCCAGGTTTAGCTTATAGGTAAGTAAGCAATAAATAATCTACTATATAAAAATAAGTCGGGTTTTCCTTCCTGACGCTATAACTCCAGAACGTACGAACCGATTTCCACAGTTTTGCATTCGTTGGAAAGGTCTCGGGCTCCGTGAGGTTTATAGCAATGTAGTTTATCCCTGTATTCCCACGGGTATAGGAACTACGCGAGTGAAACCGCGGGGCGCTGCTAGTTCTCGATACAATTTAATATCCTTTCTGGACTACATTAAGATATATATCTGTATCAATTATTTGAAATCTAGAAATTTCATTAAAAATCAAAATAAGTTCCTATTTAAATTACAGTTAGAAGCTAAACATTCCAACAAAGAGATAAAGAAGGAATTCTCAAAGACGTGCCAAGTTCACCAACCTGCTTGCGAACTAACTCTTTATTAATCTATGGTAGGTGCGCGTGAGTTGCATAAAGTATGCGCATTCAATATTTGTTAAACTTGAGCTTGCCAAACAGTCTGTCATTGTTATTGTAAGTTCAAGTGGTAAATACTTATGGATATTCAGTGTAAATAAATATTGAGAAGTTTCTTTTATAAACAACTACATAAAAATATGAAAGAGATACCTTTTCTTGTAAATACTTAAATTGAAAAGACCACATTTTTGTAGAACTGCCAATAATAGGGATGTCGACTAAAAAAATCTAATTAGTCCATCAGATAGATTTCGCAAAAATATTAATATAAAAATGTTATTTAAAAGTAATTTCTCTTTTTTGATACAAACAAATAATTAAGACGATATAGTTGATAGAAAACTCGTGTGACGTCACAGCTGCATACATTTTTTACCAAGAGTTATCGTCACAAGCCCCCACTCCTGAACTTTAATGCGTTATAACTAAGTCAGTTTTATTAAATTGATAAAACAAAAAAATACGTGTACTAATATTTTTTCGAAATCTATCTGACGGACTAATTAGAATTTCATTTTGTTTACCCAGTCGACATCCCTATTGTTACATAGACTTGAGTCTTACCTACATATAGCTTTGTTGAAAATTTTAAGCAAATAAATAGGTCTTGAATGAACTTAACATATAGTTAATCATTATTCACAACAAATTGACAATTCAATTGGAAAACACAAGACAACAAAATCAGGAAAACCACAAAGGTCGTATCCTTCGGCGTAAGCGCATGTGCTGTGAGAATGCTAATATCAGTGCGATCTCGGATCTCTGCGTGTGCGCAATGAAAACATTCGACTGATTTCGTGGAACGCACTGCAGTAGAGATAATGAAAGGTATTTATTAAGTATTTATTTAGTTTAGTATTGCTAAGTTTAAAACACTGTTATTATCAGTAAAACCTACTTTCTATATCTGTTTATATTATAGTAAACATTATTATACTGTGGTAAAAGTGTAACAGGTCGAAGTTTGTACTTTAGAGCTGGGCCCCGTGGTTTTACCCGCGTGGTACCTTATCCCGTGGGAATTATGGGATAAAAGGTATCCTATTTGTTATTCCTAGGTATGAGGAACATCTGTGCCAAATTTCATTAAAATCCATTCAGTAGTTTTTGCGTGAAAGAGGAACAAACATCAACACTCACAAATATTCGGCTTTATAATATTTATTAGTAGAACTAGTAAGATATGTATCTGCCTATTGAAACACTCTACATATAGCTGAAAAATGGATTCAAATCTATAATGAAATTTAAAAGATCTAAAGCTTACAAGAATTACAGAGGAATAGACTGGAAGTAGCTTTGTCTTGATATTATCTAAAGATTTTAAAAAGAAAAGAACTTTGAATGACAAATTATTTCAACCTCTTTCAAAAACTACGACATCAAAATAAATCAAAGATATTCGTCACCTTTTATTCTACAGCTTTGATACCTCGCAGACATACCCAAACAGAATTTAAATGAGAAGTCGTATTTTTACGACATGAACATTATCATTTATAGAACATAAAAACGCCGATAGTTTTCTCTTCGGTATCGTTAATGTAACCACACCTTGGGACAGGTCTTATTAGTGCTTAAATACAAGTACTTGCGTTAATTATGTAACGGTTTGCATAAGACCTAAAGATGGTGATGTCTTTCTCTTTAGTTCCAGAATGTTCTTGCTTCAGGGACTGTTGGGATACTGGACTATGACTATCACTACATAGTATAAAACAAAGTCGCTTTCTATGTCCCTATGTATGCTTAGATCTTTAAAACTACGCAACGGATTTTGATGCGGTTTGTTTTAATAGATAGAGTGATTCAGTGGGACGGTTTTTAGCATAATTTTATCTCCATATTCTTACGGGAACGGGAACTACCGCGGGGCGCCGCTAGTTTGTTATATTTGCGATTTTGGCAGAGTCTAGTAGAAACTATTATTTAAATTACCCTGTCAAAAGTCACCAAGAAATCAGCAACTGCGTCGTCCTTCTACATCCTAAAATACGTTTTCTTATTGATATATATTAGTATATCCAAACTAATATTATAAATGCGAAAGTAACTCCATCTGTCTGTCTGTCTGTCTGTTACCATTTCACGGCTAAACTACTGAACCGATTGACTTGAAATTTGGTACAAGGGTAGCTTATGGTCCGGGAAAGAACATAGGATACTTTTATCCCGAAATTCCCACGGGAACGGGAACTACGCGGGTGAAACCGCGGGGCGCTGCTAGTAGTACCTAACAATAAAACGGTGATGCTATATACTTATGCGCAATAAAGACTTAGACAGAGCAGAGTCACGCGGTACTAATCTTGCGTCAACTTCCAAGTTTCCAGAGGTATTTATGAGCAAAATAGGTTGCTCTTGTAATTGCTTTTTAAATGTACGTTATAATATCAATAACTCTACATATCAAAGACACATTACCATGACATAACGCAATTATTATACCGATTAACTTAAAATAAGTCCATCAAACTCGAATCAGGAATGCGTTACGTAACACCACCTCTAGAATCGCCGCAAAAAACAATTAAAAATTATTATAACAATTCGCAGACAACTTTAATTGACTGAAACGGAATTACGCAATGTTGTATCTTTCACTCGTTACTCTTACTGCTGTTCTATTGCGAATAGTTTTATGATTCATTGAGACCCACATAGTTTTGATAGTTAATTCTTATTTGTAAGTAAACTAAAGAAAATGTGAACGTACGTAGTACGTTATTCGATAATTTTGCGGAGAAGGAAAATATGGCGAGGAAACATGCACACAAATTCTAAAGCATGTCTTATCGATTGTGAATTTTATTAAAATATAAAGACATTTTGTTTATCCATTCTCATCATTCAAGCCAGATTGAAAATAAGTAAAACTATTCAAAAATGCTCCAATTCAAATAATGTATTAAAAATTCTGCCCATTATTATATTATAGGCATTTCATTGCTAATACTTATAACAAAAAGAAACACTCAAAAAATACTTGCGAAACAATAACAATTACCTAATCAACTTAAGAATTTGATACACTCATCAGATAGAAAATTTTATACACATAGAATCACGCACCTAATAATTAAATATATAATTATGTATATAAGTTTAAGTCCGTGTCAATCTCCACACGTCATACTTCCTACAATATTAGGTAATACGATATTGTGAGCATAAAATGACGAGTTATGTAGGTCAACTTGGCCCTTAGATGAATAAAACATATTTGATTTAGTTATTTACTGTTTAGAATTGTTACGACAACATTTGATATAAGTATATCACATTAGCTGCGTCGTGAGTTGATAAATAGCTATAAACTATGGGTATTGACGTCGACCGCCTGTCTAATGGACGAACGACCTGGTAAAGGTTGTCGGAAACCGTTGGATGCAGGCCGCAATCAACCGTCCCCGCTGGAAGTCATTGGGAGAGGCCTATGTCCAGCAGGGGACAAGCATAGGCTGAGTTGATGATGGGTATAAACCTTCTTCTAGAATCACGCTTTTTAGGATGGAAAACTGCATTCAAGTCTACGGACTGTATTTTAATGTAGTAAGGGCCGATTTTTCCAACGATAGATAACTTTATTCGAGGAATAATTTTGAAATTTTGACAGTTATTTCATACAAAATCTGTCAAACGTCAATTTTATTCGTCGAATAAAAGTTAACTGGCGATGGAAAAATCAGCCCTAAGTAAAAGATTTAATTGTAAATAAATAGAGCGACTTTGCTTCAAATTCGAATGTAATCAGTACATTTGCGAGCCAAACCGCGGGAAACTGTAACTATATAATTCTCGATAGATATAACGGTAAGTGACCCTAGTTATACAACATGACTATTTTTATGAGGGCATAATATGATGGGGTCATAATGTTATGTCATTAGAATGAGGGATTAGTGACGGGTAGAGGCAGTGATGTATAAGATAATCATCTTATCACCTTTGGATCAAGGCATGTCATGTCCAACAAATCTTTATTTCTTACTTAACATTTATGCAATGACATGATCATCGAACAAGACACTCTGGTGGTTTGTTATCTTTCAAACATAATTAAACTCAAATAACATCCGAGTTTGAGTTCACCAACACGCTTGTCACATGCATGTTGATTACGTCTATTTTCTTCACAATGTTATAGGTATACTAGCAGCGCCCCGCGGTTTCACCTGCGTAAATAATATAATATAGCCTATGACGCTCCGGGATAATGTGGCTTTCCAATAGTGAAAGAATTTTTGAAATCGGACCAGTAGTTTCGGAGCCTATTCGTTACAAACAAACAATCAAATATTTCCTCTTTATAATATTAGTTTAGATATACTACATCAGCGCGGGAGAGATGCCCTGCAGTAGGAACTGACGGCTGACTTAGAATTTGAGAGAAGAATAACACGAAAAGAGATAAGTACTTATACACAACTACCTAGTCCTTGTTTCGTTAAAATAAATCATCTAACACATTTATCTTCACCTTATAAAATGTCTGATATATCATCATATCCGCTTATCAAATGATTAAATTAAATATTCAAAACAAATGCACACAAATACATAACATTAATATGGTAACCTCATCGCGACCTCTATATTAATATACAAAATTTAAAATAATATGCATTAATTTTCATTTTAAGGTTCTTTAACTTGATTTACAACAAACACATAAATTGTTGCGTTCTGCTTTTAGACAACCAAACATAGTTAAAAACGCAGAACACGATGCGATTTCGTAACGCAGAAAACTTGCGATACAATAAGTGCTTTTATTTTTCGGTTTGTGAAGGCTCGTAGTTTTGAACGAAATGTATACGAGTAGTAAGATGCTTGACATACTGTTTCGATAACTTACTTTAAACTCCGAATTTAAAATAGTCTCATTTGAGTTTCATAGCCGGCAATTGTTTTTCTCTCGATCTGTCTTTAATCGTATATTAATAATTCCTATGGTCTAATTTTCGGTGATATTCGTTAGTATGATTTATAGAAACATATTCAACATTATTAGTACTAATTTACAAATTAAACTCTGCAAAATAAACCTTAAATTTATAGCTACCATACACAAATAAAGTTGGATAACCGATAAGAGAAATGCAACAAATCAATCACGTCAAACGTCTGTCGAAACCGCTAATCTTTCATTCTGTCACCGTTCAAATTACAATTCAAAATACAAATTCTTTTAACGATAATACATAACGTATTACTAGCATATAAATCACCTGAATCAATATAATAATAAAACATGTATACATACTTATATACTGATTGTACTATGAGTGTGATGTTGACTAGACTGGTTTTCAAGGTAAGAACCGCGGTTTCATTAACTTTGTTGAAGAATTTTAATTGTTTATATTGTTATGTAAGGAGTCTGATTTAATATAAGTGCGTAGGAATCGTGGTATTCCTAACTGGCACGGTAGAGAAGATCTGTGTTGATAAGTAGGTAGCACTCGAAAGAAAGTACTGAGATCTCATCTGGTACAAAGAGAGCATTCCTCTACGCTTACAGGACTCATAAAACAGCTGATTCTAGTTACATCTTTTCCGACTCACGGGCCTATACGGAGTCCTGGTCTTTTAAAAGACCGGTGAAATTCTGCTTAAATTTAGCATTAAATAAGCCTGTTTGGGTTACGCTAAAGAACCTTAAAATCTCATAAACCAAAGTACTTACTTTTTATAATTGAAATATCAAAAATCATTTCGGAAAAACAAGTAAAAATAATGCATGAGTAAGTTTTAAAAAAACATTTATTGAGAGGGATTTTATCAATTTCAATATTAAAGTTCTACCTCATGTAATTATAGAAGTACAACTGATAGACTAACTAATGAATAGTAGATACTTAAATCTACTTAAGTATACTAATATACAAAGCTGAAGAGTTTGTTTGTTTGGTTGAACGCGCTAATCTCAGGAACTACTGGTCCGATTTGAAAAATTCTTTCGGTGTTAGATAGCTCAGTTATCGAGGAAAGCTATATTTTATCCCCGCATTCCCACGGGAACGGGAACTACAGGGGTAAAACCGCGGGCGCTGCTAGTTGTTTATAAAAAAAATGGAATTCCATAATCAAAGTACATGTGCCGCAAAAAGTATTGTACCAGTAGGTACATGGATTTGAAACAATACCAATATTTAATCAGTTATATCACAAAGCCAATCCATATTCCATTGTACCAAATAAAGCAGAACGAAATCATAATGTTTATTTTATAACTTTCCGTTATTTTAATGTCCAAACATTAGAATTACTGTAAACCGTACTAATACTCTGATAAGACATGTACTGATTGCCGCCAACATACAATTCCAATTTCAAATTAGTTTTGACATTTTGAGGTTATTTTTTTTAAGTTACGCTTACACTGGGGTTGCAAGTGTAAGCTACCTTCACTCATTATTATTTAAGATTTTTCACGACTTTCTTTTACACAGACTTTGTCCTGGCAATTACTGATACAACACAAATATAAATATAGCTAAATGGGTGCAGCTTTTTGAAGTACGCATACACACTTCCATTTAAATAATTTATTGTACTTAAATAAAAACTTACACAAAACAACGGACATCCAATTATCTGAACAGTTTCAATCAATCTCTTTATCGATCCATATAAAGAGGTGATAGTCCAGAATGCACAATATCACATTTAGTCTTTGAATATCACTGATCACTTCACTAGCTACGAATTATATTATCTGTCGCGCGCATGCGCACTAGCGCACCTTAGTCAGTGTACTGACCGGAGGCTACGATCGAAGGCTGTATACAGATGAGAAATATTTGCGTAACCAATCCGCTTTGACAGTCAACACGTTCGAAGTTTAAATGTAAACGGGCGCTGTTTTGAATGATTTAATTTTTATGATTTATTAATTTATTGTTTGCCTTTTATGTGGTAATGTACTTAATTTTGTTTATATTAAATTAGTTTACTTATAAAATAAGGGAAAATCGTGTGGTATTTAGTTCTACTTGTAATATTGTAAGATATTTTATTTTGCAACCATAAAAAACGGGAAAAAGGCCAAAACGACATCGTCTATAAGGATCCTTTTTAATTTACTCTACCAGTCGGTTTTCCTTATTTCTAATATATAAAATTCTCGTGTCACAGTTTTCGTTGCCATACTCCTCCGAAACGGCTTCACCGATTTTGATGAATTTTTTTGTGCATATTCAGTAGGTCTGAGAATCGGCCATCTATTTTTCATCCCGAAATTCTCACGGGAACGGGAACTACGCGTGTGAAGCCGCGGGGCGCAGCTAGTTTTATATATTTTTTTGTATTAGCTGGTTATACCTACGGATGGGCTAAGAATAGAGGAAAATCCAATTTTAAAAACAAAGTTTACTGTTGCCTGTCAACAAGTTTGAACCAAGTTTAATCCACGCAGGTTTTATGCAGTAGTTACTATAAACAATCTTGTATATTTTTTCATATCTTTTCTTTCTATTAATTTATTATATAGAGTTTGTTTGTTTACAGATTAGAGTTTGTCTCATGGTCTCAGACACAACAACTGAATAAATTTTCAACTCATCAGACTTGAAATTTCTTGCATTTAGATAGCCTGTTTAGTTTATTGAGGAAGGTCAGCTAGTCTGGTTATAAATTAAAAAAAAACAATTTAAATCGTTACTAATATTATAAATGCGAAAGTAACTGTCTGTCTGTCTGTTACCTTTTCACGGCTAAACTACTGAACCGATTGACTTGAAATTTACAGGGGTAGCTTATGGTCCGGGGAAGGACATAGGCTATGTTTTATCCCGAAATTCCCACGGGACCGGGAACTACGTGGGTGAATCCGTGGGGCACAGCTAGTAACCAATGAAAACAAAAATGACGTTATTATAAAACTATTTCCAATCATATAAAAATATCACTATTTTTAATTACTAAGACATATTTTGAACAACAGAAATGGTAAAAAAATTGCAATTAATCCGGTAAAGTGGCAAATAAAGACAAAAATAACGGATGACGTGATGAGTCGTGTTGCGCGCGGCCTCCGAACACATGCAGCGCACGCGCAGCCTAATGTAATGATCGATACAACACCAAATACAGACAGTTATTTGAACTGAATCCGCGACGAGCCGATGAACCCTTACCCTCTTATTGAAAAAAGTAAAATTACAACGGTATACTTAATCCTCTGTATCTCTCTTTCAATGGTTAATAGTTATTTTTATTGTAAATAATAATTATACATGTAGAGGAAAGTAAATTAAGTATACCGTTGTTATGCCTCAATTGAAATTAATAAGAGTACTTTAGGTAATCTAAGAAAATAAAATGTGACCTAATAACTTATTTTTAATTCATAATGACATTACCACACAAAAACTAGATACGAACGTTGTTTTATTTTATCTAAATTAACATAAATTAACGAAACCTTGATTAATTTCCTCATTTAGACGAAGTATAATTAGTTTTGAATAGCTAATTCTAGACTTTTTGATGAAATATTTCATGATGCCTTTGGGCCCTCAGGACAGGAATCTGAGGACGAAAAAAAACCCAGCTAACACTGACCTCGCTATATTCAAGGTATGGCATTTGTCATTTCAAGCATAGCTACGGCCCTGGGCCCCCCCTAACCTATGTCAACTAAGAAGTTTTCTGGTGCCCCCCAGACTTGGTGCCCTAGGCAATTGCTTAATTTGATTAAGTGTTTTATCCGGGACTGCTTTACATACTCGTAGTGTAAAATATTTCGCTTCTCGCCGTCTCTGTCCTTATGAATGTAGTAGGTAAACTTATATCTTTACTACACTACACGTAACCCATTTTTAATGAGGCTTAAGAGTAAAGTTTATATATAAATATAACGACCTCGATGGCAGAGCCGTGCCGGACTGCCATCCGTAAGGTTGCGGATTCCCGCACGGGGTGAATATTTGTGTGTGTACCACAAATGTTTATCTCGGTCTGGGTGTGTGTGTGAATGAGTGTGTGCGTAGTCTCTGATACCCTAGATACAAGTTTCGAAGTTAGGGGTCAGTTACTATAATGAGATGATGAAGTGATTATGTTATGTTATATACCTCGTAATATTCGAACCAGTACTTCTTGATATTAGCGCGTTCAACTAAACACAAACGTTTCTTCGTTTTATAATAGTAAATTATATTTATATAATAACTCAGATAAAACCTCAGAGCATAGCTTATTGATTTATAATATAAATATTTATTAAATAAGTAAACAGTGAAAGTAAACAAACGATACACAACGCAATAGCGTTTGAAGGCGTAAAGTAATAATTTATGAACGCTATAACCACTTCCAAAGATGTATGTTTTCTAATACAATTTGTACAGGAAAGTAGCTATAAAACATGGGGCTTTAAGATGCAAATGCAAGGCAAAGGCCTCCCTCTCACTGACGACCTCGATGGCAGAGTAGTCACCATGCCGGACTGCCATGCGTAAGGTTGGTGGTCCGATTCCCGTGCAGGGTGAATATTTAGAAGAAAATATAAATAGAACCGCCATAAGAGAAAATATGTAGATCCTATGTTTTTTTTTCAACCCACATCTTCCCACTTCTGGGCAAAGGTCAACCCCAAACATCCCCAACTCTCCCTATCCTTCGTCGCCTCCCACCAGCTACTGTCGAAGGCGACGAGATCATTCCACCAACGCTTTCTCGGCCGACCCCAACGAACGCCCTCCTTCGGGAACCCATACTGTTGTTATGTGGGCCCACTTCTCAGATCCTATCTTATTAAATAAAAAAAATGTTTATGCTACCTAATTTAACGGGAGGTAATGTCTCGATAATTGCTCAAATGTACTTATTGTAACAAAAACTTAATAAATAAATTGATTGATTGATTTGATTGAATTCGGAGGGGAAAATATAATAAAAATAAATATACGAGTAGGTACCTACTTATTGAAAATGATGAAGTTCGAATGAGGAATATGTACTTACTTATATTATTCTAAAGTTATTTATTATATAAATACATTCAATCAACACGGTTCTATTGTTTAGATAAGATACGAAAGAAAAATAATAAATAAATAAAATTATAATTAAAATACACACATCAAAAGTGTCTAGGGATCAACATATATTTTTGCAATAACTTTTCTCCTGATTGATATTAATTAAAATTTTCTTTAAGGATTCATCAAATAAAGTGTTTTCGTTTGTCACAGTAACGATAAACCAAGTCACCTTTGCATTAATAAAGAAATTTGCCATTTTCCTAATAAAGGGATTTTTGACATTTGAACCACTAACATTAAAGTTCGAAAAAAAGACTGAAATAACAGTTTTCTTTAAAATTTTATTGGGTAACTTAAACAATTAATAATCCGTGTTTCTACCGCGAACACTAACAACACAAGAACATCGGTTTGGCATACTCAAAATGAGTTCATCCAAATCACGCTGTGGAATGGCCGCCCATGTTCGTTGCAACAACAAAAAAAGGTCTTCTTGCGACTGGATACCCTCCATATTCGGCAGAGCTCTTCTCTGTAGCATATCCCATGCATGCTCAATCGGGTTCAAGTCTGGCGACTGAGCAGGCCAGGGCAGGACATTGATGTTAGCTGCGGCGAGAGTCTGTCTTACAACTCTTGCGGTGTGCGGTCGTGCATTATCATGCATTAACTGAAATAAGGGACCGATTTGCACTTGTAGAGGAACGATGACGTCTGATACAATCGTCTCAGCATAAATTTGAGCGTTGAGGTTGCCTCTGATCCAAATCAACTCAGTTCTTCCGCCGATCCAAATACCCGCCCATACCATGATGGTTCCACCACTATAAGGATGGACTTCCTGGCAGGATTTTAATCGCTGTTGGCGTCCAGGGGTTCTCCAGTGTCGTATACGTCTTGTATCCGGTCTCATACCAAAACGAGACTCATCAGAAAAGCACACGAAACGCCATTGTTCTTCTGCCCAATTTCTGTGTTCAAGAGCCCATTGATATCGAATCCTACGATTGTGCATTGCTATAGGTGGTACCCGTAGCGGTCTTCGGGAATGAAGGTTCACTTCATGCAAGCGGTTTCTGACTGTTTGGTCGCTAATTAAGTTCCCTGAAGAGTGATGAAGCCGCACGGCTAACATCATGGCGGTTATTGTTGGAGCTCTTCGAGTTAAGATTTGAATGTATCGGTCTTGTCTCCGTGTGGTGCAGCGATACCGTCCTCCATGGCGCTCAGCCACGGTACCAGTGCTTCGGTAACGTGTCCAAAGTCGACTGATAACACTCTGACTTGTATTCAGAGCTAAAGCCACAGTACGTTGCCGGGAACCAGCTTCTATCATTCCCACGGCTCTGAGCATTTCTTCCCTGCTTAAATGACGTCGCCGCTCCATAATAACGTTGGTTTTAATCAGTAGTAGGGAAACAGTAGCACTAATAATGTCTTCAATGCGTTGTATGTTTTTATAGGGAAAATATTGACAGCTGATTTTCATCTTTTACTCGAATTTGATTCACAGTTCCTGATTCAAATTATGAAATGCACCAAAAAGGATCCATATAAATTTATAAAATCATAAATTTATTACAAAGCCACATCTCAATCTCAAGAAATCCGCATAAAAATGCTTGATCCCTAGACACTTTTGATGTGTGTAATAAAATAGGCAGTGCCTATTGTACTCTACCACGCCACGTCTTCTCTCTATTTCAAATTCAAACTCAAATATTTTTTGTTACCATAATGTTGTAGAAAGTTATTAATATACATAATTAAAGTATCAATTAAAGGTAGAGAGGACACGTCCTTTCATACTTTAACTTACATATATTTTTATATTTTTTACCAAAATGGGTATAGGGAGTTTATAGTATAGGTACGTATTATTATTATAAAAACTATTTAAAACGCAATTTACCTAATACTAACGGTCTGTACGATCTTACTGCAAGGCAATCCTATCTACAGAGAGCAACTTTCATTAGGTCAGCTAGTTCATTAAAAATACGGCAAAACACTTAGTGTTACGTGGAATCTTATTTGTTTATCATCATAGGCATCAAGTTTTTCAAGATTTTTTCTTCATTACATAACATTTTCATTAAGGTGAAAGCCTGTTTTTGAGGAAAGAAACAAGTAAGTAATAAGTAATAACCTATTAAAGTTAAGTAAACTTTTGACTTGTGTTATTAAATTTGCCCTATCATGAACACATAATTAAGTTGATGATTAATGAAATACAAGCAAAATATTAAAATGACGTATATGTAGGTAGTGTTGTAATTTTACCCCATTATTATTAAATGAAGAATAGTGACTACATTTTCTTGAATAATTAATGTATGAATGAGGGGACACGTGGATTAAAGTTACTGCCCCCCTAGACAAATGGCAATTACGTTAGACGTATAGAACAGAAAGTTCCTTTTTATGAATGAAATTGATATATGCTTACGATTTGTAATTTTGCCGCGTTACGAAACGTGAAGTTGGAAGACAAGTGGTCATTTATCTATTCGTCGAATTTCGTCGCAAGGAAACTTCAAGGAAATGCCACAGTAGTACATTTTTCATTCAAAATGGTGAATGAATGATTTGTTTGATTCAAATTGTTCACGTTTGTGTCAATATTGTTTTAATAAATATACTAAAAAATAATTTAATTTCATAAAAATGAATTATCAACATTTATTTTCCGTGTTTTTTTACTATTGATATTAATATTAAAGATTAAATTTTAGTTCATAGTAAAACCACAGATAATATTATACTAGTAAAACCAAAGTTCATAATTTGAATTGCACAAAGTTTATAAAATGTACAAAAAGTTTAGTTTTTTTAATAGATTATAATGGTAATAAATACTTGAATAATTATTTGACAGAATAAAAATAAATTTTCAAGTTAAATAAATTATGAACAAAATGTTTATTATTCGATGGCACAGAGATACTTTGTGTAATGTGTTCTGTGGCGAACTGGCGAACGCTCCAAATATATGCCAAATCCTCGCCCCGTGGCGCAATAGGTTGTCAATTGGTAGCCAAGTGTAAAAAAACATAATGAACGCATAGTCTATTCGTTTAAAGGTAAAAGTCAGTGGTCTTGTCTAACGGTTTTATTGTTAGATACTTTGATTATATACTTGTCTAGATGCAAAATTGGCCGTACTAAAACGGGTCAAATAAAGTATACTATATTTGGTAGACTCACTTCTTGTTTACATCAGTGTTATTTGAATGACTTATGGATAACGCTCACGAAAAATAATTATTTATACCGGTTTGCGCTGTTAAATTATGTTAAATTAGTTCAATTGAAGTTTTTTTTTATTTTCTATTACAAATTACTATTTTACTTTATTTAATTAGGTATATGGGTCAAAATCAGAGAGGTCGGCATTTTGGGTTTTGAAATATCTGAGAAATTAAGTTTTCTTTATAAGAAAATTAACATGTGGAATATGTTGTGTCATTTGTCATGAACCTTTCCTGTAAAGAGGCACGCACACAAATATATATTTTAGGAATTATACCTGTTAATAATAAAAATGACAGGGCCCTAAATCATTTCGGGAACACTTTTAAATATTTTTTAAATAATAATATAAACAACGTTTTTAATAATCACCGTTATGAAATTATAATTAACCTGTCCCTCTACCAGTAAATGCTGTCATTTTGTATATTTTTATAATAAAAAGACTTATCTTTTATATTACTCTCCATAGATTTTCAATTAGTGTAAATTTCGTTTCAAAATTTTAATTTATTGTATACATTTGTGCAATACGTTATCAATTCATGATATAAATACAAATGTTGAAAGGTCATTTTAGGATATGTATGCAAGATTTAACTATAACCCTACTCATTATTGAAAAATCTGCCATTTTTGCGATGTTCCCGAAAATGATGGGAGTGTTCCCAAAATGACAATGAAGTTCCCTAAATGACGTTGACGTTCCCTAAATGACTGCAACGTTTGGTTTTTGCATTATGTTGTAGATGAAAATAATAAATGCCTTTAAGTATTAAACCTTTATTTGTACTTAAAAAATGAACAACATGAGTATCAAAATTTAAACTTAATCTAATAATAAACTTTTAGTTTCAGTTAACAAACATTATATATTAGGAACAAATAGTAATTGCACTCTACAAGTATCATTAAGATTTCTTGCATCAATGCTTAAAATTAAATAAATCAAATGTAGTTATAAAACAAACAGTCTTATGAATTCGAAACATTATTTTATAATCACAAAATAATTTGAGTATCAAAGTTTGAACTTAAAGTCTAACAATAACTTACTTTTCAAAAATATCCATATTCTCATCAAAACAATAATAGCCACGACTACCTATTTTCCGCAATTTCGGGGTGGGTAAAATTTTAATAACTTGTTCACAGGGGACATATGCAACATCATTTTGTTCAAGTTTAAACATCTTTGCTGAGTTCCGCTGACAACGAAGAAAGGCGACCTTTATTTCGCCCTCTTCATCAACCGAGGTCTCAGCAACTGCGACGTATCTGTATTCATTTTTTTTTATTTTCAGTGGGTACATTTACCAGCAAAAATGTCTTTGGACGTATCATGTTGGGGTGGAAGTTCTCTTTATCATTTCCGTACGATGTACCAGCACAATTATCGTCACTCTTTCCATGAAGTCGATCTGAAACCTTTTGAAGATTTTCATCATCTGAACTGTCTGATCCGTATACAGCGTCGTAAATACTCTTCCTACTCATGTGAAGATAATTCAGAAACTTATCATTCTTTTCTATGTCTAAATCTAACACTTCTGGCACTGGACTTTCTTTATCTCTATGTTCGTCTGAAAATGCTTGTAGTTTAATTTCTCGCAACAATTTTGAGAACTGATACAGTAGTATGATGACATCAGAAGTTTTCTGCCAGACAATCTTAGTTACATTCATGATTCCTGGAATTGCATCTATCTTTTCAGGTGTTATGGTTTTGATTGCAACTATATCATCGTTAGTGACTTCATGGAGTGAAACAGATGTATTGTTTAGTAAACGGACAAAATCTGCAGCTGTATTTACATCGTTTCCTCGTAATACTTGATCATCCGCAGTTTTCTTTAGCACTCCTCCCACACCATCCATTGGACCTTTACCATGACCTGTCTTTCGGTCATATCACTAACAGTCTTAACTTTATTTTCAGCCTTCTTCCTTTGGTAATATTCCCTATCTTTCAGTCTCTTCATCTCCCTTTGTTCAGGTGTCATTTTATCTAAAAACTTGCGTTTCCTTGCATTAGCCTTTTCGCGATGTTTTTTGTAAGCTATACTGTCCTGTTTTAATCGTTTTTTTTTACTTCTTTTTATCTTCATTTTTTTCCATGTTACTATTACAAAGTGGTTACCTAAAACAAAACAAAAATGCATTGTTATATGTATTTAAAAGCAAGAAAGCGTCATTTTGCCCGTTAATCGTCATTTCGAGAACGCCCGTCATATACGAAAACGTTCCCGAAATGACCGTTCCCTGAATGACTATCCGATGAATATTTTTATATCACGCTTCATGCTGCTATGTTAGATATTGGTTTTTGAGGTTAGGAACACGTGAACTGTAATATTTATAAGAATTTAGCAAAAAGTATGCAAATTATCGGAAAACTAATCACCAAACAGCGTTCCCGTAGTGATAGGGAATTAAAGTACGCTACCCACATACGAAATTAAAACGTACTTACCCATAAAATCAATTTTTTTTTTTCAAAAACACGACACGCGTCTTTTCCTTTGACTAGTGAACTTCACACTGTTGCTTGCTAGGGCCACGTAGCGCGGTTTTGTTTGAATTATATCGACCGATATCCATCGCGTTCACTGAATGATTTAATAAACGTCAGACAGCATTTGAATAGTCGAAATATGAAAAATATATATTTTAGCTATTTAATTTATACGTATATTCGTAATTTAATAATTTTCGAAGCTAATATATAAAAAAATACAATTTTAAGTCTTAATTGTAAAAATTTTTGACTTGTCTCAACTATGAAACGTGGTATAAGGACGCGTTCCCGGAATGACTATTTAGGCCTTTTTAGTTTAAAATCTAATAAAATATTATCGTTAAAAAATAAATATGATAAGTGCCTTGTAACTATGCAAAGAAACTTCATTTGGAAACAAGTATTTTAGCCATACCACGTTATTTTATTAAGAAAATCTTTGTCAGAAGCATGATTCTCACCTCTCTGAAATAAATTTTCAAGTTAAATAAATTATGAACAAAATGTTTATTATTCGATGGCACAGAGATACTTTGTGTAATGTGTTCTGTGGCGAACTGGCGAACGCTCCAAATATATGCCAAATCCTCGCCCCGTGGCGCAATAGGTTGTCAATTGGTAGCCAAGTGTAAAAAAACATAATGAACGCATAGTCTATTCGTTTAAAGGTAAAAGTCAGTGGTCTTGTCTAACGGTTTTATTGTTAGATACTTTGATTATATACTTGTCTAGATGCAAAATTGGCCGTACTAAAACGGGTCAAATAAAGTATACTATATTTGGTAGACTCACTTCTTGTTTACATCAGTGTTATTTGAATGACTTATGGATAACGCTCACGAAAAATAATTATTTATACCGGTTTGCGCTGTTAAATTATGTTAAATTAGTTCAATTGAAGTTTTTTTTTATTTTCTATTACAAATTACTATTTTACTTTATTTAATTAGGTATATTGACATTGACATAATACCTAATACAATAATAAACGAGCCGTACTCACACATATTCCGCAATTTGAGGACAATTATAACGCGTCGTTTGTTGGCATTACTCTAGACAAATATATAATCAAAGGTTAGACATCATGTTATTAGAATTTATTATTTTCAAGAGCCAAAAGATGGCGTTGTAATAAAAGGATGGTGTGATTTGACCATAGAGGTATTATACATTGTATTATATTAGGGATTTGACGCCAGCAAAAGCCATAAGGAAACGAAACTTCAATGAAATAAATTATGTTTTACAACTTTAGAACTTAAAGATTATTATACAGGGTGTCCCGTAAGTAGTGGACCAACGGGATGTGGGGGATAGGGGAGACCGTTACCTACCAGAATCACCAAAATTTATTGTCCTAGGCCTCATAGTTTTGAAGTTATAACGTTTTTTAGTAAGTAGGTGAAATTATCGTACTATGTGCACATTTTTCTTAATTCTACAAAATCTATTACTTATTTTGATGTTATTTTTTTTCAAGGGCATTAAGAATACATAGGTTTTTCTAATTTAAATCATTTTTTAGTGTAGTTATCATTAACATTAAAATTAATCAACAAAACAAGTGCAATTGTTAAATTTCAAAATACTCTTAAGTGGTATTTGAGCTGAGCTGGTGTAAAAAAAATGTATTGTAGCCTTGTGGCACTTTATTTTAAAAACATCTACATATCATAAGGATTACAAAAACGTATAACACTGTGGTTTCAAATGAGTAGATTTTTATTTTAACTAACATCAACGTAAAAGGGAACTTTTGAGAGAAAACAAAAATTCATTGCTAATTATGGAAATTCGTTTATTACTCAATTTATTTTTACATTAAGGGTTCAAAATGCTTTTCTTTAGCTCTTGTGCATTAAAACATCTTCGTATAAAGTCTTTTTGTAAACTTTTTTGGGCTCTTTGATGTTTTTTTATCAATTCAGCAACAAGGTTGAAATTTTGTGATAACTCTCTTTTTATCAGAAATATTTGTCTCATTAACTGCTTCTTTGAGGAAACCCCATAGAAAATAATCCAAAGGATTCAAGTCGGGAGATCGTGGCCTATTTCATGGCCGATCGCTGGCCATTAAATAGTACCTTCGCGTCCAAACCATCGATTTCAAAAATTCAGTCACTTACCGTGAATAGTGGGCAGGTTCACCTTCGTACTGCAACCACATTCTCTCCCGCGCAGTTTCAGGCCTTATGCATAACCAACATCTTCGAATAAAGTTAAGAAGTACGCGAGAGTATGTGGTTCCGCGCAGTTTCAGGCCTTATGCATAACCAACATCTTCGTTAAGTTAAGAAGCACGTATGAATGTTGCAGTACGAAGGTGAACCTGCCCACTATTCACGGTAAGTGAAAGAATTTTTGAATGAGACGTTCCCAAATCGATGGTTTGGACGCGAAGGTACTATTTCATGGCCAGCGATCGGCCATGAAATAGGCACGATCTCCCGACTTGAATCCTTTGGATTATTTTCTATGGAGTTTCCTCAAAGAAGCAGTTAATGAGACAAATATTTCTGATAAAAAGAGAGTTATCACAAAATTTCAATCTCGTTGCTGAATTGATAAAAAAACATCAAAGAGCCCAAAAAAGTTTACAAAAAGACTTTATACGAAGATGTTTTAATGCACAAGAGCTAAAGAAAAGCATTTTGAACCCTTAATGTAAAATTAAATTGAGTAATAAACGAATTTCCATAATTAGCAATTAATTTTTGTTTTCTCTCAAAAGTTCCCTTTTACGTTGATATTAGTTAAAATAAAAATCTACTCATTTGAAACCACAGTGTTATACGTTTTTGTAATCCTTATGATATGTAGATGTTTTTAAAATAAAGTGCCACAAGGCTACAATACATTTTTTTTACACCAGCTCAGCTCAAATACCACTTAGAGTATTTTGAAATTTAACAATTGCACTTGTTTTGTTGATTAATTTTAATGTTAATGATAACTACACTAAAAAATGATTTAAATTAGAAAAACCTATGTATTCTTAATGCCCTTGAAAAAAAATAACATCAAAATAAGTAATAGATTTTGTAGAATTAAGAAAAATGTGCACATAGTACGATAATTTCACCTACTTACTAAAAAACGTTATAACTTCAAAACTATGAGGCCTAGGACAATAAATTTTGGTGATTCTGGTAGGTAACGGTCTCCCCTATCCCCCACATCCCGTTGGTCCACTACTAACGGGACACCCTGTATAATTACTTAAATACTTAGAGTAAATATAAATACATAATAATTAAGGCATTAGGTAGATAGTTGCAGATAAAAAATGTTGGTAGCCTAGATTTTTAAAGATAATGTACACAGTTTTTATCATAATAAAGAGTTAAATTACTTTGTTTGTTTATTTTTAATATTTATCAAAAACTAGAAGGTCAAAATACGAACACATAACATTCTTTTAATCGAAATTATATTATTTATTAGTTAATATCAAGATTCATGCAAACATTACTACAAAATTTGCAAATAAAGTATCGTCGCGGTTTTAGCGTTTCTCTCTTCTTAAGTTTTCTGCATGGTCCTAGCATGCGCTAAAATTCATACGCTCGCGGCCCGAAAACGTTTGTCAAACTGCCACTTGGCTGCCAATTTGTAATTTCTATTCACAAGCAAATGTCAAACTCATTTAATTTACTAACTTGCTATGTCAGTTGGAACGTTTTGTACTGTTTGACAATTGTAAAAAATGACGTGCGCCAACGAAATCAAAGAAGTTAGCGCTGTTGTAGAGACGACGTTCGTTTGTGGAGAAAAGGAATAGACTGGGAGCGTTTGCCACTTGTCTAGGGGGGCTGTTATTATTTCTCGATTATAATGTGTCTTCAATTTAAATGGCACTTGCTAGGAGATCCTGTTATCCTGCGACTCCCTTCGAGGTGAGCGTGTGAAACCACTGGGTTTTAATGGGTACCTTCATAACCTTTTCGTCTCCCAATCTTTCCCAAAGAGGTTGATCAGTGGAGCAAAGCAGGCTGTTTATGACAATTAACTAGGAATATCATTAGTAAGTTGGGCTGAAAAAACGCATTTCTTCTCAGCAAAATCACAGTAAAATTTCATTAAAAATACCTATGTATAATAATTCCCCTAATTATATAAATAATTTAGCTACTTTATATTAAACTAGCTGCGCCCCGCGGTTTCACACGTGTAGTTCCCGTTCCCGTTCCCGTGGGAATTTCGGGATGAAAAATAGATTTTGGCCGATTCTCAGACCTACTGAATATGCTCACAAAATTTCATGAGAATCGGTCAAGCCGTTTCGGAGGAGTATGACAACGAAAACTGTGACACGAGAATTTTATATATTAGATATTATTGTCATGCCATATTACAGTTAATTAAAAATTTCAAACGTGAATTAAAATATTTTCTAAACCATAACTAAGACCATAACAAATCGACACAGTAATTAAGTATTGTTTTCTCTCCGCAAATAACTCTTCGTAGTTTTTAAATTAAGTACCTACTTAGATTAACAAATACATTACAGATATCCCATTAGTACCTACCTATATTTTCTTAGCTAATTCATCATTATTATAAACATATTTATCTTAAAACACTCTCACAAATTATCTTCATTGTTTGCTAGAAGAAAGATTACCTAAGGCCCCAATTCTGATATTTGACATTATTTGATCTGATAATGTCTTCATAATAGAGACATTATAACGAGAATCTCACAAATTTGGTAAGCATTCTGCAAAAAAAATATATGGCTATAGTGTCCCTGTGGCCTCTGTTGCTTGTCAAAATTCAAATAAAAACGCTGTCAAATAATAAGCTTACTTCAGTTTCGACAACCATCGAGTTACGTTTAAAGAGTTATTAAGTCAGTGGTGTTGTTCTAACATAGTTATCACTAAGAGAATAGGTACCAAAATTACAACAAATGTCAAAAAAGAAAACGGACGTACCTAAAAGTGATATATAAAAATACCTTCGACTAAGATTGTTGTTAGCAGACTTGGGGCCTTGCCTGTTTGATTTGTTGACGCACCTCGCTCTCAGGTGAAACTTTGTTTAACATCGCTAATAAGTATCCTGCTGGGACTGTCACTTTGCGAATGACTAAGTTAACAGACGAATAGCAGTTATTTATCGTTAGAAATGGACGGACATGTAGTTAGTAGTTAGGCTTTTCCACTGTAGTTAATCGAAGAAATACCTATGTTATATTTTAACGCTGTATTTCAGTTAACTTAAGAGTTACTGGGCACAAGGGTGATAGTTTAATAATAAATTGTTAATTGTACTAATGATACGTTGATACCATTACGTACAGTCAATTCCAAAACATTTAAAAAAAATTACAGTGAAAACGTCAACAAAATAGGCAATTTTTTATTCAATGATGATATAATAATATAATTTAAAGATGATATAATGACAAGAAAGCCGTTAACAAGGCAATTAAATAAACAATAACATAGGAATCACAAGAGTTTAAATTGAAGAAATAACACAATAGGTATTACGAGGCATGTCAACATAACAACGTATGGTGGAAAGTTTACAAGAAATATATTCCCAGCGTTCGTCGTGACAAGTAAAACGTTATCTCATTTTGGATAATACCCGCAAAACAATGAAAGTTCTTACGTAACATCTACGTCATTACATGTGAACTCTAGATTAAACTATTTGCATAGATCAAATGATTATGTTAAACCTTATATGCTTTGGTTTTTAACTGAAAATCCCACAATTATGGCAGAGTTTATGCTAAGTCACACAACAACGGATTTTAGTTTAGTTTTTCATTCTGGGCTGATTTTTCCATCGCCAGATAACTTTTATTCGACGAATAAAATTGACGTTTGACAGTTTTTGTATGAAATAACTGACAAAATTTCAAAATTATTGGTTCAATAAAGTTATCTGGCGATGGAAAAATCAGCCCTAATAGAAATAAGGATTTCAAAACTTCTTTCTATATTTTGTCTCTCTGGATCTCTCTGATATATTTTATACCCGTGCTACATACCATAGGAAAAGTCTCGGTTGAATATTTTTCCCTTCGAGCTCAGACGCATAAAATGCACAGTAAACCATGTTACCTTAATAACATAGAGACATATACCTATCTAAAAGTACATAGACATATAATTCACTACATCATCTCATTATAGTAACTGACCCCTAAGTTCGAAACTTGTATCTACGGTATCAGAAACTACGCACACACTCATTCACACACACACCCAGACCGAGACAAACATTTTTCATTTGTAGTTCACACTAATATTCACCCCGCGCGGGAATCGAACCCGCAATCTTACGGATGACTGTCCGGCATGGTGACCACGCTGCCATCGAGGTCGTCATGTTACATTAGTTGACTGGGTTCATTAAAACTTCGTTATTCACTAAGTTATACTTTGACGTGCCAGTTAGGTCTAACAAAACAATTAAAACATTAACGTATGTCTACACGTCAACACCATTTCTTTGTATGTTATTTTTGTTTGAACAAAGAGTTACATTCAAGTAGTCCAATAAAAGTTAATTGGTTCATATCAGCATGTGCGCATGTGCAGTGTAATGTTACGAACTTAACGCAAACTCAAAATGTTTTCTAGTTTGAGATATGAACGTCTTTTGAGATTTTAATCTTATGTTAAGACAAACAAACTAAATGGTTATGTTATGTACCCATACGTATATTTACATACGTAGAGTAGATACTTATACCTAATACAGCTAGGCTAGCATGACTTCGAAAACGCGATAGATACAGCTATTTATTGACATCCAACTGTCAAAATATAATAAACTAGTAGCTCCCCGCGGTTTCACCCGCGTAGTTCCCGTTCCCGTGGGATTACGGGGATAAAATATATGTCACGCACTGATAAATTAGCTTTCCATTAGTGAAAGAATTTTTGAAATCGGTCCAGTAGTTTCGGAGCCTATTCATTACAAACAAACAAACAAATCTTTCCTCTTTATAATATTAGTATAGATATAGATAAATATCATATTTAATTTTTCATATCGTACCACGCCGTAATTCATTTGGTCATGCTCGCGAAATCGAATATTATTTCGTCGTGTCTATATTTTTTATCACGCACAGTCATGCTAGGGGGGCAGATATGTATATGAACGTATTATGCATGATGTAATGAATTCTTTAAGATAAAAGATGATGTATCTTGATAAGGTATTGAATGAATTTGAAGACATTACAAGAAAGTTTCAATTGAATTTGAACGTTGATGTTTGGAAGTAAGTTCTGAAAATCTTTAACTGATAACAACTATGGTATTCTAACAAAATACTTACGTAAAATTTTGCCGTAAAATGGAAGAAATAATGTCCGAGGCGAAAAAGAAGCAGGAAATGTCGCTGAAAACAGCCTGAATCAGAAATTAGCTTGGATATACTTAAGTAATACAATAAAATACTTAAGTTACATTCTACAGAAAAAACCTATTGAAAATCTGGATAAAACATGTAGGATAAAAACTTGAACATTCCACTAGATCATCGAGATATACACAGACAAAGACCCAGGGCGTATACACTATCCAGTTTAAACTACAACAGACAGACCTGACCATGCCTAATGTAATTGGAAAGTGCACACAGACAGACAAACCCTAACACCGGAAGGTATTTAAACTCGACACATAAATCGTTCAAAGCCATTGAATCATTCTATTATAATTAACTAGTAGCGTTCCGCGGTTTCACTCGTTAGTTCCTGTTCCCGTGGTAATACGGGGATAAAATATAGCCTGTGACACACACTGATAAATAAGCTTTCCATTAGTGAAAGAATTTTTGAAATCGGTCCAGTAGTTTCGGAGCCTATTCGTTACAAACACGGTTACAAACAAACAATTATTTAATATTTTTTTTGTTGTAATACTTATAATGTTTTTATTTTCTATGTTTTTTTGTTGCCAATGTTGTGTGTTTTAATAATCCAAATAAACGTGAATCTATCTATCTAAACAATGAAATCTTTCCTCATTATAATATTACTTTAGATACTCGTATTATAGAGGCGAAAGTTTGTAAGTCTGTATGTTTGTTACTTCTTCACGTCTAAACGACTGGAGCGATTTATATGGAATTTGGTACAGATGTCCCTTGTAACAAGGAATAGCAAATAGGATACTTTTATCCTTTTTATCCCAGAATTCCCACGGGATAAGGTTCCACGCGGGTAAAACCGCGGGACTGCTAGTTACAACAATGAAAGTTATAGAAATATGAATTGTTGATGATAAGTGAAGCTGACGATGACGTCTCGTTTGTCAGCTATCAATCAGTTAGAGAAAGGATTTAACACTTTAGTTTGTTTATTTGTGAATATTTAGTTGGAATAAGTATGATTTATTTATTTTTAAACTAGCTGTGCCAAGTCAAGAGGTATATTATCTAGGAGAATTGATTAAGAGTAAACGTTTCTCTTGAATATGAAATCTCTATTTATTGATTGAAACTTCTTTGATTTTTTACGGTAATGTTCTTTTTTTGTAATTTTTGAGTTTCTGAATACAATTAAGTATATACATACATGAATAAATATTCGAGTAATGAGTATACTTAACAAATGTCAGACATCGTAAATTATAAATAGCGGGTCACGGTTAATTAAATATTAATACAAAATTATGATACGATCTTGAGGAAATTCATTATTCAATGCATTTTTGGATTCATTAACATGTTGCATCTTTTGAATTTGAAATAGAGGTAAAATAAAAAAGAACAAACAATATAAATGCGCACACTTATCTTCAACTTTACTAATTAAATACTGGCCGATTTAAATTAAGGTTTTTTCTTTTTACCTTTCAGCAATAATTGTATGTAATGTATTTCAGACAGTGTTAATTGTATACGGGCTCTTCTCCGCAATTAGACGGCTCAGTTGGGTCTATTTTGCATCGACAGTAAAAAATATATAAAAGTAATATTAAAGTACTAAGTATAGTCGAGAAAATAAGGTCGGTAACGCGCTTGCGGCGAAATTTCCATACAAGGTGGTGGTCACTTGGGTCATAAAAGAAAAAAAAACATCATCATCAACAGCCTGTATTTGTTCACTGCTGGACAAACAATGCCTCTCCCAACTCGCGCCAATGTGCCTTGTCGGCGGCACGTTCGCATCCACTCTCTCCCGGCTACCCTGCGCAGATCATCGCTCCACCTAGCCATAGGACGTCCTACACTACGTTTGCCGAGTCGCGGTCTCCACTCGAGAACTCGTCTGCTCCAACGGCCATAGGTTCTCCTACAGATGTGGCCAGCCCACTGCCACTTCAGAGAGCTAATCCTTTGACCTATGTCGGTGACTTTAGTTCTCTGTCTGATCACTTCATTGCGAATGTGATCTTTTAGAGAAACTCCGAGCATAGCCCTCTCCGAAAAAAATATGGTTCCTCTCAATCTGCAGTAATAAAACAAACAGACAGACTTTTAACACTCATAATATGAATTATATTAATGCGGTAGTCGAGTACAAGGTCGATAGTTGCACAGCAATGTTGTCTGTCAACATTTTAAATGTCATCCATCCGTCCGTCGAAATGTGTGATTGAATTATTTTAATTCTTTTTTATTATTCAGTGTTTTACTCGCATGAATCCCATTTTTTCATTATATCCAAAAAAATCCTTTGGTACACGTTGTCAAGGGTTTGAGGATACTTTTTATCCAGATATTTTATGGGAATAGACCTACACATCAATATAAAAAACCTTTCCCAACACTTACGTACTTTAGTTTCAACCCTCATCGAAATTACTAGATTTTTTCCATAGGATTCACTTTTAGATAGATTTTTATACCGGATAGCCGATAGCCCTGTTTTCTCTATAACATCCCTACTGGTAACACTTATTCCTCCTCATTACAATATCAATATAATCAGAGATAAAGTCACCATTATCTACACTAATCTTTTAGGCTGATAACTTTAAGTTAAGTGACTATCTTACAGATATATTTTGTAAACTTCGTCGAATGAGTCACATTGAAACGGGAAGCAGTTATGAAAAAAAAACCTATCAAATGATGAATTTTTCACGCCGCCATTGCGCCATTTTTTAGTGTTACCTGATATCAGATTTAGAATTTCCCACTGTAGTTTTATTTTGTATGTATGTTATACCTATTATACATTTATCAATGTAATAAAATAAAATGTGACAATATGCATACGTATATGACGATACTAAAGTATATGTGTAATAAATATTTTTATGGTTATAAAATTAAATAACAGTTAGCTTAATTGAAATAAATATTTTAGTTGCTTGTATATTATTTCTAGCTTTCGCCCGCGATTTTGCCTCCGTAATTTTTCCGTATTTTTTACATTTCGACCTTATTTGATTCCATGAGTTGTACACTATTCCGGGTAGCACAAAGCTGAGCCATCACCCTTTGCTTATGTAACAAAAAAAACATGTTTGTATTTTACTTACCTATATCTTATGTATAAGCAATAAATGGATTTTATTTTATTTGTTTACATTCCATAATATTAGAATAATCTTTAACTGAACTGATTTAATCAACCTCTTAATAATATTGTATGGTTTTAAGTTTAACCCGATTTGGCGGAATGTCAGTATTTTATGTGAAGCGACTGCCATCGGAGGGCTATACGACATTTTTTGGTTAAACCAAATGTTAGACTTTTGAGAGCTCTAACTACCCGTAACGATTGTCGATGATGTTAGTTAGTACGACAGCCGGGACCAACAGCTTTACGTGCCCTCAGAAGCACAGAAACGCTTATGAAACTAAAAGTCATTTTTATTTATCATATCGGTTGATGCCGTGTCATTAACTTATAACAGATTTTGTTTTTTTATACTTCATTTAATTAAAGACTATGTTAATAAATATAAACATTTTTATTATTCTAAGCTAAAATAGGTATATTAAAAAAAGAAAAGAAGGCTGTACACATAAATTTATCATATCACTGAATATGTATATCATTTCGGTAGCTAAACAAATCGGTGTACAGAAAAATAATCGGTGCCGGTTTGTCATATCGCATCGGTAGAATTCAAAATTCAAACTAAATTTACTCCTTAGTCTTAAATGATACGTTGATGATATTATTGAATTTAGGGATATTTAATATCCTAATGATTACATAAAACCTGAAAAATATAAGTACAAAAAAAATGAAAAAGTTCACCGATATAATGAAAAAAAGGTAGCACTCCGGGAGTGCCGGCAGAAGTGAAAACTTCAATATTAACGTTGTGTTTAATTATAAGTATAAAAGTACTATCATTTATGAGGTAGAATACAATGTTTATTTATTGCGCTATCGTACACAAATATGACAATTTATATGTTGTTATTTATCTGTCACCATCCTTGGATACGCGTGGGACGCTGTACATAAACACACACGGTCATTCGCGCAAGCGCCATGTGCCGCCTAAACAGAGCAGCACACTCAGGCACGGTAGAAAGAGTGGGAGATACTAGTTCCTCTCCCTTCCCCTCGATCTTACGCTTTTTCGATCAGCATCACGTGACCCTGACGCGAGTTTGAAAGTTTTTACCCATACAAAAAAAAGTGCTCTGCGCCGCTAAATAGCATTTGTTGAAATTCACCCATAGGAAAATGGGCAAAAAGGACATTTTATCACATCGCATATGTTGCTATACACCCCATACATTTAAGTTATTAATTTCAATAAAATTCATCTTATTAAAATATTTTTATTAACACGACTCAATTTTACAGTTTTCCCCATTTCATAGGGAAGATTCATTAGCTGGCAACTCTATGCATTCGAGTAAGACGATGCTGGCTATAAGCTTGTGTGCGTACCACACGCACACAGCCTTGCAAATGTTGGCCATTGTCTATTGCATCGCTCAGTGTATGACATGGGATCTATAGAGTGACTTATCTAAGGTCTATACATTCTTATTGTATAATTTGAACAGTTTTTTTTGTACTGCTTATGTAATGGTAATGTAGCTACATATTTCGTAGGTAATTAGAGGTATGTATAATATTTTTGACTAGATAATTAGTAGGTTATAATGCGTTCTGAATGAGGTAATGGACCATTCCAAATTTAACTATTTGAATTAAGAATAATGACCAAAATTGACAAATATGTTTTGCTACGCAATGTCCAATTACAAGTGCTAAACCTACCATTTTGTTTGTTAAAAACTAAATGATATCATTGTATGTTTTGCGAATCTTCTTATCTGTTTGGTAACGATTAGGTACCCTCTTCATTATTAGGTACTTGAGGATTTAAGTCTGACTAATTTGTTATTCAGTTAGATGAAGAGGACCTACTGGTTATTTTTATCTTGTGTATAATACTTATAATATGCGTAAATAGTCAACCCCTCCCATACTCTTCTCTTCGTTCCTATAACATAATCATAATCATTCACTGCATCATCTCATTATAGTAACTGACCCCTAACTAAGTTCGAAACTTGTATCTAGGGTATCAGAAACTATGCATACACTCATACACACACACATCCAGACCGATAAGTCTATGTCTCATATATGTCATGCATGGTATACTCAAGAGGCCTGCATCTCACTTGCGACCCTGTCAGAAATCCGGTTGTCTATGGGCGGCGGTAATCATACATTGAAGTGCCCCCTGCCCTATGCCATAAAAATATACTTAATCCGGAAAACCAGCAGACGGATCTTCCGTTAGGTACACCATAACCACAAAACAATTATTGTCAGTAGCTAATTAAATTATTCAATAAAATATTACGGAAATACTTTCACTGTAATATAAGACAGATCCCTTCCAAGATACAAGTTTACTAAACGATGTCTGACAGATCAGAGGTCCGTCTATTTAACTAGTATTTAATAAACACTACTCATAAAAGTCTAGGAAATAACCAATTTACTTAAAACTCATTTATGAAAACTTCTCGTATAAAAGTACTGGCCACTAACGTTTATACTCGTAATCGTAAATGTAAGTAGAGAATGAACAGATGCTCTTCGAAATTTAAAAAATAATACACTCAATCACTATCATCCATAGAAACTGACTCCTAAGATTATTATTATCTGTACTTATCTAGAATTAGCAGCGCCCCGCAGTTTCACCCGCGTTGTTCCCGTTCCCGTGGGAATTTCGGGATAAAAAGTATTCTATGTTCTTCCCCGGACCATAAGCTACCCCTGTACCAAATTTCAAGTCAATCGGTTCTGTAGTTTAGCCGTGAAAAGGTAACAGACAGACAGACAGAGTTACTTTCGCATTTATAATATTAGTTAGGAAGTTAGGATTAGGATAGTTAGGATTACTTAGGACTAGTTAGTTAGGTTTAGGATTTTGAAAGTACACACTCACTCATTCATTCATACACACTCCCAGACCGCAGTATAATAATGAATAATGAATACTAACGTACCCACAGGGTCCATATTGGCTCACCTAAAGTTCTTTACCCGAAAATGTTTTTCCTAACTATTTGTAGTCCGAATGATCATTCTTCCTAAAAATTTTGATCCTAAAGTTTTAATTCATACTATTTGTAGTGCTACCGACGATGCTCATAACACTGATGTGTCCGAAAATTTTAATTACTAACATCATTGATGTAAACATATTTAAACTCCTACTGTTTTTTATCATAACGCTTTTATCCCTAAACATACTTACCATAATATTTTCACTCATGCTCAGAAAGAAACATTTACCAAGCGTAATAAAAAATATATGTGGGTAGAAGATGATATTTATAGTTTTACTGATTATTATACGACTCGTTTACGGTTATGCTTATGGCCTGGGAGTTTACCATAACCATAACTAAAGGACCAATTCGGTTCTGGCACTTCGCCGGCCGCTGCCGCGGCACGCTCGCTACGCTCGCTCGGCTCGTGCGTTGGGGTCACAGTTCTAACATAACCTAAACCAATAATTAGGAATAGGACCGATTCGTTACTGGAACTTAACTGAATGATTGGAGCAGGACTCTGGTTTTGCTCGCTCGGCTCGTGCGTTATATGTTATACCTAAATGTTATGTAAAAACAAAGTTACGAAAAAATTATGTATTGATTATAATAAATAAAAATAAATCTAAACAAAAAAGATATGACTTTGAATAATAGTATGAACGATGGTTATGTTGAGAAAATATAGGAAAACAAATAAAAGTGTAAAAGATGTTTATTGCTACTGACTTTATGCAGTTGAATGTTTCGGAATTATAACATTAGTGACAAAGATTTTAGGAGTTGCGATTGTTAGGATAAAAAATGTTAGGAAGAAAATTTTCGGATTTCCAACTATCGGCGTTGAAATTTTAGGTGAACTTTGGCGCACCCGTACCCACACTATGACTACCCTCCATATCCCAAACCAAGACTGAAGACACATTCAAAAATACCCTTGTTCCCTAGACTTTATAAACCAGTTATGACCTGTAGTTTTAAAAATTGAAAGTAGTCTAACAGACTGTTTGAAAGGTGTTAATTGCCATCAATATCTATGTAACTCGATACGTTGTTTGTATGCAATCGACGGTATTCAACTGCGATAATGTGACGCGATTCTCAACGATAAAATTTACACATGGATAGGATTGGAAAGCAAATCGTCAATGTTAGATACTTGTTTTGGTTTTTAATTTGTTTTCTTCATAAATAATCTTATTTACGGCCTTTTTTTATTAATTAAGTTGAACGATTAAATTAATCGATTTTACTTATGTTTTTTCGTACCATAATTCAAATCAAATCAGTATTTTTGTCGAAAATACATTATTTTGAAATCCTTTCATATTATTCAATATCGTCATTATTTGTCAATAGAAACCCCTTATCTATCTATCAAAAGAGCAATGCTTTTTACTATATCTCATGTTTCAATTCAAAGCAGTCTCTTTCTTAGGCATATCTTTATCTACCTATAGCGGCCCGCCCCGGCTTCGCACGGGTCCAATTTTCCCGTTGATATTACAGTTTTTTTTTACATAAGAACCTTCTCCTAATAATGACAAATACAACAAAAAAAGAATTAGGGAAATCGGTCCAGCCATTCACGCGTGATGCCGTGACCAAGGAAAACGGGTTTCATTTATATATATATATATATAAATACTTAATGGTAATCTTTTTATAAGAATTGCTTAGTTTTGGTCATTTTTAAACTTTGCGAATTAATTATCTTTGTACTAATACCTATAAAGGACAGTTAGGTAAGCTAATGTTTTATAGTCCGAGGTTTGAAGCGCCTCTCGCATACCATATTAGAACTTGTATTACCATTCACCACGTTCGAAGACGAATGCTGCCTTTTAATGAAACGTTCTCTTCACCTAAATCTATACCTGAATGTGTAAACATAAGTACAAACAGGTTACATTATTTTTAATTAGGTACTGTTTTTTTGTCAACCTATAGTGTCCCACTGCTGGGCAAAGGTCTCCCCCAAACGTCTCCAACCATCCCTATCCTTTGCAGTGTCCCACCAGCTACTGTCGAAGGTATTAAGATCATTCCACCAACGCTTTCTCGGCCGACCCCGACGACGCCCTCCTTCGGGAACCCACTGAGTTGTTATGTGGGCCCACCTCTCAGGTGCCATCCGACTCACATGACCCGCCCATTCCAACTTAATTACTGTTATATGTCTTTTTTATAATCTGGACTAAATGGGGCAGCTTAAAAGCTTTTATATAAGTACAATCAGCTTCAGATAAAAGGTCAAACCTCCCTTGTTTGGCATACCAAAGTGAGCATTACAAGGGGGGAGGGGGGAAGGGGTCTTTTATCTGACGCTGACGTATACAAGATATTTTTTTAAATGAACTCTAGGTACGTAGCTGTATGGGTTAGATTTCAAAAACGAATGTACATTACATAGCCTCGACACTACGCGGAGGTATTTAATGTGAAACTATCGCAGGCAGTTTCACATGATCTCTATAGCTAATTAATCTTGCAATCATGACAAAACATAAATTAAAACTCATTTAAAACACAATTAATAATTATTTCATCTCAACTGTCAAAACTAGACAATTACAAATGTTAAGAAATTTCCTGTTTTAGAACTAACAAAATTGGATAGACTTGTCCATTAATTTGAATATTTTCATATTTTTCATGTACATATATGAATAATTTAAAAAAATGGACTTATTTGTGGTGATATTTAGAGGACTCATGTTTTGTAAGGATATCTTTAAGAAGCAGAGTTTGTTTGAAAGCGTTCACCTCAGGAATTAAGTACTTACTAATACTTTAAAAATAATATTTTGTAATAGGTACATAGATAGTTCATTTATAGAAGAAAATCAAAAGGTATCATCATATGTATCATCACGCTATTAACACTCCAGGGGAAAATCATGGTGACCAAACTCAAGCAAGCAAGTAAGAAAATTCAGTCATGCTAAATGCAGACGCAATACTTTTTAAGAAAATGAAAACTATTCACATAAGAATTCCGCGTTAAATCTATAATAATAACACAAAAACAAACCATATATTATTACTATAATAGCATGAACCATACATTATAGAAACGCAACGAAAGACAAATGCATCCGGCGCGCGCGCAGCCAGGCCACTGCAATTTGCCGGTCTATTGCAAATGCTGATCATTCCACATCCGATTCTATTAGCTGACGGTCTTTGATCTCTCAATTTGCGATAGAGAACATCTATTGAAGTATAACTAACACTCCAAATTTAAATCTAAGTAGAATTGGAGAGCTACTTGATAGCAAAACACTTCTGCGTATTCTTACTTAGATAACAGGAGCGTACTGTTTGTGTGTAGTGTAGAAATTAAAACTACGAGTATTATTAACTCGAGTTATTATGATCGGTGTAAAAAAACAATGAGGGAAGCTTAGCTGGTAAATTAGTAAGTAAGATCCGAATTAGTGCAAAGGCTCTCACTGATGATGAAGTTGTAGGTACCTACGTAGCTACAGTGAAAGAGGAATAGGCGAATAAGGCGAATCACCACGTTTGCCCAATGGAGGCCCAACTCAAGCTAGCACTTTAAACACTGATAAATCAAGTAAAACGAAAACCAAGCTGCCTAAAGTAGTTTTATTTCAAAGTAGTGTTCGTGTAAATCAAAGAAATAGATTTTCTAATCTCATAACTATCAATGAAAGTATATAATATAATAGTATTAAAACTATTGAGAACTTCATTGAATGATGTCTATAAAAATGCAAATAAGTTTGGAAAGTTGTATAATTACTAAATTCAATAACAATCAATATGAAGAGAGATCCTCCGTCTTGTTTCAATCAAGATTTCGCTTCATTTGTTTATTGCAATTTTTAAGTTGACCTTAGATGGAGAATAGAGATTGTTTCTTTAATTTCTAATTTAAATTATTTACTCAGAATAATATAAGATGATCATTCACTCAATCATTATAGTAACTGACCCCTAACTAAGTTCCAAACTTGTATCTAGGGTATCAGATTCAATAACATGATTAAATTCAGTAAGTACATAATTATATTTAATAATAACTTCAATATTACTGATTACATACAACAGTTGCATATAGGAAGGTAATAATGTTATCACAGGACGCCTGTCTAGATAATATTATAAAACAAACGGAAAGAGTTGTTTTCGAGAACCAACTTTGTGTTTAATATGAATTTTGCAACAATCTATCAAAAATATTGGAGATCGGTGTAACAAATGCAACTCTCTGCACTTGTTTTGTATAAAGAAGACTCTTTTAAAACATTATTCCATAAATAACATACTCTTATTCTCGTCACTTGAGTAGGGAACTAGCGTTTTAACTAACATTTTATTCCAAATTTCTCACGGGATATATCGTCGCTATTTTCTTACACTAAGACGGGGACTGTCCTTGAATGCATTTTATAGTGTTATACAGGGTAGTCGCCGGATTGTGCATCCTTTACACAAGATTAAATATGTCAAAGGGCTTCCGTGTGTTGACTTTGGCCCCATACTAGCCTTCCAAAAGACCGGGACTCCTTAATAGTCCCGTGAATGGAAAAGACATATTACAAAGGGGAAAGATTTGTTTGTTTGTTTGTAACAAATAGGCTCCGAAACTATTGAACCAAATTCGAAAATTCTTTCGCCATTCGAAAGCTACATTCACTCTGAGTAAGTTAGGCTATATTTTATCCCTGTATTCCCACGGGAAACACGCGGGTGAAACCGCGAGTCTCAGCTAGTTGTAAAATATAAGTAAGTAAGGTATCTAATTTCTTCATAAACCATAGTTCACGTCATAATAAATAGATTAACCCTCGAAAAGGTCAATTATCTCGTTCGGTAATTAACTTCAATTAGTTTATGAACTTCCTAAACATCGAACGGAAGAGCCGTGATATGATCAGAAATATTGAAATGAGGCCAAGGAGATATGAATTCATTTACCATCGTTAGTATTGTTAATGTCTTTAGAAGTTTAGAGGCGGTAAAGAGCTGAGTACTTGGTACCTGCATTGAGATTCCGGAGAATGAGGTAAAACTTATCTATAGGAATAAGAATAAAGGACGATTCGTCCTATGGCAACATACATAGGTAGATGATGATGATAATATCTGGTAAAATCCTCAGTAGTACCTACAGTACATTTAAGGCCAGAAATCGAATATATTGTAAGTACACTAATATTATAAAAGTGAAGAATTGGTTTGTTTGGCTGAACGCGCTAATCTTAGAAACAACTGCTTCCTGGTTCTTTTTGAGAAAATATATCAGTATATCGGTCTATTTATTGAGAAAAGCTTAATACTACCTATAATATCACGCTACCACCAATAGAAGCACACCTACACGCTAAACCGGGGCATAGCTGGTTACAGATGCAGTTGTTGAACTTCTAATAAGAGGACATTGGCTGTACGAGCATTACCGCCAGTAATTTAAGTTATAAGGACAAAACAATAGCGCTTGCTCGATATAATTGTTAACTCGCCGCAAAGTTCATTGTCGTATTCGGTAAAGCGTGAATCGTCACGAATGATGGCAGCTGCTTTTTGTAAAAGATTGGGATCGGTTTAGATAAAATCAGTCGTGTGTTAGTAAGAACGAAAAACGGGCCGATTGAAGACTGAATATGATGGAGTAAATACAAATACTTGAGGTATTCCTTGAATTGGAGCACTGTTTGGAGGCGCACCTTAACTATTCCTCAAAGCGCACCCTTTTAGTAGCGCTCCAGATAGAAACTGAAAATATTAAAATTTGATTCCTCGAGGCGCACCTACTTTTAAAAGTAGGGAAGTACCTACTTATAGACTGTTCGCGCGGAGCACTGGTGCGGAGATTGGACCTGCAAATAACTTATACTTCATAGGATCGCTTAATAATACTTATCAACAACTGCTCTGTCTAACTTAAACATGACTAATTATTTTTACAGATCACTAGGCCCAGCTTAAATCAGTATGAAATTTTTAACTACCATGAAAATAACGGCAGTCAGCTAGATTCAGTTTTAACTTAATGCTTACAGGGTAAATAGAAATTACAGTAAAAGAAAAACATTGGATACAGTTATCTAATGGTTTAAAAGTGTTATTTACTTTGTAGTTTTATTGTCTGTTGGTGACAATGTTTTAGCACATTTTCTACGCCATTTTAGACTAGTATTAAGTTTTTTATTACCTAGTTTCTTGGGATGAATTTGTAGATTTATTTTACGGTGTCTTTAAACGTATAAGTTACTACGTTATAAGTACTTACTTAGATTGAATTGAAATACAAAAATAATATTTAATCTTTATTTATCTAGTGACATTCACGGCCTTCGGACGGATGCATATTTTCTGTCTATTTGCCCAAAATGATTCCTATGCCTTAATCCTTGAAAATACTGAATTCTGTGAATGCAACAAAAAATTCATGTATGGACATGTTTTTTGTTGCATTCACAGAATTCAGGCATGGGCATCACGATGTATTAATTTTGTTAGAAAGAACTACACTTACTTACTTAGTTACAAATCCACTAGGACCTGCCTGGGGGGTACAGCAAATTTGAATAATTATAAGTATGTATAAAGTTGTAAATTTAAAATACGTATCTGACGATAACAAGGTCGATTGGAGAGACAATAGTGGTTGCGAGGTCACTTTCCCATTGTCTTGGATTATGTGTATTTGACCTAGTGTAGTACTGAATCATGTTCAGACAGAGAAAATGTTTATAAACAAATGAGTATAGTCATCTTTATGTAATAGTATCTTGTACGCATTTGCGTTACGTTGAAACCTACTTTTCCTCACATATAGGTAGACCTATCCACGGAAGAAAGAACTAAGTATGTCTCTCTGATAGTAAGTACCTATCTAGTACCTACCTCTTATATCAAATCCTCAACCAATAATATTGCCATGCTGAACGTGGTAATAACTATGAAAGTACTTAAGTTTGTAATTATACTTACGGTGTTTTATAGTAAGCTCATAAGTAGCAGAGTAAACTGTGATGATACCTACCTATATAAGCTTTGTTTAGTCTGGGACTAAGTAGCAATATTACGTCCTATGCGACCGGAATATTAAGTTTTAGAACAAAGAAATCAACAACATTTAATAGACAAGTCGGACAAAATCTTTCTAAAATAAAACAAAATGTTATTAGCCTATGTAACTGGTTCATGAGTCACAGCGCAGGGCAGTAATAATACAAACAGGTGAAATAATAATAGGTGTCTGTCTACCCTGTTTTATAGGTATCTATCTATAGGTATTGATATCTCATTCACTAGCGATGACTCATCCTGATCTATAAGATACGTACGCACAGCAACATAAATCGGTTTCAAAAACAGGATTACAGATAAATGCGTGCCTAGGTGCCTATCAGTGATCGCATGTCACTCGCGGCTTTGAATGTAGAAATAAGTCGTTTATAATATTGATGCTATTCTGCAAAATGTTATTTATTACTATTTAATAAGTAAAAAAGCACTTGTTGGACTCATATTCGTCCACATTCAGAACCTAGTTTTTTATTTTTCACTTTCATTGAAATTCAGAAAAAGAGATACACAAGTCTAGTCGAACATGAAACCTTCTTTTTCGAAGTTGGTCAATAACGGTCCTTTTTAAACCATGGAGGTTGGAATAAATACTCGATGACTTTCCATTGACTTTCATGATTAATGACACTTACATTGACATTGACAGCAACGACAGCTGCCATATTGCGGTTGCCACAGCAACCGAAGCAAAACAACAACAAATCGGTAAAAATCGAAACCAAGTGAATTTGTTTCCCCAAAATAAATGGATTTCATGACAAATTCTAATAAAATATAGTGCGAATTATTTTTCAGTATGCAATTAAACAACATGAGTCGATGGCTGGATGTTGAAGTGGGCACAGGAGAAGTGGATATAAACACATTACCTTCCAATTTGACACTGGTGGATCTTCAAAATGATAAGGAGTACAAACTACTTATTGGTGATATAGGGAAGGGTGAAGAAGGACCTGTTTTGAGGGTGAGTACGTTTAAAGTTACCACAAAAAGGTGGGCAACGTTCTTTTTGTTAAAAAGTTCCCTAAACATTTTTTTCATTGTGAAGCATTTGTGTAGTTTCTGATGACCGTAATGACAGAGTGGCCAAAATGGCCGGACTACCTATGTTGCGGGTTCGGTTCCCGAGCAAGATGAACATTTGCCAACATGATGAACTGCCAAAGTTAAAAGTTCAATTCTTATTTTTTGTCCATATGTATGTTCTTACTTATGTTGTTTCTGGTACCCTAAACCCATTTTTATCTATAATTACAATGCACTTTATAAAGTAATATTCTAACATTTTCAGGTATTCAAAGGAGCGATGCAAGTAACAGACATGGTACTCCCAGACTTCCCTCTCGGCGTGGTATCATTCTACTCGAGCGAGTCTCTGCCTCGCTCCGTGCCCCTATTGGCAGTAGCCTTTAGCTCGTGTATATACATTTACCGGAACATGAAACTGTTTTACAAGTTCTATTTGCCTTCGTTTGAGTTTAGTACTTGTGAAATGGAAGCTTGGAAACTGGTATGAATATATTTTTCACATTTTCCTTGCCATAGTTCTTTGTGCAAATAGTTCCTGACACCCTAGAATCCCTAGATACAAATGTACCCAGACAAGCAGGCTTATTGTCTGCAGTAAAGCTTACTTTAGCTAGAAGTTTATAGAATAATTTTGTTTGGAATTAGTTGACAGAGTTTGATAGAAATTTTTATTATTTTATGATTAAAATATAAAAAATAAGGGCGCAAACCCACCGCCACGCACGCTGCACGCGGCCATGCGGCGCTGCCATACAATTGAAATATCATCTCTATGACAATAGCCGTGTGCAGCGTGCGTTGCGTGCGTGGCAGTGGGTTCGTGCCCTAATAAATAATCCTAAAATGTGACTTAATTAAAAATGTTCTCTTTTCAACTTCAGCTCATAGACCCATCAAACCACAACGCAGAAGCGATCCAATCGATAACCGAATCAATTAAAACTATACCCAATAAAGTACTCAGTGCTCAATCGAGAAACTTCATCACACTACCTTTAGAAGAACAAATTGAATACCTAGAACAAAGGACAGAGTTGCCAGAAAGGAGTTCACCGGAGATATCTTGTATAACTACTATGAAGATGAACTCGGTAGATAAGTATGCTGTGAGCGCCTTGGTTGTCGGAACAGAGGATGGTGAAGTGTTAGTGCTGGATCCACAGACGTTTACACAGTTGTCTATGGTGAGTGAAGCTACAAATAATTATGTATATCCACAATTATTTATTATCAAGCAAGAGAAGTAATTAAGAATGTCCTCACTATGCTTATATCAGTAAAAAACTCTTTGATCTACAGCTAAGTCAGTCAGGTCGAATTTGTGACTTGAAAACAATAATTACCAATTTTAGTTACCATAATTATTTTTAAGCCCCGACGCAAAAAGAGGGGTGTTATAAGTTTGACGTGTCTGTGTGTGTGTGTGTGTGTATCTGTCTGTCTGTGGCATCATAGCTCCCGAACGGATGAACCGATTTCAATTTAGTTTTTTTTTGTATTAAAGGGGACTTACGTGCGAGTGTTCTTAGACATGTTTGATGAAAATCGGTTGACCCGTTTAAAAGTTTTGGGGATTTGAAAGTAATTGTGTTAGGGGATTTTTATTTTTTTTATTTAATTGTTGATTATTTTATTTTTAAGTACTTAGCTCTATGTATTATGATTACGAATCATATTTATTCTTAGCTTTTTATATATGTATGTGGTAATCATTATATTATGTCCAGGCCAAGACATGCACGGTAAAGAAAATACCGTGTCAGATAGTTTCAACTGGACTTTACAATGTTGACTACAGACTGACGATAGCTACAAGGTTTGAATCGATTTGTGAATATTGCACTACTTGACCTTTTCTTTGACTTTTTGAAATGCACCTGATAATGCAACAACAAGTTAGGGATGCAAACACACTACGCAGCAAATTTTTCGAATAGCTTCTTCGAATTTAGTGGTAGAGCTTAACTGAGTTGACAGCCGCTAGAAAATGGGCTGGATCTAAAAGGAATTAAGTAGATTTTTATTGGTTGTAACGCCCTTCACTTGCTTTTATTCAAAGCAGCCTTTTTCACTTCCTTAAACGGCACGACTATAACAGTGATTGTATACTCTTTGAACACGACACCAATCTTATCGAGGAAGAGGAAGAGGTCGGTTAAGTTTAAGCTACGTGATCCTATGTATTGATTTGATCCTATAAACTTAACCGATCTCTTCCCCTTTTTAAAATAAACGTTACCTATTTAATTTTTAGGGAAAAATCAGTATGCCTACTTAAACGAGACTGGGATGAAGGTCGTATCCTGTTCAGCACTGACGAGCACATTATATCGATAGAGGTGGTCACAGCCGACAGCAGTGTCATGGTTATATGTACTGATAATACGCTCGCTTGTTACTCTAAAAAGGTAGGTTTTTAAGATATTTCGTTTTATAAGTGAGTAGTCCATAGGAGTTATCCTTAAATAACATTCGATTAGGATTAGGATGTAATTGAGTCGAAAGTGAAAATGTCGAAAATCAAAATGTCGAAAACTCAAAATGTCGAAAATTGAAATGTCGAAAATCGAAATGTCGAAAACTCGATATGTCGAAAATCAAAATGTCGAAAATCAAAATGTCGAAAAACAAACTGTCGAAAATCAAAATGTCGAAAATCAAAATGTCGAAAATCAAAATGTCGAAAGTCAAAATGTCGAAAATCGAAATGTCGAAAGTCAAAATGTCGAAAATCGAAATGTCTAAAATCAAAATGTCGAAAGTCAAAATGTCGAAAATCGAATTGTTGAAAATCAAAATGTCGAAAGTCAAAATGTCGAAAATCGAAATGTCGAAAATAGAAATATCGCAAATCAAAATGTCGAAAGTCAAAATGTCGAAAATAAAATGTCGAAAGTCAAAATGTCGAAAATCGAACTGTCGAAAATCAAAATGTCGAAAGTCAAAATGTCGAAAATCGAAATGTCGAAAATCAAAATGTCGAAAGTCAAGATGTCGAAAATCAATATGTCGAAAATCAAAATGTCGAAAGTCAAAATGTCGAAAATCGAAATGTCGAAAATAAAAATGTCGAAAGTCAAAATGTCGAAAATCGAAATGTCGAAAATCAAAATGTCGAAAGTCAAAATGTCGAAAATCGAAATGTCGAAAGTCAAAATGTCGAAAATCGAAATGTCGATAATCAAAATGTCGAAAGTCAAGATGTCGTAAATCAATATGTCGAAAATCAAAATATCGAAAATCGAAATGTCGAAAATCAAAATGTCGAAAATCAAAATGTCGAAAATCGAATCGTCGAAATTCAACATGTCGAAAATCAAAATGTCGAAAATAGAAATGTCGAAAATCAAAATGTCGAAGGTCAACATGTCGAAAATCAAAATGTCGAAAATAGAAATGTCGAAAATCAAAATGTCGAAGGTCAAAATGTCGAAAATCAAAATGTCGTAAATCGAAATGTCGAAATTCAACATGTCGAAAATCAAAATGTCGAAAATAGAAATGTCGAAAATCAAAATGTCGAAAGTCAAAATGTCGAAAATCAAAATGTCGAAAATCGAAATGTCGAAATGTCGAAAATCAAAATGTCGAAAGTCAAAATGTCGAAAATCAAAATGTCGAAAATCAAAATGTCGAAAATCAAAATGTCGAAAATCAAAATGTCGAAAATCAAAATGTCGAAAATCAATATGTCGAAAATCAAAATGTCGAAAATCGAATTGTCGAAAATCAAAATGTCGAAAGTCAAAATGTCGAAAATCGAAATGTCGAAAATCGAAATGTCGATAATCAAAATGTCGAAAGTCAAAATGTCGAAAATCCTAACGTTGAAAATCGAATTGACGAAAATCAAAATGTCGATAATCAATATGTCGAAAGTCAAAATGTCGAAAATCGAAATGTCGAAAATCGAAATGTCGAAAATCAAAATGTCGAAAGTCAAAATGTCGAAAATCGAAATGTCTAAAATCGAAATGTCTAAAATCGAAATGTCGAAAATCAAAATGTCGAAACATAAAATGTCGAAAATCGAAATGTCGAAAATCGAAATGTCTACAATCAAAATGTCGAAAATCAAAATGTCGAAAGTCTACTTTTACTATCGCATTTATAAAAATACGAAAGTAACTATGTCTGTCTGTCTGTTACCTTTTCATATTTGATTTTAAATGGCGTTCTGTTTCATAAAATATTCAACCAATACACATATACTGAATAACAAAATTCAAATAATTCTGTAACGCCTATAAAAACCATCATAGCAAGAAAAAGCCATATAACATTCTATTTATCTTTGCAGGGTAAAAAACAATGGTCAATAAACCTAGAACACCGACCTGTCGCACTGACATTAGTGCCGGTGTCACATCTAGGTGTCACTTTGACAGCTGTAGCGCTAGCCTCGGGGCATTTACACATGTACGACGGAAAAGCTTTGAGGGATACTGTTTTTATTAGAGGTATTGTTCATTTATAGTCTTCCTTCTGTATTGATAAAAGGTGACTGACTGACTGACTGATCTATGAAACAGTTAAAATCACTGAACGAATTGCGCTTAAATTTGCATGCAGATAATTATATGACGTAGGCTGCTAAGAAAGAATCCCGTAACGCCTATCCAAAATGTGTTGGTAATTTTTATTCGACTTCAAAAAAGGAGCAGGATCTCAATTCATCGGTACCTTTTTATTTTGACAGATGTGGTATCTGTCATGAAGTTTGGCCAGTTGGGACAAGAAGAACACGTGCTTATCATTGTCACTGGAGGTAAGTTTATACTTATTTGATCTACATTCTACACTAATATAGAATTGTAACGAGTAGACTCGAAACTACTGAATCGATTTCAAAAATTCTTTTACTAATTGAAAGATAATTTATGAATGAGTGACATAGGCTATATTTTATCCCCGTATTTCGACGGGAACGGGTACCGCGTGGCGCTGCTAGTACTATTATCATTTTTGAAACATTATTAGAATGTTAGGTTCGTGTTGCGATAATATTGGTCTCATTTTTGAGGGCTTCAACTACTCGTAACGACTGTCTATTATGTTAGTACAGTCAGCGTCAGATAAAAGGTATGCCCCTTCGTAATGCTCACTTGGCATTGCAAACTAGAGAGATACCTTTTATCTGACGCGGACCTTACGACAACGCGAACCGACCACGGCTCAACGTGCCTTCACAGAAACCCTCATCTGCCCTATTTGCCTTGCATTTTTAGTCTGGTTTAACAAAACCTGGTAAGCATTTGACACCTTGTCAGTCAAATCTGTCACTTCAGTCCTTTGACAGTATTCAATATTGTACTATAATTGGTTTAGTGCTAAACCAGACTAAAAATTCAACGCTAATAAGACAGCATGAGATTAGAAGCAATTTCTGTAAAACTATTTCATTTCAGGTGGTAACCTAATGTTGAAAATCTTAAAGCGCACAGCAGACTTCAATGCGCTGACAGCGAGTGTAGATGGCGCCAGTGGAGCCCCTTTGCAACAGAAACCGTGGCTCATACCAAAGAAGTCCAAACTGTTTCTAGAACAATCGGTGAGGGAACGAGAAAATCCTGTAGGTATGAATTAAATTGGTACTTAAAGTTGTGTCGTAGTAGCATTTCAGAACCGCGCTTACGATTTTTTCTGCATACTTAAACGATACTTGTAAGATTAGCCTTCTGTTCTCCCTCTTATACCATTAAAGGAGTCAACATAAAAATAGTAACGCTTATTCCGCCTTACTACACTAATATTTTCAATTAAAGAGAGGTCTTTACTAAATGTTATAAGGAGAGGAACAAACAAACAAATTAGAAACAAAGATAATCTAGTCTCAAATCTAAAGAAAATCAAACTTAAAGGCTTTGAACATAAGATTAATTTTGCTAAATCAAAATATCAATTTATTTCAGCAATGCACGAATATTTCCAATACGAGTTGAATCGCCTCCGGTTGACAGCTGCCAAAACGTTACTCGACGCGCACGTCATGTCTGACAACTGTGTCGGCGCCGGCGATATGGAGTCTATGAGACTTACAGCCGAGGTATGTAACATTTCAGATTATGTTTAATGGAAAATCGACTCTAAAGTATTGTATTACAGTATATACATTTATAAGAATACATATAGAAAATCCCCTAATAAAATAGTATTTTGTTCATAATGAGTATCTTCTCTTAGTTTACCATATGTTGAAATTAACTTAACAGAATTTGATCCATATTAGCAACACTATCAGACGGCGTGATAATATAAGACATTGTTTGGTATAGTCAACTGGTTCGATTCTGGCTAGAGGATAAAAATCAATATAATGATGCAGTTATATTTTGATCTAGAAGTTAAAGTTCAACCTGTCTATCATCACGCTGAGACCAATAGAAGCAGAGCACGGGTTAAATTAGTTTTTTATTTTATATATTTTCGTGTTGCAGGTAGAAGGTCTAGGCCCGGTGTTCCGCGTGACCCTGATCATAGAGAACACGTCCACAGACAAGGCTGTCATCGGCCTCGCCATACTGTTCCACGTTCACACCATCAACTATAAAGTGTCTAATCCTTTTATAAAGGTATGATACTTCCATTAGTACCTTAATTATTATATTATACATGGAATTTTAGATAATGTACTTATAAGTTTTTAGGGTGGACGGAGAGAGGGTAGTCGATAGTCTGTTCAAAAAAATTGCTCAAGAATTGACAAAACTACAGAAAAACTAGTGATATACGCGGGTTAAACCGCAGGCTACAACTAGTGTCCGAATCGATTTAGTTTTTAGATATAGATTAATAGCTAGAAACAAAAGTAATTTTTACATTTCTAGGTACCCCTCCTAGCGCCGGGCAGTAAATTGCATTTCCCGACCAAAATCGAGGAGGTATTTGACGAGAATATCAACCCTGATGTGCTATTTCGTCCTGTGACCGGTAGAGGGGGCGATAGAGCCCTCGTGAAGATACTACTACTTAAAGAGGGGAAGAGATACCCGGTCCTGGCAGCCACAGTCAACATGCCACCAACTGACCCCATGATGCTACCGTTCGATAAAATGCAAAGTACTGCTGATAAATGGGGGAATTAGTAAAATAATCGGAGATAAATGGGGGAATTAGTAAAATAATCGGAAATAAATGGGGGAATTAAGAATTAGCATATTTACTTGCAATGGCTAAGGAAGCCGCTGATCAAATCGTGAGTTCGATTCCATTTAATTTTATTGATGTGAACTGACTTCAGACTTAAGCGTATTTACTATTTAGCTTAGTTGGAGAAGTTAAGAAAACCACCAGTAATCAGTATTGCGAAACTTATATTGCAATATAAGGTTTAAAAACATAAATATACCTATACTTCAGACCCCCAGTAGAAATTCACTAATATGTAAATATTTATTTTGATATAAGTACCTCAAGGTGATATATTTTCACAGTCAACCTACTCATTTGTTTTATACTCACCTAGCTTGTAAGTAAATAAGTCATAAATATACTGTTGTGTTATTTATGTAAACATCTTGGCTAAGTATGAATTATATTAAAAGATTAATAGTCGTTATAATTAATGTGTTTTATTCTACGCCTTAATATACCTTAGTCCAGCGATTCTCAAAGTGTGCTCCGTGGAACCCTAGAGTTCCGCGATGCACCTGTAAGGGTTCCGCAAGAATTTAGAAAAAAAAACTAAAACACCCCTCTCTGGTCGACCGTACTGACAAGGCGCGGGTAGCAACAGGGTCTTTAGTTCCTAGCGTATGACATTTTATCATTCCGATTATACATAACTACCTACTTATTACCCGTAATTGTAACGGTTCCTTCCCAGACCTCCATAGCCCGTTGTTCTCGAAAACTAAACTTTCATACATTAGTTCCCCCGACCTCCACGACAGCTAAAATTAATATGAAAATAGTTATTTATGGTACAAGTGAGGTAAGTTAGTGATCACTTCCGAGGCGCTATTGAGGCCCGAGCCGTCAGGCGAGGGTCTGAAGATAGCCGAGGATAGTAATCATCAATACTCGCGTGTACCATACATCGTTTTACAACACATTTGCGAAGATATTATTTATAGTGCAGCTAGCAAGAGGTGGTGGGAATCAAATTATGGAGGTCTGGGAAGGACCCATTGTAACGTACTAAGATTACAATATGTACTTATAATAAATGAAATAAACTACTGAAACGACTGACCCGACTAGACCCAACTGACCCGACTGACCCGACTGACCCGACTGACTCGACTGACCCGACTGACCCGACTGACCCGACTGACCCGACTGACCTGACTGACTCGACTGACCCGACTGACCCGACTGACCCGACTGACCCGACTGACCCGACTGACCCGACTGACCCGACTGACCCGACTGACCTGACTGACCCAACTGACACGACTGACCCGACTGACCCGACTGACCTGACTGACCCGACTGACCCGACTGACCCGACTGACCCGACTGACCCGACTGACCCGACTGACCCGACTGACCCGACTGACGTAACTGACCCGACTGACCTGACTGACCCGAGTGACCCGACTGACCCGACTGACCCGACTGACCCGACTGACCCGACTGACCCGACTGACCCGACTGACCCGACTGACCCGACTGACCCGACTAACCCGACTGACCCGACTGACCCGACTGACCCGACTGACCCGACTGACGTAACTGACCCGACTGACGTAACTGACCCGACTGACCCGACTGACCCGACTGACCCGACTGACCCGACTGACCCGACTGACCCGACTGACCCGACTGACCTGACTGACTGACCACATTCCCCAACCGACCATCTTCGCCGTATGACCGACTTCCTTATTTGACCGACTTTGTGTCTTTGACCGTTTCATTCGAAGTCCAACCTCAAGACTTGCAGTGTTCAGTTTTTGGAGCATTCCTTGCAGTTTATGTGCTGTTTTGTGACAATTTGTCAGGCGTTTGCTTCCGACGACGACACGCCGTAAAATATCAATCTTATTTTTTTCCATTAAACAAGTTTATTATTAATAAATTTCATACATAGAATATTCAAATACTCAATCATAGAAATAAAACTACACTATCACAAAAATCCGAAAAAATTCACAAATGAACTAACGTTTCTCTAATTTTTCCGGTGTGTACTTCAAATAGGGTTCCATCAAGTATATCGCTTTCCAAAAGGGTTCCGTTACAAAAAAAGATTGAGAACCACTGCCTTAGTCGTTTCTATAAAATGTTTGTCTCGGTCTGGGTGTGTGTGAATGAGTGTGTGCGTAGTTTCTGATACCATAGATACAAGTTTCGAACTTAGTTAGGGGTCAGTTACGATAATGAGATGATGCAGTGAATGATTATGTAATGTTATAATATCAGTACCTAGTAAGTTTTATACGTATATTGACTTGAGTGCCATAGGTTTTAGGTTCGATTCTAGCGGGGATCTACCGTTGTGGCCACACTGTATACCGACAAAATAATCTAAAAATTACTTAATAGTAATAGTCATAATTATTAATAGTGATATTTTATGACGTCCTTAAATGAATATTGATAATTTCAATGGAAAAACCCTTATCTTTAGAATATTGTCTACATACTTTGGTTCTGTACATTAAAAAAAATCAAGTTTAAAGGGGCAAAACGAGAAATAAGATAGAGTATATTTCTCGTTTTATCCCATGAAAACTATTTCCATACAAAATATAATAAGTAATCAAAAAAAAACAACGACATTTGTTAATTGCGTCAGCTATGCAAGCTTAGGTTTTTTACCGAGGGATAAGACATTACGTCTTCCCGATGCGACGTCCGATCCGGGGGAACGACGGGATATGTTAGACTCCGCGCCCGCCAAGATGGAGCGGGCCGATAGACGCGTTTATCAACTATAGTAGCTCCCCGCGGTTTCACCCGCGTAGTTCCCGTTCCCGTGGGATTACGGGGATAAAATATAGCCTATGTCACGCACTGATAAATTAGCTTTCCATTAGTGAAAGAATTTTTGAAATCGGTCCAGTAGTTTCGGAGCCTATTCATTACAAACAAACAAACAAATCTTTCCTCTTTATAATATTAGTATAGAAAAACCCCGGTGTGCCACCTTTGGCCCTAACTTGGTCTGCAATGCAATCTGCAACCGCAGGATAGTTATTAGGTAAGTAACTATACAGGGTGTCCGGGCATCGATGTCGGATACTTTAAGGGAGTAAAATATGGTATTTTTTATCGACAAATCACGATTCCAATTTTCTCTAGCTACCTCCATTACAAAATGCGATTTTCACGGTTAAGGGTCATATTCAAACCTCCGTAACTTTAGAACTATCATACATAGGGCTATAAAATGCATGGTTTATTTTTAAGTAAATATCCTGTACTATTAATAAACAACAAAAAAAAATACCCTAATGGGTCAGTTTTTAAGAAAAAGACAAATAATCTAAAAAATATACGAAAACACATAATGGTTTTTGTTTTTATCATCCTCTTTTGTTATTTTATGATAAAGATATGGAATAAAATGTACCATTTTTTGATCAATTACCTTCACTTAGACCGACTAAATAATAGTCCAAGTCAGATAATCCCAACAACGCAGTCCCATGGGCGAGCACGTCGAGCACTCCTCGCAATACGAGACGATTTTCTTGGCTAAGGATCATATTCAAACCATCGTAACTTTAGAACTATCATACATAATGCTATAAGATGTATGATTCTTTTTTAAGTAAATATTCTGTACTATCAGAAAACAAGATGAAAAACGTAGGTTAATGGGTCAAATTTTAACAAAAATTAAAAAAATGCAGAAAAAATCTGTAAAAAAATATTGATTTTTATTTTTGTAATGATTTTTTGTTATTTTATAATTAAGAAATGGAATAAAATCTTACATTCAATAATACCCTACATTATTAACTTTCAAATGAGACATCTTTTATCTTCCTAAGACGTTTACATGGATAGCAATGACTAAATCAGTACAAGCACCCGCGCGTCGAGTTGAAAAAAACAAAATGGCTGCCATTTTGTAATGGAGGTAGCTAGAGAAAATTGGAATCGTGATTTGTCGATAAAAAATACCATATTTTACCCCCTTAAAGTATCCGACATCGATGACCGGACACCCTGTATATACTTAACACCACTAACCTTACAATATTTTCATAGGATCCCTAATTTCTTACCTGAATTAGGCACTTTCAAGTATAGGTAAGGAGATAAAAACCAATGTCATTGAGATATCATTGAACTTGATGAATAATGATGATAGGATTCCATATCAGGATGATTATAGATGTACCTATGTTGTCTGATAATTATTTAAGTAGGTACCTACTTACTTAAATATAGGTAAGTAGAGAGTTTTCGATTGTGTAAGATTACTTATCTTATAAGTAGGTAAGGTACCTATATACCTACCTGTATTATAAAAATCTACTAACTTACCTACCCGACGGTTCGCGTGAATCTAGACTATGAAAATCCTATATTATCCCGTAAAAATTAAATTAGATAGGTACAACAAATTTACTCCAAAAGGAGACGACCAACGAACAACTCGACCAACTTTGATGTTAGGTAAAAACCTAACATCAAAGTTGGTCGAACTAGATAGGATTTCGAAAAAAGCCAGTACAAAAAGACAGACTTGAAAAGTTAGAGCGGCTTGTTTTGGGAAAAAGTAAAGAGGTATAACAAGAAAAACTACCTAGTTACAACTAGTTACATAAACAGTCTCCTTCACCTCCTTATCGTGTCGTTAAGTAGGTGAAAAACAAAGGCTGCTTTGGATAGAGGCAGATGGAGGGAGTTGCACCTGTTACACCGGCAAGAGCTATTAAATTGATGATGATGACAGATATTAAAATCTGTCTTATAACGGCATAACAAACAAACGTTTCTATTATTTATTTGTATAGATACATTAATGCACTCTAAATTATTCATTTCATTTCAAAAAACATTTCGTAAGACATCATCGAAATGATAAATGATATCCTTCATGATATCACTATCGTAGAGTGAGTAATCTAAGTATTAATTTAATTTTTTTTTACAAAATAACATCGCATGTTATCGTTTCTGTGATCAAATTATGATAAAGCGTGACAGAACATAATTGGATACCAATTAAGTAGGTAGGTAGGTATATTCATTACTTACATATAAAACTTTCCAGTGCATTTTACAATTTTACACACAAACATGTATAGAGAGAGATCCCAGAGCCCCCAGACCTCACTCATTTTCTCCCGGACGACATGTGGACGATTGGGTAGTGTTAGTATGTACTACGATCGTATGCCTAGTTAGAGTAGTAGATAGTACTAGGTACCTAGGTAGGTACTTATAGAAAAAACAACAACAAAAATTTGCTCATCATTTCATTTTACGTCCTCAACTTTCAAATAAAATTTTATTATAGGCGTTTTTTGAAATATTGATTTTATCGATGTATGACCAGAGAAATCACTTTTGAAACTACTTATCATCACCCTTCCACTGTTCTGTCCACTGTTGGATATAGGCCACTCCCATTACCCGCCACCATTGAACCCATCTAGCTTATTGCCTGGCCTATTGCTATGTCTGTTAAACTGACCGTGGTCATAAGAGGACTTCTGGTTTATACATAGTTATTTATGGTACAAGCGAGTAAAGTTGGTGTAAACTGCCTAGGCGCTATTGAGGCCCGAGCCATCAGGCGAGGGTCTGAAGATAGCCGAGGATAGTAATCATCAATACACGCGTGTACCATACAACGTTTTTCAACACACTTGCTAAGAAAATAATAATAAAATATCATTTTTCGCTACTATACACCCCTATTTTGAAATTACGGGACTTATTAAAATCAGAATATCTGTAGCAGTAACTGAATCCATATATCCAATAAAAATATCAAAAATGATAGTCGATTACTTATCTTTAAAAAATACTAAATAAATGCCGTATTACCAGACGGCACACTAGCTATCAAGTATTCTGTGACGGCTCGGGTCGATGACCGCGCTCAGCTGTGTATCGCAGCGTTCGCCTATTGTTCGGTGTACAATAACAATAAAATTCGGCGGGATTTTGAAAAACTTTGACTTATCATAACTTTTTAAATAAAAGCAAAAGACAAAATCTAACTTCACTATTATATTGTTAGCCGTCGTTTACATTAGCTGTATGATTAAGTATCTCGAATTCAAAATAGGGGTGTATAAACAGTTTTTCTATTCGCGCGCATCCAACACAACAATGGTAATCAGCCAAAGACTAAAGGAATACCTATACTTATTAAAAAAAAACTATAACTCACTTCTGAATAAGACGTGTCATTATTCAACTGTTTTTGCACAAATAAGAGCCCCTTTATGAGCAAGTGTGTTGAAAAACTCTTTACTTGTTTTAATAAACAACAGTGTTTGTTTGATTAGTACTTATACTTTATAGATATAGTAATCGCATCACATTACTTGAATCTGAAAGACTTTGGGCTTAGTGTTTTTTAGGGTACCTTCATGCTCATTGAGTTGTTTTTGCGAAGCATTCATAAGTACTCAAGTATTTATTTAGGTCGATAAATATGTTATTTTACGTGTTATTTCTTTATCTAGTGCCAGAACACTTGAACCTAAGCAATCATGGAACTAACAAGGTGTGGATTTCTCACTCGGCCGATAACGAAACACCATTCGCAAATATTTATTGCGACCTATTTTAGAATGGATGATAAGGTTTCGTCAACTGATTATAAGTACTAGTACCATGTATATGTACTAAAGTAAGTACTTCAAACTTACCGCGGTGAAACTATAAGACACCATAAATATTTTTTAATCATAGGTACTAGGTTGCTGAGGCCCGCGGTTTCACCCGCATTTATACCGATATCCCGTGGCTATTTAGGGATACAAAGTAGCCTAAGTTACTCCTCTGCCAATCTAATGCGAAACAGTTGCCTACTCCTAATAAGTACCTAGGTGAACCGAGCCTAACTTTTGTGAACCAACCCATCGATCTGTCGTCACTCACAGAGACTATTAAAATATTTACAGAGTACCAAGAAATGTCACATTTCCAATAAGTATTTCTTGTAATTTGCCTAGAATTGACAGCCCTTTTTTTAACGCAGTGAAAATGCATAGAACTGCATACCACCGTGAGCCGATATTGCGAGGACCCCCTGGGCATGTAGGGCTCTCCCAGCCAGAAGGGCTGGGCCTACCCACTAAAAACACAGCGACTTCCGTCCGCGTTACATTGGGGTGCCGTAGGATCCCGAGGGGGATTTCTACCACGGCACTCCAACGCCGGGCCAGCACTAAAGGCGGCGCCCCCCCTTGAGAGGACCTCTCCGGAATTGAAGACGTCCCCCGACTACTGGTACCGAGGGCGAGCGTCCTCCCCGACGCTCGCCCTTTATTTTGGCTGTGTCTTCTGGTAAAAAGGGCGAGCGTCGGGGAGGACGCTCGCCCTTTTTACCAGAAGACACAGCCTAGCCAATTGGAAACGTAAAATAAACAGTCATATGCACTCATACTTATGTATACATATAGGTTTTTGAAGGGCATCCCAGTCAAAAGATTGATAGAGTGACTTCACAATTGCAACAGCTAATACTTTAGGATTGCAAAGTGATTGATGATGCACTTTTGTAAAGGTTCTATTTTTGTAAACGACCCGCCAATACGATATCTTCCGAGGATTAGATACAGTAATGATAAAGGAACGAAATTTTATGATCCCAAGTTTATCGTTTTATGTTTATTTATTATTCTTTCTGTAGGGTTGGCACCAAGTCGAATTTATAGAATTCATATTCGACTTGGTTAAAAGGTTTGTGTAAGGACTGAATTGTTCTTATTCTTTCAAGCTGTATAGAAAATTATATGTGAAGTCGAGTCGACCTACCTGTTGCATTTGACCAGCGTGGTTGACTAAGGACTGATCGCCAGTTTAGAGTTTGCTCGAACCCATCTTGAACAGTAAATACAGGTATTTACATAATTTTACCAGGCCATTACATATCTTGTTTTTTCTCATCTTGTTTTTTCTACGGTAACGGATAATGTTACCCAAATGTCGGCACTCCGTAAGACTTCTCGTATTTACTTTCTAACTTGTTTGTCACAGGATATTATCGCTGCTTAGAAGTTTAGTAGTCACACAACTTAGAATAAAATAAACCCACTATGGTAACAACTATAAGTATTTGTTATTTGTATATTCATAGTGTTCCTTACTTAAGAGTAATCCAAAAATATACTTGCCATGATAAAAAAAATCAATAGGTACTTAGGTAAATAAATCTAGATGATCACGCACGATCACGGCTCGATCAGCTATTGGACTGATGGATGGGCTATGTAATGGAATAGACAAATATGAGTATATTACTTACTTGATGATTTAAAATAATTCTTGATTGACCACGGAAAAGAAAAAATAAACTTAAGTATTTTAATTTCTCGATTTGACAACCCTATTAAGAAAAAATAAGCGTTGATGCCCTAAAATGTGAAGTGTAAAATAGTGTTGATTTCACAAATATTGCTCAGTACATTCTCCGATCTCGGTCTAACTTCTCAAGACTTCGGTAAGTTTATATTATTAAAACTAAAAAGTCTGTGAATCAATCGTGAAATCTTTACATGGTGTGTTATAATAAGTAATTCGTTCAATCTTTATCGCAAATCGGTTTTATTTATGATTGGTTTTTATTATTTTTTACACAAACTAAGATTATCACTTACACTTTTTATCATTAACATAATAATTATGTTTACCTATTAATTTTATAATAATTATAAAATAAGTAGGAACTTTAGGTTGTTGTAATAATTAAATCTGCGATTATCTAATAATAATAACCGACAAGTTCTCGAAGGCCATTACTGTAATTAATTGACCTAAGTACGAGTACCTATCTACTTTGATAGTAAATACTCAAGTAAAATATCGCCCTGTAAGATCTCTTTGTAATGCAAAGGTATCTTACTCGTGATATCAGTTCAGTTACTTGGTTATTGAACCTAAGTTATTCCCACGTTGTCTAATGCGTGATGTTGAAGCTCAAATCAGGAATCGATGCTAGGAAATCTAACTTGTCCGGAACGACAGAAGTGCATAATCTAAAGAATACCACGTTTGAGAGGTGGAATAGCCGAATGTGTGGAAACTTGACAAATTCATTACTTTTTATGTAGGACTAGCTGTGTCCCGCGGTTTTACCCGCGCAGTTCCCGATCCCGTGGGAATTTCGGGATAAAACATAGCCCATGTCCTTTCCTGGACCATAAGCTACCTATGTACCAAATTTCAAGTCAATCGGTTCAGTAGTTTAGCCGTGAAAAGGTAACAGACAGACAGACAGACAGACAAACAGACAGACAGAGTTACTTTCGTATTTATAATATTAGTTAGGATTGTTAGGATTACGATGAACTTCGAAAAGTTAAGATTCGGTTTTCAGCCTTTCTTATAGGTACTTAATTAAGTAGCTACAAATGCTTTGGAAAGAAAGGTTAAAGTTATTGAATAAACTCTTGTCATAAAGTTTTTATTAAGTTCTTTGAAGTAAGTATTTAAGCACTGTACTAAGTTAACTATTAGGTCATGCTTGGGAAGCCTTTACTAAAATACAATAGGACCACGTCGTGTTTAATAAACTTATTAATGGATTGACGTCATTTGATTTTAAAAGATAATCAACGTACCTATTGGTACGTGTATGTTAGCAGGAACAATGATAATTAAAATAATTAATAATTATGTGAATCATAAAGAAGTTAAGTAACTGATTATGAATTGGTAGATAGGTAAGTAGGCAGTAGATAATATCAGCCCCAAATCTAGAAAGAAAGGGAGGGGATATAGGTAAGGGATGAATAATTGAAAATGAAAAGCAATCAATATCTGCTTATTATATTAAACATATTTTTGTCTGCTTAAATAGATATCCCCTTATCAATATTAAAGGAACGATTATCCGATTTAAAAATAATTATCACAATCAAACACGGGCTGGGTTGTTCGGGGAAGTACCACACTCACAGCAAATCGGCGTGAAATACCTAGATCCAATATACCTAGAAATACCTAGACCTAGTATTAGCGTACACTACCTACAAATCCTACAATATTTCGCACGGCGAAGACTTTCACTTATTAACTAGCTGCTAACTTAAACTCAAATCACTCCAAGTTCAAATTCAAAGTCTGTCGCCCTTACTTAGATGATGTCTTAACCCTCAGGCAAAAGCCCATAGACCGGCAAATGCACTAAGTGCATCACAACTCACAAGTCTAACAAGATGCTCATGAGTTGTCCATGGACGATGGAAGTCGCCATTAGGTGGCCTGTCTGCTAGTATGCCACTTCACTACATAGTATAAAACAAAGTCGCTTTCTCTGTCCCTATGTCCCTATGTATGCTTAGATCTTTAAAACTACGCAACGGATTTTGATGCGGTTTGTTTTAATAGATAGAATGATTCAGTGGGAAGGTTTTAAGCATAATTTTATCTCCATATTCCTATGGGAACGGGAACTACGCGGCTGAAACCGCGGGGCGCCGCTAGTATAAAATAAATACTTACTTGACAAGACACATATTGAAAAATCATGAATTAATCAAAACATGTGGTGTTATATATGTAGGTTCAGCAACGCAGATAGATAGATGTGTAAATTCCTGCGATTCTACTTTATATGCTGCTTTTACAAAGTATTTGAAATTATTTTTCTATTTTTTTCAGATCCCAATCACCAAAATCCTCAACCATGTCTCTAGATGAGGTAAGTACAATTTCTACAAAAAGTTTAAAAAATATTGAAGTAAGTATTTTTTAACGTGTTTGTTTTGAGACCTAAGATCATAATGGAATCAGTCTTTCAAGGGTGTGTATGTGTACCTACTTAGAATAGATAGAAAATGCCAAACCAAGACAAAAACATCATGTTTGTTTTGAGCAGGAACCGATATTGTCACAATTTGCATAGCTGACAGGGTTGTTATCAACTACATTTTATAGGATACTAGCTGTGCCCCGGGGTTTCACACGCGTAGTTCCCGTTCCCGTCCCCGTGGGAATTTCGGGATGAAAAATAGATGTTGGCCGATTCTCAGACCTACTGAATATGTTCACAAAATTTCATGAGAATCGGTCAAGCCGTTTCGGAGGAGTATGGCAACGAAAACTGTGACACGAGAATTTTATATATTAGATGATCCCGGCCGATTTCGGCCACGACGACTAGGTACTTCACCTCCGGCTACGTCTGTCTGTCGTGTGCCCTCATGTGGTCAATCTTCTTGGCGAAGACCCTCGAACATACCGGGCATGAGAGTACATCATCAATATAGTTATAATTGATAGCCGCAGGTGGTCGGGCTTTCAACTACATTACTTGGTCATCATAATTCAAACATTGAAATAAAACACTTAAACGGATTTTTGTCGTGGAAAATACAACCACGACAAAAATCCGTTTAAGTGTTTTATTTCAATGTGTAGTGTTCGTGTAAATCAAAGATATCAATATAATTCAAACATTTTCATTCATAAAATAATTAAGTACCTAGGTACTTTAACATAATGATAGGTACTTCTAAGTCAAACCTCGTCAATATTGGCATGAGCCAAACACAATTAAGTACTAAAATCTTATCAAAAAGTAATGGCTTCGTTTGATAAATTTCACTTATCAACCCATACTTAGTAACCATACTAGGTGTGTTATCACTTGAAAATGTAAATTACTCCTTCCAACCTTACAATAAGGTTAATTATCGCTTGAGTCATAATTTAGTATTCAACAGATTATTATTTAATCTGTATTATCATTTTTATTTCGAGTAGATTATTGCGACAATTCAAACTAATTTATAGATAGCACGGTGACTGTTTGTAAAACCTAGAGTGGTAGATAAAAATGTAGGTAATTAGGTACTTATGTCATAACAACTTTATTAGGTACATAAGTAGGTACCTGTATGGGGTTGAAAAACGGGCGCATTATTATAGTAACTCAGCCTAATAGTAGTCTTTACCCAAGCCTGTTGTTACTTAATCATAAAGATCTAATTAGTCGATTAATTAGCCTCATAGACTAGCTAGTTTAGCTACCCAAAGGTGGTCTAGAAAGGGTCTAGATTATTATTAATAATACTCTGTGGTTTTTGGTAAGATTCTTGAGTACTCTAACAGTTACCCGTAACGACTGATAAAAACGTAAAGAAAAGAAAAAGGGTCAACAGGAACCGCGGACAAAATTACAGGTCGTAGCTAGTAGGTACTTCATTTAATTTACACATAGAATGAGAAATAGCATTGACCTAGTAACTTTTAACACTTAGTTTTTCTGAATTATGACTTGCGAGTGCGAGTTCAAGTCTGAAAGTTGCAATAAGAGACACTTAGGTACTTAGGCAGTTTAATAGCGTAGGTAGATACCTACGTGTTGTTTTTGCTTTATGGGGCTGAGGCAAGCTAAATGTATATATACTATACTATAGGTTGAGGAGGTTTCTTACCAGACCTAATAGGTATTTAAAGAAATTATGATCAGTGAAAGACCATATACCTAGAAGGAGATGTTTTGCAGAATACGATTATCGAGGAATTTCGTCCACGGGGCGCGATTCCCCGCTTTGTGTAATAAGCTAATGAGAAATACTAACTAGCAACTTATTTTAATCATTCCAGCAATTCAAACAAGTAGCCGACAAGGTGAAGAACTGGAAGACCAAGCCCGGTGACACGGAGAACCTCGCTCTCTACTCCCTTTACAAGCAGGCCACCATCGGAGATGTCAACATCGGTATGTATAATGTATCTACTGAATCAACTTGGATAGTGGATTACTTACTTTATTCCTACACATTCAAAATTAAACTTAGGCAGTATGGCTGTAACACCTCAGTGCGCATGCTCCTATCTATCAAGCCTGAATTCATCGCTCGAAGGAATGGAAACCGAGGTCATTTCCATTCGATCGAGCGACGAACGCTTTTTTAATTTTTGAAATCATCAGCACACCAGCAAAAAACTCTTCGAACAAGCGAGGTGTTTACATCCATTCATATTTATAGAAAGCAGGCCCTACTTACCTATACTGCGAAGTGTGTAGTAGGAAGTTTATCAAAGGTGTGAAATGCTATACCAATGAGTATTTGCTTATATTTGTAGTTCGTATGTTTGTTTTTATTCCGAGGTAGCAAGTTTATAGGTACATATCTATCAAGTTGATTTACTTAAATGTAACTTATTTACACACATAAATTTAAAACTAGGTACCTACCTACTTACCTAGGTACTACAGTGTGTTCAAAAACAGAATCGTCGTAATATTTGAGGGTGCCGCTGAGATTAGGTAATTAGATAGGTACATTAAGTACATAAACTTATATATTTGTTAGGACTTTACGCCAATTTTCCGATGTAACATCGTCATGTTATTAGAATTTGAAAACCATCTTGAATTGTATCTTATTTTTCTAGCCCAACCCAGCGGTCTAGTAGAGTCAGCGAAGTGGAAGGCATGGAACGGCCGCAAGGGAATCTCCCAAGACGACGCCAAGAAGCAGTACATCGACTTGGCTGAGCAATGGCACTCCAAGTTTGCTTAAACATATCGTACCTTATGGGTTTAGTAATAAGGATTATATTATATCGATTATGTTATTTATTTTTGTATAATGTAATAAAATTGAACTAATATCTACTTAGTGTTTCTTATTTTTCTTAGATTAAACATAGGTAGGTCGAATTCCCAGATAAGTATTTTAGGGTTTTACATCTTTATAAATATTGTAGATCAATAAGTGTAATATCAACTCTCAAGTTGGCAAGTTCAAATTCCAAACTGCCAAGTTCAGTTCCCAAGTTATATTATCAAATTGCTAAGTTAAATTCCTAAATTGGCAAGAGTAACTACCAAATTACCAAGATCAACTTGAAAATTGCCAAGTTAAATTCTCAAGTTGCCAAATTCAACTCTCAAGTGGACAAGTTCAACTCTCAAGTTGCCAAGTTCAACTCTCAAATTGTCAAGTTCAATTCCCAAGTTCAGTTCCCAAGTTGCCTGGTTCAATTTCCAAGTTACCAAGTTCAACTCCCTAATTGCCTAGTCCAACTCCCAAGTTGCCTATTTTACTTCCCAAATTGCCAAAATATTGTACCTACCAAATAGGCCCACGCACACGCCCCACTACCAAACACCCGGATCGGGTATTACATTTTTATAAATTATCCTAGGTACATGCCACGGAACCTAGGTGGGATATGGATCACAATGGGATCACACGATTCTCTCAGCACGGAACCCTTCAAACTCCATAATACGACACGCACTCATCACGCACTTGACCAGTCAAAATGTTGACATTGACAATGACAGATTTTGACAGTTTGAACCAACGCAGAATCGCAGGACGAACGGCGAAATTGCCAAATTACTGGATGGAATGGAAGGCAAACTAAATTTTACATTCTTTTGAATAAAATCAAATATTGAAATAAAACACTTAAACGGATTTTCGTCGTGGTTATATTTTATTTTACATTTTCTGACGTTTCGGATTCTTTACAGAACCCGTGATCACAGAAGACTAAGATGGAAGACGTCTGTACAAAGTAATGTAAAAAGATTACTACCTTCAATATTTTGAATATAATTTTAAATACATTGTGAATTTACCACAGATTCGGAAATACATCAGCCGAGAAGAATCTGCAAGAAACTCGGTCTGGAATTATTTTTTATATCATTTTTTAAATAAAATAAATTACATTATTAAATGTGTATTTAAAAAATGATATAAAAAATAATTCCAGACCGAGTTTCTTGCACATTCTTCTCGGCTGATGTATTTCCGAATCTGTGGTAAATTCACAATGTATTTATTTCAATGTGTAGTGTTCGTGTAAATCAAAGATATCAATATAAAATCAAATATTTTACAGTTTCTTTAGTACATTTTCAAATAAATTGTATTGCTGTATAATATAAGTATACATAAATACCTGATTTCTGTACATTGATAACTAATTATTTGGTAAGTAAACGCCCCACAAATGTTAGATCAACAATCAGCATTATCTTTCGTGAAATTATCTGCAGGACTTTGTGAGAAAGTCTAGAATTAAAAATAATATCGCGTCGTGTCGATTGTCGCGGCCGGCCGGCGTTCGCGTCACACTTTTCGTGATAACCTGTTTCACTTGCTTTCCACTGGCGAGCTCGGCTCGATTCAGTCACTCAGTTCCTATTCAGTGACCGCGGCGAACACACGTCTGTACCCCCCGTAAGTCGATACTTGCATTACTTTTCTATTTTCACCACAAATTCCATACTACAATATCATTGATATGCGTTTTGTGCATTCATTCTTTCTCTCTACTACCTACTTATTAGATACATTATTTCGCTGTGGTACCGGTGTAATACTATGACGAAAATTCGGCAACAGCATAACAGTTATCTTCCTACCTATAAAGTGCTAATTTATGCGTTTTATGTATTACGAACTGGATTTCTACCTGTTTTGGGGCTAACTGTTAATCAAGATATAATTTGTTTTGATTCCTAGTTTGGGAAATAACTAAGTATATTTTATTATTTATTTTCAGGTAAATCTACAAAATCAACATGTCTCTCCAAGAGGTAAGATTATTAATTTAATTTATTACTTTTTTTATAAATTTCTAACAGTATTTAGGAATTTCACCCACATGTTAGACACATTCTGTAGAAAAAAACTAATCTTATTATTCAAGGAAAACGTGGCTTCATATTTGCTAAAAAATATTTAGCATCGGTCAAGTAGTTCTTGTGAATTTCAAGTCATTTAGCCAGATAAAGACTATTTATGGTAAACTTAAAGACTGAACTAGGTACCTATACCTTTTTTGGGTATTTTTTACTCTATATACATTAACAAATATTTAACACTTACATAGATCGGAGTAATATGTAAGAGTTAAATATTTGTTAATGTGGGTACAGAGATCTTAATCACACAAAAATATTAAGATTAGCAAAAATTTCCATATCCAAACTCATAATTTTTACCTCTTTATAAGATGAAACAGATTATCTATCTCCGTCGAACCATTTCATTAGATATTCATTTGAAGTCAATGAACCCATAATTTTCTTGTAACTATAAATTTTGTGGCAGGTTTTGGTCAGATACTTAAAATACCTAATGTTGTTGTTTTTGTGTATTTAAGAGAACATTGATCTTTGTTAATAACTATGTTCTGAGATTAAGTTTTTATTGCATTTCATATAGGTACCTACTTAGGTATTATGAAAATTATTTAAAGTTTTAAACATTTAAAATGAGCTACGGTTTAATAAAATAAACTTATTGGTTTGGCATTGACTTGACATTGGCAGAGTTGTAGCAAGTAACAGTTTTAGTAGGTATAGGTAGTATTTCCATGTCCCCAAAACTTATATGTGGACAATTAGGAATTAAAAGTATTTAAAAAAGATATATTATTTATTATCTAGCAAGTCACCCATAAAATCCATTAAACTAAGAATTGGATTGAATGGTTCAGGATGAATTGATAGTATCTGTAATCCCAAAACTCTTCTCGGGGACAGATAGGAATTCAAGTATTTTAAAAATATATATTATTATCATTGAGAAGCATAAGCTACCATACCTTGATTATTTGGAATATGGGTAAAACCAACACTAACTCAATCAGGTTCACATACAGGGTCTTAATCTAGATCTTTAGCTATTAAATACTAACATAAAACTTTGTAAAGGATTTTGATCGGCTTTGTGATCTTCATTACATAGTATAAAACACTTTCTCTGTCCCTATGTATGCTTAGGTCTTTTAAACTACGCAACAGATTTTGATGCGGTTTGTTTTAATAGATAGAGTGATTCAGTGGGAAGGTCTTTAACATAATTTTATCCCCATATACCAACGGGTACGGGATCTACGCGGGTAAAACCTCGGGGCGCCGCTAGTTATTAATAAAATAAAACCACAGCAGAATGTTATGTCATTATTTTTCACTAACTAAAATAAAATACTCAATTGAATTCATTCAATGTGACTTTGGAAAACAATGGTAGAGGTATTTACCTATTCCTAATTACTATCACATTGAAAATTGAATTACTCAAAGAATTCCAAATTTGTATGTGCATGAATTAGTTGTTTACATAAAACTGTATGAATTATAAATAAGTAATTGTAATGGTCCACTTGTTTTAGGCATTGTTTAAATTATACTTTTAACCTTCTTTTTCAAATTATTTCTTTTCACAAAACTCGTAACTCATTTTCTTTTATATTTAACTAGCTGTGCCCCGCGGTTTCACCCGCGTAGTTCCCGATCCCGTGGGAATTTCGGGATAAAACATAGCCTATGTCCTACTACCCCTGTACCAAATTTCAAGTCTATCGGTTCAGTAGTTTAGCCGTGAAAAGGAACAGACAGACAGAGAGTTACTTTCGCATTTATAATGTTAGTTAGGATTAGGATAATTTATATTTAATTAAGTCTCTGTGTACGATTATAAATAAAATAAATATCAATACCTAGTACCTAACTTACATTTTTTAGGATTTTAGCAGATTTAAAATGTAGAAATTCAATAATAAATATCGCGGGCTTCAAACCAAAGGGGCGTATAAGCAAAACCCTCACTTTTCAGGAGAGCCAAAAAACTTAATAACTTTTTTTGTAATGTACCTACATTTTTGAATTTTTTTACGTGTTTCATAAATTTACGTTCTTTATTATGTGAAAGGCTTATTTATTGAAAAATATAATTTGTTACCCATAATATCGCGCTTACGTCTATATGGTTCGACAGTATTAGATAAACTGATTGTTATTTTTTCCAAGAAAATGCTTTCAAGGAATGGACGTATAAAACAATTTTTTTATTTGTAACGCAAAATAAAAAAAACCAAATGAAGTTTATATAAATGATGAGAAATATTTTATTACAGTCATTTATTATTTAAAAAAGTCCTCTATTTCACCACCATTTTCGTTCATTATACGTCCATTTGGCTTGTCAAAAATAGGAAAATAACATTATTCCAATACAGACGTAAGTATATCAATTTCACGTTTGTGAAGGTGAAAATAAAACAAATAATATTCTCAAATTTTTTTTTAAGTTCAACATAAAAGTTAAACAATAATAAAAAGAAAAAATGAAAATAAACACAAACGATTCGTGATTCGTCTTTAGTACGCCTTTCTGGTTCGGAAAAATATTTTACTCAGAGACATACGTCTAATATTATTTTGTTTATTATCTTAAAAAATATTTAACCGATAATTATGAAATAAAGTCAGTAGATGTGTCGATATAATTAGAATACATTGACGTAATAAAAAATTTTTTGGATTTTTGCGTATACGCCCCTTTGGTTTGAAGCCCGCGATATATACTTTAATTTAACTGTGATTTACACAAAAAAATAATAGCTCTGTGACTAAGAATTAACTATACTTTTGTATGTTGTATTCAATTAAATGATTATCTTTACTAATTACATTATGAGAAATATTGCATTATCCCACAATAATTATACAAAGTACTTATTACATAATCACTCTATCATCTCATTATAGTAACTGACCTCTAACTATGTTTATTATCTGAATCTAGGGTATCAGAAACTATACATTCATATACACCCATATTAAAATATGGTACCTACTTACATACAAACTTTTTGTACTTATAAAATCACTAGCAGCGCCCCGCGGTTTCACCCGCGAAAATATAATATAACCTATGACACTCCGGGATAATGTGGCTTTTCAATAGTGAAAGAATTTTTGAAATCGGGCCAGTAGTTAGCAGCAGTACTAGGTGCCCATTCGTTACAAACAAACAATCAAATCCTTCCTCTTTATAGTATTAGTTTAGAATCTTAAATATTTAAAACACACAGTTACCTACCCATAATTAATTTATAATGTAAAAATTAATTACCATTATAGGTAAGTAAGCGTAAGGAATGACGTATTTTGGAGTTTGAACCTAGTTAAATGGCGTTATAAAGTATTGGAAACCAACATTTTTTTCTAAATAACTACACGTATTTGTAACCTAATTATAATTATTATAATTATTTGGGGTTGAGCAAAGTTCAAGGTTTTTAATCGGAATTATTAAAATTGTGCTAAGAACTTTCCAAAGTTGATAATAAAATATTGATTTCTTTGATTAATGGGAACTTTATTAAATTAAATCTGCACTTATTTTTTAACAGGTGCTTGATTTTTTATCACGGATTAAAGCCGATTTTATGATTGCCCTTTGTCTTGGTTATGGTTCAATAAATTTTCAGTCTTTTAATATTGTCTATTACTAATAGCATAAAGGGGTCAAGTTTATATGTTTGTGGGTGTGTAGCGGGCGAAACCACGGGTCGCTGGTAGTTTTGTGTAAAATTTTAGATTTGAATAACGTTTACAGCACGAATCATCTTATCTATCATGCATTTACGAAGGACGCCAATTAACTACAGTCGTTACAAAGATTGATTCAATCAAATCGTAATCATTTTATTAGCAGCCATAGCCAACATTCCACCATCTTTAATTACGTAGTGTTTTTAGGGTTCCGTACCCAAACTGTAAAAACGGAAACCTTATTATATATATTAAGACATCGCTGTCCGTCTGTCACCTGGCTGTATCTCAAGAACCGCGATAGATAGACAGTTGACATTTTCACAAATTATGGAAATTCTGTTGCCGCTATAACGACAAATACTAAAAACCACATAAAAATAATATTTAAGGGGGGCTCCCATACAAAAAACGGCATTTTTTTGCCTATTTTTTGGAATATCCGTTACGGAACCCTTGTATAATTGCGTCGCGTTTGAACCAATGTTAAAAGTGTCAATACACAGTCTGTATGCGCACCGCGATGTCATTGACCTACAGACTTCAGACCCCGCTGTTTGAACACCATGTGTATTTTGAACACGATTTTATTCAATCTCATCAATAAATATACGAGGTCAAATGGTGGTAGGCTGTTTTCGGACAGTGACTCCTGTAGAGCTGTCAAGGTTTATGGTTTACTTACCTTATATTTTATAGTCTAATAATAGTGTTTAAAATGAACCCCCGCGTATTATCCGTTCTCTTGAGAATACGGGGATAAAACATAGCTTTAGATGACTTGCTGATAATGTAGCTTTTGAAATCGGGCCGGATACTTTTGAACCGAAAGAATTCGGTTTGAGTTTCATTTATTTTTACACGATAGAAGAAGATTCTAGCCAGGGTATCAGAAAATTCCACACAAACACATTAACACCAGTTAACTTCTTTATTAAAATTATATTACTTTCTTTCCAGCAATTCGACAAGGCCGCCGCTGACGTCAAGAAGCTGAAGTCCCTCCCCAGTGACAACGACCTTCTAGAACTTTACGGTCTCTTCAAGCAGGCTACCGTTGGTGACGCTGACCCAGCCAGTAAGTTTATACGATTGTCATCCTTTTTGAAACTGATTAGTTACTATTATTGTATGATAGGGTAATCCAGAATTCGGAAATGAGTGATGGCTAAAACATGTTTATGATAATATCTCATTTAGACTCTCGCCGAATTTTCGTTTCCTCAATTCACCTGGCTACTATTTTTACCTGCCTTAGAACCAGGGGAATTCATTGGAAGTTCATTGGGCCAAGGTGCCGGTCCTTGGTCCAATGAACAAAGCAGTCTTTGTATTAGCTTTTTTGGCATGTGAAAACATTTAAAACGAACGACTGCCAAGTATTATGAGACAACATGGCGCTGGGCTACAACTTAGTGGACCAATATTGAGTTGAGAACGTGAACAATTATAAAGAGCATAATTACCAGTGATAAAATATGGTTCATAGTGAATTGAAGAGTTGGGTTGGCTAATCCAAAGAATCAATAGTCTATTGGTGCATAAAATGTTTAAAGCTAAATAGACTATGAATGTTAATTTTAAAAATAATCATCATGAATTGGTATAATTACTTAATTAACTTGTTTTTTTTTACACAATCTTACAAATCTGGTAGATATGTGTATTTATCAATCAATCGATCATATTTAGTTGCGTGTCTGTATATTTTTATCGTCACCTTATCGACACAGACTTGTGACATACATTTTATTTTTTAATCTGTAGTTGTAACATGTATTTTGTTTTTTGGTTGCTTCACCCATAAATTGATGTTATAATATTTTGGCCTCTAAATACCTATTTGACTTTGGTGTTGACCTTTAGGTACTTATATGTATTATTTGAAGAACTTTTTAGACACTACATTGAATGATTCGTTGTTTGTTTCACACATAAATCGAAGATATTTTTGTCCTACAAACATTTGACTTGATAGTGACTTAAGTTAACCTAACAATTTAGGGCGATAAAATCAAATATTTGAAGAACTTATTATACCTACATAACCAATATATTGTATAGGACCTATTAATGACTTACGTATGATTCAGTCATGTTTGACAGTAGGAACTGCCCATGACGTAGTGTTGATGATAAATGGTCAATCACCTATTTGATCGACTAATTTTCACTTACACTAAAGGTTAAACAGTTTTCGTAGAAGCAGCGGTGGATGGGAAGACAAGGTTATATTGTCTTCGTTTGCCATATATTTAAAAAAAACATACAATTTATATTCAATACTAAAAAAGATTATAACAAATAAATCATGCTACTTAAAAAACACTTGTTAAAATAAAGTAGTTTTTATTATAACGAAGCATAACTAAACTAATTATATGAAATAAGCATACAAAATTAGTACAAAATACCAATTGACTTTCGATATCGTGAAAATAAACAATTTGTCGATAAAATCACTGCACTACACTTGGCCAAGCCCTTAGATAAGCGTACATAACATTTTAATATGATAACATTATCAAATAATTAGTCTAACTTCATCAATTAGCTTAGTGTTATTCGACTTATACTCGTCACTCTTTGCAGTAAATTTAAATAAAACAATGACTACATTACACTTTTTAACTTCTCCGGACTTAAACTCTAGCTGTGCCCCGCGGTTTTATCCGCGTGGAACCTTATCCCGTGGGAATTTTGTGATAAAAGTATCCTATGTGTTATTACTAGGTATGAGGAACATCTGTACCAAATTGCATTAAAATCCATTCAGTAGTTTTTGCGTGAAAGAGGAACAAACATCCACACTCATAAACATTCGGCTTTATATTATTAGTAGGATGCCTAAATCCTTACTAATACGAGTATTCTAAATACGAAAGTAACTTTTAACTTTTCACGGCTAAACTACTGAACTGATTTAGAAATTGAGTATAGGGGTAATAGCGGGGCAGAGTTAAACACATATAGGAACATTTCAAAAATATTTGGGTTCGATCAAGTTACACTAAACGTTCACACGAGGGGGACTCTCCCCTGTTAGTTCCCCTATTTGGCCTATATATTATACTAGCTGCGCCCCGCGGTTTCACACGCGTATTTCCCGTTCCCGTTCCCGTGGGAATTTCGGGATGAAAAATAGATGTTGGCCGATTCTCAGACCTACTGAATATGCTCACAAAATTTCATGAGAATCGGTCAAGCCGTTTCGGAGGATTAGGCAACGAAAACTGTGACACGAGAATTTTATATATTAGATTACGTTTCCATATTTAATTTATCCATAGAACTATTAATTTCATAGACTGTTATTTTTTATGTATTCATTTCTCAACCATTTGTGTCCCATCGGCCTTGGTTCTGCAGACCTCATAAGCTGGTAATTATCTTCACCAGCAATTATATTTAAATGACGTTATTTTTAAGTACATAAAGTCGCTAATTGCAGACAAAGTGCGTCTGAGTAAACAGATGACGTAGATAACTTTTTTTTTTAATAATTTAATTTACTGACACAAAAATTTATACATCGATACCTATGAAGCCTCTGATCTCCGAACTAGTATTAACTGTGTTTCAGAAATCAGCGTCTTCTCCCAATAGTGGTTACATTAATATGTCAATACATAAATGCGCATAAAAGTTAAAGTTTGAAGAAGTTGGTATAATTTACGCAATGGCTGAACTTATTTCCTCGAAAGGCATATCATGAACTCCATAATTCATAACAGGATCCGAGTTTGAGTGGTTAAAAGCGGACATAAGTAGTATGTTAATAACGCTAACTAAAAATAAAAACTAAAAACAGTTTTTAAGACTTCCTCTTCAAGTATCACATAAACCTCTTATATGAATGAGGTCTTCAATTCGACCCCTACCAACATGAAGTTGTAGGTAAAAAATGGAGCCTACACTTGGAACAACAGCTTGAGTCAAATACCTACGTCTCTGTGGGCCGATCTCTCTTTTTAGTCAGACCTTCTCTTTCTAGAGGTTACCTTAGAAAGAGAGAGCCTGCCCACAGAGACGCGATAGTGATACATATAGGTATGCTTCAAGTAGGTATTCGAAGTGTGGACTCCATTTTTACCTTTAACTTCATGCCTACCAACACCTTTATTTTTTTTTAAACTTGAAATGACATTGACATAACTCTAACAACAGCGTTGTTATGACGTGGCGGTTGTCCGGGCCATAGGGTCACGGATAATGGTCCGAGTTAGAACTAATTCATGTGACAACCATTAGGTTATTTACAGATTTATATTGCAATCTTAGTTTGCTAATGTTTCACTTTATCAACCTGTTTGCATACTTTTAAATATCATGTATAGACTTCCCATGTTGACCTCCAAGGGGAAAATCCAGCGAATTTGCAAATTAATAAATTGAAAATAAATAAATAAAATAAAATAAATAAATAAATGTATTAACGTTTTTAATATCAATATATTTAGGTACTTTCTTAGGTATGCTAGCCTCATTCATATTAAGTACAAAATATATTACTTTAGTATCTTTTACAAGTGTTCAAACTTATTTTAAAAACAGACTCTTTATAGTTGTATCTTCGTACGTGCTTACTTAATACTTTAGCTAGTATATTTTACAAGCGTTGAAACTAGAAGGTTGAAAAGATAAATAACAGCAACACATCATAGTTTCGTTGAGCGACCCTGATCTTCCTATAAGATTCTAATCTTAAACCACAAAAACACGTTAAAATCACACCACCCCGGCAAAGGTTAAATCTATACTTACATACTTACACACAACAAACACGCATTACCTACATCACAAACATGCTCATCCCCGGAGATCAAACCTGATAGTCCACGCACTGCAGGTAGCGTGGTTACCGCCTGACCGCTTTATCTTGTTGACACCTTACAAGGTCAAATGATAATCTTAATTTGACCAGTTCACATTACATATAGCTACTAGTAAACAAAAACTGAAATAAAAAATAACTTGTTTTGTTACAAGTTGTAAAATGTTTTTATTTTAGATATTTTATCTGGGTTTGTAACAAAAAAATGTACTTACTTAGTTTAATGTTTATCGCTGGGAGGGTTAATTACAAAAGTTGTTTTAGTTGTAGTATTTTTTATTGTAAATAGATACTTATTATACAATTTGGCGATTAAAGGACCAAATCGCCAAATAATTTTGAAACAATGATTAAAACAATAATTTTGTTTGAAGACGCGTACGCACGCGTACGCATCCATTCAGCTGAATTGTCTCCAAACAAAATCGTTGTTTTGTATGGACAAACGCTGAATGGAGCTGAATAAATGTGTCTAATCCCTTATTCAGGATATAATGATAGTAATTAGCTGCTCTTATCATACTTATTAATATGGCAACTGATGCGTTTTTAGTACTTGCAATTAAATAAAACCTTGTTACATCGGACTTCTCTATTGGTATCAAAACTAAAATAAGTTGATCTATATCACATAAGTTACAGGAAATAATATCTTCCTCATTACATAGTATAAACTATAGACGAGGATTATTCACGTAATAGAGGATGTGACGTTACTTGGAAGTTAGTCCGATCTATATTTTATAATCATCTTTTTAAGAATGTAGTTGTATTATTGTATAAAGTTATCTATAAAAACGTGGTAATGTTCTCGACCATAAAATGTATTTAGTATGTATGTTTTTATACTTCCACCCCAATATTATGAAGTTTGTACCACCTGTTTTTTATATTAAAAACTATTTTCTTTTATTTACAGACAAACCCGGTATGCTGGACCTGAAGGGCAAGGCCAAGTTCGAGTCCTGGAGCAAGAGGAAAGGCACCTCCAAGGAGGACGCGCAGAAGGCCTACATCGCCAAAGTAGAGAGCCTTATCGCTTCCATCGGTCTTCAATAAACAACTACCTTTGCCACAGACGTACCATTAAAAAAAAACAATTATGTCAATGGCACGACTGTGACAGTACTTTTTTTTTAATGAGCGGAACGCGCAACCACCGCGACGCCATTACATGACTCATTCACTAAAATCAAAATGGCGGTTTATTTCAATCAAGACTAAAGTTTAGCCGTCCGCTTCATTGAAAATGTTATTTATTTACTTCGGTTAAGGCACAAATAGTTTGTAAGTGAAAATCACAATAATGTAATGTATTTTTTTTTGTTATCATTTACACTATTTATCACGATCGCGTGGTGCTTTGTTTAGTTGTTGCATTTTTTGTTGGAAAATATTTTTTTTATACATTCAATAAATCCGTCGGGTACAGAGATTTTCGTTTTATTTTTACTCACCTGCTTTGTAATAGACTCACGAAGAAATCGTGACATACACTTTTTTCTTTTAATTAGAAATGACCTTATTCTTGGGGTTTTAACTTTATAAATGGATAAGTTCCGTCACCTTTGAATCTATCATTAATTCTTTTAATCTTTCCATTCTTCCTTTAAATGCTACTCATAATTTCCCTCACTCTACACCTTCTCTTCTTGATTTAATTGTAGTCTCCTCGGTGACTCATGTTAAAAATCATGGTCAGTTTGCTGCTGACTGCTTCTCCTACCACGACATGATTTATGTGTCCTACAAAATCCGTCCACCTAAATGTAAGCCAAAAGTTCTTCTACAGCGCAATTTTAGTGGTATTAATATGGATAGCTTGCGCAAGGATGCTCTAAGTTCAGATTGGTCTGAAATCATAAATGTGGACAGTATCGACGAGAAAGTAGATAGATTTAATCGCATTTTATCGGAACTTTATGATACCCATGCTCCTCTACGACTCGTCAAATTGAAGCATTTACCAGCGCCTTGGCTTACACCTGAAATAAAACGTATTATGCATTGGAAATTCGCTGCCAAAGCAAGGTACAAATGTAGGCCAACAGATGAAAACAAGGAGAAGTATACACATAAACGAAATCACTGCAATAGAGTGTGTAGGGACGCCTTTCGCCGACATATACACGACTCTATTGAAAATGAAGAGCCTTCTAAAGTTTGGAAGTTCCTTAGGTCATTAGGAGTTGGTAAATCTCATGGAAGCGATAATCCAAATAATCTAGACGTCGAATTACTTAATAAACATTTCTCTTCTTTCGCACCCATTAATGGGTGTGCAAAAAATGCGACATTACATCAACTTTCTTTAATACCAACTCCTGACCATCCCACATTTTTGTTTAAACAATTTACTGATTGTGATGTTAAGAAGTGCATAGAATCCATTAAATCAAATGCTGTTGGAAGTGACTGTATCAGTCGGAAAATGATTATCCCCATTATAGATGAAATTTTACCTACAATTCGACATATTCTAAATTATTCAATTTTTAGTGGTAATTTTCCTTCTATATGGAAAGAAGCTCATATATTACCGCTACCTAAAAAAAATAATCCAACTGTTCTTACTGATTACCGTCCTATATCTATTCTTCCGTTTCTCTCTAAAATTCTTGAACGTCTTGTCCATCAACAATTAACTTCCTTTCTTATTAATTCTAACCTTTTAAATACTTTTCAATCTGGTTTCCGTCCTGGCCACAGTACCGTCTCTGCTTTAGTTAAAATAACAGATGATATTAGAGAAGGTATGGCTGATGGTGAATTGTCTGTTTTAGCGCTGCTTGATTTTAGTAATGCCTTCAATAATGTTGATTTTGACATCATGTTAGAAATACTGCGCTCTCTTAACATATCTCCAACAGTAATTGATTGGTTTCATAGTTACCTGTATGGACGTCGGCAGCGTATTCGGATCGATGATTCTTTTTCATCGTGGTGTAATATCAACGCTGGCGTACCTCAGGGCGGCGTGTTATCTCCTCTTCTTTTTTCAATTTTTATAAATTCTATTACTCTATCTCTTACTTCATCCTACCACCTATATGCAGATGATCTACAAATTTATACAAAAGCTCCATTAGAACGACTGTCTGATGCGATTGGGATCATAAATGTCGACTTGCAACGTATATCTAACTGGAGTAAATCATATGGCCTTCAAGTCAACCCAGCGAAAACACAAATTATAGTCATAGGTAGTTCCCGAATGATTTCCAAAATTGACTGGTTTCGCTTACCCCAAGTAATTTTTGATAGTACCCAAATTAACATCAGTCAAGTCGTAAAAAACCTGGGCATTTTAATGGATAGGCAATTATCTTGGGTACCTCAAATAGCTGAGGTCAGCCGAAAAATCTTTGCCACGGCTGCTTCACTTAGAAGATTGCGATATATGTTACCCATAACCACTAAAATTGCGTTAGTGCAGTCTCTTCTGTTACCCCTTTTGGACTATGCTGATGTCGCTTACTTAGATTTAACGGAAGAACAATTAAATAAACTTGAACGCTTGCAAAATTTTTGCATAAGATTAATTTATGGGCTCCGAAAATATGACCACATCTCCTCGTTTCGGCTTAAACTAAAATGGTTACCTATTCGCCTTCGACGCAATGCTCACATCCTTTCTTTCCTATACAAAATTCTTTTTATTCCTACAACTCCTCTGTATCTTAAACAACGCTTTCAATTCTTGCACCTCACACATTCCTTTTCCCTTCGTTCTTCCGGATCCTTGCAACTTCAAATGCCAGTACACACTTCTTCTTTTTATGATAGATCCTTTACGATTCAAGGTGTTCGGCTCTGGAATGCTTTGCCACTGGAAATTAGACATGCTAAGTCCTTGGCAATTTTTAAAAAAATGGTTCATGAACACTATCTATCAATAGCTTAATTTAGTTTTTTTAATAATATTTATTTATGTATATATATATATATATATATATATATGTATATATAACTTATTATATATTAATATGTATTTGGTATATTTTATATATATTGTAAGTAATATAAGTATGTATTTTATGTACTTGTCATCTATATATTACTGCTGTGTATTTGTTTTTTTTTTTTTTTTATGTATGCCTATACATCAGCCTCTGCCACTTTCATACTTCTTTCGTTACTGTCCATCCAAAGGTTGTCTGGAAGAAATTGCTTCGAGCAATAAGACCGCCTTTTGTATACTTATTTTTTTTTTTATGTTTGTATCCTTCGTTTATATGTATTTGGTATACAATAAAGAATATCGTATCGTATCGTATCGTATCGTATCGTATCGTAAGTAAATAAAAGTGTAGTTTTACAAAGTAAACCTACTGATGTAGAAAGAGATAATGTTAATGAAGAATATAACTCGTTATAATTAATAACAGATACAAGAGGAACAGCGTTAAAGAATGCGCGTTAAATAAAAGATCAGTTTCAAGAAAGTTACTCCAGTTATTCTTACTTAACTGTTCTTAGGTTGTTAACATAAGCACTTATAACCCGCAAAAAGCATTGCAATATTTTAGCATTGTAATATTTTTAAAAGCAAAATTGCGAATACAGAATTAGAAAATCAAGTACAATTAAAAATCAAAAACTTTAATCAACACAAGACAAAAATACAAAACAAAAAGTACAAAATTAATGTAAAAATCCTATCACTCCACAAGCAACCGCTGGCCCTGAGGTGCCTGTCAAAGCGCTTTCCTCAGTACTGGACCTTCCATAGTCATCCTCAGCCTTTGATATAGCTATAGCCCTTCCTACGATAGTCCTAGGGCCGGTCAGTGAGATCAAATGGTCTACTAACTTCACCTCCAAGGTTTCTCCTTCTGCCTTAATGTTTCCGAGGTCTCCTACGTGGCGGACTGGATCTCTTGGACCTCCGTGGCGACCCTGGAATTACAAAATGCTTTTTATATTTTAAGTTAGGAAGTACCTACTTATTTGGTTGGTGTGCCCGCCCGTCAAGTCTTGTTTCTGTAAGAATTTCGGGATGAACTGTATCCATCTTATGAGTTAATCTAGGCAATAAACTTTTATCGTTTATCCATTTCCGCGTGAAAGATTGCACATAAACATGCACACAACCCAACACAAACTCTCAAACAAACTCGCTTTTTTATATGATTTTACTATATTATTGCGACTAGTAGCGACATCTGTTGAGACATTTTGTAACTTTTTGCACCGTGATATCAACGCCACCTAGATTACAACCTTTCAAATGATTCCGTAAAAAGTTACTAGATGGCGCTAGTAGTACTTAAAAACTAGAAGTAAGATTTAGTTTCCAAAGCTTTTTTGGGAAATTGGACTTATTTGAATAAGCAAAAATACTTACATAATAAGCAATAAAATGCGGTCCTATATCTTTACAATTGTCCTTAACATTGCCCGTTTGATGGATATGTATCCCGTGTAACCCTGCGCTGAGTCCTGTGACATTTCCTTCAATAGTGACGGGGCCGTTGGGCGCTATTTGTGTCAATATGAGGTCGCCTGATACTCCAGACTCTTCATCTGCTATTAGGTGAGCTACGGCTTGAAGTCCCAGGACGGGGGCGGGGACTGGACCTCCGGGACCCTGAGGAATTGACAATTTAGTTACCATAAAAGTACCAACGAAGATGATTCGATTATTTAAAATTTAGAATAAAATATCCATATATGATCTGTGGGAAATTACTCCCTAGATTTATTAAGTACTAGTAGCGCCCCGCGGTTTCACCCGCGTGGTTCCCGTTCCCGGATAAAATATAGCCTATGTTATTCAGGGTGAAAGTAGCTTTCTAATGGTGAAAGAATTATTGAAATCGGTTCAGTAGTTTCGGAGCCTATTCGTTACAAACAAAAAAACAAATCTTTCCTCTTTATAATATTAGTATAGAAAAATATGCAACGTTATGTGCATAATTTAAACTAACTACTTAATTAAAATTTACGTAATTCCAGACATTACGCTCAGAGGTATTGTAGTCTTTGGTAAGCTTTTGGTAATAATGATTTTGTTTATTTCTACGCATATCAATTAATTAGGTACTTTAACCAATTAGTATTTTTCCATAGGGAATGGAATCTTTGCTATTTGTTATTTACATAAAACTTTAGATACAGTCTACCTATAGTTTTTTAATATCCTCAATTGCAACAAACAATGATACGTGTTCCTAATTAATTCATCAAGAATTTCGTTGAGCACAAGGTCAGTATCATAACTATTTTTTACACCGATTATAAATTTAAACAATCATAGTTAAATATTTTGATAACATTTATTAAGGAGGAACAACTATTAAAATAATTCGAAGTTCGTTACTCAGTTTTTTGTTTTGTTAACCAGTTTTTGATGATGTTTTTAGTTCAGGAAATAAATATACGTATTATGTACAGTCTCGGAACGAAAAGGTTCGTCAATTTTCAAATTGATTCGTATAATGTGTCGCGAAAACATATAACCCTTTAAAACTATGGTACAGAATAGACTCGGGTTAGGGAAAATCATGTTCTACTGCTCGATAATAAAGTTCAAAATTATTCAGATCAGTGTTGTTTGACAGGATAAATATCTTGTCAACAAGATTTTTGATAAACTAAAACCTTCTTGTTGGTTCAACCTGCCATTATTATTTCTGTTAAAACTATTGTCAATCGGTCAATGTCATCATCGCAAAATATCAAAGAGGTTTTTATATGCCGCGCGCACTAGGCAGTGTTTAAAAAAAGGATAGAAAAATGAAGCAAAACCTTATTCGATGACAAACGTCATTCGATTTATTTAAATGTTAGCATCACTGTTTCTTACACGTGTATGTTGGCATAATTGTTTCTTGCAATACTAGTGCAAGTGAAAACCGACTCTAAGGTGACGAACCTTTTCATTCCGTGACTGTACTTACAAACTTATTAATTTTACAGTCAGAGCTTTTTTGTGGAGGCATAAAGTGTTCGCAAACAAAATTAGAGCGAATTAAAACTTTAAAAATGAATGACTACTAGGTTACTATACTTACAAGTGTTCGCTAATAGGTATATATTCATAAGCTACGCAATTTAATGCAATTTCCCCTCGGAAAATACCAAGATGCACCGAGAAAAACCTAAAGAAGGCTTTAATAACGATTCATATGAATAAATAAGTACTTTGTTTTCAAACTAAAAGTTTTTAAATCCTAAAAAACATAAAGTTTATACCTAAACCGGTACAAGACTAATTTTGTAAACATACCTATACCCACAACACAGGATTAAATAGTCGTGATGTGATGTTCGCGTAAATCAAAGAAATCATTTTAAGGTCGAAAATATGAAAAGATTATTTCTATTACATAGTTTGTTTAAGTAACATTGTAGAAGAGTAATACCATCACATACTTAATACTATGTAATACATCGTTTGATTGCCCTTGGCATACAATAAATCTGCAATTCAATGATCATTACAAGTTATCACTCAAGTACTAAGTTATTCCTAGTTAACTAAAGATGCTGATAGACTTGATCATTCGCGCGAATGTTACACAGAAAAATACGAGAACATTCTAGCAAGCTTTTTGCCGAGCCAAGCTTCTGTCATCCTTCCGCGCCCCGCCTGACATCCAAGTCTGACATTTTCGTGAAGAATATTTTTTGACGAGCATCGACTAGAGCATTCTCTAGAATTCTCGTGAAAATGTTTGGCTCTGTACTTGCCTCGGCTCGTTGTTCAGTTCGGCAAAATATAAAAACGGCGAATGCTGATGTTCTGTTACGCGCTACGGTTACACGCGAATACTCAAGTCTATCAGCACCTTAAAGAAAACACAGTGATTGTCACGCGATAACTCAGAGGAAATGACAATTAAAGTGATGTTACAACACTAATAAGGTACCTAATTATGTGCTAAGGGATTTAGGTGAATGCTAATCAATAGGTTTGACTAATTAACGGAGTCGTTAAGAAACTGTCAGGAAAAATTTCGTAGGTTTATCCGTCTTTTCAATGCTTGGTAGGCGATAATTTTAAAGGAGCTAGTTAAGTCAGAGATATGTACGGAGTATGGAGGAAGTTAGACAAAAAGATGACGAAGAAGTACTTACTTAAGTACATAGTTTTATTTAAATGTGTGGTGTCTTCGTAAATCATTCTTTGATTATTAGTGTAGAGTAGAGGAGTACCTACCTACCTAATGTAGTATTAGTAGCTAATGTAGTATTTACGTAGATTGATTACTATCAATCTACGTAAATACTACATTAGCTAGCGAGGCGAATGTTTCACTCACGTAGATCCCGTTTTTAATCATAACAGGATAAAAATGTGCAATGCTAGACCAGTTGTAAAGAATTCAAGTGTTATTTGTTAATATTCTGACTGTTTTTTTGTGCCCCCAAATTCGTGTCTTTGTTTATCAAAACGTGACAAGCATTAGTTAGGTGCTTCCGTGACAAGTACGAGTATAAAGCAGTGCAAAAAAAATTTGTGATCCAAAAAAAGGTTATCTAAATACTGTTTAGAATCTATCTCAATAGGATATTTTAATTTTTAGGGCTATTTTTAAAATAAACTAGCGACCAACCGCAGATTTGCACGGGTTTTCTTAAATTTTCTTTCACATAAACATTTTCCAGGCATTTAAGCGAACGCAATAAAAATGGATTATCCAATTTGGTCAAATTGTGCGTACTTATATTACATTTAGCAATTAGATTTTTTTTTATTTTTAGCTGTGCCCCGAGATAATTCTATCTATTGATGAAAACTACATTAAAATCCGTTTGGTACTTTTGCTGCCTTATTTGCGTTGCATTTTTAGTTCGTTTAACAAAACCTGGTATGCATTTGACACCTTGTCAGTCAAATCTGTCACTTTGACAGTATTCAAGACTTATTGTAAAACCTGGTTTAGTGCTAAACCAGACTAAAAATGCAACGCAAATAAGGCAAAAAGTCCATAAACACAGGGGAACAGATGACGGGAAGCGACTTTATAGAAAGCATTTTGTTAGTTACTTAGTTAATGTGGCATTCGTCCAAACTAATAATTAATGAAAATAGGTAGGTATTTCCTCATAGTTTATGAAGGAACAAATCTTTGTTTCAAAATAAATTGATGAATAAGATTAAGTACTTTCTTTTAATAATGACTTTAGTTTGGACAAAACCACAATATTCTAAATACATATAAATTAAGACTTACAAAAGCGACGTCAATTTGCTTTTCGGAGCGGCTCCCGGCAATCGGATAAATGTTAACTGATTGACCGAGATCCTAGAAGCAACACAACATTATTCACATTATACAACACATAAATATTATACACAGATTACCATCACCAAGTATCTACAACCAAAAGTTGGTCCGAGTAAGTTGAATTGTAGCATATTTATAAAAACTTAATATAAGTAAACGTATTTAAATTCAAAATAATGATACAAAAATAATTCTAGAGCATACTGAAAAAGCAAAATAGTTTAATAGTCTGTACAGTTTTTAATACATAAATAAGCATTCTATCACTGAAATCTGAAAACATCGCTACTAAGTTCAACCAACTTCACAAAAACTACTAAATACAAAAAAATAGAAAAGACCACACTTACATACAAATAAGGTTCCATAAAAACTTCATAAACATTACTCTGATAATCCCCTACAGCTGGCAAAGTCTTTATAATTAAATTTCTTCCATACCCAGCGTCTTCACGCAAAGCTTTGCCGTTCAAAACCGAAATCAAGTAAAGTAGTTGATAACAAAATATTTGCAACCTTAAATTCATTTTGGAAACGACTTACTTCGTCAAAGTGTTCACTATCAATGGTTTCGACTCGATTTCAATGTGTTTTTTTCTTAATGAATAGGTCTTACTTGATCCAAGGTTTGTAAATGACGTAATAATTAGGTACGGCTTTGTTTTATTTGTGTGCGACTAGTTGAGTCTCGTTGTTATGGTTGTCTTTATTACTATACTAGTTGTGCCCCGCGGTTTCTGTCGCGTGGTTCCCGTTCCCGTGGGAATTTTGGCATGAAAAGTATCCTATATCCTTCTCCTGGTTCTTAGCTACCTCCCCACCAATTTTCAGCCAAATCGGTCCAGCCGTTCTTGAGTTATAAGTGGCGTAACTAACACGACTTTCTTTTATATGTATAGATAGATGTATAGATAACTAATTAAGTCTCCTCGTCTGTCAGTCAGTCTCTATCATATCCTCAAAATGATCTGTGATATTCACCGTTAGCTCTACCAGTAAGAAATGTGATTCATAAGGAAGGATTTTTAAAGAATTGTGTAAATTGGCTGAAATAAGTATGATGATGAAAACTGAAAAGTCGCAAAATTAGGATGACTGGTAGCTTTTACTGTTCGTAAAACAATAGAGAAATGTGTGACAGAACATTATAGACAGCTCTAAGTAATGATGCCACTTTGTTATCTTTTTTTAGTAAGTAATCGTTCAAGACGAGAAGTTACATTACTCTTGGCATGGCAGCTAACTACCCCAGTACCACTTGGTCATGCTATATTTTTGTAATGGTACCAGTGACATATTTCTATATGACTCTATCTTTACAAACAAACAAATCCATCATCTCAAATATATAATAACTGTTAGAGGAAGGATTTGAAGGAGACTGGGCATAACGAGCGTGACTCGGAATACGCCGATCACCTTCTTCATATTAAATGTAATTGATGTGTTTGTACGTTTAACTAGTTATATAATTAGATGGTTTATGAGGTCTTAAAGAGTTATGAATTTAATAGTTTATATTTTATTTTGATGTGAAGTGCGTGGGAGTTGTGTACTAAGTGTTATTCTATTTTAGATGTTATAAAGCTGAAAAGCTTGTTTGTTTGGTTGAATGTGGTCATCTCAGCGGCTATTTATTCAATTTGAACTCTATCTGCCATATTTGCGTTGCAATTTTAGTCTGGTTTAACAAAACCTGGTAAGAATTTGACACCTGTCAGTCGAATCTGTCACTTTGACAGTATTCAAAATTGATTGTAAAACCTGGTTTAGTGCTAAACCAGACTAAAAATGCGACGCAAATAAGGCAGTATAAGTTTATCCTACTAATATTATAAAGGCGAAAGTTTGTATGTATGGATGTTTGTTACTCTTTCACGCAAAAACTACTGAATGGATTTTAATGAAACTTTACAATAATCTTGCTTATACATCAGAATAACACATAGGATACTTTTTATCCCAAAATTCCCATGGGAACGGGAACTACGCGGGTGAAGCCGCGGGGCGCTGCTAGTTAATAATAGTTTTGTGTTCAAGGCGTATATTCTACATTCTATTCTATACCCAGAAGCCTTTCTCGAGAGTGTCCTAGCAGTGGAGTTAACACGAGTACACACACTAAACCACGGGGGCACAGATGTACCTAGGTATATTACAAGTTTATGGATAAAAAAGTTTGTTTTTTTAAAGTAATTTTGAAAGCTATTACGAAAACTCTTGGTTCTTAACTATTGGGAATTTATGATACTGAGAACAAAAACTTTAACTATTTTTGTAAAATACAACAATTTATATTTTAATTATCAAATAGCAATTAACGAAACATACATGAACGTGTGAATCACGATGGTTTGTATCATCAAAATTAAATTTAAGGAAATACATCGCACATCGTATAAAAGTATTTAGTACAAGTATTTCCTAGTTTTTATCTTTCCGTAAACGTGTGAAGTTAAAATTTATTTATACTAGCAGTCCGCTATGGCTTTGCATAAGTTCTCCCATGAACATTCCTAAAAGTTTCCACAAACAAAATGTTTACAATAATAATAATTTGGTGCAATCTACTAGTCGTTCCGAAGTTATGCGCATAAATACATTTCTTCAGAATAATTTAAAAACAAAGCCAATTTGAAAAACCTAATATCAAAGAAAAAGTAAACTACGCAGGTAAACCCACCGGCCTCAACTAGTTTATAACAAACCCAAGATGGGGCCTAACCGAATAAAACCTTTTTAAACTCAACTGTATAATAAACGTCACACAAGACTGGCCTCCAATTACGTTAATGTCACCATGACAGCTCACAGCCATAATCAAATAATCATGCACATGCACACAGCGACATTGATATTAAATACTTTATTATTAATAACATAAGGATTCTGTTATGAATCGGGATTTCGTATACGATTACCCTCGGACTCCCGGTATTTGGTCCAGAGCTGTGAATACTATAAACAAGTGGGTATGGGGAGCCCTTTGCTGTGGCGTTCCAGGCGTACCTTGTTATTTCTGCACTTGTTGTGAAAAGATTGATGATAATACTGAGCAGATACGACCTAGGATTAATCGTAAGTTATTTACTAAAGATTGGATAAAAGAAAATAATTATGATGATATATTTTGATATTAAATTATGGATATATTGATGTGTGTGAATGTGTTTCTCTGGTCTTAGTTAGGAGTCAGTCGATATGGAGATTATAGAGTGATAGTCTTATTTTGATAGCAGCTGCATCAAAGGATGTAAAGATCTTAAATGTCTGTATGAACTTCTAAACCCATTGAACGAAGTTCTTACCGTGTGTATGCGTTCATGCATACTGCTGTATCGAAAGTTTACACTTGTGAACTTTGTCTTTTATAATATTTTCATCTTTCTCATTTTGGAATTTGCATATAATTAAAATAGAAACAATAAGTATATACATAGTGCTTTCATTCATGCTGGAATAAGCGAACGTGACTTTTCTGAATTGAAATTGGAAGTTCTATGAAAGCGACACGAATAATTACTATGTCTCATCCTTCGTAAAAGATATTTATTACAGTTTTAAGACCTGGATGCCTAGTAATTAATATATTTTCAGAAGCAACAGCAACAGCTGATCGGTTATCGCGGCCGCACCGGCCCCATGCGCCTCGGGGGAGGAAATCCACCCCTGAAATGTTATCAGCTGTACGCTGCGCCCTCTCACAGCTACAGGGGGAACCTGCACCTCCCCTACCAGACTCACAAGAGACGAAAACTCCAGAACCAGGGTGAACTTTATCCTCAACGTATTTAAGTCTATTTTACCGTAACAAAGAGTTTTTGTGTTAGAAACCAAGATTTGATACATAAGAACAGTTTATTTATATAATGTTATACTTAAATAGATGTAACCTTTTTATTGTAGACAAAAAATAAAATACGTTTTAAATGTCGTTGACTGTGTTTGATTTAGTTTCGTTGCTACTGAGCGGATTTTAGTGACGCTATTCTATTCCTATTATGTGGATCTTTTTGTGCAGTCTAGTAAAGGACGTTCACCTGAAATCACTTATTAGTCTGCCTCTAACTAACAAATAAAATTCTTCATATTTTTTCCCCGTATAAATCAAGGTAACTTCCCGCTGTCTGTCTCCTCTGTGTATGTGCGTTTAGATTTTTTGAACTAAGAACTTGAGTAACGTATTTTAATGTGCTTTTTATAAATAGTGTGATTCAAGAGGAAGGTTTAATTTAATTAATCTTCACATGGCTTGAGTTTAAAATTATCAACACTCATTAGGTATGGTGAACCTATTCCTCCTCACTGTATTAGGTATTAATAGGTATCATCAGTGAAAGAAAGGGTTTTGCTAAATTGGATTAATATTATTAATGGATATGGATTATTCAAAATATACTGAAATGGATTTGAATAATTAAAAGTTGAATGTTCAGATATGATACAATTGTGAACAATTAATATGATATTGTTCGATTGTTACAATTTAAACGTATTATTTGAATAGTTCGTTGACCCCCATTTGTTTGTATGTCTGTGATATAGTGCATTATGGAAAAATAACACACTCTTTACTTACTCGTCTAATAATTCAGAAAATCAAGTCGGAAGCATAATATTTATGAAACAAACAGAATAAAATAGAAAATAGAGGAATCAAAATAGCTTTTTGCACGGCAGGATATGAAATAGACTCTATGCTCCTTTATCTTTTATAGGATGACATCATCAGTGGCACATCATTGTAAGGGCCCGGCCGGGCGAGGAATCCGTCCTGCGGGTGAGATTCTCTGCTCTGTGGCTCTGGCTCTAAAGTTGAAGTAGTGGCACAACTAATCCTTACTAATACAAAGTATCTGTCTGTCTGTTACCTCTTCACAACTAAACTACTGAACCGATTGACTAGAAATTTGGTACAGGGGTAGCTTATAGTCCGGGGGAGCACATAGACTATTTTTTATTCCTAAATTCCCACGGTGGTTCCACGCGGGTGATACTTTGTTCATAAAGTACTTCTTTTTCTTTGCCATCGAAATCTAGAGCTTTCTCGAAGAATATTGGCGTACTTATATTCTTAGTTTAAACATTAACATAATGGACATAAGATCCGTTATACTATGTACAATTACTTCACTTCCATTCCATAGCTATACGTAATGAACCTAATAATCTAGTTATTACGCCCCTAGGGCAAATATAATAATAGGTAAATCTCTACAAACAGCCTTGATCAGAGGTTTTTATCAGGCGTTCTGATACAAGCACGGCAGAAAGTCAGTGCGATTTCTAATCGTTTAGTGAACGTTCGCTTATTGAAATTAATTAAAAAATATAGCGTTTTTAAGTGAATTTGTGTTTTAATTTTGTGATTATTTAAAGGTGAGTTTCGGCTGATTATTTTCTAAATTTTAGACGGACGGAAAAGTGATGTTTTGAACCCATAAAACGCAAGATAAAATTTTAATTTACGAGTATCTAAGTACTTATAAAACCTGAATGGATGTCATAACAGCTATTGTAATTCATGGTGAAGCTTACTTTAGTTTTTGTTTGAAGATTATATCTGTTCTTATGTTTTATTCAAGCTGTAAGGTATATTTTAAATGATATTATTGTCTACTTATCATGAATACATTATTAAGTTTTTATTATTATGTATACTTCGTTTCCTATGGCTTTACGCATATTACCTATCCGTCTTCTTAGATTTTTTGAACCAAATTAAAACAGATAAACCAAACTATTTTTGTGAGCTTATGCTAGATTTGGAAAACCATTATACCTTCTTAGTAGAGCTAAATCTAGATATATTTAACGTTAAATTATTAAAATATGCGCAGTTATTATACCGTCTTATAATCGAGAGGAAAATTCAATTATGTACAATGTACATAGAAGACTTTGGAATCTGGTATGGCCTTCTGATGGCATAATAAAATTAAAGTAAGTACTTTTATGTGCTATTATTTATTCTGTGACACAGTATTTGAGTTATTCGGGTATCAGAATTGTCTACTAAGTACATATTTTATAGTTTTCTTTTATAATTGACTTAAGTATTTATTACTAGCTGTACCCCGCGGTTTCACCCGCGTAGTTCCCGTTCCCGTGGGAATTTCAAGATAAACTATAGCCTATGTTCTTCCTCGGACCATAAGCTACCCTTGTACCAAATTTCAAGCCAATCGGTTCAGTAGTTTAGTCGTGAAAAGGTAACAGACAGACAGAGTTACTTTCGCATTTATAATATTAAGTAAGGATTTTAAGAAGTTATTTTTTTTCTGAACATGAACGCAAGTAAAACCAGCAGCTCTACTCTAGAGCTAGTAAATCGTTACAAACTTGTCGCCCGTGACTTAATCTTGGCATTAGATGATATCTGGGTCAATACCACCTACTCTACTTTAGAAACTTGCTATGAAAGTAGCATCGTACACAATAATTAGAGTAAAATTATTAACGAATGGCTAACCTAGGAAGAAGTGTTCGATGTATGGAATGCAGATAAATATTAAATGTCCCAAAAATGCTAGGTAAAGTATGCCAGGGAAATACTGCAAGGTAACATAACATAATCATTCACTACATCATCTCATTATAGTAACTGACCCCTAACTAAGTTTGGGGCTTGCTCCAGGTCAGTTACTTTCTAGGGCATCAGAGACTACGCACACACTCATTCACACACACACCCAGACCGAGACAAATTTTTGTGGTTCACACAAATATTCACCCCCCACGGGAATCGAACCCGCAACCTTACGGACGGCAGTCCGGCATGGTGACCACTCTGCTATCGATCTAGATCTGCTACTTGAGGAGAAATATGAGTATTATCATGATACTTATCTTATGTGTAGTGATGTCAACTCGAGCGACATTTGGCAAAACTCGGGTCTCAACAGAGGTCTGTTTGGCTTGTAAAAGTCTAGCGACTGTGCCCTTAGATAAATTAACCATCCTCAATATTACCGACCATAGGCATTCTCACCGATCTTCTTCTCCAAAATTTATGTGTATTAGCAGTGAAATACTTGAAATTGGCGGAGTTGTGGCTTGATGCCTTCAGAAGCCAAAAACAACAAGAATTGAATTGAATAATTTAACCATCTTTAAGATTGTGACACTTTGCTGGTGAACATTAGGATATCTCTTCATAAGGTTCAAAGAGATTTTTTCACATGGATCAGAAGAAATCAAACTGTTTTTGCTGTGTGAGTACTGAGTATGTTGTAACAGTGATTGATTGCTTATTAGTATAAAAAGTCCTCGTACGGAACGAGATCATTTGAGTCAAGGTTTTCTTAAACAGATATTAATTGGTAGTCTTTTATTTAATTACCTGACTACGCTGTATGTGTGAAGGTAGAGCCTAAACATCTTTTATGAGGTTTTGGGTCATGTGGCCTCAAAATCCCAGCATGCTTGAGCTAATCTTCACGACAATAATAACGTCTTTAAATGGTTCTATCAAACAAACATTTTAAGATGCTTTGAAGAAAAAATAACAGTACATAATTACATCTGATTCTCTTCATTGTAATTTATTATTAGAATATTGAGATGGTACTGCACCCTTTCCGCAGTAGCATCTTGATACGGCAGGACATAGGTAATATATTCCACATATCTATACGAGTACTTACAATGCACATATAATATTTTGTAGGTACATAGGTGTTGGTCAACATTTGCGTCATATTGACCAATACTTTGCTTTACTTTTACATTATCTATTTTAAAATATCGGTTCAAAACAAGTATGTTTACAAAGAACAGGTTATGTATATTAATATTACTATGTATGAGCCACAGGCGATTGTCAATTTAATCTTATTACGCTCAGCAAGACCTGTTTAAAACCAATTTATGTAGAGCTTCACTATTGTAAGACCAGATACAGAGATGATCTTTATTTACTACCAGCAGCGTCCCGCAGTTTCACCCCCCATAGTTCCCAAACGCATGAGGATACAGGGATAAAATATAGCCTATGATACTCGCAAATTATCTGGCTTTCTATCTGTGAAAGAATTTTCAAAATCGGTTCGGTATATTCCGAGATATACCCTACAAACAAACTTTACTTCTTATAATATTAGTGTAGACTGAGATAGACTGGTTATCAATGGTAGAGGTCATAGTATATTGGACGGCAGATTGCAAAATGATTGTAATATGTGTATCTGAAGCCATTCTCCGTAGATTTAGTTGAAGGTAAGTCGTGTTTGTGGTAAAAATACTTATGTGTTTTTAATAAGCGGTTTTTATATGATTTTGACTTTATTTTGTATTTAATTTTATAGTGAGTATTTGAAGATACTCACTATAAAATTATGTATGATGAAGACTTTGATTTTTTATTATGTTAATAAATTATTTTTGTATTATTATTATAAAAACTTTAGTCGAACTAAACATAAAAAATAGTGGATCCTATATTTTAAAGTTTATTATTTCCAGATTTAATTGGGAAGTTGACTGTGAGACTAGTATTTAAGTCAGAAAAAAAATTAACTTTCATAAATATGAGTTTGTTGATACTTAAGTTTATAATTTGATTATAATTTATACGAAAAATATTATTGATACAAAAGACAAGTTGTTGTTATATGTATATACTTAAGTACATAATCTAGATTTAACGTGTTTTTGGTGTAAACAACGAAAAAAAATTTTTTTAATTTCAGAGCGAGAATGTTTTCGAAAATTATTTTGTGTGTCGTCTCCGTGACTTCAGTGCTTGGGCACCACGAAGTTCCTGTAAGTGTTCATTAATTTATTATAACCCTATCCTATACAATTATCTGTACCCACTAATTTTATATAAAATTGATTTTATTTTCTTTGCAAGATAACACAGAGTGGACCGATTTTGATGTGATTTTCTTTGTTGGAAATGTAATGTTCTTAGCTATAAAATATTCCATGTTGGGGGTTTGTTACATTTTGGATACTTTCGATTTTATTATTAAAAAAATCCCAATGGTGAATTTCCTTTTAAGATAACGCAGGTCCAAGACAGTGTTAATTTATGTACTGAGTATATTTGACCTTTCCTTTGTTTTTTTTTCAAATCAAATACCTAACTAGTATATACCATTTAGAATCATGATACTTTGCCTATAAATCTTGTTTATTGACTCAATGATTCATCAACATCGTAATAAATGCATTTTTTTCCTGTTGTATAAGGAAAAGGAATTCTGTACCTATTTCTCATACCTAGAAATAAGTCTAAGATGACGAAACGGTTAATAAGTAGATCGTGCTTAATACATAAATATCAGTTTTATTGATAACTAGCGACGACCCGCGGTTTCACCCGCGTAGTTCCCGTTCCCGTAGGAATATGGGGATAAAATGCTAAAAACCTTCACACTGAATCACTCTATCTATTAAAACAAACCGCATCAAATTCCGTTGCGTAGTTTTAAAGATCTAAGCATACATAGGGACAGAGAAAGCGACTTTGTTTTATACTATATCCAATCCAATCAGTTAAAACCAAGTTAATGGAAAGTCACCTATTATATATATAATTCCTCTAATAGACTCTTAAAATATGGTTACCTACAAACTAATGAAAACTCTTACAATTTCTCCAATATCCCTCAGGTGGAATGCAAAGCAATAGCGCGACTGGACGGCAAGGTACAAGGGAATGTGACCTTCACCCAGAGCCAGGACGGTCCAGTCCACATCACAGGAGTCATCACTGGTCTGCCTCCAGGACAATACGGGTTCCATGTCCATGAGAAGGGAGATATCACCGGGGGATGCCTCTCTACTGGATCGCATTATAATCCTACCCATGTGAGTAACTTTATTTATGACTATCTGAACCCGGCAGTTCACCCGCGTAGTTCCCGATCCCGTGGGAATTTCGGGATAAAACATAGCCTATGTCCTTTCCTGGACCATAAGCTACCCTTGTACCAAATTTCAAGTCAATCGGTTCAGTAGTTTAGCCGTGAAAAGGTAACAGACAGACAGAGTTACTTTCGCATTTATAATTTCTGATAGTAAAGAAAAAGTAAAAAAAAGATAGTTTTATCTTCCTTCTTGATAGTAAAGAAAAGAAGTAGTGTCTTTATTCTTGAAGAAGAATCTTTAGATAGTCATTTGTTTAACTGCTGTGCCCCGCGGTTGAGTTAATTTAATTTCCAAGTAAATTTGGAGATTAAATGTATCCTGTGTTCTCTGTATATATTCCTGGTTATAAGGAACATCTGCTCTAAAATCTATTGCTTAGTTTATATCTAAGATTTAGTAATAAGCTGGATATGCCTTCCATAGAAAATTGAAACTACCAACACTAACCACTATACAGAATAAAAAATTGCAATTTTCTACAAAATCAATGTATTGTTTACTGCTACTGACCCTTAACTAGGTTTATCACCTTCAAAGTTAAAGATAAGAATACATTGTTGTTAAGAAAAGTAAATACTAGCCACCAAGAAGTCGTAGCAAAAAATATATTAAATTAAAAATTTAAAAAACCCCCAACACAATTACTTTCAAACCCCCATAACTTTTAAACGGGTCAACCGATTTTCATCAAACATGTCTAAGAACACTCGCACGTTAGTCCCCTTTAATACAAAAAAACTAAATTTAAATCGCTTCATCCGTTCGGGAGTTATGATGCCACAGACAGACAGATACACACATACACACACATATACACACACACACAGACACGTCAAACTTATAACACCCCTCTTTTTGCGTCGGGGTTAAAAAGTATAGTAGTAAAAAATATAAGTATTAACCAAGGAGTTTTCAAGTCCGAGATCTACCTATGTAGTACTTATGGTACAATTTTCCATTACTTTTATGTAAGTTCAACAACCTCGCGAAGGTTTATTTTGCAATGCAACCAGGGTAGATACACATAATGAAAGGTCGTTTCTCTGACGCAATATAACGATTGAAATTAAACCAGTATCAAAAATAAGCATCTCAGCTTTAAGACAACGATTTATGTCCGAAATTAATCGTGAATAAATTTAAATCTTGTATTTTTCCATTGCGGATTTAAGCGCCATTTATTTTAGATGTTTTGTGAAGTTTACTTCAATTTGTTTGTTTTTATTGCAGTCAGTTTCATGGAGTAGTTAGTTAATTTTATACAATTATTTTAGTAGGTAGTGATCACACCCGCTGTTCCAAAAGTTTTGTAGGTTCGATTATGCGCGTTAACAAGTTTGTTTGTCTTAGTTGGAGTATTTTCTGTCTGACAGTCTGTTTGTCTGTTACCTGTCACGGCTAAACTACTGAACCGATTGACTTAAAATTTGGTACAAGGGTAGCTCATGCTCCAAAGAAAGACATTAGCTATGTTTTATCCTGAAATTCCTACGGAATCGGGAACTATGTGGGTAAAACCGTGGGGCAATGTTTATCTGTCGTCTAGCAGTACTCATTTTGCTGAGTTTGGGACTAGGTGGCGATGTTTTGTTTATATTAACTACTAGCCTAATATATCCTTGTCCGCCTATTTAGTCATCTCTACAATTATCAAAACCTTTAATTTCAGAAAGAACACGGCCATCCCAGCGACGAGAACCGCCACGCCGGTGACCTTGGAAACATCGAATTCGACAGCAATGGCGTCTGTTACTTAGACAAAGTAGACAGCGTCATCCAACTCTCAGGGCCTTTCAGCATCATTGGCAGGGGACTTGTTCTTCACGAGAAGGCTGATGACTTCGGCAGGAGCGAACACCCTGACTCCAAGAAGACTGGCAACGCTGGTGGCCGCGCCGCTTGCGGTGTCATCGGAATTTTGTAGGCATCTACACTTATTTTGTAGTCATTAAGATCTAATTTCCTTTGAAGTCTTGAGAGTAATTTACCATATTTACATTTTACTATATGATTACAACTGAACTCTGAACTGTAATATCTCGAAGGTATAAAGTTTAAAATTTATTAGAGTAAGGAAAATTAAGGTTATTTGGAGGAGATGTTTTTGATATTTGACTCTACATTACGCTATCTAGCTGATAAACAATATGCCTTATGTAGATTAGATAAGATATATTTTTGAATGATTTTCAAAAGAAAGAATTTCTTTACAAGTAGCGATTTGATTTTTATTTCTTTTCTGTCTCAAAGATACTCAGAAGTACCATAATGCGTGATGTTATTACAATTTAAATGTGTTTTAAATCTAAAAGTTTCTTACGATTTTGTATTTAAACAATAAAATTTATCAATTTCTAATTGAATATTTATTTTACTCTTAGAGATTATGCTTGTTTGTTATTTACGTATTTTATAATCATTATCATTACCCATAATGATGATATTATCTAATAATTGAATCATCGTCATAATTGTATTTGACTAAATCCCTCTGCGAAGAATAATGATGTATTTTTTTAAATGTCTAAGTTAAAATCGAAATACAAAATTCATTTTTATTAGAAAACTTTGTTCAGTGAAGCATTAAGATTAATCGCTAAAAATACTAGTAATTAGCGGCGCCCCGCGGTTTCCTACGTAGTTCCCGTTCCCGTAGAAATATGGGGATAAAATTATGCTAAAAACCTTCCCACTGAATCACTATCTATTAAAACAAACCGCATCAAAATCCGTTGCGTAGTTTTAAAGATCTAAGCATACATAGGGACAGAGAAAGCGACTATGTTTTGTACTATCCAGTGATAAGAGAAGAAAACACTTGAATAATCTTCAAATTCTTAAACTATTCACTTTTAGTTCAGAACGCATCTTAGAGAATTTAAGGAACGCACCCTCAACCCTCCATTAAGTACCCCAAATAATTGACAAGAAACTCAAACATTCAACATTGTAAAACTAGAAGATCCCACTGCTAGGCAAAGGTCTTTCTCCCATTGATGATGTTAGAACAGTAAGGAAGAATTAGGCGCGACAAAATTTTGTCACTCTCTCAAAGAAAAATAAGAACAAAAGTATTCTTGTAAATTCATTATATAATACAATAACACACACATTAGTCACGTTTTGTTAATGAAACAGTTTTCCTTGATTTTTTGTTGCGGTTTTTATTTTAAAAACAAGAAGTCGTACAATGGATAGACGGATACTGATCAAATTAAAATTCAAAACACATTTAGGTATTCTAATTTGCTAATAAATCTGAACGTCAAAGTTACAAATAAATAAGACTTGACATTTTATAGTGTACTTATTATTTTCTTTACATTTCCATTCCTATTTTATACAATAAGAAAATGTAAAAAAAACTATACGAACACAACATTTGCCTGATTCTATAAGTTTGAAATTGGAAGAAATGTTTTTCATTAAAATTTCCGCAGATTTCATCAAACACTATTATAAAATTAAGTGTTTAAAAATGCATACTCCAAGGTGACTACTGAATGACGGAATAACTATTCGTAGATTCTTTGTTTTATTTTTATAATAATGACGAACTTTGAGTCAAGATAAGGAAAATAAAGATACTTACACTTAATTTTAAAATGTCAAAGGTTAATGCATGTTTACTTTTTCATGTATATATTTAGAGACTAGTAGTTTCCCAGTGGTTTTACCCGCATAAATCCTGGTCGCGTCGGAATTATATCCCATATATATCCCCACCCTATCATTTGACTAACCCAGATGTTAATCCAGACAATATTTATACATACTTAGTTTCGGCGCTTTTACGACGTAGGAAAATATTTGAGCACACACCTTCAAAGACATTATAACGCTGTGTGTGAAGTCGACCAACCTACACTAGGTTAGCGTGGTTGACTAAGGCCTGATCGCCCTCATCAAGGGTAGGCTCGAGCCCCTCAATGGGGCCGTAATTATATGAGTTAATAATGATGGTAATACCGAGTTTCATCCAAAGAGAGATTAACAAACATACTTTCGCATGTAAAGAATCAGTATTCCATAATTATCTGACCCTATCGATGGATGGGAAAAATCTCGGGGCATGCATAATTTCAGTATTATAGTTTTACCTAGATAATATTATTATTCCAAGAACTACTAATTCGATTTGAAAATAATTCGTCACATACTCGGTGAAGGAAAACATCGTGAGGAAACCTGCACACACCTGGGAATAAATTCTAAGGTTATGTGTGAAGTCGACCAATCCGCACTTGGCTTGTGTGGTTGTCTAAGGCCAAATTCACCCTAATTCAGGGTAGGCTCGAGCCCCTCGGTGGGGACATTATAATAGCTGATGATGATGATACTCGTAGACAGTTTGTATGAAGAAAGTTTTAAATAGGACTACGTAACAAGCTGTCTTCTGTAAGATGGACCAAAATGAGTCAATTAGTTTATTTTTTGCTTTCAGACACTCTGTTGACGGTAGCAGTCGAAGTGGATCCAGTACAACAATGGCTACCATTTCTCTAGTTATAACCTCATTAATGGCGTATCTGCTTTAAGCGAAATGCTACGAGTATAAATTATTGTTATAAATAGAATATACTAAAGTAAATCTTATATTGGAACTTTGTGGTACTTATTTATTTTAAGTGTTTGATGTATTTTTTCATATTTTATACATGTGTGTTATTAGATTGTTGTTAAGATAACAATGAATAAAACATTAAGAAAAAAGGTTTACGTATTTCATTTTAATTTCAAGTACTTAGATCTAAAGCCAGTGAATGTTTGTATGTTTTGAATGTAGTGAATGTTTTAGATTAAGCAAATAAAGCGTTAGTTTGTTTGGCTAGTGCGTTAATATCAAGAATAGCAGCACCCCGCGGTTTCACTCGCGTAGTTCCCATTCCCGTTGGAATTCAGGGATAAAATATAGCCTATGACACTCAGGGATAATGTAGCTTTCCAATAGTGAAAGAATTTTTGAATTCGGACCAGTAGTTTCGGAGCCTATTCGTTACAAACAAACAATCATATCTTTCCTCTTTATAATATTAGTTTAGACTATTGATTAGAATTGGAAAATTCTTCACGTTATAGGCCATATGCATTAAGCCACAACCAATAGGAGTGAAGCTAATGTGGGTTTAACCGCGGGGCGGACCTAGTCATTTATGAATCCTATTTTTTTCTACTTACTTCTCGTCTGCAAAACGAAACAAAACAAAAGCCTTTTTTTACGCGGTGAAAATGCATAGAACTGCATACCTCCGTGAGCTGAGAGGGTGACTTGGGAGGGCCCCGGTGGCATGTAGGGCTCTCCCAGCCAGAAACATTTGGGTGCCGTAGGATCTTGAGGGGGATTTCTACTACGGCTCTCCAACGCTGTGAAGTGAAGACGTCCCCGACTACTGGTACCGCGAGCGAGCGTCCTCCCCCACGCTCGCCCGCGGTACTAGGGCTCAGGAGAAAACAAAACAAAAGCCTACATTCACCATAATACGCCATAACAAAAGCGAATCATATTATATACGCAATGATACCAATCAATACAGAAACATAATATTGTTTTAATTATTCACGTTCCACCTGCTAGTTCTCACTCTTGTTCTAAGGATCGCAGGACTACGTTCTGATATCAGTCAATGTCAAGTTGTCGAAGTTAATATACATACATGAGTACTGAAATACTGGATAATAGTTACTATACATGGTCTGAGGAGCAAACTGGATAATGTTCAACTGGATAGAACTCAGTAAGGGATGCACGAAGGGACTGTTTATAGTACAGAATTTGATGTGTATTGTAAGTATAGTCGTTTAATTTAAGTTAGGAATAGTAACAGCCAAAGGCTTTCCATCGGACTGAATTAAGAACTGACCCAATTTGTGGGATAAGGGTTCGGAAGACGAAGAAAAGGCATATTTCCTCTTACTCGTTATATTCAGAAACATGGTGAAATAAGATTATACACTATGTTTCTTTTATGCTTGTTGATAGCGTCAATCAGTCTGGTTTAAAATTATTGAAAAACCTCAAGTCTTTATTGTATTAAATCTCTTTTAAATTAGTTTAACGATCATGTAGATGCATGACAATCAAAACATCAGATTAAAATCATCACATCAAACATAAAAACCCATAATTTTGTGCCAACCTTCCATTCCAGCTCGTATCACTAGTGACCTTCGGCTTCGCAGTGGCTGATACGAAGATACTGAAGCAATATGGCGAAGAGAGAGCAGCTGGCTCCTTCACCGGGGACCTGGTTGTCATCGGCTGCTGTATCCAGCTGTTTGCAATCTGCATGTTTGGCTTGGTAGCTGTGCTCAAGAATAATGTCAAAATGATTTATGTGGTACGTGGTTTAGAGCCTTTATTCTATAATTGTAGCCAATAGCTTATAATGAAATCACTGTACATTAGTGAGTCCTATTATGTACATTATTATAAGTGATTTCTATCATTACCAGGATATTAAACACTTCGCATACATTCATACAGAGACAAAAAATCCTAAACAGCACATGGATGGGGATGTACTTTGTAAAATGTCCCAGCGGGGAAGGTTTTGTGTGGCCTGTGAGCAATTGTTTTATATTTAACTAAATTAACTATATTTCCAGTACGTAATCCTTCTAATGGTGCTGGTAGTGATCGAGCTGATGGTGGCCATTTTCGTCTCCCTGAAGCGATACGGTCTCCAGTTCAGGGTCGCAGAGTGGCTTCGAGAGGATTTCTTTTCCAACGCCACAGGAACTGAAAGAATTGCACATGATGACCTGTGGGATCAATTGCAGACTACTGTAAGTTTATATAATATAATATTTAGGTTAAGCGTATTAGTTGCACCTGACCTTTAGTGTTATAAAGAATCCTATTACAATATGAAGATGTTTTCAGCTTAAGTATAATTTTAGAATTTTTGATTTTAGGTGCTGTTTTCTAATGGTAGTAGAACAACCGAAGAAATAACTCATTGTAATTCTGTCCAAGCTAAAATTTTAGAGTTATCCTGACAGCAAATTGTCATTGCTCTGTTAGCTGTACCTCATCCTGTCTATTACAATAACATATCCTTTCTTGCATCTTCCAGTACGAGTGCTGTGGTCTGAACAGTCCCGAAGACTACTCCGCCATTGGAAGGACCATCAGCGTGTCTTGCTGCTCACGAGCCTACCGCGCCAGAACTGCTACAGCTCAAGAAAATATGTACAAGAGTTGCATTGAGTAAGTTTTTGTTGCATATTTCGTTTTATTTCCGGCCAAAACACTCCTTCGAGCTTCTTCAGTGTCACTATCCTTTGTAGCTTTCTCCATCAACTGCTGTAGAATATTCGGTCAATGCTTTCTCGACCAGCCCTGATGACCTCCTCCAGAAATCTGTATAACCGAACTACCTATAACGATTGTCGATGATGTTAGTACGACAACCGACTCAGAACTTAAGCCTCCGAAGCACGTTTTGTGCTTCGGAGTTCTCGATTCTCGGTCGGTTGACGTTCATAAAGTTAAGTCTATTCTAAATTATAAAGATGAAATATTTGATTTAGTTTATTTGTATTGAATAAGCTCCGAAACATCTGGACCTATGTAGGTAAAATTTGACACAGGTTTTCTGTATAGCCAGTAATTAAATGTATTAACACAAAATTCTCACAGAGTTGTGATATACAGGAATTAAATCACGGGGTGCTGTTAGTAAATGTCTTTTTTTAACAACGTTTCAGATCAATGACGTACTACAGTAACGGCTGTGAAGATGTAATCCTGTATATTTTGGAGTCTGATGGTGGCTGGCTTCTCGGTGTCGCTATTATTAGTTTTTGGTTTAAGGTATGGAGTAAATAAGTTAAGGTATTATGTTCTGTTTTTCTATACCGAAAAATAGATTACTTTATTCTTCAGCCCTTCCATTATTTCCCAAAAATAATATTTACCAGATTGTCGCTCAAATTGACAGAAAGAAATTATGAGAGCTTAAAACAATAGATATTTGGAATACTTGCTTTCTAGTTTATTGTCATTAAAGTAAAAGGGCTTGTTATTAATTTAATATATAGTTTGTTAGAAAAATAAGTTGTTTTTATCATGTTTCAGGCGGTGGGCATGTTGCTCGCGATGTGGGTGGCTAATCACGTCAAGAACAGCGTTCAAGTTTATAAGCATACTATCAAATATTAATAAATATATTTACTTATTCTATTTAGTATTTTTATTTTTCCTGTAACATAAAGTTTCATATGTATTAAACAGATTCTAGTGTGGGTTTTGCGAATAAAAAGGTTTTAGGAGTATTTGTAATACTTGTATTTTTATGTCAATTTCTGTGAGTCTGGTCACTAGATCTACTACAGTAGTATATCCTTATGCAGGAATATTATGATTTAATTTTACTTATTTTTTATATGAATGAGTGCTCTGTAGGAAAAATATTATTGAAAACGAGCATTCTAACGCTCTTTGAAATGCTATTAAAATACAGAGGTCGTGGAATCGTGGTCACCTGATAGAAACTTTTAAGCAGGGTTTGACGGTTATGATTTCCATGTACGCCTTTTTCTTTACTGTGTATTTCTGGAAGAGTCTATCCGCGCTACAATACATACATGACTGTATAAGGACATTTACCATTTAATCCCCATCTAGCCAACCTTTTTTTGGGAGCATATTTTGGTAGTCTCAAAATCAGCGTGTGGCCTACATATGAGAACTTAGTGGTATAATAGTGGGAATATCTTGTCCTCAGATACAAAACAACAATAATTTTCACGACCTAGTTTTACAATACGAGTAATTCTCAAGTACCTATAATGACATACATCAACTACTTACAATCCCAGTTATTAATTCGCAACGATCGATATTCCGATGGACAATTCATCTATTTATTATATAGAATATCGTAAAAGACATTCGAAATGAAACCTTATGTCTTTGCATTAAAATTATTAACGATTGAATATAAGTTGAGACGCTGAAAACCATTAAGTTACAGTTGTCGATGTAAAATGATATCTTAGTCGGTGACGATAAGATTTAAATTAGAATATTGTTGATAACTTAGACAAAGAAACCTGGGGACAGACCATGAAGTGTGGGGAAATGGACATGTGTGTTCTCACAGTATTAATAGAGGGGTTTGTCATGAGCGGAGCGATTTCAATACTTTTAGCCTTATACGGTGGCTGTCATCACCGAATGTCCTTACCTGAACCCATGATCTATGGTCATCATAATGAGTGAAATGCAATGAAATGAAATGAATTGCATACCAATTTAATGGTCGCACAAAAAATGACACGGACCATGTAGATCACTTTGAGAGGGAGATTTACAGAGTAAGATAGAGAGCGAAAAACTGCAGGTTTTTAGAATGTTTATAGCGTTTTTTAGAAGCGCGATATCTATAAAATGTGTAACAACTCTACGCGGACGATACAGGGCGTCTAGCACTTCTACAGTGAAACCTGGTTAAGTGAGACTCCAAGGGACCTGCAATGTCGTTGCACTTATAGAGGTATTCCACTTACCCAGTGTTTCAGATATCCAGGTATAAATTAATATCTGTCTTATTTACAGAGGGTTCCATTGATAGAAGTGATATACGATAATTGATATAGTGGGTAGGATTAGAATGAGTAAACAAACAAAACTATATTATCTCAGTTACAGAGGTTTATACGTATAAAATTCACTCGCTGTCTTAGTTATAGAGGTAACTATGATGATAAATCGAAAAAATAAATCCCAGATATAGAGGTTACCTCACCCCACTAACAGAGGTAATTTAGTGCCAAAGTGTTGGGACTTTAGCATGAGTTCCAGTTATGGAGGTTTCTCACTTATCCAGGTCCCACTTACCCAAGTTTCACTGTATTACATAAATTCAACTCGCTCAGCTCACAACACAATCGCAGCCTTAACTAATAACTTGGTCGTCAAATGCATTGATCGATATGGACTTTAAGCCTTCATTTCTAAAGTCTAACTCCGGTATACCGGACATATCTGTTACATACAAAGCGATACGATTTCCATAATGAAGCCTCGTAGTATTCGGTGTATGAAGTTCTTTTTGACACTGTTTAATATAATTTGTATTGTAAGTATTTGAATTTACTTTTAATTATATTTAAATAGGTTATATTTAGGAAAAAATATTGAAAGTTTAGAGATCTGTGGTTGCGTGTGGGCGTATTTTGGTGTAGTTTTCCTTTATTTTCTTTTACGCACACCTTGTTGTGACGTAGCTGTCCTGAAGTTTTATTTTTATTTTATTTAATTTTAATACATCGGGATAACAAACAGTTACACAGTGAAATATTATATATACAATGGATGTTAACAAGATCGTTATCGTCATATTACATTTAAGTTAGTCAAATTTTTGGCTGTTTGTTTTTAAAATTTAAATTAGAGAGAAACGTCTTGCGTCTTATTCAAATAAAACTGCCTTAAGGCAAATCAAGTATTAACTAAGAATTTTATTTGTAGTTTATTTTATACACTTTTTTCAATGTTAGCTTTAAAAGAGATTGTTTATTATAGGGTGTGTTTCGAATCTTAATTGTGGAATTATTGATTAAAAGAAAATAACCAGTAGTTTAACCCTACAACTAACGTACTTCGTAGTTTTAGGGCCTATTTCACGCCCTTCAAGTAAAGTTACTCACCAAGTACAGTTAGTTTTGTCTCTTTCTTACTTTATATCAAATGACAATAACAAAAGTTGTGAGTAGCTTTGTCTTTATTTATCACTAGAAGATGGTGCTTATAGGTTAAAACAAGTTGTTTAAACCTACAAGCTAAGACTTTGCTACAACTAAGTAGGTACATAGGTACATACGTTAACGTACTTTTAAAGTAACAAGTAGTTAAATCGTAGTTGTAGTTTTCCATTAATCTATTAATCATCATTGTTTGTATTGACAACAACTATAAAAATAGAACTGCTATGTATTATCGATTGCCGTGAAACCTTGTGACACACTATTCTATCAGGGTGTATGTCAATATGTACTCACAATTTGTGTATCAATCTAAAAGCTTGTTCATAGCGACGAGGTTACACTTAATAATTCATTTGGTTTACCATTTGTAAGTAATGGTACTTTTTTGGGGCATGGTTTTTATGTTGTTTTCGATAATGTTTACCTTTTTCAAAGCATTGCCTATGTAAAAAAATGGCCTGAACGACTGCTATTAGTTTATTTATACGGGTTGTTAGTACGTATCGATAAGTTGAATCCCTCGACTAGTTTAGAGCGAGACGCCGCGCCCGCCGTCGCGGGCGTATCGCACTCATCCTCCTGATGAAGGCCACCGAATATGGCTGAAACTAGTCGAGGGATTCGACTTACCGGTACGTACTAACAACTCGTATAAATAAATTAATGATAAACTACTATTAGACTTCTATTACTATTAGATTTCTACAACCTAGGATACGACTTTTTGATTTAAGTGGGCCAAAACTATTGGTTTTGAAAGCAGTCTTCTGTTGAGAAGAACTTAGCTCATGCTATGATTTGAAATACATCTTAGCTTAGCAAATGAAAATCAGTTTAACATCAACGGTTATATAAATTAATCCCTCTTTCACGATCTCCAAGTAGAGTTCCGAGTAATCATCAAGTAAAGTGCGTTTTGTTTCTTTCTTACTTTATGTCAAGTGACAAAGACAAAACTAATGAGTAGCTTCCAATACTTCCGATAATTTATCAGTAACTGGTGAAACAGGCCCTTAATCTTTAGAATATATTTTTGTGGAATGGGAAAGACGACTTCGGGCCGACGGTGATGAAATAATTGTTCGTAAAAAGATTTTTATTTCCAGTTATTCGGCCTGATATTAATGGCAGTATGTGTCATCAACATGAGAGACAAGAAACCCAAGACTGAGCAGCAATCAGCTCTTTCCAGAGGGGTCCTGTCCTTCCTTCTGACCCTCAGCTTGTGTCTGATCATCACTGGAGTGCTCGGGTGCATTGGAGCTCTGAGGGAACATGTCAGAATCCTTTACGTGGTAAGTTTATGGATGATATTCTAGTTTGTTCAAACGTCGAAATATTCTTTGTGTATCTTTTGCTTTAACTGCTTAAAAATCATTCACTTCAAATTTATATTGGATGGAAGCTTATAGGGTTAGGTTCTTTTAGGCGAGCACGCTCCATCTTGGGCTGTATCATTGCTTTCTAATACAGTTACAGCCAAGTTCATGCTTCAAGCGTTCATGTAAACAAAAAAAAAAAACGGCATTATCTGCATAAATCACAAATTTAACTGCTGTATGTGAGTGGAAGTATAATAGGTACATTTTGGTATGTTTTCTAGAATTTTTCTGTTTGTCTCCATAGCACGCCTGTTTCTTCATATTCCTGGTATCAGTGGAAGTAGTGGTGGGTATAGGAGGAGCAGTCCTCAGCGCCTGGATGGGAGGAAGCAGCGAGCTTCGCATGCAGTTTTATAAGAACGCAACCCTTGATGAAGATGTGGCTAAACATCACGCCTTCTGGGATACTTTGCAATCGGATGTAAGTTGACTTTGGTTTTGGTTTTATGGGCACCTAACAGCTAATTTGTGACTTCCAGGTTTGATTCCTTGATCGAGCAACAGGTTTTTGCCATTTTTCAAACATGAGTTATGTTTGAGATCACTAACACTCCTTGCGACAATCAAGCGCATTAAATAAGAGTAGTGTCTCGAATTTCTAGCTTACCGTTCTCACGTCTTTGATGAGAAGAGCTGCCCAGCAGTGGGATCTTTTAGCCAAATTAATAACATTGTTGTTTCTTTAGAACCGTTGCTGCGGTGTAGACGGTCCTCAAGACTACTCCATCATCCACCGCGACATACCGCCATCATGCTGCGCCCGCGCACATCCACTCCGCGAGGGAGGCGCCAGACGTCATTTGCATGCCACCTGCCTTAACGAACGGACGTACTACACGCGCGGCTGCGAGGAAGCTCTGAGGCAAAAGAAAGCCTTGAAAGGACACATATTTATATCAACTGGAGTGATTTTCTCTCTACTAGAGGTATGTATGTTGTTGAAATTGGTTGTTTTCTGCAATTAGACTTTTTAATTTGCCTTTTTTGAAATTCTTTGTGTGTGCTGCATGTTTTTTTCTTCTATGAATTTTTACCATTAGTGCCATTAGTTGTTTTTCAAAATATTATTACTTTTGTAATGTTTTCGGTTATAAATAAAGATTTTGGTTTCAGATTGTCTGCATAATTCTAGCATTTTGGATGGCGAGAACTATACGAGCTGAGCGCAGAAAACTGCAACAAAATTTACAAGCTCATTTCGAGTCTTAACGTTGGAATCAATTTGTAGAACTAATCATTGTGTCACTAGCACCTATATGTTCACGGTAATGTAAGTTAAGTATACTTTTTCATACATACATTAGGGCACAAGAAAAAATAATTGTAAGTTATGGTTGTTCAAATTAGGATTAAGATAAACATCACATTAAAAAAATAACATGTATCTGGTACTGCATCTTCTTAAAGTAAGAGTTCATTCAATATTTTTAATATAAGGTACATTATTACGGATTATTGATCTTTGAAAATATACCAACCGAATTGTGATCCTCCTCTTTTTGTGTTGAAAATACTTTACATGCTATTTTTAAAGAAATTTTGATAAAAGTTTGACTAAATGAGAGTTTATATATAAAACAACGGGATGTACGTATACGTACTTATTTAAGTCGAATCCCTCTAGTTTCAGCCACGTTCGGTGGCCTTCATCAGGAGGATGAGTGTAATGCGCCCGCGCCGGCCGCCGCGTCTCGCTCTCAGTGCAGATCGAAACGCCGCCGGGCGCGGGCGTATATCGTGTAATAATAAATGGGAGTTAAAAATGTAGATCAAATTAGCAACTAACATACAATCATCTGTATCTTTAATACATGTTTAAAAACATAAATTAGCATTACTTTTACTACCAACATAAAATTGTTATTCTTTTTAATATAAATTAGGTTAATAATTAAGTGTAGACTACATAGGTATATCTCTAGCAGTCACCCCAATCAAAGAAAGCTTCATAGATATTTCTATACACAATACTTTCCCCTCGACCACAACTTTACTTTTCACTACAATACCTACTGATATTCTTTATTTTCGTTATCTATTTTAAATATTAAGGTGGCCATTGAGTCAGTTGAACTGGCGTCCATCCAAAAACAGTCGTCAATCACCGGAGCGATTCCAAATTCCAGGAAAATCAAGTTCACCTAAGTAGAAGTCAGGTGAGGACAGGCTGCATCCTGTAGACTACTGCTCCCGCACATTACCTCAGGGAGCAGGGGGCATCTGAAAATCAGCGCTTTTCGAGACTCCGGTCTCGGATAAGCATCAGCTGAGATGTCACCCTATTGCTACGTCTTATCTACATATTATTAATTATATCTATTTGTAAGTTTCATCTATGTGTTTTAGTAGCAATAAAGATTTATTTTATTTATTTATTTAAAACTTTTGGAGTGACGCACAGTTGTCTGGATTGATCAGTTCAACTGACATGGGCACCTTTACGACCATTTCAAGAGTCATTCTAGCTGTAACCTGTGATAATAATAATGTAGAATAGTTTAAGATAAACAGTTATATACTGTATTGCGAGGTAACAGGGACCATAATAGTAGATAGGGGAGAATGGGCTAAAAGGTACTTTGGAGAAAATGTTTAAAAGAAATAACGCCTGCCTGTTCTCTCTGTGATGTTATTAAATGTATTGTTTTTTGTGTGTGATATTATATTTGAGTAATTAATAATTATTGATATCTTGAATTTGATGTCTGTTGCTTAATTTTTTTTGTATGAAACCAGTAGAGGGTAGTTTTTAGAATGATTTTCATGTCGGCCAATGTATTTGTGTAATCCTTTTTCACAACTGTTAAACAATCAAAAAGTTTTACTAGTGTTTTTAGTTTCATGCAGTATTTGAATTGTGTTGTGATATGTACTGATTCTTTTGAATGCGTGTGTATTTCTATAATAAATGTTTTTACTTGAGTATTTCTAGAAAATAAGTATTTGGATTAGCTTTAAGATGTAGCTGAATTTCACATTTTAAATGTTATAAGAACTTATTTATTGATTAATATTAAGCATACTCCGTGCACGAAAAATAAAAAATACTCAGCACTGAGTGAGGGAGATAGCTATATTAATATGTCCAGGTGCGATAAGGACAAAGAATATCACGTCATTTTACTGTCTTTTCATATTCGGTAAATGGAGTATAGTAGTTGTATCTTATTTAAGATTTTCATTGTTATATTAATTTAGTAATAAGGTAGAATTTACAAATATATTTGATTATAGTAGATATAAATATCATCTTTCTTCATCTTTTTCAATTAAAATAAGGGCCTATTTCACCATCTTCAAGTAACGTTCCGAGTAGGTACACATGTTTTGTCTTTGTCACTTGTTATAAAGTAAGAAAGATACAAAACTAACTTTACTTGGTGAGTAACTTTTGAAGGTCATGAAATAGACCCTAAGTATCACCACGTACTATCACTAATAATTATAATTATTATTACACATTGTTGTAGATTTTTGCATTTGTATACTAAAATTAAGGTTAGAAAATGTGTTCACTGGTGTTTATTCTGTCTGAAATCTATTTTAAGTCTATCTGCAACTGAGTGTGTGAAAAATAAAGATTTAAAGTTATTTATTGTTTGTTTTATTTATCTTTCAAAATAAAAACACATATATAAGAACACAAAAACATTTTTATTTAAGAAAATCTATTTATAACATCAATTTTCTAACAATAAGATTTTTGAAAAGTGAATCTATTAGTAACTTATATTACTTAGGATTAGTTTGAGACGGGATGTTTGTGCGATGCGCCCGCGACGGCGTTTCCTCCTGATGAAGGCTACCGAATGTGGCTGAAACTAGTCGAGGGATTCGACTATCGGTACGTACAAACAACCCGTACCAAACTAATCTTAAACAATGACGTACGTTTCGTTTAATAATAAAACTTATATTACTGTTGAGGAATGAAGACATGAACCTTATAGCTATGAATATAAAGGTGGGTTTACAACTAATTACGGCTATGACTAGTCAATCAAAGCTCTTATAGTCAAACTGTTAGCATGTCACGATAAATTACTAAAAAATAACTTTATAAACTAAATCCTTAAGTAGGTTGTAACGCTACACAATATGAATGATACAAAAATGCATTTTTTAAACCCCAACGCAAAAAGAGGGGTGTTATAAGTTTGACGTGTCTCTCTCTGTGTATGTGTATCTGTCTGTCTGTGGCATCATAGCTTCCGAACAGATGAACCGATTTCAATTTCGTTTTTTTTTTATTAAAGGGACTTACGTGCGAGTCTTCTTAGACATGTTTGATGAAAATCGGTTGACCCGTTTTAAAGTGATGGGGGTTTGAAAGTAATTCTGTTGGGGTTTTTTAAATTTTAATTTAATTGTTATTTAAATAAATGAATGTAAGTATAATATAAAGGACACGTAAGATGGGACTTACAGATGAGAACGCATGAGACTGAAGTAAATGAAATGGCATCGCATAATTATAAAAGCCAATGTCGCATAGCCGGAAAGACTATAGGAAGAACAACCTGGATACTACTAGAGAAGTCCTACCGACCTACTTGTAGTGGGATTACAAAGATAGCATTACTTGCCCCCCTAGCATGACTGTGCGTGATAAAATATATCGACACCACGATATAATATCGATTTCGAGAACATGACCTATCTGAATGATCTATCGCGTGCTACGATATGATAAAATTAAATATGGCGGCTAAATTTATTATATTTTGACAGTTGGATATCGATAAATAGCTATAACATATCGCGTTTCGAAGTCATGCTAGCCCGGCTGGGTCCGCCAAGAAAGTGTTAACGGGATAATCTGTACACTTTCAACAGCAGTTTGTATTATAAGCTCGAGGGACAAGCCTTACGATGTCATAGGTTGATTACTTTCTAAGACGAGTATAACCGATTTAATAACATTAGATCAATAATCTGAAGGACACTTGCTACACGAAGGAGTTATAATATCAAATTTAATTAACTGTATAATAAGGTCACTTGTATGAATATAGATTTTAGTTTTTCCTGCTCTGCAACTATTACATAGTTGTACTTTTATTGTATTCTACTAAAAATATGTTAATTGAATTAATGAATCTTTATTATCATTTAAATCTTATTTTTATTGTATGACTTATTTATGTATATTTTTTATTACAAATTATTTAATACTATTGCCTCCAATTCCCCTAACATCCTCTTTTTCTTTGGAAATGTGATTGGTTTGAGAAATAAGGTTTTTTTTTATTTATGAAAACTAGCACTCAAGTAAAGCTGGGGCGCGTCGCGACTAAATACATTTAATAATACAAAAGCGAAATTGAATATGAATTGGGGCTTCTTGAGAAAAAATACAAAATAATATCAAATAAATATAGGCTTCTTAAATTAATCTACAAAAAAGTTTTTTTCTATTACAGATCTTTATTCCATTTTGTAATTTCATAGATCATCTTACTCACAAACAAACAAACTCTCTTATTATAAGAAAAACTATTTATAATACTAAAATTCTTTAAAACTAACAAAATTATTCAAAAATTTTAGACACTTAAAATTTATGATTATCGTCAGTTAATAATATCAAATGCATTTACTTACAAATAAATAAATAGAGGTAACTATGTACTGTGCAATATACTTTGAAATCACAACATATATTATATTTCTAAATATTTAACTATTTTGTGATATATTAATAGTAAATATGTTTATTTATTGGTATAGGAAAACTTTATTTTTACCATTGATCCTCGTTGGGGTTATATTAAAGGGGCTACATGGGAAAAGTGAATCATTATGGGGCTGTATAAGAAATACAAAAAAAATAATAAATAAAAAATATGTTTTTACAGTTTTATACTATTTTCATCGAATTTATGATAAAGAAAATGAATTAACGAATTGAAAGCAGATCCTTGCTATAAAGAATATGTTTTTTTTTAATTCATTTTTTTAGTTTTAGTTTGTCTAAGGATCTTGAAGTCTCTTTGTGACATACATTACGGCTTTATTGAGGCCAAACTAAATAAATAAAGATTTCAAAGCCCCATTAACTTAATAACCCCAACAGGCTGTAAACTGATTTATTACCCACTTTATTATTTCTCATGTTTGGTATGTATTTATATGTACTATTTAAGCTGTTTCCCTGCTCTTTCCTTCCGTTTTGATGGCGTGCGCCAACCATAGTGCCAACACTATGCCTGCGACCTGGAAATAGAGAAAATATTAACATTAGTATTAATATAAAAAAGGAAAATTATTATTGGTTCACCAAAAGCTGACTGAACTGTTTGGAAGAAAGGAAGGGACTGGCTTTTGCCGAGCAGTGGGACAATAAAATTGTCGTACCTATAGCCTTATGTGAGTCTACCTCTCTAGCATGACTGTGCGTGATAAAATATATCGACACCACGAAATAATATCGATTTCGCGAGCATGACCAAATGAATTATGGGCAAATGAATTATGATAAAATTAAATATGGCGGCTATATTTCTTATATTTTGACAGTTGTATGTCGATAAATAGTTATATCGATTTCGCGAGCATGACCAAATTGATAAAATTAATCACTTGTTAAAATTAAATATAGCGGGTATTTTTATCATATTTTGACAGTTCGATGTCTATAAATCGCTTTATCTATCGCGTTTTCGAAGTCATGCTAGCCCGGCAGATGGTTGTGATAGTATGGCATGTAAACTAAAATTGACCGCAAGTAGATAAAGATTAGGAAGAATATTTACGTGAAGTTAAAATATACATAAAACCACGAATTATAACGTTTACCCAGATTTTAAAATAATTAGTATTTAATCTGACCTCAACTAAGCTTACAAAACACTGTTTTACCGCAATATATTCGTTAGTATTCTACAGCTATTACACGTGACCTAGCTAGAGCTTAGTTCGAGATGTAGATAAAAATATAAATTCACCAATAGCGTGACCGCAATGACCCTCAATCACCCTAATGTAGTCCACAGTGTTATTTTAGTTTGGTTTTATGTTAAGGTAGATTATATAATTTGCTAGGATATAATAATATATTGTGTTCTTTATTATTATAGAACAATGTGTGTAAATGGAAAATTTGGGAAATCCTACTAATATTATAAAGCCCAATGTTTGTTGGTGTGGATGTTTGTTCCTCTTTCACGCAAAAACTACTGAATGGATTTTAATGAAATTTGGTACAGATCCTCATACCTAGGAATAACACATAGGATACTTTTTATCCCAAAATTCCCACGGGACAAGGTCCCACGCGGGTAAAACCGCGGGGCACAGCTAGTTATGTAATATATGGATATTCGCGATATAAGTGAAAGCCATGCGCGACAGTGCTATAAGTTTTTCGGATGATTCGACTATGTCGACTGATGTGATCGTCACTAAGAAAATTTTGAAGAGAATAAACTTAAACCAAAACTTATAAAGAACTCACCTCCAAAAAGCAGAACAGTATTCCACACACAATCACCGTCAGCCCAGCACTGTGCACAGTACTCAGCACTTTGGTCTCGCATCCTTCCTTGTAGTACTTCTCTAGCGAGAGGCAGTCGGAGCGCTTGATTTCGGAGGCGCGGTCGGTGCCGTCGTCGGGGCAGCACGAGAACGAGGGGTTGAGACGGGGCTCGTAAGCGTTGTAGTTATCAGGGCCTGTGATACCGCAGCATTCCAACTGGAAGGTAGACATGGCTTATTAAGTCAAAATTGACTAAGATCGGCAGTGACACCCTAAAATCAGATGATGATAAGGTACCACATAATCCTAAGATAGCGTTGATTAAGTTTTAAAGCTGCCTTTTAAATTTGAATTTTAAATAAAAAAGAAGTTGTATGATAGTTTGTGAATTCAAAACATCATCACATTACTGAACACGATGTTCTAAATTCAATTTTACTTTAACCTCTAGAACGCAAAAACGACTTTTACTCCCAGTTATCGAAAATGCCTTGGGTCCTGCACGGAGTGTCACAGCGACCCCGATATTTTCCACTTTTGAGGTTAAAATCGACTTTTACCCCGAGATATCGAGGATTAAAAACATACTTTCCGAGCTAATGGGATGAAAATAATAATGTCTAACACGGGGGCTAATCTCGCCAATGGGTATGGTTAATATGATGTTGATTAAGGCTAAGAAAATTTCAATTGTAGTTACTTGTCTAGATTACTAAAAACACTAACAACTTTAACAAGCGTAAGACCGATTGAATGATGAAGTCGAAAAATGATAAGGATCTTATTGACTATTGTGAACCTAGAGTAAACTTACGTTGGTCTGAATTTTGTCCCAGAATTCCCTGTAAGTGGAATCTTCTTCCTTAGACGACTTGTTCTTGATGAAAGAGGCTCGGAGTTGGGATTTCATTGTGTCTTCGATCTGAGGACGAAGGGCCGCTGCAGCGATACCAACTGATAGCTCCAGGAGGATAATTATGATCAGGCAGCCCACGAACTGGTGGAGAAAGTGGATTGTTTAGAATGTTAAGTAAATCCTGTGTTTCTGTTGCTTGCTTGGTTGTATGACATGTGTTGGTGATGACCCAAATAATTTTTTTTTGCAAATTAACCGTTATCTCGGTAGCGTAGGGGTTAAGGCCAACCAGTAGTCGGGGACGTCTTCACTTCCGGAGAGGTCCTCTCAAGGAGGGGGGCGCCGCTTTTAGTGTGGGCCCGGCGTTGGAGTAACCAATGTAACGCGGACGGAAGTCGCTGTGTTTTTAGTGGGTAGGCCCAGCCCTTCTGGCTGGGAGAGCCCTACATGCCCCGTGGGTCCTCCCAATATCGGCTCAAGGTGGTATGCAGTTCTATGCATTTTCACTGCGTTAAAAAAAAAGGGGTTAAGGCCAACACTTCCGATTGGAAGGTGCCTGGTTCGAACCCCACCAGTCCCGCCCCGTACTAATGAGTTTTCAATTTACGAATTCATAAGTACGTTAATTTCGACGCTCTTACGATGAAGGAAAACATCGTGAGGAAACCTGCACACACCTGGGAAGAAATTCTAAGGTTGTGTGTGAAGTCGACCAACCCTCTCTTGGCCAGCGTGGTTGACTAAGGCCTAATCACCCTAATTTAGGGTAGGCACGTGCCCCTCGGTGGGGACATTATATGAGCTGATGATGATGATGATGAACCGCTATCAATATGCTAGACCGAGGAATCGAAAAATTCAAATCTCTGAATAGTAATTTTTTTGTTATAATGTAAACTAAGAAACAACGCTAATGTAAAATTTTACAGTTTACATTTTCAATCAAGATCTGTACACTCATATCCATGAACATTCATAACAGACTTGTATACCGTATTGTTTTTGATCAATCTTCCGCCTACGCTCCATTTATTTTAAAGTTCAACGCCCTGATTGGGCCAAGGGCTCGTCCAATTACGTTTACAGGTCACCATTGAAATATAGGAGAGAGTGTAGGTGGCGCAGACGAAATTAGGAAATCACACGAAAGCATTAACGCGAGTAATGGGGCCCGTGTTTATTGCAAGTAGTTTGAGAAACGCGACCGGAGCGACGCGTAGGCGTTTATGTTTCTATAGAGGGCATAGTTCAGTTTTGGAATATTGAGGTATTGTGAAAATTTCTGTAAAATATGTTGAATCTTTTTGCAAATTGATACGAATTACTATTTTTAAGTACGTAATGATGGCTGTTGGGACAGTCAAAGAAATTCTTTAACCATTTGCACCTATTCAAGTGGAACCCGTGAGTTCATCTGACCTAGAAAGTTATGGATATTGGAGACATTTGATGACATACATACAGAATTATTGTAAAAAAATACTGCAGCCCCTAGTAATATAACATTTATCTAGGGTTTCAGAATCTAAACAAACATTTTCACATACCCAGACCGAGATAAACAATTGTGGATCAACACAAATTACGTCGCACGGGAATCAAAAATGAATTGATAAACATTTAATGTGTGAAGCAAATAAATTTATAAACATTAGTAGTACTCACAATGTAAAGCAGTTTCGGGCTCTCCTTCCACGCTCCGAAGCATCCAAATGCAGCTATGATGATGATGAGAACTCCTACAGCAATCAGCACTGCGTCAGTCTCGTGGCCGGTCGCCTCCATGCCAGCGAACCCCTTGATCATGCCCATATCCACGCATGCTGCCGCTATTATTACTATGCCGAATATCTGGAAAAAAAATAATAGAATTAAGGTATCTTAATAGAAGGGAATTCCAAAACTTTTTTAATGATTAAGTGATGGGACTCTCGAGGTAGTCACTTGACAGCTTCTTGGTATGGAACACGCCTGCCCATTACAGAAACAGTATATTATGTACAACATTATACTGCGCTCATCACCAAAAAACATCAATTGATGAAGTTCATATGCCCAGTAATTTCACTGAATTAAATCTGGCTGCTTTCCAAATCTTCGTTAATTTAACAAACGACAGAATATTATAAATGAGAAAGCTTATGAAAGAATGAATGTTTTATACTCTTTCATACAAAAACGGAGGTACATATATTCTTTAATACCAGTAGTAGCTTAAAAGAAATATTTTTAAACAACATAATCACTCTATCATCTTGTTTATAGCATCTATCTAATAACCGATTAATTGGCCAATTGCTACATACTAACCAATTTGTCGACGCCCCCACTTTATAAAGACAATTAAAACTCGTTAATTAAATGATTCGAAACATGCGAGCCACAGAAGCTTCTCTTTGACTGATGATTCTGATCAGTTTTATAGTGAGGAGAATTAATGTACATATTATCTACTGTACATGTTAAAATTTATATTAAAAAGGTGCATGATTGCTATACAATACTTACAACTAAGATATAGCTTTCATGTCTATTAACCAACATATTATCACGCGAGGATCTTTACAAGGCCACTGATAGCGCTATATCGGTGGCCGAGGTCTGGTCCTCAAAAATTTGAGTCGATACACAAAAAAGAAGAAGAACATATTATTGCAAACCCTGTGATATATCTTACGAGTAATTTGCTAAATAGGTGACCGTTATTGATATGGGAAAGTAATTATGTCATTGATATGATATGATACGGTCATAGGCCTCTTTAGCCAAATACGAACAAACATAATGTTTTCGAATTCTCGTTCCGAAAAATATAAACTTAAATTGGAAAGAAACAAAAAAATCACAAACGTTAGTGTGAATTAAACATTAAAAAAATATGTACTAAAATGCGCAACAAATTATAAATTACATTAACGATAAATATCACGTGCTAACAAGAAATACCATTAAAATAGGTCAGGTCATAGCTTCGTGCCGTGTTCGAAAGGCGACGCGGGAAATGGCCCATAAACTTTCATAGCATCAACGTGTCTATTTATTGACGAATATTCATTAACTGACAACCAACACGCCCCTGTTATTTATAGCTATTGATTTATTAATAATAATTTTCTTATTTGTATTCTAATTGATTTGATTTATGGTAATTTATTTGGATTTTTATTAGTTGAGGAATGTGGCGCGGTTTCTTTGTTTCATGTTTTCCGAAAACTTGATTAAGTACTTCTTACATAAGTTGATAGTTTATCGTTAATTAGATAAAGTAAGTCTCTGGTTTAAGACTAGGCAATTTTCTCTCTGTCTCTATGACTGCTTTACAGATATTCTTGAGAAAGTTAGTAGATCAGTAGTTTAGGATGGATCATAATTGTAAGATAAAATAATGCTTGGTTTGAGCCTTGGACCTCCTATTCTTCTTCTTTGCGTGTCGACTCATATTTTTGAGAACCAAAACTCGGCCACCGATACCTCCTATTATGCTGGTTTATGAAACCAGCATAATAGGAGGTATCGGTGCCCGTCCGTACAGTACGCATGGAAGACCTACGAGAGGGAGAGAAGGGTTCTACGTGGAACAAGTCCTGTACAGTACAGCCCTAAGAGAAAGAATAAAAGACCTACAACAAGTAAAACCATTAAACGCATACATTTTTAACGGCAATACAATATAAAACAACTATGCAAATGGTATTTATGGTGTAGGACGAGCCTTGTGCCATTGAAACGTTTCACAATAGCATCACCTTGAACCACCGCAGATGTAATCCGGTGACGTCATCGTCCATGGTGGTTATTGAAAATTTGCATCATCTTCATTATTTCAAATATTATGTATGTAGTGATTACATAAGCGTAAATTGTATGTCAAACAAAGGAAATAATGAACAAACGTTGACAGATTGCTCGTTTTATTGCTAAACATTTGCTTTTGGATTCCTCTTAATTTTGTTTTTGTTAGATTATTTGTCATATGGTTTCCTATTTACAGCTATAAATATTAAAAGTGTGGTCTAAAAATAATAATTATAAGTATTAGTACGCCTAAAATATGAAGTGATTGATGGATAGAAGTTCATATGATCTTTTCAAGTTACCTTTGTAAGCTCAATTCTTTTAGATCCACAACGATAATGAAGCAATAAATGATCGCTTGATTAATGATCAGATAATCAAATATCAGCATTTGATAGAAGAAGTTACATCTACTTTATGCAATAATAACGAAACTTAACTGTATCACACACTGAAGTATTAAAGCTATGTTTTAACGTAAAGAATCACTACATAGTATAAAGCAAAGTCGCTTTCTCTGTCCCTATGTCCCTTTGTATACTTAGATCTTTAAAAGTACGCAACGGATTTTGATGCGATTTGTTTTATTATATAGAGTGATTCAGTGCGAAGGTTTTTATCATAATTTTATTCCCATATTCCTATGGAAACGGGAACTACGCGGGTGAAACCGCGGGGCGCCGCTAATACTTAATATAACAATATTTAAGTCATGCTTGTAAGTCCTTACAGAGATTTCTAAAGATCTTGTAAATAGGAATTCTCAACAAATCTGGTTGGCCGTGACTGTTAGAAGACTATAATGACTAAGTACCTAATTGCCGCAGGTGGTCATACTAAATGCATGACATCAGTAAAGTTTCTATTTCTGACACTTCAATTGAAGAGAATCTTCTCGCATTTTAGACCTAATTCGATTATTTAAACGTCTGATTTACTTCCTGTTTTAAATTAATTGTGTTTTAGTGGTTCAAGACGTTAAATGGCAATTGTGTGGCTGTTATTCTTATTACGAATATACTCGTATACTGAGTTTGTTGACAAGAGTCAAGATTGTATGTTAGCCAAAGTTCACTTGCGCTTTCTTTCAGCGCAGCAAAAAACTTGGTGTTATTTAGTAATTAAGTCTTATTTTTCAAACTCTATGACATTCTTTTGTGCTTTTTTCTAGCGTGAATTCATGATTTTTTACCTTGAAATACAATAAACCAACAATTATTACCAACAACAATTTGATCATAGAGTACGAAATGAAATAGAAAATGATATTTTCAACGATGACACAGTGTTTATCGACCAATATACACTAGTACCATAGAGCGACCCGGTTTTGTGACCTCAATACAAATGACGGGAAAGAAACGTACATAATTAAAATTAACAACTGTCCAACAGTGCTGTTATCAATGGCGATCTTTGTTTTAAATGGATTGACTGAAGTTTTCAATTTGTTGCTAATGTTTCGTAAGGAGCAATTTAGATTTGACTGTATGCCAATTATGATATTCGTGTTGGAGCAATATGCTTGATGAAACCGACTTTACTTTACTTTTTTATTAGGACCCATCAGGGTCTACTCCATAATGCGTCTTTCATTTTTGTCAATTGTTCGAAATTTGAATTCTGACGTACTCCTGAATATGACTTTAGGTGCCGCGTTTCCTAGGCAGTGGTCCCACCGCGGGCGAGTGAGCGATGAACTATCAGCGAGTTTCACGCCCAAGAAAAGGACAGTGAACATACGTTCCGTAACGACGGTCCTATTCGAGGAACTAAATAGAATCATGATCGGGTTTTCTTTATTCAAATTTCTAAATTAAAAAAAAAACAATCCCAACCAATTAACTCGCGAGTATGGAAAACTACAAAGTCTAATGATTATCGATTTACAAAATAGAATAACCAAACAAGTAAACAATACATCCAAGTCGATTATCATGAATAGATAGGCCACATTGATTGATGATCCTATAATTATACAGTGGACGAATCGGTCGTTCCTCATAGCCTTTTTCTAATGATATGTTTACTTCCAGAAGCTTCTATTGTAATCGACTTACGATGACCTGGTCAACGCAGGTCACGTAGGTAATGGTTGGAAAGTTTCAATGTCTAGATAATTGACTACGAAGCTTAACCGCGTCGTCATTTATCTTAGGTTTTGTATTGTACTTGTAATTAACTTGTGATCGGAACCTTCCACCAGTGAGCCCAGTCACTTCCCGGGGGAATTGTATTGTGAATAATAAAACTAGAGAGGAGGGGTCCTGAACAGGAAATATACTTATTTGGCTAACACAGGCTATTTTTAACTTTTTTTAAAGTCTCTAACTCCCGTAACAACTGTTGATAATGATAATGTTAGTATGACAACCGAGGCTGAACTTGCCCTCCGAAGTAAGTAAAGGCTCAATGAATCATGAATTTAAAGCTATTTTTCTTCTCCATTCACGGCCTATACAGAGTTCAGGTACCCATTTTAAGAATCTATCTATTACTTCCTGATGTATAGGTATTTAAAACAAGAGCATAACTAATAGTACAATCTAATATATAAAATTCTCGTGTCACAGTTTTCGTTGCCATACTCCTCCGAAACGGCTTGACCGATTTTGATGAAATTTTGTGAGCATATTCAGTAGGTCTGAGAATCGGCCAACATCTATTTTTCATCCCGAAATTCCTACGGGAACGGGAACGGGAACTACGCGTGTGAAACCGCGGGGCGCAGCTAGTATATGCTATAAAATAATATAATAGTCTGTAAAGTTAAAAAACCTTCGTGTTATTATTTCAGTTGTATTTATCCACGTAATTAGGTAATTACATAATTGCTTGCGTGTGATTTTTTAATCAGAGTCGTTTCAATTTAGGTCTGATTATAATAACAAACGCACGTGTGCTTTTAGATTAAATACCTAGTTGGTAATTAAAACTTTATATCGCTGAGGGAAATATTCAGGTTAATTTTGTTGTTGCGTTAGGCTAAAAACCCTTAAGGTTAAAAACCTTTTTGATATTATATTACAACCTTTAGTAGTTAAAGCTACTCCGTTCCGGTTGACGTACTAACATCATCGAAGTTACAAATAGAGCCCTCAAAAGTCTAACAGCCGCACTCAGAGACGTTTAACGAATACTTAAACTAATGTGCCAAAATATTTCTGTGCCGGTGACAGCGTCGCTGTAATCGCGTCTTTTGGTTGTCACTGTATTGAAAATGTATCCAAATGACATTACAGTCTAAATGACAACAGAAGCTTCTAATTTTGGCCGCCGGCACAGAAATATTATGGCACATTAGTTTAAGTATTCGTTAAACGTCTCTGATTGCGGCTGTAAGTCGATTTATTGATTTGAACAAAAAATATGTCACAGTACGCAGATAGAAATCCAAATTGGATAAATCTACTTACCAAAAACTGCTTGCCTATACGTTTCTACAAGTATTATAACGAGCTTTAAAGACGCCTGTGTTATCCATAATAATATGTCGTTCTCGTTTTTTAGTACTATCGTACATTTATTTCTAAAACAGATATAATTGAATTCTTTCACGTTTTTAGAAGAAGATATTTGTACCAATCCATGGGAACGTATTTACATAATGTTTAATAATATACTCATTACCCGTATGTTTATCTTAATATTACTTACACTAAATATTTCACACGAATATGATGTTTACATAAGATGTAATATATTTTAAGCAAATGGACAAAAAGCTCATTATACATAATAAGATCACTAAGATTACTTGTCCAGATTACATCGACGTAGAGCCCTAGTACTATTAATTATTCTGTGGTAGACCGAAAGCTACTGAAGCTAGAGCAATGAAAATACGTGAGGATTCTTTAAGTGACGTAAATGAGCACTTAGGAATAATTTTAAGAAACCAAACGGCTAATAAAATGAAAATGGGGGTTTAAAATTTGTATAAAAATAAGTCGTTTTGTCGAAAATGAAGCTATTCTTGGGAATTCAAGTATCAAAAATATTTTTTGTAATTATACATGTTTTTTGTAGTATGCAATGTACCATGTGTACAATACTAACATAAACTATATACCTATGTATAAAAATAATATTGTGTGTCACAACCTCACAACTATGAGTCACCTAATGTCGTAAAGGCGCTACGAGTCGCGTACGGATGAATAAACATAGTTACGTCACTGCGCGTACGCAACCGTGATTCGAGAGCTTAGGGCTGTCACAATTATTTATTGATTTGTATATTGTGGCTGAGATGAGAGTTTATTTAGTGAAATCAATTTTATATTATATGTTTTTGAAGTAATCTTGATTTTGTAAGTGTTATGGTTGAACTTCATGGACGGCAGAGCAGAAAATGTTACGTTGATAATATTTACTACTAAACATTTTATTTTTAAATGATACTCATTGTAAATACATACGTGAATGATTATGTTATGTTATTATGTTATACGTATTTTGAAGCGGTAGTGAAATAAAATGTTCCTTTTATAATTTTAAAGTACGTTTTGACAACCCTATACAATGGATAATCATTTATATTCATTAACATTATCACTGGTCACATCTTTGTAGTTTTACAGATACGAGATTGACATCTTCAAAATATTGGTCTTCTTCAATGCTGTTATTGTGTGCCTTTGACAAATAAGGATTAAATACTATTATATTAACTAATGTAATTTATTTGTTATTTTAGTTTCTATAGGTTTTGTATATCAATTCTTAGTATTTCTGTGTATTCGACCAACTAGCACTTGGACCAGAGCGTGGTTTCCTAAGGCCTGATGGTCTGGGTGGACTCGAGCCCCTCTGTGGGACGCATTGACGCATATGAGTAGACGATAACATTTTTTTTTGTTTTTAGAAAATTTTTCATCATCTTTTTTATACTTATGTAATATGAATATCTTATAAAATTATTTATAGAAGTTTTCAAAAAATGATCAAAATTTTGTCTATAATAGCTTCTAACAATAAACTTCTTTTGCTCGTATACTATTTGGTTTACTTGTTTATGTCTTCTTAATCATGTCCTCCTAAAAACATAAATCCATATAAAACAAAAGATAAAGGAATGTCAAGGAAAACATTATTTCCGCAGTAGTTGGACAGTAAATATCTATTATGTATTGAGTATACATAATGTGTTACGAATTTCGATAGAATCTGTTTACGTGATAAGAATTACTTGAGACATTAACTTGTATTAATATGGCGATCGTGTTTACAACTAGTTTGAATATATGAATAATATTTACCGGAATACTTTGTCTAATTTATATTTTTAACGTTTTTAAATAATTGGTAAAAAGTAGACCAATTTCTTTGACTTTAAAGCTTGAAACGACTAAGCAAATGCACCTACTTATAGAGTCACAATCTTTTCTGTGCCAAAATTGGAACCTAGTATTGTCATTTTGATTATAATGTCATTTGGATACATTTTCAATAAACTGACAACCAAAAGATGCGATAACATCTACGCTGTCACCGGCACAGAAAAGATTGTGGATCAATACTTGTAGGTACGTTATAGTATTCAATTGGGAATACCTGGCGGTGGGAAAAGGGTCGGGTGGAGCTATTGGGCATACCCCGATCCGAGTTCCCTTACTGGCCGGTATAGGGCGGTGATAACCGTCCCTAACCCGCCAGTTCAGGACCTAAAGAGAGGCGGTGGCCCTCATTGGCGAATCAGCCGAGGGGGGTCATCGCGCCCGTCTGCATGCGTCCGCCGGACGGCCCGGGGTCCCGGGACTCTGGATCGTCCCGTAGGCGCGCGCGGCCCCCCACATTTCGGACGTAGTTGGCTGTGCCCGTTAATGTGAGGTGTCAGTGAGGGGGGGCTGGGATTTTCCTGAGCTCTGGTAAAAAGGGCGAGCGTCGGGGAGGACGCTTGCCCTATGTACCAGCTGTCGGGGACGTCTTCAATTCTGGAAAGGTCCTCTCAAGGAGAGGGGGATTTCTACCGATTTACTTCCGTGCGGGGGCACGGGAGTGCCGTAGTAGAAATCCCCCTCGGGATCCTACGGCACCCAAATGTAACGCGGACGGAAGTCGCTGTGTTTTTAGAGGGTAGGCCCAGCCCTTCTGGCTGGGAGAGCCCTACATGCCCCGTGGGTCCTCCCAATATCGGCTCACGGTGGTATGCAGTTCTATGCATTTTCACTGCGTTAAAAAAAAAAAAGGTACGTTATAGTATGATTGATCTAAGTTTTGTCTATTAACCTCTCGGTACCTACCATTGATATCATTTGTGCAGTAGTGAGGTAAATGAAATTATATTTAAATAATAAAAATATTATCAATAATCCCAGGAATTACCCAACCCACGTTTAGACAGTGAATTTATCTCTCTTATCGACAAGCTATGCTTTGTTTGACCCGCGTAATTCCCTAAATAAAACATTGATGTTAATAAGTCCTGTGTAATTTCTCGTTATAAGGAAATTTTCAATTAAATATTTTTTATTTTGGATTAAAATTATAGTACCTAATCTAAGTGTATCCGTGCGTGCAATGTATCTAATACAGATTTCAAATAAATCACTATATAAATATATAGTACTTTAATTAAAATACTCACAAAGTTTTATTTACAAAAGTAGTAAACCTTTCAAGTAAATCACTAAGTACATAGTATAAAGCAAAGTCGCTTTCTCTATCCCTATCTATGCTTAGATCTTTAAAACTACGCAACGGATTTTGATGCGGTTTTGTTTTAATAGATAAAGTGATTCAGTGGGAAGGTTTTTAGCATATTTTTATCCCCATATACCTACGGGAACGGGAACTATGCGGGTAAAATCGCGGGGCGCCGCTAGTTACTATATAAATATACTTTAATTAAAATACTCTCAAAGTTTTGTTTACAAAAGTAACAAACCCTTACGTCATTCATTACGAACTTAAATGTTAACAATACATGTTTAAAAGATACAAAAATAAATATGATTATTAAGTTTTTAAGTTTTAAATGTTAATAATTATTTTATTAAACATAAAAATATTAAATATGCTATAAGTATATGCATGTTTATATATTATTAAAAGGTAAATACTCATCCTGACTCACTAAAGTGACTAAGTTATTGTAATTACTGCGGAAAACCATAAAAGTATTATAATCTGAGAATAGAATACGACATGACGGTCATAATTTCCTTCATCTAATAATATCTAATGGAAGAAACTTAGACTCATATAAATGCGCCGTAAATGACTGTAGATATGCTTAAAACTACAAAAAAGAGAAAATATATTGCTCAGTAAATACTGTATTTTGATCTCTAATATATAAAATTCTCATGTCACAGTTTTCGTTGCCATACTCCTCCGAAACGGCTTGACCGATTCTCATGAAATTTTGTGAGCATATTCAGTAGGTCTGAGAATCGGCCAACATCTATTTTTCATCCCGAAATTCTCACGGGAACGGGAACTACGCGTGTGAAACCGCGGGGCGCAGCTAGTAATATTATTTAATTGATTGAAAGAGAAAAAACTCAATAAACACTTTTAGACTTACGAAAATCATTAGTCATTATTAAAGTTTCAATGTAGAACATTACATTTCTTTTTATTTGTGTTTATATGGTCGGAATAATAAATAATTAATACGTCTATTCTAAATACTAACTCTACTCCTTATTCCTAAAATAAATAATTGAGTCAGACTACAAACTCATGTAAGCATTCAAATGGGGAGCTTTTTATCAGTTGACTTGAACTTCTTGTCTAAAGCTATTTGTTTTAGTCGTAAAGAACCCCACGCGTACATTAAAGACAATTAATTTAAAAGGCTTAATGTTTTACTTATATCTTTTAAAACATGTTTTTAGGTAATGAAACTAATTATTTAGGTATAGTGGTCTGTGATATGGAACGAATGTATTTTGGCAAACCGAGATTAAAATTATCAGAGTTCGTGGGATTTTTTATCATGTATGTTATTTCCAGTTTCCGTTAAATTTATGGTTCCAATGTCAAAATAAGTACTTATGTAAATATGTAATTTCAAAATTATTTATTTATATCTGTTTACTAGCGGTCCGCCCCGGCTTCGCACGGGTCCAATTTTCCCGTTGATTTTCCAGATTTTTTTTACATATGAACCTTCTCCTGACAATAACAAACACAACAAAAAAAGAATTGGCCAAAGTGATCCAGGCGTTGTTGAGTTATGCGCTTACCAACACATTTTGCGATTCATTTTTATATTATAGATATTATTAGCCCCAAAAAGCACTTACGATCATCAAAAATCGTATGTAAAATGACACTTATATAACACGTATAAATGACACTTTTGAAAGAAGTATGAGAAAGTTCTAACAATCAAACTTCTTTTTTCTTAATACAATGATAACTAATTAACGAAACTAATTAGTATTACAAACAAAAACGCAAACATTTTAATCATATGTTTCTTATTATCCCGAACACTAATACCCTTGACCAAATTATTGCGAACTAAAGTTGATTCTGACCTCGACAGTCAGAACTTGATGAATGAAATCCGCATTTTAAAGACAAGATGCTTATTTGGGTGGTCGGCGCCGTAAACGGCCATAAATGATACGTAAGTAGTGCCTTGGTACACCATATTAGATAACCCTGTTACATAATTGATTAGGCTGTGTAATTTGTAATGAAAATTAGTTTTAATTAAGGATTTGAACTCGAATACTATGAAATAAAAAAATAACGAGGAATTATTTTAACTACTTATGTATAAGTCAATTATTAATATAAGTAAGTACTATAGTTGACTTCTTAATATATTTTTCATACTTATAATTGATCCTGTGGGAGATAAGAAATAAGATGCTGAGATAAGAAATTTGTTCGGAGATAAAAACGATCATTGAAAGTGTACAAATAAATGAAATATTACTATGTTTATATAATTTTTTATGTTACAATAAGCTTTATTTTGAAAAAGAAACTAAACAATATTGGTATACACAAACAAACATTTTCATTTTTAAGAATGGCGGCAATTCAACAAGTCTTGTATTCTACGTTTAGAAGATCGTAACAACATACAAAAACTTATTTTATTAAAAAAATATGTTTTTGTTTTATTAAAAAAATATGTTTTTGTAAAGACTAAACAGTTTATTATTATTGAAATTTATCCCAGCGACAAATTATCAAGATTATAGTACAATAGTAGAGACCAGATGTCAGAATACAGATACCAAACACGACGAAAATAGCCGGGAAAATGGCTCGACGCATATCTGTTCTGTTATTTTTAGTTAATAACGACTTCAGTTTTATTTACTAAACTATGACAATAACAAAATTAATTTACACGGTAATATTTACACAAAAATTACTTACCAAAAATAATCCATTGAAGATTATCAGGAGAAATTTGATGCAGTTCATACCGCAACCTTCCATCTTGAATTTTAATTAAATGCACAGACAAGCAGAGATAGAACACAACTAACTTTTTAAATTAATAAATTACGAATGTCAACAGAGGAATTAGAACGTTCTTTTTTTGAACGGCGTTCGCGCGGTTCGGCGTCGCGTTTCTGTCTGGCCAGTGACTAAGGCTGAATGCGGCAAGCCACAGATCGTATGGTATTTAGTACTCCATGTATTTGTTGGTGTGAAATCGCGTGCAAGGGTTGAAGTCACGCACTGAAAACACCCCCCCAAATTACTTTGACCCTCAAGTTTTATATGCCCCAGTAATGATAGAGATCTCGATTAATTGGTTAAATACTACATCGATTGTGTTAGTGTTAGTTGGTGGCTAGTTGTTCGTGTCTTTTTTATTTTCTGAAAGATGAGATCAAGATCTTTAATCAGCTAAGTTCCTTTTACTGTCGCACTTAACTTGAAATAGAAGGAAGAATAATTAAATTAAAATAGAAAAGGTTAAGATCTTAGATTTGTTTTAGAATTGTACATAAAATAATTTAATAGATTAAGCTGAAAATCAAAATTAAAAGGAACTTCTATAAGTACATATATTCGAAAACATTTCTTATCATTTTTTAGAATATCCATTTAAATTAGTTATAAAATTCACTTTATCAAAAATATTGACGTGCAAAAACAAAGATCTATTATTGGAAAAATAGCATGAAAAAAGCGAATAAAATTTCCAGTTCTTTATTACTATACACCCCTATTATTATAAACAGTAAAGTAAGAATACGACAAATAACTATGGCAACAGATTTAACCACCAAGAAGGACTTTAACCCCAGAGGTTAACACCTTATTCTTACATGCCAGTACATTAGGAAAGTTCAATGGTTTCTAAACAACCTCATTCTATAGGTAGGTATCGAAAAAGGTTTTATACAAATAAGAAACATGAAAGCAGGTTGCATTAAAATATTGGTAAAATGTTTGGCATTAAAACAAAAAAGTACCTATGAATATTTGATATGTTCCAATGGATCACCATTATTCATTTTACCCCATAACATTATTTCTAATTAAATATCATCGAAACCACACTAAGTAATTGTAATCCAAGGATGTTCTAGATTATGTAGAACATCCTCCGTAGTAATTTTTTGGCAGAATACAATTCGAAATTTAAATTTTTGAATTCTCATAATTTTACTTTACGTTTACGATGCACTTTAATTCTTTTTTTTAAAAATCATTCCTGCTCCACTATTTTTGAACATAGACATTCGAATTTTGAAATTTAATAATTTTAAACTGGCAATCAAGATAATGCGTTTTTATATATTAATGGTGTTTATTTTAAAATTTCCTTTCAAATTAACATAATTTTATATGTTCCGTTTAATTTTAATCGTAGATATTTATAACTTATTCAAGGGTTCAATATTTCCAAGTCAAATATACAGGGTGTCCCGTAAGTAGTGGACCAACGGGATGTGGGGGATAGGGGAGACCGTTACCTACCAGAATCACCAAAATTTATTGTCCTAGGTCTCATAGTTTTGAAGTTATAACGTTTTTTAGTAAGTAGGTGAAATTATCGTACTATGTGCACATTTTTCTTAATTCTACAAAATCTATTACTTATTTTGATGTTATTTTTATTCAAGGGCGTTAAGAATACATAGGTTTTTGTAATTTAAATCATTTTTTAGTGTAGTTATCATTAACATTAAAATTAATCAACGAAGCAAGTGCAATTGTTAAATTTCAAAATACTCTAAGTGGTATTTGAGCTGAGCTGGTGTAAAAAAAATGTATTGTAGCCTTGTGGCACTTTATTTTAAAAACATCTACATATCATAAGGATTACAAAAACGTATAACACTGTGGTTTCAAATGAGTAGTTTTTTTTATTTTAACTAATATCAACGTAAAAGGGAACTTTTGAGAGAAAACAAAAATTCATTGCTAACTATGGAAATTCGTTTATTACTCAATTTATTTTTACATTAAGGGTTCAAAATGCTTTTCTTTAGCTCTTGTGCATTAAAACATCTTCGTATAAAGTCTTTTTGTAAAAATTTTTGGGCTCTTTGATGTATTTTTATCAATTCAGCAACATGATTGAAATTTTGTGATAACTCTCTTTTTATCAGAAATATTTGTCTCATAAACTGCTTCTTTGAGGAAACCCCATAGAAAATAATCCAAAGGATTCAAGTCGGGAGATCGTGGCCTATTTCATGGCCGATCGCTGGCCATGAAATAGTACCTTCGCGTCCAAACCATCGATTTTTAAACGTCTCATTCAAAAATTCAGTCACTTACTGTGAATAGTGGGCAGGTTCACCTTCGTACTGCAACCACATTCTCTCCCGCGCAGTTTCAGGCCTTATGCATAACCAACATCTTCGAATAAAGTTAAGAAGTACGCGAGAGTATGTGGTTCCGCGCAGTTTCAGGCCTTGTGCATAACCAACATCTTCGTTAAATTAAGAAGCACGTACGAATGTTGCAGTACGAAGGTGAACCTGCCCACTATTCACGGTAAGTGACTGAATTTTTGAATGAGACGTTCCCAAATCGATGGTTTGGACGCGAAGGTACTATTTCATGGCCAGTGATCGGCCATGAAATAGGCCACGATCTCCCGACTTGAATCCTTTGGATTATTTTCTATGGGGTTTCCTCAAAGAAGCAGTTTATGAGACAAATATTTCTGATAAAAAGAGAGTTATCACAAAATTTCAATCATGTTGCTGAATTGATAAAAAAACATCAAAGAGCCCAAAAAAGTTTACAAAAAGACTTTATACGAAGATGTTTTAATGCACAAGAGCTAAAGAAAAGCATTTTGAACCTTTAATGTAAAAATAAATTGAGTAATAAACGAATTTCCATAGTTAGCAATGAATTTTTGTTTTCTCTCAAAAGTTCCCTTTTACGTTGATATTAGTTAAAATAAAAAAAACTACTCATTTGAAACCACAGTGTTATACGTTTTTGTAATCATTATGATATGTAGATGTTTTTAAAATAAAGTGCCACAAGGCTACAATACATTTTTTTTACACCAGCTCAGCTCAAATACCACTTAGAGTATTTTGAAATTTAACAATTGCACTTGTTTCGTTGATTAATTTTAATGTTAATGATAACTACACTAAAAAATGATTTAAATTACAAAAACCTATGTATTCTTAACGCCCTTGAATAAAAATAACATCAAAATAAGTAATAGATTTTGTAGAATTAAGAAAAATGTGCACATAGTACGATAATTTCACCTACTTACTAAAAAACGTTATAACTTCAAAACTATGAGGCCTAGGACAATAAATTTTGGTGATTCTGGTAGGTAACGGTCTCCCCTATCACCCACATCCCGTTGGTCCACTACTAACGGGACACCCTGTAGAAGAAACCCATTCTACTTCATTTGTATGACGTGGGTAAGAAAGGTAATTAACCTTTTAAGACCTTTTACATAAGACCTTATATACAACTGAAATTATATTTTAACGTAAGCTTGTAAACTTCCTATCGTCCAATCTATCGTGAATAAAATCTGAATGTCAAGTTTATCGGGGCTAGGTCTCGCTAAGTACTTAATAGCTAGCGCTTTAGGTTATACACTTAGGTATAGTATAAAACTAGGTAGTGCTATGACGTATCTTGGTGTTTATCGAAAAAAGCTTTGACTTTGAATTTTCGAAATTGGAATAGTCAAAGATCCGGCTGCGGGATTACTGCACTCATACGTTTTTTGCTGGAAACCATTTTTTATGTAAATTTAAATTAAGGAGAATATAATATTTACCAGGTTGCCTAGCAAAATTTGGCCACAAGTGGCCACAAGTGTAGCAAATGTGATCTGGCCACAAGTGTGACAAATGCAATCTGGTCACAAATGTGGTAAATGTGATTTGGCCACGAGTGTAACAGGAGAGATCTGGCAACGAGTGCGGTGTAACTGGAGTGATCTGCCCACAAGTGTGACCAATATGATTTGGCCACAAGTGTGGCAAAAGTAATCTGGCAACGAGTGTGGCAAATGCAATTTGGCCACAAATGTGGCAAATTCACAATCAAATGTGATCTGGCCCAATCGTGGCCAGATCACATTTGCCACACTTGTGGGCAGATCATTATTGCCACACTTGTGGCCAAATCACATATGCCACACTTGTGGCCAGATCACATTTGCCACTTTTGTGCCATATCACCTTTGCTACACTTGTGGCCAGATCACATTCGCGACATTTGTGGCCATATCACCTTTGCCACACTTGTGGCCAGATCACATTTGCCACACTTGTGGCCAGGTCACTCCTGTCACACTTGTCGCCAGATCACATTTGCCACAATTATGACCAGATTGCATTTGCCACACTTGTGGCCAGATCACTCCAGTCACTCTTGTCCCCAGATCACATTTGCCACACTTAAGGCCAAATCACATTTGCCACACTTGTGGTAAGATCACATTTGCCAGACTTGTTGCCAGATCACATTCGTGTCACTTGTAGGCAGATCATTTTTGCCACACTTATGGCCAAATCACATATGCCACACTTGTGGCCAGATCACATTTGCCACATTTGTGGCCATATCACCTTTGCCACACTTGTGGCCAGATTTCTTTTGCCACACTTATGGCCAGATCACATTTGCCACACTTGTGGCCAGGTCGCTCCTGTCACACTTGTCGCCAGATCACATTTCCCACAATTATGACCAGATTGCATGTGCCACACTTGTGGCCAGATCCCTCCTGTCACACTTGTGGCCAGATCCCTCCTGTCACACTTGTGGCCAGATCACTTTTGCCACACTTGTGGCCAGGTCACATTTGCCACATTTGTGGCCAAATCACATTTGTCACACTTGTGGGCAGATCATTTTTGCCACACTTGTGGCCAAATCACATATGCCACACTTGTGGCCAGATCACATTTGCCTCATTTGTGGCCTTATCACCTTTGCCACACTTGTGGCCAGAGTACTTTACGGCCTTAAGTCTAGCAAATGTGATCTTACCACAAGTGTGGAAAAAGTTATCTGCCCACAAGTGTGACAAATTTGATCTGGCCACAAGTGTTGAAAGAGTGATCTGGCCACGAGTGTGACAAATGTGATTTGGCCACGAGTGTAACAGGAGAGATCTGGCAACAAGTGTGGTAAATGTGATCTGACCACGAGTGTGTCAAATGTGACCTGACCACTAGCGTGACAAGAGTGATCCGGCCATAAGTGTGACGAATGTGATCTGACCACGAGTGTGACAAATGTGATCTGACCACAAGTATAACGAATGTGATCTGGCCACAAGTGTAACAATTGTGACTTGACCACACGTTTGACGAATGTGATCTGGCCACAAGTGTGACAAGTGTGATCTGGCCACAAGTGTGACTTATTTTATCTGGCCACAGGTGTGACAGGAGTGAGCTGGCCACAAGTGTGACTAATGTGATCTGGCCACAAGTGTGACGAATGTGACCTGGCCACAAGTGTGACAAGTGTGATCTGGCCACAAGTGTGACGAATGTGACCTGGCCACAAGTGTGACAAGTGTGATCTGGCGACAAGTGTGACGAATGTGATATGGCCACGAGTGTGGCAAATGTGACCTGACCACAAAGTGATCACCTCGAGTGTGACTGTGATCACATCTTGAACGTGACAAGTGTGATCTCACATCGAGTGGGATAAATATGATCTGGCCACGAGTGTGGTTAGTGGTGATCTCATCTTGAGGGTTACAAGTGTGATCGCACCTTGAGTCTTCTCTCCATACAAAATGAAAATGTAAAATAACTTCTTTATTACTAAGATATTGATAGAAAATAAAAAAGAAGGGCATGGCCATAGAAGATCCATTATTAAAAAAAAATTTTTGCTCTAGAGTCATTATCCAGGAAGGAAACAGGGGACTACGTTTGTATGGAAAGCTCCAGCCCAACACCCTTCTTAAGATAGCCGAGGACAGTAATAATCACCAACTTTACACACATGTACCATAATGTACTATTCTACCATTATCCTTTATAGACTTCACATACGTCCAAAGACAAAGTGACATTGAACGGACCAAAAATCAATTTAATTAGGTACAAACAGACACTTTTTAATGTAAACAATAAATAAATACTAGACAAATAAACAGAAACATGACTTTGCATTCCTTTTCATTTCGTCCTACAATCGCAAAAAGGTGATTTTCTTGGGAGTGTCCTTGGGGGTATAAGTGGGGGCTAAGGGGAGGTTTTATTATGTTTTGTGTTGTGGTCCCGTTGCCGGGGTGATGGTGATGTGAGTGGCAAGCTGATGGCTATGACCTATGATTGACAGGTCGGTGGTAAAGTGATTTGTTGTTTTTATGGTCGGAATATGCGTCGTTGTTATTTCAATCTTTAGTTGGTAGGATTTTTTGAATGGAAAATATCCTGTGTTAATTTAAGTAACCACTTCATGTATCTGCGAAAAGTCACTCCACCTACAATACAAACATTCTGTAAAATCTGAATACCTATACTTAACGGCTGTTGCAAGCCGGCCGCTAGAATGGACGTTTAATATAATGTCATTCGTTCGCTAGTCGGATGAATAAGATTATATTAGTCGTCCGTAAATTTTTCATTTCAAATATGAATGAAATTTATAGTGTTTTGTCATTACGACTAGACACTTCGTGTACTAAACCGACCATAATTACAAATGGGTCAAAATAAGAAGAATATTAGATAACTAAAAGCATTTTCCAATTGAAAAAGAATTAAGTATTTTAATTAATTTAAACACTCCATAGGTTACGAAAGCCCTTAAAGTTTTGAAAACTTTTCATTGACTGCGACGCAATCCCTACTATATTTCCTAATTCCTAATTCTAACTAATATAACTCTGTCTGTCTGTTTGTCTGTCTGTCTGTCTGTCTGTTACCTTTTCACGGCTAAACTACTGAACCGATTGACTTGAAATTTGGTACAGGGGTAGCTTATGTTCCGGGGAAGAACATAGGTTATCCTGTTAGCTAGGCTGTTTTATCCCTGTATTCCTACGGAAACGGGAACTACGCGGGTGAAACCGCGAGGTGCTGCTAGTGTTAAATATAATACAATAAGCAATTAGTACAATATTTATTAAAGTAATCACTTGTCGATACAACTGTACAGCCTAATCAGAACGGAACATTGGTTTTGTAGCACCGCACGTACCAAGTAATCATAATCGTAAATCGTTCACCTTTGAAATTCAGGAATGATGATGATTTGTATCTATTAATACGCCCCTCAAATTGGTGGAGTTTTTCCATTTTATGATGCTTTTGAAATGTTTTTTCAGTATAATGATATTATAAATACACACAATTAAAAACGAAGTTACTATAACCACACATTTAAGCTTTGTCTATAAATAAGTAATTATTGTTTTTAGCGAACGAAAATTGTAAGAATTTTAATTTTAAACTAGCTTCCCACCTTTGCTTCGCACGGGTCCAATTTCGCCATGTATTTTCACATTATTATCTTCTACGAAAATGAATGTAACACAAAACTAATTATCCAATTTGGCTTAGTCGTTCTCACTTATTCCGTGAATAAGGGAAATAGGAATCTATTTTATTTATTTATTTATTCTTTTATTGCGTACATGTTTTTGGGTATAGGCAGATCTTATAAATACCAGGGAAGTATTAAAAACATGAACCCTGCAAGGGCACAGCAATACACAAGTAAAATAATAATGACATATTAAATAATAATGACTCATTTTCAGAGACCTATGTTTTTATCTACGATTCTTATATACTAAAACATTCTGTTGGTCCGGATGTAACTTTAAAAAAAGGTAAATAAAATAAATAAATAAACACATAAATAACTCCATTCATTAGTCAGTTCACGTCAATACATTTAGCACTATTACACTGGACTTGCAAATTGCAATTTTATCAAATGTCGTAATATTTCTCACAATAATTTTTAGTGTTCGTTCAAAAATTGTAAAATGTGAGTGTCTGCTGGTCTGTGTGATATTTGTGACTTTATGTGACTAGATGTGAATAAGTCAATGAAAAGCTATATAAAATGTAAGTTTCTATACCTACTTAGTTATTAGTATGGTCTCCACAAATTATTGTAGATGTAAGTGGGCAATTCCCCGAAACTAGACCTCTCTAGATTGTGTCATTTGTACATTCTGCGACATTTTCTGTAATACTTTTGAGGGCTCAATTTAACAACTCGTAATGAATTATTTAAACTAATGTTCGTACTGCAACCGGGATTGACATCGACCTCTACGAAATGTGGAAACGCTCATGAAGTTCCCTTCAAACCTTCCAATTTATCCGATCTTTTTTTTAGTATTCTAATAAAAAAGTTAGAACAAGCGGTCATACATATTATCCTCGTCGGAAGAATCCTAAATCGGAAGGTATAAGGTATTAGTTCTAAAACAGTTTACACTTATCAATGTTATGACGGTGCCAGACATTGTTTATCAAAAACTAAATACTTTCAAATTAACCCTCAATTTAATAGTTCAAAACTGCTACAAAGTAAAAAAAGCAAATAAAGTTAAAATTGCTCTGAAAACATAAGTAAATACTTAAGATAATACAAAAGAATGTATGGAACTGAATAAAGTCATTGAGCATTATGCATTAGCAGCGATGCGTCGATGCGTTCGACCGTACCTAGATAGTGGACAATAAATACTCCATAATACTATAAATTCAATGGCAGTTCGACAACCAACTATTTTTATTGAGTCCTCATCATGAAAAAGGCGCAAGGTAAGATTTTGTTTCCTGTTTTAATATGTAAAGTGCTTTAATTATGCAAATTTGTAATTAGGAACGATTACTGATTGTATCCACTTATGTAATTCACTAATTATTATTATAGATTCCAAAAAAGTTAATCAATATGAAGTGGGTTAAGTTAAAAAAATATTGAAAAGTAAGTCCAAAATTTTATTAATTCCATTCGTTCCTCCTGTCTAATTACGTGGAAAGTTTTTGCCAAACGTTGGAAACTAATTCAGTTCATTCGTTTCTATATTCTGATGGTGATAACCCTCAATAGTATGACCACAAATATCGTAAGATCCAGATCAGTTATTAATCCTTAAATACTGATATTACACCAAATCTGGTTCAACTTAAAAGCCGATAATTTACATACTTATATGAAACAAAGTTTTCAAAGAAGTGAAGAGTTTCCGTATTCACAAATTGTGTCTTTATTTTACAACTATTTTTTTTCTATTCCAGCCAAGCAAACCAGCGAAAATGGTTCAAAATTGGCTAGCCGTGAAGGTAGCCAACCGGACTTGGAGCAACAGGCCGAAGAGCATCACAATAAATTCGTACCCGACATGAGCAAGCTGAAGAACTCCTGCAAAAGAATCTGTCAAAACTTCTGTTACATATCACTTGGCGTTATAACTATTGTAAGTTTTGTTTCCATTTTTTGTTGAAGTTAAGGTCAGTAAGGTCAGTAAGAGCTGGCGTCCATCAAAAAATCCGTCAATCACCGGAGTAATTCCAAATTCCAGTGGGAAAATCTAGTTGGCCTAAAACTTTTGGAGTGACGCCACAGTTTTATGTCTGGACTGATCAACTTCTGATCAATCCAACTGACCACCTTTAAAATGATCTTTATCTCAATACATTATCTGATTAATGCTTGGTAAAATTAAAACTAAAAATTACCACGTTACATTTAACTTTTCCAGGTGATGTCTCTAGCAGTGATCGTCGTGGCTATCCTCGCCTCAGTGGCCAACAAGATCTATGACGCTGAACAATCTGGCCATATGGTAGCCATGGTACTGCTGGCCGTGACTGCCGCCGTAACATTGACTTCTGTGATATATTCAGTGGTTGCTGTTTGCAAGGAACATACTAAGCCTTTGTATGCAGTAAGTAGTTTGGTAACTTTAGTATTTACAGCTTTTTAAGCTGTATCAATGGTACCTAACCTATCATCAGAGCCATCAGATCTAGTTCACTTATCTGCTTTAACCACGGAATAGTCAATTCATTTACTGTTTACTTATAATCAAAATAATTTGAATGAAAAAGAACTCGTTACTACTTTTGTTCTATATTCACGATCATCATATTCATCAGCTATAAAACATAATAATAATTCACTACATCTACATTTTATTATATAGTAACTGACCCCTAACTAAGTTTAAAACTTGTATCTAAGGTATCAGAAACTACGCACACACTCATTCACACACACACCCAGACCGAGACAAACATTTGTGGTTCACACAAATATTCATCCCGCACGGGAATCGAACCCGCAACCTAACGGATGGCAGTCCGGCATGGTGACCACACTGCCAATGAGGTCGTCAAAAGTTCTCGTACAATAATGTGCACATTTTCCAATTTAAAACCAAACTCTGAAATAATTGATTTAGGATCTACTCGGTCTGCATACATTGATACATTATTAACAAAACCAATGGTAATAAACAATGGTTTTTGAACACAATAAGTCGTAAACTCAGAAACAGTATTCACATTAAAATGTTCCTTCAATCACGGCCATTACTAATCAACATCCAAGGTTGTTAAGGCCTTCGGACTTTACGAAGAACAGTAAAATAGATTAAAGATTTCTATAAAATAGATTTTGTATATTATTTTTTGAATTATGTATCAATTTTAGTCCAGTCCCTCGACTAATCTATAGAAAAAACAAATTTTGAATTAAAGAAGAGGTTTTAATAAAGCTTTTGTTAGTTTCCATGCATCAAATGTTTCTATCGGTCAAGGTTGTCGAAGTAATATCACCAACAGTCATTACGGGTAGTTAGAACACTGAAATTTCTAACAGTAGTTTATTGGAATTAATCAAAAACATTGTGAGTGCTACACTTGGACAAAGAACCATTTCAGGGGTCTAATTGCGGAAAACTGCCCATTGTACTGGTATAATACAATATACACAGCTACAAAGCTTTAGTACAATATACAAAGCTTTAGTTTCAGTAGGCACAAGGTTATGATAAACTAGCTATGCCCCGCGGGTTCACCCGCGTAGTTCCCGTTCCCGTGGGAATTTCGGAATAAAATAGCCTATGTTCTTCCCCGGATCATAAGCTACCCCTGTTCCAAATTTCAAGTCCATCGGTTCAGTAGTTTAGCCGTGAAAAGGTAACAGACAGACAAACATAGTTACTTTCGCATTTATAATATTAGTTAGGATTAAACTATAACGTTTCAAATCACTTATTTATTACGTGTTCTTTGAATTTTTTATGTGATTGCGTATAAATTTCCTCGAATTTAGTATTACTTAGCTACCGTCTACGTTTTTCCGTTCCGTTGATTTCGGCTTAATTTATTCAAGTCCTGAAAAGAAACCACGGCATATCACGCAAGTACTTGACAGCTTAACTATTGGTACTTTGTTATCATCATGTTAGATCAACATGAACTCTATTGCATTGACCATACGGTGAAGAATTGAAGGACAGAGTTTATAGCCCCCGAATAGATTGTGATGAGGATTGTTGCTTGGTTTCTTAATTATGACCTCATCCTCTCTGTATTTTATGAGTCGCAAATCAATTAAGAAGTCTTCTGATAATATAGTGTTGACGAATTGTTTGTGCTTATAAATGCCTAAAGTGTTTATTAACACTTGCCTCAAATAAAATCATCTACACTGATTGGTACTACCAATTTATTAGCTAGTAGCTAGTTTACTAGACATGACACCAATTTAAATAGACAACTAAGATTATATAGCCTTCCCCAATAAACAAACTACTAAGCTGAGTATTCAAATAAACAAATATTGCCACTTTAGAAAATTAAATTTAAAATGATCAGAAATCCTATATTTGTTATCAGTTAATTTTCTTTTTTTGTTCCAGACGGCATTCGTCTTAGTGATACTAGCGATTCTCCAAGCCCTAATAGCGGGTATAGCTGTCCAAGTGACTGAAGAAGATGAACTGAAAATTGGACAAGCTCTTTCAAATTCCTTCAGATTCGCCAGAGAAGGCAATCTGAGACATATGAAGCTGTGGAGCAGTACGCAACATGAGGTGGGTTTTTGGAGTTGGAAGTGATAATAATGTGTTGAAATAGAATTGTTAGAATTTCTATGTATCTAAAGAAATTGTGGAAACGATAGGCAGTAAGGTGGAGAATATTATTCACACATTTCTCAAATATACATACATCAAATGAAACTCCTAGTGATAATGGTGGATATTGGATAAAGAATCCTGTTTTTTTTCTTAATTTTGGGAGCTTTTACTTTTTTACAATAAACTGTACCAAACCGCAAATAATTGATCTTAGCACTATCCCTATTATGAATCAAATATTGCATATCATTCTTTTTACCCAACCACCAATATATTTTTTACCCCAGTTACAATGCTGCGGCATCTACGGCCCAGAAGACTATCGCAATCCTGACGTGCCCCAATACTTCCCACCAACTGTTCCTGTCACATGCTGCCCTGCCTACGATGCCTCCCGACCTGAGTCCGCCCAGGAGAGAGAGAAGGAGCTCTGCAGAGCCCAGCGGCAGTTCTGGATCAGCGGCTGCAAGATACCGGTGGTTGAAGTGTTTAAGGAGTCCTCTGTGGCTACTATCGTTGTAGCTGCTGTTTTGATTGTTTTTGAGGTGAGGAGTTCTTGTTTTGATTTAGAGTGTATTTTGGTTCAAAGAAGCACTTGGAGTGATTAGATTGCCTTGCTGGGTATATTTTTGGAGTAGCTGGAGATTGGTCTTCTTTGGAGTGTTTTCTCTTTATTGGAGAATTAAGTAAAAGGACTGTACTAATTGTCGTGGGTTCGATTCCCGTGCAACTTAATCATTTAAAGGTTCATAAATAAAAGAATTACGTTATAACAAACACAAAAGAGAACCATCTATTTTTGAAGTCGTCTGTCATACGTACTACAACAGTAGCAACGTGTACTTTTTTTGAAGAATCTACAAATAATCTCATTTGCAGGTATTAACAGCAATAGTAGCAGGAGTCTTAAGCAAGAGAGGGAAAGAGAAGAAGATAACTCAATCCGAAGCAACAGCCGAGACCACTGTCACCGACTCCTGAACAAAATGAAAAACACGAACAATTTGAACATTACTGATAACAATAAATATTTATGGCATTTATAGAAAATCGCTGCGGAATAAAGGGACCAAAATGAGACCAATGTAGTGGTGTTTTATTTACACGATTACCTATTTAGTAGGAATTTTGATTTAGTAGGAATTTTGGGATAAATTTTTGACTTAGGTGAAGGCTCATCCGCATAATATCTTATCCTCGGATGAAACGACTCTCTTTCAAATAGTTAGGTGTTGAATCATCCGCAAAATATTTAATCCTCGGAGCAAACGTCACTAGGAATGGTGACGTTTGCTCCAACAACAACAGTTTGGAAAAACTGTTAGTTGTAAAAAAACCAGCCTATGCAAGGCAAGCTTGTCATGGCTATCAAAATCAACTACAGGGTTAAATTTGAATGTATCAGGCATATTGAAATAATAATTTTCTGAAAAATAATAATTAATTTCTACGAAGTACTAAGAAGACTAACCTTTTAACTAAACTTTATTAACTTATTTACTTCACATGTAGTTTAAAGTTTCCGAAAATACTCTATTAGTTGCTAACGCTATTAAATAAAATAGATATAAAGTCAAGTTTAGATGTTTTTATACACCAATTCACTGATTTCCCCGATTATGAAATCTATCGAAATCTTACGAGCCGTTTTTGAAAACGAAATTATAAAATAGTTCGTTGTAGTTCAATGAAAGAAATGATCTAACTGGAAAATTTTAGAGTATTTATAGGTAGAGCTAGAGATAGAAAAAGAAATTAAAACACCAATTTAATTTGCAATAGGTTTATTCCACTTAACTCCAAAACTATTGTTTTAGATTTTTTTCTAACCATACACTCATTCCATTAATACCCCAAAGTAATTATAGGGTAGGTAGGTACTTACCTAAATTAAATAAACAAATTTTGCTATACTTCAATTCCACTTACACCCCAAAAACATCTAGAAGAGTCAACAGAAAAATTAAATAAAACACGTACTTACATATTACTACCGGCGCCCCGCGGTTTCACCCGCGTAGTTCCCGTTCCCGTAGGAATATGGCGATAAAATGCTTAAAACCTTCTCACTGAATCACTCTATTTATTAAAACAAACCGCATCAAAATCCGTTGCGTAGTTTTAAAGATCTAAGCATACATAGGGACAGAGAAAGCGACTTTGTTTTATACTATGTAGTGATAACGTGCTTTTGCCCGCGACTTCGTAGTTTATATCATTCATAGATAGGAAAAGTAGTGCTCAAAAGTTATAGATAGGCATGGTGAGGAGAACCATGACATAACTCGCCCTTACAAAATGGATAGAAAGAAATATCAGTCTTCCTAGTTTGTACTAAAATTTTCGACCACCATTAATTTTCGACTTTTCCGGTAGTCAGTTTAACTGATCAGTTGAACTGGCGTTCATACAATAATGGTCGTCAATCACCGGAGTGATTCCAGATTTCAGTGGGGAAATCTAGTTGGCCTAAAACTTTTGGAATGACGTAATAGTTTTATGTACGGTCTGATCAGTTCAACGTCTTCCACCTTTAATACTTTTAATTCGTCAGTATTAATTTCGTCAAATAATCGATAAGTCTATTCATTTCATAGTCTATTTAAATTAACTAACTTATCGTTTTATTTCATGCTGTGACGCACCCCCAAACCTTCAGCTTGTTACCTAACGATAGTAAATTTATTTTATGTTCCGATGTATTAATTTGGTACCAACTACATTAAATATTAATTTTATTATTTATTTTTAATTAAAAATTCCTTTATTAGCTTATAAAATCAATTACATTATCATGTTGGAGCCTCTTTTAAGTAAAACAATTTTACTTGTGCTAGAGGTTCCGCTCTTCCTAGGGATAACATTTATCACATAATTTGGATCGAGGTAATATATTTAATCACGGATTCTGATCTAGACTGACGAACTTCTGTAATAGGCTGCCAATTATTTTTTATACTAACAAAGGCAAGGAACTGAAAAGTTAGAAAACAAAAATTCAAACTTCATATTCAATGAATATGATTTTTACGTAAGTAAATCAGATAACTTTTATAATAAGATATTTATAAAAACAAAATGTATTTAATTTTCCACATTTGATTTTCAAAATTAATAATAACATTAAAATGTGGTAAGTTATTGTTTTTTTAATTCAGTTTCAGTGTTGCGGTCAACCATTCGGCCGTGGTTTTATTAAATTTTCTAAAGTCTATATATTGTTGTTCAACAAAATGGTGATTAGGAAACTTCTGCCGCTATGGTTAACGGTAAGAATCACATTTTATTTTATTTTCTGTTACTTTTTCTTGAAAAATTTGGCCATATTAATAGATGATTTTGTTAATTGATATTATGTATAAATAATGTATACTTACTTAAATGTTTTCAAAAAAGTTTTCGAATATCAATTAGTAATAAAAACCAGTCAATGGTGTGATAAGCCACGCGCAATGTAGTGTTTTAGGGCTCCGTAGTAAAATGTCTAAAAATCAATTATATTTTCTAAATATTTCATACCAGCGGCGCCCCGCGGATTCACCCTCGTAGTTCCCGTTCCCGTAGGAATATGGGGATAAAATTGCTAAAATGCTAAAAACCTTCCCATGAATCATTCTATCTATTAAAACAAACCGCATCAAAATCCGTTGCGTAGTTTTAAAGATCTTACCATACATAGGGACAGAGGGACAGAGAAAGCGACCTTGTTTTGTACTATGTAGTGATTTTCTATCACATCCACTTCACATAAAATACTGACTTTTCATTAAGTCTGGTAAAACGAATACCGGCTATCCCTTGTGAGTATAACGGGCCCATTATAACAACTTCTTTTAGCTCTGAAAGGTAAACAATAAGAAAGAAGAAGAAGCTGTTTTTGGTGAAATATTTTTTTTTATGAAAGTACTTCTAATCTATTAAAGTACTGTTGTGTTCTCTTAGAATTTCTTAGAAGAAGAAGTCATAAATGTGCCCATTTCCCTTGCGGAGAAAGGTGGACGAAATAAGTCGGACACAATAAGATACGAAAGAAACGTTTAGAAAATGAAGAAGAATATCTTTGTTAAGAAACTATGTAATCCCTCCATCCGATGGGTTTATTTAACATATATTTTCCTGATGACAGCTGATAGCAGCCATCATGGCTCACGCTCCCACGAAGACCTGCAAGTTCCCAGCTTCAAAATGCTGAAGAAAAAACCGTCAACGAAATGTTGTCTGGTGTTCCTTCATATGTTGTTGGGGATCATCATTTTGGTAAGTTTAAAATTTGTTTTTGTCTAGGATATACGGCTTCTGACACTGCGGATCGAAGAATGAAGTCAAATTTATAAAATGTGGTTGGTCCAACGCCGTTACAGAAGTATTTAGTTTCATGAAGGTTTCCGAGCTTTGAGAGCAAGTTAGCTCCTGATTGCCGTGATAACATCATCTACAGTCATTTCTAGTAGTTAGAGCCTTAAAAAGTCCAACCAAAAAGATATAACAGTTTGGATAAAGGATTAAGAATCCAAATTAGAGAGTTCACATTTCGGAAAAATCTACTAAACAAAGACCAGAGAAAATCTCCTCTCGTGATGCACATTCAAAGCTACTAAATATTAGTTATCACTATCAGAGAGCCCTCGAAATTAAAACCAAAGAGATATATTAAAGAGTTCCTAATTAAAGAAGTCTTATGACGGAAAGTTGTCCACATACTTAATTACATACATAACCTAATAATGTAATAACTTTAATAATTGAAATAAAACACTTAATCCGAAACGTCAGAAAATGTAAAACAAAATATAACCACGTCAAAAATCCGTTTAAGTGTTTTATTTCAATGTGTAGTGTTCGTGTAAATCAAAGATATCAATAACTTTAATAATATTTATCTATAGGTGGCTGCCGTAGCAGTAATTGTAGTCGCATCAGCTTCCTCAGTAATGAACAAAAGCTATGGGGGACAGAAGAGTCGTGTAGTAGGCACTATTGCGTTAGCAATGACATCTGTCGTCACAGTGCTGGCCGTGATATGTGCTCTGATTGGTATCTATAGGAAGAATGCGACGAGTCTACAATTGGTAAGTTTTAATACAAAACGGACCACCGAGGGAACTGTTGGGGTTAGAATATTTTAGGAGTTGCAACTGATACCCCAGTTTCAAAGGGAGACAGTTGGGGGACGGACCACGTACTCCCCCAACAACCAGGTACTTCCCATCCGCGTACTCCCCAAACCGCTAATTTCTCCATCAGCGTACTCCCCAAACCACGTACTCCCCCAACCGGGGACTTCCCCATCCGCGTACTCCTCCAACCGGGGATTTCCTGATCCGCGTACTCCTCCAACCGGGGATTTCCCCATTCGCGTACTCCCCCAACCGGGGAATTCCCCATCCGTGTACTCCCCCAACCGGTAATTTCCCTAACCGGGGATTTACCCATCCGCGTACTCCCCCATCCGCGTACTCCCCCAACCGGGGATTTCACCATCCGCGTACTCCCCCAACCGGGGACTTCCCCATCCGCGTACTCCCCCAACCGGTAATTTCTCTAACCGGAGATTTCCCCATCCGCGTACTCCCCCAACCGGGGATTTCACCATCCGCGTACTCCCCGAACCGGGGACTTCCCGATCCGCGTACTCCCCCAACCGGGGACTTCCACATCCACGTACTCCCCCAACCAGGGACTTCCCCATCCGCGTACTCCACAAACCGCGTACTCCCCCAACCAGGGACTTCCCCATCCGCGTACTCCCCCAACCGGGGATTTCATCATCCGCGTACTCCCCCAACCGGGAATTTCCCAATCCGCGTACTCACCCAACTGGGGATTTCCTGATCCGCGTACTCCCCCAACCGGGGAATTCCCCATCCGCGTACTCCCCCAACCGGTAATTTCCCTAACCGGGGATTTACCCATCCGCGTACTCCCCCATCCGCGTACTCCCCCAACCGGGGATTTCACCATCCGCGTACTCCCCCAACCAGGGACTTCCCCATCCGCGTACTCCCCCAACCGGGGATTTCATCATCCGCGTACTCCCCCAACCGGGAATTTCCCAATCCGCGTACTCCCCCAACTGGGGATTTCCTGATCCGCGTACTCCCCCAACCGGGGAATTCACCATCCGCGTACTCCCCCAACCAGGGACTTCCCCATCCACGTACTCCCCCAATTGAGGACTTCCCCATCCGCGCACTCCCCAACCGCGTACTCCCCCAACCAGGGACTTCCCCATCCGCGTACTCCCCCAATCGGGTATTTCCCCATCCGCGTACTCCCCCAACCGGGGATTTCCCAATCCGCGTACTCCCCCAACCGGGGAATTCCCCATCCGCGTACTCCCCCAACCGGGGATTTCCCTAACCGGGGATTTACCCATCCGTGTACTCCCCCATCCGCGTACTCCCCCAACCGGGGATTTCACCATCCGCGTACTCCCCCAACCGGGGACTTCCCCATCCGCGTACTCCCCCAACCGGTAATTTCTCTAACCGGGGAATTCCCCATCCGCGTACTCCCCCAACCGGTAATTTCCCTAACCGGGGATTTACCCATCCGTGTACTCCCCCATCCGCGTACTCCCCCAACCGGGGATTTCACCATCCGCGTACTCCCCCAACCGGGGACTTCCCCATCCGCGTACTCCCCCAACCGGTAATTTCTCTAACCGGGGATTTCCCCATCCGCGTACTCCCCCATCCGCGTACTCCCCCAACCGGGGATTTCACCATCCGCGTACTCCCCGAACCGGGGACTTCCCCATCCGCGTACTCCCCCAACCGGGGACTTCCACATCCACGTACTCCCCCAACCAAGGACTTCCTCATCCGCGTACTCCACAAACCGCGTACTCCCCCAACCAGGGACTTCCCCATCCGCGTACTCCCCCAACCGGGGATTTCATCATCCGCGTACTCCCCCAACCGGGAATTTCCCAATCCGCGTACTCCCCCAACTGGGGATTTCCTGATCCGTGTACTCCCCCAACCGGGGAATTCACCATCCGCGTACTCCCCCAACCAGGGACTTCCCCATCCACGTACTTCCCCAATTGGGGACTTCCCCATCCGCGCACTCCCCAACCGGGGATTTCCCCATCCGCGTACTCCACAAACCGCGTACTCCCCCAACCAGGGACTTCCCCATCCGCGTACTCCCCCAATCGGGGATTTCCCCATCCGCGTACTCCCCCAACCGGGGATTTCCCAATCCGCGTACTCCCCCAACCGGGGATTTCCTGATCCGCGTACTCCTCCAACCGGGGATTTCCCCAACCGGGGATTTCCTCATCCGCGTACTCCCCCAACCGGGGAATTCCCCATCCACGTACTCCCCCAACCAGGGACTTTCCCATCCGCCTACTCCACAAACCGCGTACTCCCCCAACCAGGGACTTCCCCATCCGCGTACTCCCCCAACCGGGGATTTCACCATCCGCGTACTCCCCCAACCAGGGACTTTCCCATCCGCGTACTCCCCCAACCAGGGACTTCCCCATCCGCGTACTCCCCAACCGGGGATTTCACCATCCGCGTACTCCCCCAGCCAGGGACTTCCCCATCCGCGTACTCCCCCAATTGGGGACTTCCCCATCCGCGTACTCCCCCAACCGGGGACTTCCCCATCCGCGCACTCCCCCAACCAGGGATTTCCCCATCCGCATACTCCCCCGACCGGGGATTTCCCAATCCGCGTACTCCCCCAACTGGGGATTTCCTGATCCGCGTACTCCCCCAACCGGGGAATTCACCATCCGCGTACTCCCCCAACCGGGGATTTCCTCATCCGCGTACTCCCCCAACCGGGGAATTCCCCATCCGCGTACTCCCCCAACCGGGGATTTCCCCATCCGCGTACTCCCCCAACCAGGGATTTCCCCATCCGCGTACTCCCCCAACCGGGTATTTCCCCATCCGCGTACTCCCCCATCCGCGTACTCCCCCAACCGGGGATTTCATCATCCGCGTACTCCCCCAACCGGGGACTTCCCCATCCGCGTACTCCACAAACCGCGTACTCCCCCAACCAGGGACTTCCCCATCCGCGTACTCCCCCAATCGGGGATTTCCCCATCCGCGTACTCCCCAAACCGGGGATTTCCCAATCCGCGTACTCCCCCAACCGGGGATTTCCTGATCCGCGTACTCCCCCAACCGGGGAATTCCCCATCCGCGTACTCCCCCAACCGGGGATTTCCCCATCCGCGTACTCCCCCAACCGGGGATTTCCCCATCCGCGTACTCCCCCAACCGGGGATTTCCCCATCCGCGTACTCCCCCATCTGCGTACTCCCCCAACCGGGGATTTCACCATCCGCGTACTCCCCCAACCGGGGATTTCCTGATCCGCGTACTCCCCCAACCGGGGATTTCCCCATCCGCGTACTCCCCCAACCGGGGATTTCCCAATCCGCGTACTCCCCCAACCGGGGATTTCCTGATCCGCGTACTCCCCCAACCGGGGAATTCCCCATCCGCGTACTCCCCCAACCGGGGATTTTCCCATCCGCGTACTCCCCCAACCGGGGATTTCCCCATCCGCGCACTCCCCCAACCGGGGATTTCCCAATCCGCGTACTCCCCCAACCGGGGATTTCATTATCCACGCACTCCCCCAACCGGGGAATTCCCAATCCGCATACTCCCCCAACCGGGGATTTCCCCATCCGCGTACTCTCTTAACCGGTGATTTCCCCAACCGGGGATCTCGCCATCCGCGTACTCCCTCAACCGGGGATTTCCTGATCCGCGTACTCCCCCAACCGGGGAATTCCCCATCCGCGTACTCCTCAAACCGCGTACTCCCCCAACCGGGGACTTTCCTTTCCACGTACTCCCCAAACTGGGGATTTCATCATCCTTGTACTCCCCCAACCGGGAATTTCCTCATCCGCTTACTCCTCCAACCGGGGAATTCCCCATCCGCGTACTTCCCCAACCGGGGATGATGGGGATCGGACGCGGATGGGGAATTCCCCGGTTGGGGGAGTACGCGGATCAGGAAATCCCCGATTGGGGGAGTACGCGGATTAGGAAATCCGCGGTTGGGGGAGTACGCGGATGGGGAAATCCCCGGTTGGGGGAAAACGCGGATGAGGAAATCCCCGGTTAGGGGAGTACGCGGATGGGGAATTTCCCGGTTGGAGCAGTACGCGGATGATGAAATCCCCGGTTTGGGGAGTACGTGGATGGGGAATTCCCCGGTTGGTGGAGTACGCGGTTTGTGGAGTACGCGGATGGTGAAATCCCCGGTTGGGGGAGTACGCGAATGGTGAAATCCCCGGTTGGGGGAGTACGCGGATGGGGAATTTCCCGGTTGGAGGAGTACGCGGATGATGAAATCCCCGGTTTGGGGAGTACGTGGATGGGGAAGTCCCCGGTTGGTGGAGTACGCGGTTTGTGGAGTACGCGGATGGTGAAATCCCCGGTTGGGGGAGTACGCGAATGGTGAAATCCTCGGTTGGGGGAGTACGCGAATGGTGAAATCCCCGGTTGGGGGAGTACGCGGATAGGGAATTCCCCGGTTTCCCGAAAACCGGGAATTTCAAACATGCCTACCCTATGAAGACATTATATCTAATTTTTAGACAGCCGGACTTCTCCTACTATTGGCATTCGTACAAGGACTTGTGTTGTGTATCTTCGTGACATTCAAGAAGTCTGACGAGATTGCCATCCACAGATCACTCATCGATACTTTCATACAGGCTAAAGAACACAATCTGGAGAAAGTGAAGCTATTTGAAATTACTCAGAGTGAGGTGAGTTTTGTTTAGAAGTTTTGGCGGTTATGTTTAGGCAAAGCCATGCGATGTCGGTTTTTGCTGATGCTCAAAGGCGGCTCAGTCCGAGCCGCTGCGGAGAGAAACTGAATGCTCAAATCGGCTCACTATTCCTCGCGAGCCCGGCTCGAAACTTTGCTCGGGTGCCATACTCGCGAGCAGGAAGTCTGAGCAAGGCTCGCGAGCCGCGCTCAGCCGGTCTATTGAATGTGGCTATTGAATTATGTTATGTTACAAAAATTGGATAAAACTAATAAGTCTTTGTGATAGTAAAATCCCGTTAAATTTTAAGCTAAAGAATCAACATTTCTTTTACCCATTTCAGCTCAAATGCTGCGGTGTAAACGGACCAATGGACTACCAGGAGATGTCAAAAATATCACGCAATTCATTACAAGTCCCTCTCTCATGCTGTCCTACATATAACCCTAAAGAAACAAAATTCTATGAAAGCTGGCAAACAGAATTATGTACCGTCAACCAAATGTACTACAAAAATGGTTGTCTGGAACAGTTACTGGCAACTTTTAGGTTAACTTCGGCTTATATTAGTGGATTTACTGGTTTTCTTATTATTGGTGAGGTGAGCATTCTTTCGTAATAAAAATCATGAGAAAATTATATGAGAAACATCCAACTAGTAGCGCCTCTAGCGGACTTTGGATGAACTAATTCATATAACAACAAGAAAATACTTTGAGATTGTGAACCCCAATGTTTCTTTCTATGAATGCGCTGCAAATGATGGCTACAGAACTATTTTTAATATTGGTTCTATTATAACATGTTATGTCATTTTCAGGTTTTGGTATCCGCAACAGGTATTTATTTAGCCACATTGAGAAAACGAGAAATATTATCAAGCAAAAAGGACTCGGAAATTCCTTAAACTTCGAACAATAACTAAACTAGGCAATATTTTACATACACACGGACGGACAAATGAACTTATCTCTATTTTATACAAAATATTTATAATATAATAGCAAACTAAGTAGAAAATCGCTGTAAATAACATTAATATTTCTAAAAGTAAAAACGGATAAGACCAAAAATATTTTTTTATTTAAGTGACATCTATTGGATGTTTACAGAACTAATTAGTCAGTTGTATTAGTGTTAATTAGTGTTTGCGTATGATCACAGATGGCGCTTATTACGTATCTGTGCTGTGCTTGATAATTTTAACGCAATTAATTTGATAATTATGTATTATTTTTATGTAACTATTATGATATGACCTAAAAACAAAAGCAAAAATTATAACTTAAATATGAAAGTAATGATAAGCATATAAGAAAATGCACATTTTCAACCACCAAGTATGTAGCATCGGTGGTTCAGTGGTAGAATGCTCGCCTGCCACGCGGGCGGCCCGGGTTCGATTCCCGGCCGATGCAAGATACTTTTTGCTTTTATTCTTATATTTTTTATCATTGTTCTAATCATATTCTCGTATTAATATCCGTATTCCTATGGCATAACTATTACAATTTACACGGGAATAACTGCGGCATACAACCAGTCTAAAACTTGACATCGGATATTTGCTAGCATTTACCTTACTTTCAAGTTATTTACGCGTTCCACGAGGTATTTAATTAAAAAACCGATTTCTGTTATACAATATCGTTTAACTGCTGTTTTTACGGCGCTCGATTAGTAGAAAGTCAATTAGCTCATAAATTAATTAGCTGTAGAGAAAAATGTTTGTGTACGGAGTCTTAATTCACATTGGATTCGTTGTTTTTGTTACATTTACTACAATGGTGGATGGTGGTAAGTAGATAAATGTTTAATAAGATGTGCGTTGATAAAGGTTAACATAATATTATACTTCAACAAAAAAATTGATTTTTTATAGTGACTAATATTTTTAGAAAAATATTGTCATTTTGAAAGTTTTGAAATTGGACTTGTGCCTGCAATGATTTATTCATATTATTTGTATAATAAATGGATACCTTCTGAATTGAACCTATAAACAAAACAATATCTCGTTATTCCCAGACATAATTTTAAACACCTCAAATCTATCATTCCCAGTACCACCAGACTACTGCTTCCAGACGCTAAACAAGAGTGACTGCAACATGCCCCCAAAGGCAGTATTTTCCTACTACAAGTCCGGATCGCGATGTGAGATCGAAATCTGGAGAGGATGTCCCACGTTCAACAAGTTTGACGACGAGTTCATATGCTCGCATTACTGTATAGGGAAACTTCTGGAATGGCAGGAGGAGGAACAGACGCAGAATGTTTATCAGACCAGTGATGATGGTGAGTGGATAATGATTGTTTTGCTTTTGAATACTTATATGGTATGTCTTGTAGTTCTGATTAATGTATAATTGCCGAATCACAAACATGCATGATGTGCGTTATGAATTTAAACACGGTTAATAGTCAAACTGATCGAGCTGAAATATTCCAAATTGAGTTTGGATATTTCGTGATTGAATTGACCTCATTTTTAATAAAAAAAAACAATCTCCTAAAAGTGAATTAGTTAGAGAGCAAATTGCAGAAAAAAACCTACATACGAGTAAGCATTACATTTCAAAAGAAACATTTTAGTTAACATTTCTGGTTTATGTTTCAGACTACTGCCACAAACCTCTAGTGACTCACGACTGTCTGGTAGATCCGGTCCAAGTCTACACATATAGGGACAACAAATGCGTCCCAGATCTATGGAAAGGATGCGACACAACAAACAAATTCGACGACGAACTAACATGTAAAGAAACTTGCGTCGAAAAAGCCGAAGAACATTGGCAGCAGAAACTAGAAAATCTAGCACAAGACGAAGTTGAAGATATAAAGAAGCTGATAGATGAAACTTTTGAACCTACTCATGTTAAAGAGCTGAGTTTACAGACTTTGATGGCTATAGCTGAGGTTACGACGACTGTTGCTCCTGAGAGTGAGGATGAACCTACTGAGGCTGGTGATGTAGCTACTGAAGCCCCAGCTGCTGAACCTGAAGCGAAGGCTCCTGAACCAGAGGCTCCTCCTGAACCAGAGGCTCCTCCTGAACCAGCTCCTGAGGAACCGGCTGCAGCAGAGCCGGCTGCAGCAGAGCCGCCTCCTGAAGCGCCACCAACTGAAGCACCTGTAGTTGAAGCCACGACCGTACTGCCGGAGAGTTATGATTCAGATGCTGATGAGGTCATAACTACTTTATGATTTAAAAATATTAATGATAAAAAATATTGTAAAATAATTAAAGAGGACTATTTTAATTATAATAAAAATATTTGTCTGTTTATTGTAATGACTGATGAATTACTAATTAAAAGGTTAAAGAGATTGTTTTTGGTTGAAGGCGCTATTCACAAGAGCTCAATTTCACATATCCTATAGTGTTGGATAGTGAAAACTTCTTAATATTACTTATCTTAGTGGAATCATTCCACTTTGCCCCACCAAGGCGCCCCACGCACTGGTGGGGCAAAGTGGAATGTAATTTTTTTTCCGTGTATTCTGCCCCACTAATTCGTTTAAGTGGGGCAGAATACACTAAACAAAAATGTCGGTGTATTTTTTCAGGCGAATAATATAATATTTAGATATTCATAAGACCTTTTTAGCCTAGCAGAATAATACCAAGATTAAGATTTTTTGAATATGTACTTGTTTGTTGGTACAGGTACAACCTGTGACGTTTCACGCACTGTATCGTCTTAATTACTTGTTTACATGAAAAATAAAAAAATACATGTCCGATATTTTTTTTAAATCTGTAAGTTGGACTAATAATTTTTTTAGTCAACTACCCTAACAAAAAAGACATACATAGTACAATTTATTATCTCACAATACAAATATACACATTCAAAATAGTAGCCAAGTTGTAATTTAGGGGAAGTTCAAGGTCAACCAACCCTCGATGGGGTAGATTGTTCCAGTTAGCGATTATCAAGGGAAATGTACGAGGGCCAATTTTAATGTTAACGTTGACATGTAACAAGTGAATTTATGTTTTTGAATTAATTTATGTTATCCTGTTGATCAACCCTATTTTGTCAAGGATTTTTTCGACAACTCTTAAAAGCAAGTTCTTATTTCTTTGTTTTTATGATAATTGAATCCGTTTCATGTATGAAAGTGTTTTTAAGACATGGCTATAGTTTGACATCACCAATACTAGCATTGTCTTAGAATCTAGGAAACATTAGTATGTGCATGTAAGACCTAGATCAATACTCATAAGATTGTGACAATCGGGGTAATTCGCCTACATCTACCTCCTTACTAATTTAGTTTCAGCATTATCAAAGGCCTTTTTCTTGTTCTGTAGCCCTTTTCTTGGTATTTTACAGGCTGTTTTCATAAATTTTGTGTTCATAATTTTCTTGAACAAACGAATTTAAAGTAAAAAGAAATGTCACGCCAATCATAAAATATTATAGACATGTATCTGGAGTAAGCTCATTGGGTTCCAGATAAAAAATTAATATGAAAATGTAAAATAAAAGGGTATTCTGCATCGGCCGGGAATCGAACCCGGGCCGCCCGCGTGGCAGGCGAGCATTCTACCACTGAACCACCGATGCTCATGCACTAAATGTCCAAAATAAGTAACATATAATACTAAGAAAGATGTTTTCTTATCGTTGTTTGATTGATAAAAATAATGAGCTAAAAACATCTTGTACAATATTTTAGTAGAATAATCTATCTGTACTGTGTAAGGGCTAGCGCTTACATACAACTGTTGCATCGACTAAACTGTTTCGTCGAGTTGTGTACTTTTCGTGATTTCTACTCAACTGAACAGTTTAGTTGATGGAAGTGCGTATACTATCGATTTTATATCTTCTCAAATCGACCAGTCTTTATTCAGCAACGCTCGAGTCAAGGTGTTTACAAACCATGTCAATTAACAACAAAGTTTTAGTTTGTGCTTTGCTTTATAGAAATTTTAAGAGAGATAAAAAAAGAAGATACTGTGTACATCCTGTACTTAGTGATAGATTATCTAGTGGAATATTTCATACGTTACATTCTAAGCTGAAAGAGCACCCAGACAAGTTTTTCAAATATTATAGAATGAGTGAAGAAACGTTTAATGAAATAATTTCATTCGTGGGTCCTTTTATAAAACGCCAAGATACAAGATGGAGATGCGCCATATCAGTAGAAGAGAGACTAAGTGTTACTTTAAGGTAAGTAAAACACATTTATAATATAGTAATCAACGTTTTATTTTAATAATAATTACAGCCAGTAATTGAGTTAGTGCAGCTTAAATAAAATTTTAGATCAAGTCGAGTAGAGGACTGTGCGGAGAAGGTGTGAAATTCGATAGGTAGCTTTGCAAACTATCCGCAGAGTTTTGGGAGCTAGTAGATGGGCATTGTCGGATATATTCCGGTCTAGAAGCGTCAATATGAGGTGGGGTAGATCCAGTGTAATAATATCCAGGTTGTAAGAAAGTGTTTGTGGAAGGCTGTAATAAAACGTTACGTGAAGGAAGTGTTACGGAAGATTGAGTATGTTGTCTATTGGCTTTTATCCTTCGACATACTTGCAGTATTTCAATTTTGGCTTGAAATTTTTCGTCGTCTGTCATAGACTGTAACGTAGGAACTAAAGAGAGAGCAAAATGTTTGTCTTCGTCTAAATCATCTTTTAGTATGTTCAACAAAGTTTCTTCGAACTTCGGACCAGAGTTATTTTTTTTTTTCCTTGTATTTTGTGTTATAGGTACATTGGAGCCCATAGTGTCAGAGGTTTCAGTCTCATCTTCGGCTTCAGCTGCAGTGGAATCTAGATTACCATCAGTGGGTCGTTCTGCTAATGAAGATTTTAGAAATAGCAACTTTTCAAAATATCGATATTTTCGACGTTTCTTTGCCGCTTGCCCGGATGTTGTTTTTTGAGCCTTCAATTCTCTTGAAAAGCAGGTTCTCAAGTTAAGCCATTTCTGCTGGACCTCTGCACCTATAAATGTATACAATATTTATTTATCTATTTAACAGATAATAATTACAAAAGTTGAAGCTTATTCCTATAATAAAGGGATTAAAGTAGATTAAAACTTCCTTGGTGTGTAAACCCCCTTTCCGTTACACCCTGTATATTTTTATGTAATACGTATATTTTTTTTACAGATATCTGGCAACTGGCAACAGCTTCAATACCCTCTCATTTACATATCGAATAGGAGCAACAACTGTAAGAAACATCGTAAGAGATACGTGTGATCAAATTTGGGCAACAATGCAACCAGTGTACATGCCTCAAAGGACAGAAGAAGATTGGGTTCAAATTGCAGATCAATTTTATGCTCGAACTAATTTCCCTAATGTCATTGGTGCCCTCGATGGCAAACATATTCGGTTAATTCAACCAGATAACTCTGGATCTTCATTTTTTAATTATAAAAAATACCATTCTATGGTGTTAATGGCTTGGACTGATGCCGATTACAAATTTATTTATATTGATGTTGGTGCATATGGAGGTTCTTGCGATTCAAGTGTTTTCAAAAACTCAAATATGGGAAAAAGATTAGAGGAAAATAGTTTGAATATTCCGAATGGAAGAATATTGCCCCATGACGATAATGGGAAAAATATGCCGTTTTATCTTGTGGCTGATGATGCGTTTGGGCTTTCCAATACTATTTTACGTCCTTATGCTAAGAGGGGCTTATCTTATGAAAAAAAAGTCTACAATTATAGACACACAAGAGCTCGCCGGATGGTAGAATGCACTTTTGGTATTTTAGCCAACAAATGGCGCATATTTCATAGAGGGCTCGATGTAAACCTAGATTTTGCAGAATCTATAATAAAAACATGTTGTGTACTACATAACCTCGTACGAATGAAAGATGGAATACAATTCAAAGACACGTTCTATGACGCTCCACTAGAAAATATAATATCTCATGGTGACAACAGAGGCAGAAACCTCACCGGAGGTATAAATGTCCGACAATACTTAACGTCTTATTTTGTTTCTCCTCAAGGCTCTGTACCTTGGCAATACGATATAGTATAAAATGATTTTTTAAATAAATAAATAATACAATGTACGAAACTAACCTCGTTTCCTTTTATTTTCTGGGTCTAATTCCAACCATCCAGATACGACTTCCATGCAAACGTCCTCCCATAGCTTTTTCTTCAGATTGATGTCTGAGTACTCTTTTAGACTCTTTAAGTAAAGCGCAGGCCTTTTTTCTACGCTGTTAATGAACTCCTCCGTATCGTCCGTAATAGTTCCCGCCATGGCGACAAGAGACGTGGCGCCGCTTCAAATGCTTATACGAGACTGGCAGTCGCGGTCAGTCGCGGATCGACTGTTTAGTCGATGGTCTGCGCACATCAATACAATGCAATACAAATTGAGCGCTTGATCGATAGTTGTCCAACTTTTAAATCAAAAGCAAATCGATATAGCTTTTTGGCTTTTTTGTCGAACAACTATCGAGTTGACTGTATGTGCGCTTTAATATATTCTTTTAAACATATGATACACAACAAAATAGTTGTTCAACTAAAAGTTGTATGTAAGCGCTAGCCCTAAGTTTTATCAAATTCCATACTGCCTGAGTCACATACCTAATTGAGTTAAACAACTTTTTACATAATTAGTAAGTACCTACCTAGTACCTATTTATAAACAAAATACCCCATGTTTCACGTGAAATTTTACTTCACTTAAAAACCTTTCTCTTAACCACCCTAGGTATATATTACCTATTGATGAAAAACCTTATCAAAATCCATTGCTTAGTTTAAAAGATCTAAGCGTACACGTACCTACCTAAATACAGAAGGACAAACGGCGGGAAGTGAGTGTTTTACACTATGTAAAGATACCGATGATGTATGTAATAGGAGATATGTACTAAATAAGTATGTATTGTATTGTATGGACCAATATGACGTTTGTTCAGTTGGTTATTCAGTCCATGTCAACACGAGTTCAATGACATTATAAATATCTCATTTCGGAACGGAAAATTATGTTTTTTCACACTACATACCTACCTACCTATGCACATACTATTATTATTACAATGATATGAATATGTGTGTTTTTTATATTGAGTTAGTCCCAATAATAAGGTCAACCGGGGCTATTGCGTCTTTGGGGCAAATGCGTATTTTCGAAATTATTCAAAAACTATTCATTCTTTATTAATTACTGTCATCTCGTAGCATTTGTTTAAACGAAATACAGCTACATAAAGTCCGAGCCAATAGCTCTCTACTTCACTTTTCAAGTAATTAGCCATTTTGTAAATGGAGCATTTTTGGCGAAGTTGACATTGTGAGAGGTGCGTCACCAAATCCATATTTATTTTAGGTTTTCTTAATTTGGTTGATTTTTGTCAATACTGATTGTAAAGAATGGTTAATGTGTTGATTAAAAATACAGTTATTTTTAAAGAAATGGCATTATTTGGAGAAATAATTACATTTATATTTTCAAGTTTAGGAGTAATCTTTTGGGGTAAATGCGACTGCACATATGGGGCAATAGCGTCTAATGCCACGCATTTGCCCCAAAACAGATACTGTCAACCTTTTTACTGACTGCAAATTTTAAAATGAAAATGATATATTATTTCAGTCATATAAATAAACTATAAATGACTTGATATGGGATTGATATTAATAAACACTTAAGTAACTAAATATGATTTTCAAAACTTTATACTACAAAGATCATTCAAGGTCATGGCAATTGGCTGAAGAAGAACAAGGTAGCAAAAGTGACGACACTAAAGTAGAAGAGAAAGTGATCATTCTCTTCTTTCGTTGACGACGATTAAATTTTATAATGTTTTGCACTCTTTTTTCACATGATAATGTAAAATTACATATAGTTTATCAAAAGCTTCGTTTTATGGAACTAAATTTACTTTATATGAAAAATCGCTTCATTATAGAATAGGGCGCAACCATTTTTGACAACCGCAGCTGCATACATTTACAGAGATAGTAAGCTCGAGCTACCCCCAAGTAAAAGGTTGACAACATCTGGATCTGCTAGGGGGCTAATGCATCTGTCTAAATTAGACGCATTTGCCCCTTTTTTCCCAAATTTGTTCTAAATTCGTCAAATATTATTTTTGTCAAGCTTAACCGTCAATCCTCGATACATATACTTGACCGGAATAATACTACTTTGTTTTCCTCACGAAAAGTTTAGTAAAAAAGTATTTATTTAAGAAAGATGCATTTGCCCCAAAACGGGGTAAATGCGTCAAAAAAGACAATTAAAAAGAAACAGTGAATTTTACATATTTTTTTAAACTCCGGCAAAAAAAACATCCCTGGTATTTTATACAGAAAAAGCCATATTATTGGACTACAGTTTCAAAAAGAGCATAATGACATAATTTAGCTCATAATATGATGTTAACTTTGAGTGACCGAAAAATGGTACGCAATAGCCCCGGTTGACCTTACCCATTATTTAAAAAAAAAACAAAATAAGTAAAACAAAAGACTACCTACTAGTAAAATTAATGAAAACAGGAATTTCATAATGGGTACTCATTATCTAGAATTTCACTATCTATGAGTAGATTTCATATGAGTAGATCACACAACATATCGCTCGACTAGTTGTACAACTAATCAATTAACTATAGATAACAAACAGTGACAAAGATACAACAGTATCAACAACGCATAGGTACCCAGCCTTCGAAATTCAAATAGAAAAGCAGAAATTTTGATAAAGGAATTCTGTAGATAGTTATTTCAAAAACTAATCGCTCTACTAGTCGTTAAAGATAAACATTCGCAATTCAAATTATCATCATAGAAAAACTTGAGATAATACTTTTTGAAAAAGGAATTCTGCATTTCACACAGCAAATCGCTCGACTAGTCGTCCAACTAACAAGCGAATAGATAACAAAGATACAAATTCAGTATCACGTAAACAACGCACACAGCTACACCTTCGAAATTCAAATTACCATTACCAAAAGAAAATGATAGAGAAGTTTTTGAAAAAGGAGTTCTGTTACGTAACGTTGCAAACGATGAAGGTAGGTATAGATATGGGATACTATTGATTGCAAAACGCGAACTGTGAAGTAGGGCAGTGATGACAGTCAGTGTGTCTAGGTCAGCCGTGTTGAACGCTCGTGTGTTTGTTTTGTGCAATTAAATTATTGTGATTTAACTTGTCAATTTAGTGTAGAATATATGTGGTTAGTGGCCAGTGTAGTGTTGTGATTGTCAATTGTTTTTATTTTGAAAAAGGAACAGAATGTTTGGCGTGTTTATGAAGAAGTTGAAACCAAAAAGGTGAGTCTTTATTTTGTTTTGATTTGTTAATGTTAGGTTAGAGATTGTGAATTAAACATAAGTTCCTATGTAGTTTTCATTTGGAGGGTACAAGTATAATATTTATAGCACAGTTTAGGTATACGAGTATTGAGAATTTTATGGTTAATATTGCCTATAATATGTATAAATCCTCTAATGGATTAGAGGTTATTTTTTTATTAAACTACCTTCAAACTCTTTATGTCAGTATACCTACTTGCGCTAAAACTATTTTAATTCTTTTCTATATTATCTATAATATCAGTCTAATATCCAAGTAGCTACTGATGTCTAGAAGTCTAATCAAAGAAATGACCACCACACCTGTTAATTAAATTGGCACGGTAAATCAATTTAGGTTTAATTTTGTAAATGTGATTGCCATCTTTCATAGAAATATAAAGATGTTTCAAAATTCCTGATGCAGAACAAAGACCTCCTTCTCATAGATCCTCTCTATAAGTTATTAGTAGTAATATAATGATTAGTTTTAGTACTGCTAAAGAACTTTAAAGAAGCCCTAACATCATGCTTGGTCCCTCGTGCGAATTATTTCTGGACATCTTCTAGAAGTTCTCATAAATTTTCTATCAATGGCTAAGGCACCGACCTGGTGATCGAGGGGTCGTGAGTTTGATCCCCACATAATGTACTTGAATGTGTAACTAAAAATGCTAGTAAGTTTTCTTTTTTGGAAAATATACAAAAATCGCTAAACCCAGGCATTGAACCTGGGATTTCAAGCTCGGCAATAAAAATATGTCATATCATATCCTTATATTCCTGTCTAACGTACATTTTGAAACGGATCCCCTTACTTTTTGTTTTGACTGAGTCAGCTAATAAGTCTATCGGATTCGATCCCAGACAAACACTGTATGCAAGTCATACGGACAAATTGGTGTAGTGTCACCGGCACAGGGGTCGACAACATTTGGTGAGGGTGTTGATCAATTTGATTACGTAGAAACTGTTTATTAGATGGTGTGATACTGATAATACAGAGTGTAATTTTTTTATGGTTCGATTTCTGGCTATGAGTATTATTTTTTTCTAACCACGCCCACTTGAAAAATTTACCATAATTTTAAAATAAATTGTAATAAATGTCTCCGTCCGCGCTAGAAAGTTTTCAATTTAGCCGCATTATTTTGTTAGAAACAAAAATTTCCCAGATTTTTTTTTAATTTTAGGAAATTAGAGAAAATTGCACCCATGTGAAGCCGGTGCGCATCGGTGCCATGTATAGAAAAATGTTGAAATTCAATTAATGGTTGATTATATGCATCCGTTACACTTAAAAATGTTTGTTACCCCTGTTTAAAATATCATGTTTCGCCGAGTCGGTAGTAACATCGTATGTGACGTAGGCATTCTTTGAATTTATAATTAATACTCATCACAATTACAGTCATAATAATGTCTTAACCCATGGGATATGTAATGTGTAGCTTTTAAACAGAAATGTTATGTTAGGATGATGTGGAACTAAGTTCGATTCTTACTCAAAGCACTCTGTCACTGTTCGCACCAGTATCCCGTATCCTTTTCCTTTATCCTTTGTTTCCTTGTTTTCTTAATCCCTGTGAAACCAAACATAAGCCGATAGATAAACAATTTCACGCTCCTATATACTTCTAGCACTTCTGCTTCGAATCTCTGTGAAGTTGGACCCCAAATCAAGAAACACGCCTGAGAGTAGCAGTTGCAGAATGCTATAACAGTCCTGTGACGTAGAGGGAAAACGGCTGAGCCTTTAGTGAATGGGCCTCGCCCTTCTGGCGGGGAGGGCCTCACATAACTTAATCATTCAATACATCATCTCATTATAGTAACTGACCCCTAACTGAGTTCGAAGCTTGTATCTAGGGTATCAGAAACTACGCACACACTCATTCACACACACACCCAGATAAACATTTGTGGTTCACACAAATATTCACCCCGCACGGAAATCGAACCCACAACCTTACGGATAGTAGTCCGGCATGGTGACCATCTGGAATCTCTCTTCTAAGATTCCGGGGCACGGTTCCGGGGTCATGCGCTTCAATTTTGTCCAATGACAGTAAATTGTTTGCCTCACGGTGTCTCTCTGAACTTAACTTAGCTGATGGTAGCAAGACTCCTTATAGTACTTCTGCCTAAAACCTCTTTGAAGATGCTTTTGATTCATGGATTGAGAAACTATTAAACCCTACAATAATTGGTTTCTATCAACAGCAATAACGTGAATAACCATCGTGATTTACGGCACCCCACGTGACATTACTAAGATTGTGCCGTAAACTTTCTCTCGCCGCATCATGATGTAATTTATCTCGTAAATTCAATAGATACCACATCTGTGTAATGTGTTATGAAATCTGTTAATACGCCTATAAAATATATGGTTATGAGTGCTAATAATTTTGTGGTTGTTAAAGAAAATTACTTTGTATAAATACCTATGGTTAAGCTTTTGTAGTAGAGACAGGATTATAAATATAAATTTTATATTATAACTATTAACCATCTTATTCCATCTCTGTGGTTTTTGGTATTTACCACTTAAGTGCAAAATGGTGATTTTTGAGTATGAGCGTTTGAAAGTTTAAACAGTTGCTACAAATCGGAATAAACTCTAAATAAAACAAATTTATGATATTTAAATGTTTATTATGTTTAAGTTTTGAACACTTATAAATAAAATTAAAAAAAAACTCTAGTTTAAGAGTAATTGTTACTTAACATGTTTGTACCAAATGAAAAAAAATTAAAATGTCTAAAACGTGTGTACTTAAGAGGATTAGAGCATATTTATTCCTACTCTTAATTAGTATTTATTCCTATTTGTACCTAAATGAAAAGGGTTTTTCGATTGAGATATAAATATCGAAGGATTTTTTTTGGCGAAGCCTTTATTGAAGAAAAAGATAATAACAATAGTACCCACTACGATCTAAAGCTACAACAGTCTGTTTTCCACAGGATAGGCACAATAGCCAATCCTATAGACAACCGAACTGTTCAAGATCACTGTTGTTGGTAGCGTGCCCAAAATGCTGGCAGCATTACCTCGTTAGATGGCAATGCTGACCAGCATTTTGGTCAAGCGTAGCATTGACCAGCAACTCAGACAAACTTAGAAAAAAAATTGACATTAACATTCATTCATAGTCCTCATCACTGTCACTGAAAGTCATACGATTGTTTCTAGACTGACCATGTGACAATGATTTGAAAAAATCATGATAAATTGGATCAATGAATGGCAGGAGATCTAAGATATCTTTGAATTTCAGAGCATCGATATGGATAGGCTCATCGTAGGCCAATGGCAAAGCCACTTCGGAAAGGGGAACACTTTTCCCCCTTCTCTTCAAACAGAAATACCGAAACTCTTCATTTTCACTCAAAGTGTATTTAAAACCGACGTCATTAGACTTTTCATACATCAACCAGAAAATACTGTTCCAAGCAAATGTAGTCTTGTCTGTTGCGGTATTTCTTTTGATAAAGTGAGTAGTCAATAGTTTCGAAAATGCAAAGAAGTCAGATTGATTCATTAATTTAACATCATAGCGATTGCTGGTCATTTTAATCACGGACACCCAATCTTGGGGAACTGAGATGGTGCTGTTCCTTTTTTTAATAAATCTTTCAATGGCAGCATGATCTGTGTCGCATTCTAGATGAGTATGACCCGGTACGAGAAACTTGTGATGAATTATCTTCAGCGACCTTTTACGTTCCAACACCATAGAAAACATAACAGGTAAGATATTATTCCGATTTTGACCTGGACATGTATCGGAATATAGAATAAGCTCCTCTACTTCTTCTTCCAAACCGTTAATAAAATGCCATAAGCATGATGCAATTTCGTCCGCACCTCTTTGAGCTATTCCTTCATGCCAAACATAATGGAATGTTCGTTTGGTAGTAACGTTCCGGATTGTTAAATTAAAAGTCCACAGTTTTCTTTTATAAAAGGCCACAGATGCAGTTAAATTTGGTGTCGGTAAACATTTTTGGAGATCAAACGCAGCCACTACGATTTTGCCTCCACTGTTACAGCTTTTATCTTTATCCAATCTTTTAGTTTCATAGTGAAAAGTTGCCTTATTCTGATGTTCCGATCTTTCTAATTCTAATTGTTGTCTATTCTCATCTGAGACGCAAGAACTAATTTTAAGAGACAAAGAATCACACGTTTTGCATGTATCATTACTTGGCTTTTTAAATTTTAGGTTTAAAGATTTGAAAACGTTTCTGAAAACGCTAAGGCTAAGAGGTCTTGCATCACTTCTGATGTTTGCATGTTTCTCTTTATATAATGTGTATAATGTCTGAAGATTTAAATTATGTTCCAAATAACGCTTTGTCGTATGGCTTCGTGAGTAATGGCTTTCATACGCCGGGAAACTATTTATAAAATCCTTAGCAAATGCCACATCTTCTTCAGATCGTTTGTTACCTGGCTGCTCTCGTGTGTTTCTTCTATCCACGTCAATAATAATAGATGAAGGTGAAAGTTTTTTCTTTTTAATTATATCAGCAATGACAGCCTCGGACTCAGCAAACACTTTTATAAAACATCTTTTGCAAATACTACCTTCAGCTCCTTCTACTGTGTAACAAACTGTAATATTTCTGGTTCTAGTGGCATTGCGTTTTGTTCTTTCTACTGGTTTAAACTTAATTAGTCCTGATAAGTACCGTTTCTGAGAATCCCTAGTAGGCAATTTTCTGTAATCTTCATATATTTTTACTAAATCAAGATGGTGAGTTTTAACCTGACATTTAGCTCTGCAATTATCATCTAAAGGACTTGGTCTTTTCGCCGGGATTAGCTTTCCCTTAGCTGTCACATATTCTTCTCCTTTTTTGTAGCATTCTGAACGCAATTTACGCAGTTTTCGTTGCATAGGACCCTGGCCCTTCTTTCTTTTATTGACTGTGTTTAATTCTGATTGAACATTGGAATTATTATCATCTGGATTTATTGATTGTGATTCTCCTAAAGGAGCATCGGTATCAGAGCTCGATTGCTCCCGGTTGACTTCAAGTTGCGGTGGTTGCCAAATTTCATCGGATCCAGAGCTATAATCTTCACCAATATTTTGAAGACTGTTATTCACTGTAATTGATCTCGAAGGACCAGGAATCGACAGTTCATGTGAGGCAGATAAATTTGACGAATGTTCGATGTTATGTTCATTTGATTCCCGGGTCAAAAACTGTGACGGATCTTCCACATTAGATTGATTGGTTTCAGCAATGTTTTCGGACAAATATGGCAACAAAGCATTAGAATTGGGTTCTAGTGATTTCAAGGTAAGATGTGGTTGCTGCGCTATGTTTTCAATATTTGTACCATCCACGATGTTGGGAGTCAAATGCTGCGATAAATAATGTGGAGATGGTTGATCAGATTCTAAATGATGCAATGAGTGTTCCGTAGTAAGTTGAACTAAATCTACTGCAGTATTCGATAAGAGTAGTAACGAATAGTCGGTATTTGACTTGATTGGATTTAATTCCATATCCACCTGTAAAGATAATAAACAAGTACAGGTATAAATGGTAAAGTAATTCCCATCAAAGACAACTTGAATAGGAATATCATTTTGGAACTTACTGCATTGTCAACGTAATTTACGGTACTTGGGCTAAAATACTCTTCACAGTTATTATCATCAAATAAATCTGAACTGCAATATGTAGAATTCGTATTATATTCTATCCGCAAAATTGCAGCAGCCTCATTGGGTAGTTCAGTATTTTTCTCTTCACTAGCATTCTGAAAATAATATCAGAATCCTTAGTTTATCTGGGGGCACGGCAGTGCCCCCCGCCAAGTCGGGCGCGAAGCAAACACTGCCGTACCATCCTTTACAGGAACCCTTTCGCCGCATTTTCAGGCCCCTATTTGAGAACCTCTGGATAAGCCCAGAACGCTGAAATTTTCGTCATCCAGTAAGCTATACAATCACATACTTAAAATAAAATTTCAAGTCTGTAGGTCATTTAGTTCCGAAGTTAAGCGAATGCAAAGTTTCGTATTTATGACAGACACTCACTCACTCACTCACTCACTCACTCACTCACTCACTCATGATCATCAAAATAGAACTAGTACTTCCCATAAACCTAGAGAGCTGAAATTTGGTACAGAGTTAGGGTTTAATGGCCACATAAATGGAAAACTATAAAAACTAGGATAATCGAACGGGAACGGGAATTATACAGGAACGGGAACAGGAATTGTAACTCAAGAACGGCTGAACTGATTTGGCTGGAAATTGGTAGGGAGGTAGCTTAGAACCAGGAAAAGGGCAAAGGATACCTTTAATCCCGAAATTCCCACGGGATTGGGAACGGGAATTTAAAAATCAAAAACGGCTGAATTGATTTGGCTGAAAATTGGTGGGGTGGTAGCTTAGAACCAGGAAAAGGACGTAGGATACCTTTAATCCCGAAATTCCCACAGGATTGGGAACGGGAATTTATAACTCAAGAACGGCTCAACTGATTTGGCTGAAAATTGGTGAGGTGGTAGCTTAGAACCAGGAAAAGGACGTAGGATACGTATAATCCCGAAATTCCCACGGGATTGGGAACGGGAATTTATAACTCAAGAACGACTCAACTGATTTTGCTGAAAATTGGTGGGGAGGTAGCTTAAAACCTTGAGAAGAACATAGAATACTTTTAATCTCGAAAATCCCACGGGATTGGGAACGGGAATTTATAGCTCAAGAACGGCTGAATTGATTTGGCTGAAAATTGGTGGGGAGGCAGCTTAGAACCAGGAGAAGCACATAGGATACTTAGGATAGGATAGGATATTTTTATCCCGAAATTCCCACGGAAACGTGAACGGAAACTACGCGGGTGAAATTGCGGAGCGCTTAGTAATAAAATACTACTCCTAAAAAGAAAAAAATGTGTCAAATAAGAAAATCTAATAAAAAAATAAAATTATAAACACGTTTCAACAAAAATAAATGAAATCCCACCAAAAACATTCTGTAAAAAACTAGCCAAGTCTCGATGGAGCTGCTTGTTTATCTCTAAAAAGTAATGAAATCTAGACAATGTCGTGCCAAGTGTAAGGTTCCTTACTGCGATTTCTTTATTATTATAGTTAATGTTGTGTGACTTGGCCGTTGAACATTGTTTAAAACGTTAGTAGTGGGTACAAGTCAATTTTGTTTACACGTAATGTTGTAACATTATTAAAATACGCAGCTTTATCAAGCCTACAATTGACTGGATATTGAATCAACGTTTTTCAAGTGGCAATTTTCTATCGTCAATGGGTAGTGGTTCTGGCGACAGATTGGTGCAATAGTGTCATGGAGCACCTAGTTTTGTACCCTTGTGTACAGTGTATCCTTCAACGGCCAAGTCACACAACATTAACTATAATAATAAAGAAATCGCAGTAAGGAACCTTACACTTGGCACGACATTGTCTAGATTTCATTACTTTTTAGAGATAAACAAGCAGCTCCATCGAGACTTGGCTAGTTTTTTACAGAATGTTTTTGGTGGGATAAAACTTACATGTGTGTACTCTCGTTGTCTCTAACCGCAACAAATACCTATTCGTATTTTAAACAACATTGATAGACATAAGTAAAGAAAAAAACAGTTTATTTTACTCCAAACGTGACCACAAATCCTTATTCCCAATTTGGGTTAAATAAGGAATTAATTGAAAAATCATTAAATGAAGTACCTAGTTAAGTAAGTAAGACTGAAAATTCGTTGTGAAAGAAATATTACCAATAATTTCAAGTTCCTCATCAAACCCGCGACTAGCGTATAGGGTGGAATTAGTTAGGAATAAATTATGAAGTTTTACGAAAATAAATACTGCGGTTATGCCGCCAACGTCCAAAATTTTGACGATCAAATACCTCCTACTATCGCGCACCGTGTGTTTGGTACCATTTGCTAGCTTTTTCGTTGTTAAAAGCTATAGGGAATGTCACCAAACACACGCATAAATACGTAATCCAATTTTTAAATACAGTGCAGCGGCACCCGGTAGGTAGTAGGTATCTAGTACCTTGCTTCCAATATTCCAAATAAAAATACTTCACTTACATGACACAACGAAAACCCCAATACGGCTGGTCACCGCGGGGTTAAAGACCACACCCCCCAAGATCTCAATCTCGATCCAAATCCAACTGGAAAACAGATGTTTAACGAAACAAACACAAGAACAAGAAAACAAAAATTATACATAGCAACAATAAATACCAGATCATTAAAAACGCAAGAAAAACTTGAAGAATTAAAAAATGCTTTGAATCATATCAACTGGGATATCCTCGGCATTAGTGACGTCAGAAGGTCCGCTGAAAAAATTGAAGAATATGATGAACATATTTTTTACTACAAGAATGAACAACCAGGAATATATGGTGTAGGATTCTTAGTGAAGAAATATCTGAAAAACAATATAATAGAATTTAAAGGAGTGTCAAACAGAATAGCAATTTTAAATATCGCTCTTCCTGGCTACAAAAATCCAACTTCAATAGTCCAGATATACGCTCCAACAGACACAGCGAACAAAGAGGCAAAAAACGAATTCTACGAAAGTTTAAATAAAACAATGGAAAATTTACACAACACCGTTATCGTAATGGGAGATTTTAATAGCCAAATTGGTCAAAGGAGAAAGAATGAAGACAAAACAGTAGGACCCTATACAGTAGGCAAAAGAAACGATAACGGACAGAGGTTGATAAACTATGCGACAGAGAACAACCTAAGCATAATGAATAGTTTCTATAAAAGAAATCCTCTGAAAAGATGGACATGGGAATCTCCTAATGGCCTAACTAGAAATGAAATTGACTTCATCACTACAAATAAACCGAAGCTTTTTTTAAACGTGGAAGTTCTTAACAGATTTAATTTTAACACCGATCATAGAATATTGCGAGGCCACCTTCTTATGTTTCAACCAAAGAACCAGAGGAAACACATACTAAATTCAAAGCTACCAATCTCAATACCGATACCAAATCACATATTAGAATCCTTAGAGAATAAAATAAAACCAATTAAAGAAATAAAAACGATTCAAGAAAAATATAATACTCTGGAAAAAGAATTGAAAGAAACAAGTAAACAACTAGAAAGAGAGAAGGTATCAAAAGACAGACTAGGACCAAAAGCAAGAGACCTAATAAGAAAAAGAAATGTTCTGTTCATTAATAGGAAAACCAATAAAAAAGAAATAACAAATATTAGTAAGAATATAAACGTAGAAATAAGAAAACACAAACAAAAATTAAGAACAGAAACATTGCAATTTTATATAAATAAATCAGGTGGACTCAAGAAGGCATGGAAAGAACTCCAAGAATGTACTAGTTGGATAGATAAAGTAACACATCACAAAACAAAAAAACGTAAATCACAGAGAAACGAAATAATCCAAACCGCAACCGACTTCTATCGAGAACTATACGATGACCAACCAATAATACCTACTTCAAACGAGGAAAAAGAAAAATATTCAGAAGAAACTGTCCCTAACATATTAAAAAATGAAGTCAACAAAGCCACAAAGTCACAAAAGAAGAATAAATCACCAGGAGAAGACGGTATTTCTAATGAACTTCTTATCGGAACGTATGATGTTATCGCCAATACACTAACCGACCTGTTTAATGATATCCTAACTACGGAACAAATACCTCATCAGTGGACTACGTCAACGATTATCTTAATTCACAAGAAGGGAAGAACAGATGATATCTCAAACTATAGACCCATTTCACTTATGTCTAATATATACAAAATTTTCTCCAAGATAATCTTAGAACGGCTTACAAAGACTCTTGACGAAAATCAGCCAAAAGAACAGGCAGGGTTTAGAAGTGGCTTCTCCACTCTCGACCACATACATACTATAAAACAAATAATCCAAAAATGTAATGAATATAACATCAAATATTATGTAGCTTTCATAGATTATAATAAAGCATTTGACTCGCTAAAACATCAGAAAATATGGGAAGCTCTCGCTTTACAAGGAGTCCATAACAAATACATCCGCTTACTGAACAACATATACCAAAACATGAAAGCAAAAATACGCACAGAAAAGCTAGGAGAACATTTCCCCATCAAAAAAGGAGTTAGACAGGGAGACCCCCTATCACCCAAACTTTTCTCTGCAACCCTAGAACATGTATTTCGCCAGCTCAAATGGGACGATTATGGTATAAATGTTAACGGAGTGTCACTGAGTCATCTGAGATTTGCCGACGACCTCATTCTTCTAAGTGAAAATCCAGAAACCTTACAAGAAATGATTGAGCAACTTATACACGAAAGCGAAAAAGTTGGACTAACAATGAACGCATGCAAAACAAAACTGATGACTAACCACATTCAAGTTCCTATTAAACCTAACAACGCTACTCAATTGGAATATGTCAACGGATATACATACCTCGGCCAAATTATATCTCCCAAAGATCTCACAACAAAAGAAATTAATAATAGAATAAACATTGGGTGGAAGAGGTACTGGGCTTTAAAAGACGTCATGAAAAATGCAGAAATACCAATTAAAATAAAGAAGAAAATATTTAACACATGCATCCTACCCAGTATGACCTATGGATGCCAGACATGGGGATTTACTAATAAAAACATAAAATCTTTAGAAACCTGTCAACACCGAATGGAAAGAAGTATATTAAGCATAAAATTAAAAGATAAAATACGATTAACACAAATAAGGAAACAAACAAAGATTATAGACATAAAATACCGAATAAAACAACTGAAATGGAAATGGACTGGACATCTAATAAGGGATAAAACAGAAAAATGGGCAAAAGCAGTGACAGAATGGTGCCCAAGATACAAAAAGAGAAACAGAGGAAGACAACAATGCAGATGGGAAGATGACATTAAAAAAGTAGCAGGAATGACTTGGATGAGAAGAGCACACGATAGAACTCTATGGAGAACTCTTGGGGAGGCCTATGCTGTACAGCAAGACGATCAAGGAACCGGTGTCGAATAGGGAAATAAGTAGATAATAAGTGTAAACATATTTGAATATTTAAGTTTTAGTTTCATACTTACCTTAGTTATTAAAAAAAAAAAATGTAATATGATTGTTAATAAAGGCTATCTTTATCTTTATCTTTATCTTTACATGACATGAAGGCGTTGATCTTGTTGATCTTTTATCTTCCCCACGTGCGATTTGAACCATTTTTTCAATCCTTGCTCGTCTATCACTCATTTTAAGTTAATTTTAACTTTCTTCAAAACTTTGCATCACAACACTTTACTAACGAAATAAAAATGACAACTAAATGGTTCCACTAATCATAGGCCAACCAACCAATCAACCAATCAACGTCGTCGACCCGAAGTGCAACGAGCGGCTTAACCAATCATAACACACAATACCGTGCCGCTAAAAATTTAAATAAGGGAGAAGACTGTTAAGTTAGTAAATGATTTTATTTCATTTGGTACAAATAAGTTAAGTAAAGATAATAATTATTCAAACAAAATTATAAATTTTAAAATTTGGTCTAGTTATGTTAAGTGCACTTAATGGTAAATGACCATACGTTGATTGAGTATTTGTTTTACAAACCTACGTTAAGTTATTTTAACATTTTTGTATCAAATAAAAACGTATTTTTTTGTACTTATCGGTTTTGAACCAAACTATTGATGGTATTTCTACTAACAGTAGGCTTAAATGACATAGACCAAACGAAAGAGGAAGTTTTTATCAGTACAGATGGCCAAAAAACAGAAAATGACCATTTTTGCACTTACGAGGTATATACCAAACACCACAATTCTTTACGTTACAGCATAGCCTTCCCCATTTAAAGGACCATAAAATGCAAAATTATTTATGTAAATATAAGTATCGTATCAATAAACTTTGCCTGTCAACAATATTAATATAACATTGATTAGAAGGTTAACTTAGTTGTGAATTTTATTTGTGTTGATATTTTAAGGTGGTCAAGTAGCAAATATAAAGGAAGGCCAAAGAAGGGTTGGATGGAGTGTGTGAAAAAAGATATGAATATGAAAGGAGTGAATGAGAGTATGACGAGTGATGGAAGCGAGTGGAAGAGAAAAACATATTGTGCCGATGCCGACCCCACTTAAGTGGGACAAGGACAGGGAGATGATGAAGTAGCAAATATAAAACCTCCATATCCTAAAGCGACCTTCGTGGTCATCGGTTGTATTTTGAAAGAAATAAGGCACATCAATGGATAGCGCAAACTTATATGATTTTCAAAACCTAATTACAACTATCGACCATCTTCTTCCACGTTTACATAACAGCCTGTAAGGCATCCTTATCCTTACTAATCCTTACTAATCTGTCTGTCTGTTACCTTTTCACGGCTAAACTACTGAACTGATTGACTTGAAATTTGGTACAGGGGTAGCTTATGGTCCGGGAAAGAACATAAGCATATATTAGCATACATTTTATCCCGAAATTCCCACGGGATCGGGAACTACGCGGATGAAACCGCGGGGCACAGCTAGTTTCCCATAAAAGCAAATATGTATATTGACGCCTGTTAGAAATTATCTCATCAACCTCCTAATTTAATATATAGCAAAAACATATAACATTTGTTTACATAAAGAACGAATTTTTGAAACCCATCCCATATATTTTCATCTCTATAAATCATCACATATGCAGCCAAAATTACAATGTTCTCAGCGTGTGAACGAAAATAAAATTACAAAGAGTTCAATGTTCTTACATTTAGATTGATATTCGTTATCACGGTTATCACATCACAGTGATAACAGGCGCTTAGATACTGTCTGTACGGAGTTCTAGTTTTGGGGGACAGGTGGTAAATATGAGTGGTCTAGTTTGTATATGATAGTGGTGATAGGTGACAGTAATTTAATATTAGATTATACTTAGTGTTAATTAATGTTTTAGGTGTCGTGAAGTTGACTGTTAGGGTGAAGCCAAACGGGCGTAATTTTGTAAGTTGTGAGTCGCGTAAAATGTCGATGTCGATGTCGCGAAATTTACGTTCAACTGAAATTCGATTAGACTGCCACACGGACGGATGTATTTTCAGTTGTAATCCGAAACATTTGTACGGATACTTGTATCGTGCAAGCTCTCCACCTCACCCCGACCGAAATTCAGTTGATATTATGCGTGTGAGTCGGCAGACTACTCATTTTGCGTCGCAGTGTGAATCAAATAGGACTTTTCTATGAAACTGAATGCAGCAGAATTTCTGCGAACGAAATTCTGCGACTCACGACTCACAAAATTACGCTCGTTTGGCCTCACCCTTAGAGGTTGGTGATATTTTCTGTTGAGTACTTCGTGATACTTTTTCTTTCGGCAATTTACGCGAAGTTTACGCAATAATTATTTTTTTCAATATCGATGATGATGATTAGAAGGAAACTATCTCAATTAAGTACATACATATTATCGAAGACAAATCTCTCTGCTAAGTAGATTACAGCTGATTTAATAAAGTTTCAAGTAAAAAATCAATTGAAATATCTTTTAACAAAACTATAACGCACAATACTCTCAAACAAATTAAGTTCCAATTTCAAATTAAAATCGTTACTATTTAAAAGGTGTGGCCTCGAGGTCTTTTGAGTGGTCCCTTGCACTAGTGCCCTCTAGCGGCCACCTGCTGTGATTTTAATTGAGAATTGGCCCTCTATTTGTAATGCTCACAGCAAACGTAGTTATACTCTTTGCTCACAGCCTTGTAGGGATTCACGCTGTGTGGTCACCCTACCAGGATTACTGTTTTTTTTTTTAATATATTATAGGGATATGGTAACATTTTTTCCGCGCTTGAGCAGTGATGTGTTTTGATACGGTCATTTTTACGCTTTGTTTAAAGTGGAACTGTTTATTTGGTTTTAGATACAGATTTGTTATCGAGTTGATTTGTATCACGGTTTTATCCGCGTTGTTGCCATTTTTCACAGCAAAATTATTAGTTTATTCACAAACTTGTAGCTTGTTTTTATCTTTTTAGGTGCATTTTAGGTTTTTATCTTAATTGACACAACCTGCATAATAATTATTTGAGGGCTAATCAGCGCAATCCAATTAGTATGGTGGCATAGGATGTATGTTCGTTCATTAGATCAGACAATCAGTAACAATTTAGCTTTTATAAAATACTAGCGGCGCCCCGCGGTTTAACCCGCGTAGTACCCGTTCCCGTAGGAATATGGGGATAAAATTATGCTAAAAACCTTCCTACTGAATCACTCTATCTAGTAAAAAAGAACTGAAATCAATTTTGATGCGGTTCTTTTCGTTACGTAGATTTAAAGCTAACTAAGCATACATAGGGACACGAGAAAGCGACTTGGTTTTATACTATGTAGTGAAGTACATTGGTTTACGACGTAGATATCTTTATTTATTTGAGCAAATTTTATTAGAATTATCTAATATACATTCATTTAAACACAACTGAAAGTTGACCTCTTATGAGTCACGAAGCTCTAATAATTTTAATATCAACATAATTTCTCGTAATAAGCAGGTTTGAGATTACTTTCGATTGTATCTAAAGTAAGAGTAATGGCAATAAATATATTACATTTTTAATGACTAGTAGTGCCCCAGGGATTTATATGTGTAATTCACGTATCCTTTGAATTTTAAGTAGTAAATAAAGTAAGTAATTTTAATGGGTCCTGGAACCACGTTTAGCTGTTTGTAAAAAAATTTAGTATCAAAGAATAATTTAGATTAGATTAGATTAAGAATAATTTAATAATAATTAAGAGAATATTTAAATGTGGTTAAATATTCAACATATAAGGATACAGTTCTGGTAGATCTCTAAAACCAGGGATCGAATCCGAGTCTCCTAATTTAATAGGATATTTTATGTCATCAATAAAAAAATGCGTATAAATCAGAAGTATTTATTGATCTTGAGATAAACGGAGTAATATAGACAGACGATCGGTTTTCGCTTCATATCGTATACATATAACTATTATGCCCAACGATTATGGCTTGACCAATTTTGGTACTTTGCCAACTACTTCCTAATCAGCCTGAGGGGAGTAAAGTTATGTTATTATCTTACCTATATGGCGTATTGAAACATTTTTCCGGTTAAAAATCTTGTAGAACTTATTTTGAGTTTTTGTTACTACTTACTACAGGTGCTCTGCGTTTAAACCAGTGACGAATTAAGACTACAAATAAGCAATCCAAGCCTTTGGGTCCTAGAGTCCAATTTGAGGCACGGCGAAAAAAAAAAGCTCAGCTCAGCTAAATTTAAGGCGAAAGAAAAAACCCAGCTAACACTGACCTCGCTATATTCAAGGTAGGGCATTTGTCATTTCATCAAGCATAGCTACGGTCCTGGGGCCCCCCGATCCTTGTGTCAACTAAGAAGTTTGTGCTTCTTCTGGTGTTTTCTGGTGCCCCCCCAGACGTGGTGCCCTAGACAATTGCTTAATTTGATTAAGGGTTAATCCGTGACTGGTTTTAACCTGTTATTTTCACCTAAATTGGTAGTAGTGTGATATTAGCCTTCCTCTATAAACGAGCTGTCTAACACTGAGATAAATTTCAAATCGGACCATTTGTTTCTACAAACAAACAAATTTTTCGATGTTATAATCCTAACTAATATTATAAATGCAAAAGTAACTCTGTCTGTCTGTCTGTCTGTCTGTCTGTTACCTTTTCACGGCTAAACTACTGAACCGATTGACTTGAAATTTGGTGAAGGGGTAGCTTACGGTCCGGGAAAGAACATAGGATACTTTTTATCCCGAATTTCCCACGGGAACGGGAACTACGCGGGTGAAACCGCGGGGCGCTGCTAGTATAAGCATAAATTATACAGGTAATACACAAGTATGACATCAATTTAAGTTTGTACCTATATGCTAAAATATTACATTAACACTCGTGACAAACGTTAAAAATCAATATTTTTGTACAAACTTCGTTATATACACTTGTTTGATGATGTAAATTATGTAACATACATACACTATGTACTTGGTTGACAACACAAACAATACTACATAGTGACAAAAATATTGTTTTCTCAATCGAAAATGGTTCTTATGTCGTTAATTTTAAAGTTTATTATAGGTTGTATTTTAGTCAATAAATAGTCATGGTTTAAAATAGGTGTTTGAACAAAGATTTCCTGGCTTTAGTTTTGTTGTCAACTTGACTTATGCCCGACTATGACTTTGGTAAATAAAACATATAATCACATTAGCACAGCGCCCCGCGGTTTCACCCGCATAGTACCCGCTCCCGTGAGAATGCAGGGATAAAATTATGCTAAAAACCTTCCCACTGAATCACTCTATCTATTAAAACAAACCGCATCAAAATCCGTTGCGTAGTTTTAAAGATCTAAGCATACATAGGGACAGACAGCGGGAAGCTACTTAGTGATCCTTAGGTACATACATTGCCATCTTTGATGATATTTTTTAAACTGAGTTTTTTTAGCGTTATTTTTATAATCTAAATTTTAGTACTTACTTCAGTAATTCAGTATTCCTTTATTCAAAGTTTTAAGATTCGTTCTCATTAATTCAGTGAGTTTAAGAAGATACCGTTTTAAGTAAATTGTTCAAGGCTTATCTTACGTCACAGATTTGTACATAGATCAGAGTAAATCTGTAGACGGAACATCTGCAAATTTTGTGAATATGAAAATTTGATTGATATTACTACAATCTATTGCAGAAAACGACTCGATTCCTTAAAATATAAAACATACTGTGAGCTCTGTTAGATTTATGACAACCCGCTCGCAAGGATGCAATGGCGAGCGGGACGCATTATAATTTACGCAGGTGCGACAGAGATAGACAACTACAGGTCAACGTACAAAATTCTCTGTGAATTACGACCGGACTCAGTACCACACTTTTAGATGCACGGAAACGTTTAAATTAAAAGTCACTTCAGTAACGAGCATCCATCACATCACACTAAATGTAATAAGTTTTATTTATTTTTATCTTAATTAAATATGAGTTGATTACATAAACAACATTTATATGATAACTGATAAGATAAGCAACACACGTGTATTCCAGAATTTCATTTATTTATTTATTTAAAGACACACCAACAATATACATATTAAGAAATCACACAAAAACAAATAAAATTACGAGTACTGATATGTACACCAAAACAGGCGTGTACAACATTTACAACTATGTTCACAACGAAAGCAAGTGAGTATTAATTATTCCTTCTATCCTATTTCGACTACTCTAATATTTCATGACGTCACGTTTAATTTTAATCGCTGGCTCAGTTAGAAGCCTCTCTGTTTGTGACTATTGAAGCGAGACGGTTACAAAAGTACTTACGCATGTACCTTTATAAGATTATACTCATTACTAGCAGCGCCCCGCGTTTTTACCCGCGTAGTACCCGCTCCCGTGAGAATCCGTAGCTTGTAGTATCATACAATCTCGGCACAATTCACCATCGTGCGTTAAAAAATTAAGTAACAGCGCCATCTATTGGTAGGATTTGTGACTACAAAAAGTTGCATTAAAACAAACGATTACTTATATACAATCCCATGGGAATTTCGGGATAAAAAGTATCCTATGTGTTATTCCTAGTTATAAGGAACATCTGTACCAAATTAAATCAAAATCGATACAGTAGTTTTTGCGTAAAAGTGGAACAAACACCCAAACTCACAAACATACAAACTTCCGCATTTATAATATTAGTAGGACTAGCAGAGCCCCGCGGTTTTACCCGTGTATTTCCCATTCCCGTGAAAATTCGGGGATAGAATTAGATATAAACCTTTCTCTTGAATCACTCGTATCTATCTATTAAAGAAACTGAATCAAAATCTGTTGCGTTTTGAAGATAAGCATACACAGGGACAGACAGCGGGAGGCGAATTTGTTTTTATATTTTGTAGACTAGCTGTGAGCCCCGGTTTTAGCTGCGATTCTATAGTCACATTTGTTTTTTGAAAAGTACTGAGTGGTGAGAAAGTTGATAGATACATGTATGTAATTAATGTATCTTATTCGGTAATTAAATCACAATAATGCGCGTAGGCATAGAATTTTTATGACCTAGTGTGTGAATCGTGTATAATTTAACTTATTTTTCTATTAAAGTAACAAAACAACGGGATTAAACCATAATTTTTGACCTCGTTACAATATGATTTAAAAAGTCAACGCACTTTTAAAAGGTCTATTTAAAAAGTAAAATAACCATCTAATTATTCTCATTGAAATTATTTAAAACAATAACGCTTTTTGTTATGCGCATGGGCATTTTAAATTGTTTTTTTTAAGTCATATACCGTGACAGTTATGTAAAGTTATACAGTTATAGTTTTATTGTTAATATATGTACATTAATGTACTTATAAACTACTAATACTGTACTAACGACCTGCTGTACAGGTGCAAATTCCTCTCAGATTAAAAAAAAACTCTCACTAACCTTTTTTTGTTCTGTTAGGCTAGCATGACTTCGAAAACGCGATAGATACAGCGATTTATTGACATCCAACTGTCAAAATTTGATCAAAATGCCCGCCATATTTAATTTTACCACATGATTAATTTTATGACATTTGGTCATGCTCGCGAAATCGATATAGCTATTTATTGACATCCAACTGTCAAAATATAATAAATATAGCCGCCATATTTAATTTTATCAAATCGTACTACGCCATATTCATTTGGTTATGCTCGCGAAATCGATATTTTTCGTGGTGCCTATATCATTTATCACGTACAGTTATGCTAGGCAGGCTGAAATGATGCAAAAGCAATCGTTTGGGTAAATTGATTGATTTATTTAAAAAAGGATATACTCCACTTGTTTCTTTAAATCAATAATTCCATTGATCTTACTTAATAAGCACTGATTCTAGATACTTAATTGGTTTACACTTGGGTATAGGTTAGGGTATCAGGAACTTCACATCTATATTCCTAAATCTTCTAGAAAACACTTCCTATTATTAGAAAAACTTAAAGAAATGTATTCAGAAAAATTTATAAAATATTTAACTTAATTAATGCAAAATAATTCACAATTTTAATAAGAATGTCGTAAAAACTAATTTTAAAACTAAGCATTAAATAGTGTAACTAAAAGTAGTTGTATAATTTTGAAATTATGTAAATTTCCATGATTTGCACAATAAAGAGACGTGTGCGCATGTTTGTAGACACAAAGCTTGGGTTGACGTCTTGACGTATTTATAACACACTAGCTTTTGCCCGCGACTTCGTCCGCGCGGAATAATAATTACCGTCATACAAACTTTCATCCCCTATTTTATCCCCTTTTCTTTTCGTGATTTTCTCGAAGTTTACGCAATGAAATGATACCTAATTATTTTTTCCAATATCGATGATGATATTTATATTTATTAGCAGCGCCCCGCGGTTTCATCCGCGAAGTTTTCAATTTACCCCCCTTTTCTCCCCCTAGGCAGAGAATTTCCGAAAATCCTATCATAGTGGTAGCCTACTCCCCTGCCAAATTTCAGCTCTCTACGACCAGTAGTTTCGGCAGTGCATTGTCTGTCAATCAGTACATCACTCAGTAACGGAAGAGTTTTATACAAGTATATAGAGGATATATGAGCTGATTTTGAAGACTCTGTGTTAAAAACGGATGCATTCATGATTTAACTAATAAATAGTATTCAATATCCGTCACTAGACTCAGTCTACCCCGTTACCGAGGGTGTTCAGCTTCCTGGTCGACCATTCAAGGGTATCCGTCTGTGACTGCGCGCTCGACTGTACACAACACGGATTGATGGTACTCAGTTTTTATTTATACTGTTTTCTTTACGTAATCGGATTGTTTTAGTAATTTTAACTGTTCTTTGATCGGAAGTATTGTTTGGTTAATATTTTGGTATTGTAGTGTGGTTTTGCGTGGTTTTTTTACAAGTAATGAGAGGATTTTCGTGTTTTTTTTAATTTTCAAGATTTAGAATATTTATATATAGGCGTTTTGCTTAATTGTATTCCGTTGTTGGGCAGTGAAGCTACTTTGGGGACAATAATAAATGTGAACTTATTCAAGTACTTAAGTATTATCAAAATAATTAATAATTATTACTTATCTCAATAAAAATATAAATTGTATTTTATAATATCGAAGTATAAGGGTGACAAATCTACATCGAGCTGTGCTGCGCTGTACTGGGTTGAGCTGTGCTATGTTTCTGAAGCTAGGTAATTTTTACTCCAGACAGAGCGCAGCTTCACCCAGCGCAGCACAGCATGCTTTGATTGTATCCTCATTCAAATATATGGCGAGCGAGTTAACCAAACATAGCACAGCTCGACCCAGCGCAGCACAGCTCGATGTAGATTTGTCACCCTAAAACGACGATTCATAAGCAATAAAGTCTGATTACGAAGTAATAAATTATTTACGATAGTGACAAACAAGTAGTATAATATAATAAATCACTTTTCAAGAATATCATGTTTACAAATTACAAATTGTAAATCATTGATATTATTTTTATGAAAAAAAAATGTTTAAAAAGTAAAAAGTTATTCCGATACCGGGAATCGAACCCGAGCCTCCTGGGTGAGAGCCAGGTATCCTAGCCACTAGACCATATCGGATGTTGGATTGAGAAGCGAATTTATCATTGAGTAAGATAGATTAGATAAACACATAATATTAAAGTATTTTAGCAATAATGAAGATTTTTATATTACATTTAAAATTCGGCGAGGTCGTGGGTTCAATTCCCAACCAACATGAAAATTTTCAATGTTTATAATTTTAATATTTGTAATTTTCCGTCCAACCGATTTTCTGGACCAACTAAAACAATTAAAATCGCTGAACAAAAAATAATTTAAGACAAGAAAAATAGACGTTAAGACCTCCTTATCTTAAACTCAGTTAAAAATAAACTACCCAAGTCTAATTCTTGTATCAGTAGCACAGTTATATTTAACTATCCAACACAAATGGTTCCTATTAACCTAAATGAAGTGTCACCATTACCAATTTAGATTTGATGTGGCCATGTGACGCTAAATTAATTACAAGTATTATTATTTATGTATTTAATTTAATTAGTTTGTATAGTTTTATTGTGAAATTACGCAGCATGTTTTATTAAATTAAATATAAGTTGCCATATGGAATATGAACTATAATTTATAAAAAAAATATAAGTACATAGAAGGATTAGTCATTTTAATTAGACGATTTGTGCCACGGTTGTATTGTACCCACTATTCAGAATAAAAAATCAATATTTATGAGGCAATTTGAACCTACACACATCAAAAGTGTCTAGGGATCAAGCATTTTTATGCGGATTTCTTGAGATTGAGATGTGGCTTTGTAATAAATTTATGATTTTATAAATTTATATGGATCCTTTTTGGTGCATTTCATAATTTGAATCAGGAACTGTGAATCAAATTCGAGTAAAAGATGAAAATCAGCTGTCAATATTTTCCCTATAAAAACATACAACGCATTGAAGACATTATTAGTGCTACTGTTTCCCTACTACTGATTAAAACCAACGTTATTATGGAGCGGCGACGTCATTTAAGCAGGGAAGAAATGCTCAGAGCCGTGGGAATGATAGAAGCTGGTTCCCGGCAACGTACTGTGGCTTTAGCTCTGAATACAAGTCAGAGTGTTATCAGTCGACTTTGGACACGTTACCGAAGCACTGGTACCGTGGCTGAGCGCCATGGAGGACGGTATCGCTGCACCACACGGAGACAAGACCGATACATTCAAATCTTAACTCGAAGAGCTCCAACAATAACCGCCATGATGTTAGCCGTGCGGCTTCATCACTCTTCAGGGAACTTAATTAGCGACCAAACAGTCAGAAACCGCTTGCATGAAGTGAACCTTCATTCCCGAAGACCGCTACGGGTACCACCTATAGCAATGCACAATCGTAGGATTCGATATCAATGGGCTCTTGAACACAGAAATTGGGCAGAAGAACAATCGCGTTTCGTGTGCTTTTCTGATGAGTCTCGTTTTGGTATGAGACCGGATACAAGACGTATACGACACTGGAGAACCCCTGGACGCCAACAGCGATTAAAATCCTGCCAGGAAGTCCATCCTTATAGTGGTGGAACCATCATGGTATGGGCGGGTATTTGGATCGGCGGAAGAACTGAGTTGATTTGGATCAGAGGCAACCTCAACGCTCAAATTTATGCTGAGACGATTGTATCAGACGTCATCGTTCCTCTACAAGTGCAAATCGGTCCCTTATTTCAGTTAATGCATGATAATGCACGACCGCACACCGCAAGAGTTGTAAGACAGACTCTCGCCGCAGCTAACATCAATGTCCTGCCCTGGCCTGCTCAGTCGCCAGACTTGAACCCGATTGAGCATGCATGGGATATGCTACAGAGAAGAGCTCTGCCGAATATGGAGGGTATCCAGTCGCAAGAAGACCTTTTTTTGTTGTTGCAACGAACATGGGCGGCCATTCCACAGCGTGATTTGGATGAACTCATTTTGAGTATGCCAAACCGATGTTCTTGTGTTGTTAGTGTTCGCGGTAGAAACACGGATTATTAATTGTTTAAGTTACCCAATAAAATTTTAAAGAAAACTGTTATTTCAGTCTTTTTTTCGAACTTTAATGTTAGTGGTTCAAATGTCAAAAATCCCTTTATTAGGAAAATGGCAAATTTCTTTATTAATGCAAAGGTGACTTGGTTTATCGTTACTGTGACAAACGAAAACACTTTATTTGATGAATCCTTAAAGAAAATTTTAATTAATATCAATCAGGAGAAAAGTTATTGCAAAAATATATGTTGATCCCTAGACACTTTTGATGTGTGTATAAGGGTCAAACAAACGCTATAAGTATTCTATAATTTTCTTATAATAATTTATACATGTACTTAGTAATAAAATAAGTGTTAAAGAGAGAAAACTTATAAACACGTTACATTGTAGAATTTATAAGTAGATAATTTTTATTTCTAATTCAAAGTAATAATCTAAGTTTACAATAATAAGCAATAAATATAATATTTTAGTATTAAACGAAACGTACGTCAATGTTTATATTTAATATGTTTTACGGGACATTTACACGTACCTATGTCGAAACCCTCGACTAGTTTCAGCCACGTCCGGTGGCCATCATCAGGAGGATGAGTGCGATACGCCCGCGCCGACGACGGCGTCTCGCTCCGCACAGTGACGTGGCTGAAACTAGTCGAGGGTTTCAATTTTTTTGGTATCGAAACTTTTTTAAAATGAAAGCAATTTACAAAAACAATCTATAACTCACTAGTGAATAAAACGTGTCATTATTCAACTGTTTTTGCACAAATAAGAGCCCCTTTATGAGCAAATGTGTTGAAAAATATATTAAATATAAATAAAATAAGTGTTTCATTGTAAAAGAGAGAAAACTTATAAACACGCATTGTAGAATTTATAAGTAGATAATTGTTATTACTAATTCAAAGTAATAATCTAAGTTTACAATAATAAGCATTAAATATAATATTGTTTACTAATTAATTTATTAAAGTATAAAATTAAACTAATGACAAAGTTAAATTTTAATCACCTACTTTAATAAAACTGTTTATGATATATTACAAGAAATATGAGTCTTTACGTGTGCATTGAAAGAAATGCAATTTAATCAAATTTTATATTATACTTATAAATGTTTTTACGACTAAGAGAAATCTTGTACTTAAGTGTTTATTAAAGTTAAGTTCTTTATTAATCTAAGAGTTTCTAATAAGTATATTTTAATTAAATCCAAAGAAGTGTGTTTCATGGTTATTGCTCATTGTTTCCGATTCTTGTGAGAATCCTGGGTGAAACAGGCAGAGATCTGTGTCGTTATCCTTATTCTATGTTTTGGAAGGACATAAAAAGGTTTTTATATTTCAATTGGCTAGTACAATTTGTTGCTGACCACCTTAGTTACTTATATTGGTTCTTAGTTAATATAATTGTCCCTAGACTGTCGATGACGGTAAAATTACCTCCATTAAATAGATCCCTTAAATTATGCAACAAAGTATTTGTACAGAAGATTACACGTTTCAAGTACTAGAAAGGGCCGGTCGTGATCACGGTCAATCGGTCCGCAGCCAGTGCTCGTGACCGGGCATCGAACCTGCGACAGCCCGTCACGGTGTCGGCCAGTACAGCCTTATCTTGTAATTGGAAACGGAATTACAGTAGTTTGTCTTTAACTGACTGTGAACGGATCTGATTGTTAGTTCGATGTCGGTACTGTTTTCTTTAGAAAAACTATTTTCGCAATATCCAGCATGAGGCTCTCAAAGACTAGTATTGGGCACTCAAGTTATGATATATTCTTTAATAATAATATCAAACAAAAGGATCAAAGAACCACTTCAATGTATAAGAAACTACGTGACAAAAAACAAGATGGCGCCCATTTCATTTCAAACTTCTTGCTCATATGAAGTTCAACTAAAAACGATAATAATGAACACACAGAGTATGTAAACTAACGATATTTGTGTAGATTTTAGCTTAGTGACGTAATCTTAAAGCTTAAATCTCTCAACAAAGCATCAGCATATTATCCCTATAAACCCTCAGGGTAAACATCAGTACAGGTACAAAGGCAGTTCGTAACAATTTGTATAAAATACCAAAATTACCCGTAACGTCGTGTTTTTGACGTAAATTAAAGTGATGCTCCACTAAAAAATTAAGGGAATGAAATCCAAGAGGTACTGCGAGAGCTCTGAAGTAAAGTGAGTTGCATTACAGACTGGGAAACCTTTACAAAATGCAGACAGGGCTGGCAACATTGAACTTTTTGTTAGTAAAAAGGTTGGACTTGTTATAGTCATAGACGGATGTCCTGATCTGTAGTTATAGTCATGTATTTGGTGACCGATTTCCTGATTGAATTCGAGTGTAATTTAAAAACAATTATAGTAACTTCTTCTTCTTCTTTGCGTGTCGACTCAAATTGTTGAGGACCAAAACTCAATTAATTACTAATCTTCAAATACTCAGAGCCCGTGGACCCAAAAAAACGAAGGTATGGGGTCCACTGGCTCTTTTAGTTTTAACCCAAAAGTGGCAAACTTGATGTTTGCCACTTTTGGGTTAAAACTGTAGAAAATAATAAAATTCAAATCATGCAATGATCAAATTGATTCTTTATTGCAACTAAGTAAATTACATTAATTTTCCACCACACAAGCATAATTTCTTCAATGCTACAATAACACGCATTAATCAAAACAAATACTATTAAAAGCAAACGTTAACAAAACTTGGTAAGGTCAATACGTGATATCTTTACACAAACTGAATTACATACATGACTAGGTATAGCAAGATGGAAACATTTCTTCATTCTGTATCGTTGAAATACAAAAATAACAGAAACAAAAAAAAATTGAGTTTATGGCTTTTCGTTTTAGCTTTTGAGATCTTATCACTAAAAGTTTCTAAAATGATTTGATCCAACCAAACCAAAAGCAAAAGAAACTTTTAGATGGAAAAGTCTGAAGAACTAAATATGTTACAATACACTCACCTACGTATGTATATGTACGGTACGTGTATAAAAAATATACGAAAGGAAACGTTTTGTCGATTCATCAGTTTTACAAGAAAGATCCCGAGGGGCAGCCCTGGTTAATCTTCAGAGAAGAAGGCTTCCCAGCGACCCAGTTTTACGAAAATGTTGGAAAATATAACCGGAATTCGTTTTATATTTTTACCTGCAAACTTTAGAAGGGTAGTTGTTTGGCTTCAGAAAAATGTTGGTGGGAATGTAAATTCTACCTATAGGTATGTTTCCTCGTTGTGACGTTACTTTGGGTTCGTTCAAAATGTCTGGTCAGCTTTTTAAGTTAATGTCTCGGGTTTAAGAAGGTCTTGATGGTCTGGTACACAAATTTTGAGTCCCTAGTACTTACTCGTAGTCTATTGTTGTGGCTCTGCTCGTATTGTTTAGCTTGATGGTTTGTTTTAGTGCAGACTATAGTTGCTAGGGAAAGAATTTTCATTCTAATTTTGAAGTAAGATACGTCATAAAGAAAGAACTGAGTTACTGCCAAACAAAGTTACGAGATCGATAGTTTAGATATACAGTCAAAAATCCTCTCTGCTGCTATATAAGTAGTTGTTGAAAAAAAAAAACCAGCCCGAGTTTCTTGCCGATTCTTCTCGGCTGATGTAATTCCGAAGCGGCGGTAGATTCAGTGACCTTCATAAGTGCCTCATTGAGGCCTTAATTTAATAAATGATTTTTGATTTGATTTGTTGATTTGTTATTAAGACTATACTTTCCCAAATTGGCTTCATATCTTGGAAATGATATACTTACTTAAAATAAAAAATATTTATTTATAACCCATTCCCCTCATTTCTTCAATATTTCTAAGACATTATCAACAAGTCTAAAGATTTCACTGAAAATTCCAACATGTTATGCTTTTCCGTCTGTCCTCAGTTCACTCAAGTTTTTATCTCTATGAAAGTGGATTTCCTGACAACTGACAGGCTTGAATAAAATATTGTGGCCGTTCAACATGTTTGTCACGTAGCACAGACTATGTTTTATGTGGATGCTTACATTACTGACTTATTTTTCACAATACTATCTTGTCTACCGTTTCTTTCTTTATTTTCTTTTCCTGGATGCGTTTCGTCAAATACGTTTACATAGTTTTTACGAGTATTTTTATTATCCTTTTTCTCTCAGAGTTGGGCAAAAGACTCCCACAGTTCTTTCCATTTGTCCCTCTTTTCGGCTTTATCCCACCATGCAATCAAACCTAAATACCAGGCAATAGTAAAGTGACATGTGAACCTGCCTGCCAGGCCTGAAGTTCCGGGTTCAAATCCTGGGTCGAACGATACATTACTGTATTATTATCATCAGTAAGAGAGATACCTTTATCTTGCAGTGTACAAGCACATACTACTATTAACCTGAATGTTAAAAAAGCCACAAAATATGGACCTTATAAAAATCCGCTCAAAAATAGTTTCCAGTGAAATTTTTGTGAACAATTAATTACCAACTTTCACATGTGTACGTAACTGGATCTGCCTACTTGATTCGCGTAGCGGATTACGGCTCTAATTAAAATGTTAACTGCGTTGAGGATAAGTTCAAAATATAGACGGAACAGGTATATGAAAACAACTCCAACAAATTACATAAATACAGTCACACTGTGCTCAATTTTTTAACCTCTTCTTCTTTTTAAGTAATAAGTATAATAATATGAGCATTTATAAAACTTATGACAAAGACATTAGAATTTAAAGAAACAAATCATGAAGTGTTTAAAGGCCAAAATACAATTACGAAATGCTCTACAGCTACGAATATTTACAGGTATTTGATTTCGTAAGGCGACATATTTCCCATTATTCTCTTCTCTTCGCTGTCTTTCCCTCTTAAAATCCATTAAAAATGCACAAATGTAGTTATTTTGTTTTGTCTATCAATTTCCCATACTCTATTATTGCAAATTCTTTAACATGTTAAACTATAGATGTTGAATAGATAACGTGTCGAAAGTAGGTATCGTTATTACAATCATTATTCAGACGCAGTTTTTATGACAAGAATAATAGCCTAACTTTATTCAATTATCCAATTAATTTTACTTGATGAATGAGTTCCGATTTATATTAAAATCTCGTATAGGAGTGAATTTCCCGGCGCCTAAATTTGCGTGGCAACTATGAAATCGGTACTAAAAAATATAGTTATAATGTTTAAAACTTTTTTTTTGGTTAGATGAAATAGTCACCTATGTGAGGCACTAAATATTTCATTACTGGGATTAATAGGTACTCCAGAAAAAAATGTTAAACCTCGAAATCTTTCATCGCCGTGTCTGTCCACAACTCACCTTGATGTGTATATACCTCCTTGATGAAAACCTATTGGTTGAATACATTGAAACCTAGTTTTATATGATACTTGGATAGTAAAGGTATTGTTACGGAATACACTTAATCAAATATTTAAACAATACAACGAATGGTTACTAGAAAAACATTTGTCCCAGAACTTCCTTTCATCGCTATGTCAAAAACATTTTTAAACGTATTGTTCCAACTAAAGACTTGCGTCTCCTTCTCTGTGTGCTAAACGTTGCCCAATAGTACCGCCTCAGTGCTCGACGTGGAAGGACTTGTCCACGTGCCTGCGTTTTCAAGCTATGAATGTAAGTGTATCCCATTTTTGTTACTGGACAGTTTTTCTTTCATCGCCGTGCATAGGTATAACTTCTATTTGAACAAGTTTATACTCTTGATTGAGCATTCGATAGAATGCCCATACTCTTCTGTTTATTTGTGAATTGTTTAGTTCTTAGGATACCTAATAGATTTTATGTAATTTTAAATTTTCGACTCGTTTCTCATCGCCATGCTTTCATTTCCGTGGTTTCCACAGCAAATATTTGCTATGGCAATGAAAAAAAAGACACGGCAATGAAAAAAATTTCATTGCCGTGTCTTTTAAAACAAATTACTTTCATCGCCGTGGCCAGGTCTTTCATTTCCGTGACTTATATTTTCATCGCCATGGTATGATTAGGCAAGGAAAACATATACAGTGTACCGAATATTGACAGTACAGTACTCGTCAAGTAATATCTCTGCAATACGACAAAAGACTTAAGTAAAGACTTATAAGTACAGTAAATAACTCATTTGTATTTACTGTACTCCTTCTAGCTCTTTTTCTTGATTCCTTAAGATCGTGTCCGTTCTGATGCACTGTAATGGAGTCGTGTACCAGCCGTTCTACTGCGCTCTGTCTTCGGCTCTTCTCAGAGCTGGTAATTGAGAGCCCTGTTATTGCCTTGATCAGGTTTGACCAACGGGTAGGCCGGGTAGGTCTACCTTTCCCGCCACAACCAGCTTGTCCAGGCTGTATGACCGTTGTAGCTCCAAATGTGACCAAAGTAGGTCAGGACTCGTCGGTAACATATCGTAGACAGTCTTGTTTTTACGTCAAGTAGTTCTAGAATAGACTTATTCGTACGTCTCTCTGTTAACGGTATGTGTGGCATCCTTCTCCAGCACCACATCTCGAAAGCCTTAATCATTTTTCGATCTACAGCGCGTGGATAGACCAGGACTCACAGCCGTATAGAAATATCGAGAATACCTGAGATCTAATTAGTCTCATCTTTGTTACGTTTGGAGATGGTTTGGACATTCCAGATTATCAACATTTTGCTTATTGCTTGCCCATCTCCACACAAATTCGAATCTCTTTCTCGCAGCCTCTCTGATTACTGATCGTTCACCTAGGTATACAAACTTGCTCATGAATTCCAGGTCTGACAATTCTCCTGTGCGTGTGATCTGTTCAGCTCGGTCAGTGACCATAACCTTTGTCTTCGACTTGTTGACCCAAATTCCTACAGTCTCGGTTTTGCGTTCTACTCTGCTGAACATTTCAGCAAGTTCGTGCTCAGAGGATGCGACCAAAGTAGTGTCATCTGCATATCGAAGGTTGCTGATCTTGTTCTTGCCAACAGTAATGACTCCCTCCCACCCTTTTAAGGCTCTCCTACTCATATATTTATCATTTCTATATTTATCATGGTTATTAGCACTCAAATTATTATGATTATACAGCGTTGAAATATTTCGAGTTTCCGATATTTCAACGCTGTTGCAAGCGCCATGATCACGGATGAACTCTCCTACTTATATTTCGTATATCCTATAGTATTCGCCATAGATGTTAAATAGAAAAAGGAACTCTTTTTCAGCCTGCTCATCCGGGATGATATGCAACATAATCTTACTGGCATGCGACTGCCCGAAGGGAAAAGTTCGTGTGATCGACCTAGCTTCTCTTAAATACTGTGTCTCGGCCGCACTAGCACGCGGGATGGATATGTAATTCTCTACAACTGTGCAATCATTTCCATACTCATAGGTTCTGGGCTTTGGCAGATCATTGATATGCAACAGGAAAAGTGTTGCAATGAGTACTAACCCTTGGGGAACACCGGCATTAATCGCCATTTGATCGGATGAGCATCCATCAAGAACGACCCGTTTCGATCGATCCTGCAAGAAGTCCGATATAAACCCACACAAACTAACAGGCAGACCGTATGATGAAAGCATGCTTATAAGGCACGTAATTTTGTGGACCCCTTCTTGAGCAGGGGGATCAAAAGCGATTCTTTCCAATCTTTAGGCCATATATCATAGGGGTTTTATGTTAATCTTATTAAGAAATTCGATCAATTATTATCATTCGATGTGGCGTAGATAACCCGTCTGGGGGAGTATGCCTCTCCTTCTTGGAGACAGGCGTGTATATATTGTATGTTAGGATAATATAATACTCATGTCAGTATATAAAAAAAAATGTTTTATGTATGGATTTTCATTTCCGTGGTGATTCTTTCATTACCGTGGGACAGTTCTTTCATTGCCGTGGACGCTTGTTTCATTGCCGTGCACGCCTGTTTCATCGCCGTGGCATGAAATTTTTAAACTTGTGTTATTCGTTAGTTTCTTAAGTAATCAGCTTGATAATAAGCAAGAATACATACATTATCAAGAAGTACAATAAACGCTAATTATTTTTGAAAAAAACTTAAAAACAAAAAAATCCACGGAAATGAAGATTTTTGGGGACTTGTTGAAATTTACTCATAGCATCAATCTTTCTTGATTTAATAATGAAAATGTTTCGGTTCATTTAGTTTTTAATTTATTTGAATTAAGATGTGTTAGGAATTTTTGGATACAAATAAATATTGAAGGAACATGATATTATTTATGCTTTCTTGAAACTAACATGCTTATAAAATTGTGAACTGACTGAGGCATTTATTGGTGCAAATGTATGTGTTGTCTGCTTTACCTCTATCTTAAGAAGGATAACTTTGATACTGTATAACAAAGCCACTCTCTCAATAATGAGAACAGATGATAATTCTGGTCCTCAAAAATATGAGTCGACACGCAAAGGAGAAGAATGATGAGAACTACAGTGAGGAAGAATAGGCGCCATCAACACAGTTGACTAGTACGTGTTGTAAGTGAATTCTTCTAATTCTAAGGCAATGATAATTTACCAAAGATTATTCATAAACAATAAACATAGTTAAAACCGCGAGCACAAATATAAAATGAAAATTGATTTCAATTTCAAGAGAATTTTAACATTTAGAGGCTAGACAACTCTTTGTTTCAAAATCAACAGTAAAAAAAACCTTACTTATCCCAGCCATAGTTCCTTACAATTTGAAATCATAATAAAATTGCTCCTTTGCGATGTATCTCCTCAAACTGGAGCCGGCGGCGGTACACGGGATACTATTACTGAAATGTCAGATGTTACCAACTTCATACACCTTCAACACGTAGGAAATAACAAAATGGAGGATGATTGAGGAAGAAAACAAATAGTGTAACTGTAGAAAGGAAGATAGTTCTTTCTATATTTTTTTTAATTTATTTGGAAAATATCTTTTTCTATTGTTTTAATTTATTGTTTACAGGGATCATTAAATATATGACGTAAACTTATATTTATCAAGAGTAAACCTATTTTAGCCTATTTTCAGCAGAGCATCTAGTATCATCTTAATTAACAGTCGTTACTATCTAGAGCTTGGAATTTAGACTTAGTTTATTAATTATATTTTTGGAAACTATAATTTCTCTTATCCTAATTTTGATTTGGCCAAGCTGATCTATAAATTCGTTCTTATTACCATTTAATTTACAGCTATCTGAATTATTTATCGGGTCCTAGTTCAAAGTGAGCCAACAAAGACTGTTTACACATTTGCATGACAGGACAGGCTAACGGTACGTTTTCTGAGAAATTGGAAACTATGCAAAATGGGATAAGTGGATAGAATTGGCCATCAGACTGAGAATCACCTTGAAGCGATACGTAACCCGTAGTAACTGTTTAGTAATCTGTGGTGATACTGCGTGCGGTTTTGTTATGTTCTATAGTTGGGTAGGAAGCCTTCAGGCGGATTTGTTCTGTACTTTACCAAAAAAAATTTAATAGAGGATATTATAACGAGGTCCATGTTTAAGAAGATAGTGGAATAAATAAATATGTACGTACTTTTTGATTTAAAACGAGAATATCAAGAAATATTAACTTAAAATATAAACACAATTGCTTATTTATATATTTTGACAGTATTTTTTCTTATTTTCGTGCTGATAAACAGCCCATAGAGTCCTATGAATAGATGCTATTTCTAATTACATGAAAAGCATTTGCAATATAACCATTATTAGCTGCCATATCTAGAACAAAATTACGAAAGAATGAACAACGTAAACCAATTATCATTTAATTAAAAATACCTCAATTCCCCGAAGATCCCTAGGGATAGTTAAATAAAAACACTCGTTAGTAATACGAGCTAGAGACACCACTTTAGTTCCACTTGTGTTGCGTCACTCCAGGAAGTCAAACAAAACCTATAAAGTTTCTTTTACTTCAATAGAAAGTAGGGAAAGGAAATTGGAATCTTGCATCTAGGAATATAATTGGATTCTTTATGCATTTGACATTAATGTTGATTCTGTGAAATCATGATTCATTGAATGAATTAGACGATTTGATTGAGTTAGAAACACAAAAAGAAAGACTCTCCAAGAAGCCTTTTCTTTACAAAAGAATTATTCAATATAATCATTTATTTTTAATTTGATTAACATTTAAATAAAGTATTTAGATAGTAACGTGTCTATTTTTTTCTTAGTTTCTCAAAGCACGTGTCTTAATCAATAGACTTCTTATTTTATTGTAAAACTCTTATTTGTCCCAAAATTTTATGAGGAAATAAATGTTTTAGACTATAGAAATTCTTTTGACTGAGGCATCTTATGTAAATATGTATTTCTTTAAGATTAACGCGTAGTTACTTCCGTAGTACACAAATGTAAAGCAACGGTATAAAATTTGTAGAAATAGCACGCTGTACGAAGAAATATCATGTTTTTGAAGAGAGGAGTGCCGCAGGGAAGTGTACTTGGACCCACGGCTTTACAACTTCTTATTAACGTTTTTCTTTGTTTCGCTGTGAAGTTTGTTACTGTTGTGTAAAATTATAGTTGCAGAACAAAAATGAATGTCCTTTTAAAAAAAAACTTTTACTTTAATTATTTTTTGATAAGTCTACTTTAGAAGAAAAAAAGCGTCTTAAAAGAAAGTAAATGTAATTTATTTTTATTTTGCTTTAGTTTAAAGAGCTGTTACTTCTATGAGACAACTAAAAACCTATTTCAAAATTTTGGTATATTGACTCAAGTGCCTTAAACATTATACATTTTTGTATTTAAATAACCAGTCATGGACGGTTAATCTTTTGTATAGGCATGTAAATTTAAGTATACTAAAACATTTTTGAATGGTATTTGGAATAATTAAATCAGAACGAGTTGAAGACGTCCATGAAAATGGTAATTATCTATTTCTAGAACATACTTGTATTATTATTAATAATATTATTGAGAACACATTAGTCCTTTACTATAGTTTATTAACATGAAAAGCAAATATTTGATTATTGTTTGTGAAGAGACCGAAACTATATACTTAACCGATTTAAGTGAAAGGTACAGATTTTCCTTTTAACTAGGAAAACGCTAAGATACTTTTTATTCCAAAATTCTCTCGAGATAAGATTGTGCGTGGTTGTTACCTCGGAACCATGCTTCTAAATAAACCGACTTTGTTGGTAGAGAGATGACCCAAATACTAACGGAAGCAATTTTGGAAAGATTGAGTCACGATCGTGATCAATAGATGAGCCTGGGGGAGAAAAACTCAACCAATTTGGGGAGATAATCTATACTGACTTAAAAAAGAATTGGTAATGCCATAATAATCACGCCTTATAGCAAATAATTAAATAAAAGCTAAATAACATGACTTAATCAGTCTCCCTATCATATTCATCGAGGAATTGACTCCTGTATAGGTATCTAGGCAATAAAAAACTACCACATTCAAGCATACATCTCAATCGAGTTCAATATATTATGTGGACTACCTAAACAAATATTTGTATCACACAGGTATCGAATCTTTGCTTAGCATCCCGGCATGGTAATCACTCTGCTATTCGGATCGTCAATCAGTCATTACCATGCCAAAATAACTCAATGGTTAACTAAGAATTAATTCCATCCGCATAATTTTAGCCGTACCTAGTTATGTCGAGCAAAACGAAGGCAATGACACAATCCCATTCAACCCAACAGCTAGCGAGCATAACCAGCTACCACGCGAAGCGGTTGACATCTAAAATTTATTAATACAAAGCCGGGATATACGACAGCTGCATATTGCAGGGAACCCTGAGCCAGTCAGTCGCCGTGCATTCGCAGCGCGGAGCACACGTCTCACGCTGCGATGTTTGTATTGTAATCTCATACACCCGGTAACTGAATTTCTAAATTCACAGACGATTATCGATATCGATAAAACAGTCAACTAACAGCACTTACATGTGTTTGAATTTCGAATTCTGTGTTTGTACGCGTGCAGTGAATGTTAGTAAACAGTGAATTTAAAATTAGTGATTCTTTTTTTAAACTTTTATGCATTTCTACTTTCCGTTGCAATGATATTCTGATTTAGTGAACAGTTTAGTGTTGTTACTGTGTTAGATAATATCGATAGTGTGAAGGTGTGATACTATAGTGGTGATAGTGATGTGAAAAGTTTTGGATCTTGCAAAATGTTTGGCGTTTTTATAAGGAGATGGAAACCGAAAAGGTAATAACATAAACACCTAAAATGGCACAGAAACATCGTAAACAGATGATAATAAATCATAGAATTTCGTAAACGTTAGAAATAACACTACTAAAATAAATCTAATACCAATGTCACTTGACATTATTGATTATAATGACTGCGTGGGCTGTTATTATGCAATAAACATTATAATTTATATGTATTGCAAAATGAATAATATTATAAAAAGTGATGCGCTACTATTTAGATTATTTTTAAAAGTTCGATGACTCAATTTGCGATGATTTTACGATTTTATAATTTACATTTGGTTGTTATTATTAGATTTATTTTACATTTAACATTGGCACTTGTTATTTTTCATTACGTCATTGTAAAGATAACAATTTGACGTACAACCATGTTTGGGTTTAATTTTTTCACATACCTAATTTTATCAAAACTTGTCCAGTCATAAAATACGGATCAAAACCCTTCGAAACTGATAATATTTATACGGATTTTGAAGCATTCAACCTCAGAATCATTTGAGCATATTCTCCCAGACCAATACTACAATAAATGTTATTGAATTACGCTAATACATAATAGCTATAATAAATAACAACGTTTAGTATAAACCGTGTCCAAATTACCTATTGTTATTGTATGTTTGATTGAATGCCCCGAATGACCTACTCACAGTACAAAACATTACAAAAAATGTACAGGTACCCACTAAATTAACTGAAAAAATATCAGAAAAAGTATAAGTTATATTAAAAATGGATAAGAAATACATAAAAAATGTATACCTACCTAACTGCTTATGAAACTAAAACATTTAATGAAAGAGTTTAAGTAACAGATAAAGCTAAAAGCAATGACATTAAAATTTTGTGAAAAGAAAGTTGACAGTTAATTCTTGGAATAATAAAATTGTCGTTAAAGTTTCAGACGACAGTAGATCTAGTACTTAATTTGTTTCAAAATAATGCAATATTTTAATCAATAGACTCAAAATTTACTCTCAATTAGACATGAGACATACTACGAAGAAGAATAAGTGGCTCAAGATGTGTTAGTCAATGAAATAAATAATCATTGAAATGAATAACATAATCTAAATGAAGATAAAGTTAATATAAGCATCAAATTTACTGCCGTAGATCCAGTAGAAAATACTTTAGATCATTTTTAAAATAGGAATTATGGAGTTAGATAGAATAGTCCCGATCTAATTGATGATGCTTAGAAATACAGAACTGATGCTGCAAAAACGCTAAGTGCTTTATAGACACTTTCTATATATGGAGATTCTTAATTTACCTCTACGTTCTATATAACAGGTCTCTATAAAAGTCTATAAATAAAGATACACATAATTTACACTATAAAGTTACAAAAAAACCACACGTCAAACTATTAATAAATTAAAATTACGATGCACAAAACATCAATCATAAACATCAAAGGAACCGCTATAAATCGAATGATGCCAGTTACTTATCGATATTTGATAGCGTTGATCGATTTCATTCAATTTTATCGATTCAGGTGTCCCTTCACTTGCCCTAAGTTATGGTTATTAATGTAGGTATTTCGATTGATATCAAATGATTGGGTATCGGTATATTTATTTCTTAATAAATAATAATTAAGCGTATAGTTGTTTTCTTGTAGATTATCAATGATGTTTACTGCAGGTTTATTCGTTTCTGGTTTTTTAATAGAGTATTGGAGAACATAGTTTTGAATAAATTTTGTTTGAAACTGTTTTGTCAATGATGTCAGAAATCAACTGTACCTAAATCCATATTTCAATGAACCTCGAGACACAAATCATCATCATTATTTTTGTCCGCAATAATCCCACATTATTTTGCAGAACATCATTTCTTTTTACACTCCTATTTATCTGTCTACTTTGCTTCTTTCCTCGTCGTCTTTCACACATTCTATCTGGATCTATGATTATGCTTATTACTCTCCTATTTTCATCCTTTTCATCTTTTTATATACACACTAGTGCTTAAATTAAGTTTAAAGGTTTTACTTGAAACCACTTAACTCAAATAAGCGTTCACTACGTCATCTTATTATAGTAACTGACTCCTAACTAAGCTCAAAACTTGTATGTATCTAGGGTATCAGAAACCACGCACACACTCATTCACACACACACCCAGACTGAGACAAACATTTGTGGTTCACACAAATATTTACCCCGCACGGGAATCGAACCCGCAACCTTACGGATGGCAGTCCGGCATGGTGACCATTCTGCCATCGAGGTCGTCACAAATGTGGTCCTTCTAGAAAAATGAATCTATCTGCCTTTCCAAAACAGATACACATAATCAATCTTACTCCAGTCCCTGTACTAAGCCCGCAGCCCACTAACCTAACAAAATCCTTACTAAATGTCACATTGTAAGATAAAAAAGGTAATTTTCCTTCCAAGACAAGCAATTTGTGGGATATTACAGAGTTATTCGCTTTTACTGCGGAGCGGTCGAGCGGTCCCAGCGTTCGCATTATTGTTGTCACTTCAAGAAGTTTTTGTTCAGTTTCAACGTAATGTAGGATACTTAAAGAAATGGGATTTCTGATATAAATTGTTAGGATTATAGCCCTTATGTGTTTGCTTCGTTGAACAGTTTTTTCTTTGTCTTCTTAAAGGTTACCTTCAATTCTAATAGCTCTGCTCTGTTCGTAGTTTATTTTGTCGCGTTGAATTTATAGTAAGTAATTGGTTAAGAACCGCATTAATCTTTGCACGTAAGTACCTTTAAAATTCTTTAAAAGCAAAGCCGCGAGAGTTTTAGTCAATACTATAGAACTAGCTTAATCAATATAATAAGAAAGTAAATGGCCAAAAAACCCAATAAACACTAAAAACCAATTTTCAAACATCTAATATCAGTAACTGCCCGATGCCTTATCCACCTTATTCCTCCGTCAGTCAAGTAGAACTAGCCCCCAACTTTCCTTGCACCCATACAAACATACACCCACCTGTACCTGCGTAACACTCAATTCAAACTAAGGAAGTAGGTCAAATCAATACCAATTGGCGCGCTAAACAAAGAAAGGCGAAAAATATGGTATAAGGAATGGAAACCATACTGTTATTAAAAATGAAGTGGCTTTCTGTAAGACCCCAAGGCAAATGACTTTTGTTTCACTCATGATAATCTATGACTTTGATGACTTAATGACAGGTGTAATCGCTAAGTTTGCCCTATGCATATGGGTGAAACATAACAAACATGTATAGATGGATCCAAGTATTAAATCAGGTATTTTCGGATTAGCAACTGGTGCAAATACTATGCTGTCAAAGTTTTATTTGCGTCTGCTCTTTTGTTACATAAAATATCAACAGTTAAACTAGCGATTTGTGCGAGCATTTCGGACAAAGAAACTTAAAAGCTAAAACACATTTTTTTTCCTACAAGAAAGTTATTCTTCTATGATGAAACTCACACGTGTAGAGCAAACAACAGCTCCTAATAAATAAATCATATAAAATTCCATTACAAAAACAATAAAGATTAGATTCAATGGCCGACTTAATTACTATGTAAACTCGATCGATCATAGACCCCGGTCGTCGCATCGCCTCCTGTGTGGTCCCCAGCTACGTAATGCAACTTCATTTGGTACGTGACAAGCAAAACGAGTACAACACTAATGCACAGCTAATGATCCATTGAAATGTTACATTTTTTAGGCCTTACCTTGCGTTTCTTAGAGGACGCAATTTTATTTTTTTGACGTGTAGGGGGGGTAAGTGTAAAGCTAAAATCAAGTTTGTGGGGTCGCCACCCTTGTCCCACGGCCGCCATCTTGAAAATAGGGGTTGAAACGGTTTTAACGATATATCTCTTAAACTATTTATCTGACAAAAAAAAATTTAACGTTTTTTGTTGCAAATTAAATTCTCTATAACTTTGGTCCAGTAATTTTTTGTCGTAAAACTATAAATAAAAAAGTTATAAGTGAAAATGTAAATAAATTCGAGAAAAAAATTACCGAGAATGCTGTCCAGGTAGAAAATACCCAAGCGACCATTAGGGAACAAAAGAAAAGCTGCTATTATTATTATCATTATTTCTAACCTCTCTTACTGTACTATTCTTTTTTTGAAGTGAAAACTTCTTTAGCGGCGCTGAGCACTTTTTTTTGTATGGGTAAAAACTTTCAAACTCGCGTCAGGGTCACGTGATGCTGATCGAAAAAGCGTAAGATCGAGGGGAAGGGAGAGGAACTAGTATCTCCCACTCTTTCTACCGTATATATTATAGTACTCACATCGGAGCGCTGTAAAACCTTAGCTATTGACTTAATGAAAAAATGTTGCATATAAAAATTGTCGAAAAAACGATCTGCAAAAATGGTCTGATATCGTTTTTTCGTAAAATGATAAAAAAAAGTTATATCGAAAAATATATTTTTTTTCTCGAATTTCTGAACATTTTCACTTATAACTTTTTTATTTATAAATTACTGGACCAAAGTTATAGAGAATTTAATTTGCAACAAAAAACGTTAAATTTTTTTTTTTATCAGATAAATAGTTTAAGAGATATATCGTAAAAACCGTTTCAACCCCTATTTTCAAGATGGCGGCCGTGGGACAAGGGTGGGGACCCCACAAACTTGATTTTAGCTTTACACTTACCCCCCCTACACATCAAAAAAATAAAATTGCGTCCTCTAAGAAACGCAACCCCAAATGTAACTTTTCAATGGATCATAATTCCCGCCATTGACTTGCACTTTGACAGCTGTCATTAGAGAAGGGAGTGCGATATCGATAAAATTTTGTTTAAAATTGCTTGTCATGCTGTAAGAAATATTTGATAAAAAATATCTTAAATTTTATTTCCGAGGTGTTAAATCGTGCAGACTAAATTAACTTACTAACCAAATTGTATATGGTTATGACACTGACAGCTGTCAAAAGTAACAATCCAGAAGTTTCAGTTGTCAAATAATAAACAATTAATTCTATACCTCTCAATAGATAGTGTATTAAGATCAGGATTAGAAACCACAACATAATAAAAAAAACTTTCACCACAATCCGTGAAGAAAGAAATTACAATTACTGTGCACTTAATGCTCTCTAATTATAGCTCGTATTTCAATAGCAATACGAGCTAAGTAGGTGATCTTTTGTGCACATAAAAGTAGCAGGCATGTATCAAAATGTAACAAAACAGCTAGTTACTAATATCGTATTTTTTATCTTATATCCATTGAGCTGTGGAGCCGTATGTAGGTCAACCGTATATATGAATGGTATTGTATTACTATATCGTCTTACTATGACTGTATCTAGTTTAAAAAAACTAAAGCGTGTTCGAGAATTGATTTAAGTCAATCATATATCACCAGTATAGTGAAACACTTATTTTGATAGATAGTATTTGAATACCAAGGCCAAATTAAAGTGGTCGGACAGTGGTAGCGCTAAAAATTACGATTAAAATAAAGCTTGGTAAAGAACAGTTATTTGTAACAGTTCATTTCGCGATATGGGTATTTAGACTTTCACTTGGGTCATAAAATTGCGTTACGAATTGATGATAAAAATTTTACGCGTTACATGAGTTGATTGTTTTTCGGTACTTTTTGTTGTTTTCCAATTATGATTATACAGGCTTTTAATGAGATGAAACAAATTCATTTTTATAAGATTTTATTAAGTTGTATATATAATACGGACTTCAATTATAATACAAATTGATAAAAATATTCAGTACCTATCTACTTATAAGATTTTCATAAAATAAACATTTATTACAAAATGAAATATAATACTAAAGTATTTTGAAAATGGACCTAATTAAATATAAAAAAAGGATAATACACAATCCTGAATCATTGAAAGAGCTCCTTTAAAACTTTTATTTTGAAGTAAAATACATTATATTGATCTAAAGATTTTTTTCAGAAAGGTTTCGCAAACAAATCCACTCAAGTTTTTTTAAGATTACAGACAGACAAAAGGACAGACCCACGTTCCTTTTGTACTATTTATATAATAATAATTGTTTGTTGATGACAAGCTACGAAATTACAAGTTAAATTGTTAACATTTAAAAGCTTGTAGTTCTATTTTGCAAAGCAAACTGTAATTACAGGAACAACGAAAATGTACGAACACCAGGTGCAAACAAACAAACAGTTTAAGCAATACAAATAACGTTGGTTTAATGAAATAGTTGGAATATTGCATGCTTAATTAGGATGCAAATAAATTGTAGTTATTGGAAGAGTTATCTTTTTTTAAGAATATTATTAATAGTATTCTGAACTTAAAATTAAGGTTTATTTTATTAAGTACATTTTGTATTCTTTATATCGATGTATGCAAAAGGAAACCGCCACTGCCTGACTGACTGATATTTCAAGATAGGTAAGGCTAAAACCACTGAACGTATTACGCAAAATTTTGGCACGCAGGTTGTTATTAGAACGTACGCATTCGCTAAGAAAGAAAATTAAATGCAGGTAAAATCGCGAGGTACAGCAAATACTTACTTATTGTATAAACTAGCAGCGCCCCGCGGTTTCACCCGCGTTCCCGTTCCCGTTCCCGTTGGAATTTTGGGATAAAACATAGCCTACGTTCTTGCCCGGATCATAAGCTACCCCTGTACTAAATTTCAATTCAATCGGTTCAGTAGTTTAGCCGTGAAAAGGTAACAGACAGACAGAGTTACTTTCGCATTTATAATATTAGTTAGGATGCCATACTTTTATTTTGTAAATCAATTAACCATATAGAAAAAATAACCGCACATAACCGCCGCATATTAAACGAGCGTGAAAAACGCTCGCGTTATTATTGCACCAGTGTGAAACGCAACAGTAGCCCATAGTTTAGTTGGTCTGCTTTCACGGTGTAGTTATTTGTGCGTTCATTTGCGATGTTTAACCTAGTTTCTTTTTAATTAATTTTAAAAATACATTTTGTCTGTTCTATTGACGGGACAGTTTGTGATTGAATATTGTTAACGTAATCAGCCAAAAGTTGTTGAACAGATTTTGATAAAATTTAGTTCGCAGGTAGTTTATGGACTTTGTTAAACATAACATAATCATTCACTACATCATCATATTATAGTAATTGATCCCTAACTAAGTTCGCAACTTGTATCTAGGGTATCAGATACTACGCACACACTCATTCACACACACACACCTAGACCGAGACAAACATTTAGGATACTTTTAATCCCTTTAATTTCTTAATTTCTAATGATACAAACCGCGTCTCATGTCTACGAATATGAGCTAGAACTAAGATGCTGCTTTAAAGAAAGAATTGGGAACAACCTATCCAAACATACCTATTTACTAAGTGCTAAGTTATTTCTCAAAAATAACTTCAAAATCACCAAGAATGTTGTAAAAACAATTAAAATTAAAACCCAGGTCAACAACCGACCTTGTTTGCGACAATCACAGTTACAGTAAAACACGAAAATCTTTAAATTTACATACTTTTTCCAACATTACGTATGAGAGAACATGACCAATTTATGTTAGACTGTCACATTTATTAAAGTAGGTCAATATTGTGTAACTCTGACTGAATTGAGGGGTCTACTTAGATTGGCTGTTGGCTCATTGAAGAATTCAGTATTGGCGGGTTTCCAGAACATCGCATTATGAGATTTTATTAGGATTCGCTTTGAACGAATGTTCGAGCGAATAAGGCGTTCTGTTAGACTTATGATTATTTTCAATGTAGATTTCGTATCTCATAAATTCCGTATTTGACGACTAAAAAGGTATATAATAAATATAAAAACGACTGAAATGGCAATACCATGCTGAACTGCTAAATTAAGGGTTGCAGGTTTGATTCCCGTTTAAAGCAAATATTTATGAGGTCATCATATTCAATTGCCTTTGCATTTTGGGTCGTGTTTTTAATTTTCATACATGTAACAATTTATACTTAGTTAATTACCATTTGATGGACGAATTAACGAATATTTATTCCTCTTGTCCTTTTTAAATTATTGTCGAACTTTTACCATCCGCACAACAACAACAAATCCACATTTCTAGCAGAAAACGCAACCTGAAACCTAACAGTACTTAATCAACAAGTTTAATTATACAACATGAAGAAAGAGAATTATTTCATATAACAACACGGCAATTATAGTGAATACGGAAGCTGTTTATCTGTGGTTCCATTTGAACTATCATGGCGGCGGATCCGTCGTAAATCCGAGATAACGAGGAACTGGGAGCATGAGGAACGTAAAGATGTAACGAGTACAAGATACATACCTGTTACAACAGCGGAATACTCTTGTGGAATATGTACATACTTGGTTCATAATTTGAGTGTTGAGGATTAGTTTTTTTGGGTATTTTTCCTTTTTGGTACAAGTTTGTAACGACATCAATCTATATCCTATTAGGCCGTTATTTAAAAAAAAGTAGTTTGCTTTTAGTTGAAGAATTTTCAGGATCGGTTTAGTATTTGCAAAATGTCTAGAAAGTGTTTCAAAGAACGTTTTTGGCTTTTTAGTTGTGGCAGATCGAAGTTGCCATGCAGAATTATCCTCTTTGATTCTTTGTTTAGTCTCGTTGGTAAGTGAGCAGTGATGAATAAATTATAAGTTTATTCATTAAAAATATATCAAAACATTTCACTTAGACCACTCCTGCAACGTTCTAAACACGCCGTCCTGTGTCCAACGTCCTCCGTTTAATCAGAGCAAATAATTACTTAACGGACCATGCTCCGTAGAGGGCCGCTAATGAACCATATTTTAATTTTATTTGCAGTCCATAATAATACGCGTTTTACTACATATTTTAGTACTTGAGTTTGAAACGAGAATTTGATGTCAAGCAACGGGAGTAAAGTTTTATTTAGATTGATGTTTTTTTGCTGTTTTTACTGTTATTCTGTTTATCCTTTGGGGATATAACTTATTAGCCTTGTCAACTTAGGTATCGTGTTGGATATTAGGGCTGGCTTACCACAATTAATTAGGAAAACGTTCCTAAATAGTAAAATTACTTAAAATAATAGCCTTGCCAATTAAGCTCCCGGGAAGAGTATACTAGGGCTAGCATACTATAATATAGGGAAACATACCTAAACAGTAAAACGAGATGAAAATAACAGAACTACCGAAGCCATATGCCAGCATTCCCAGCTTTAGACTGAAAGAGATAACTTTAAGCGATAGGACTAGCAGTTGGTAGTCCAACCACATGGCAATAGTTGGGTAGAGCGAAACGAACAGCAGGGTTCTAGATTTGAATCTTAGCTTAGATGAGGGAAAATATTGATCAGACATTTTTATAAAGATCAATCTATCAATTCCTGAGACAATAACAAATTAATCTTACCTGATAGCACTGCATTTATTTTGAATACAGATTGTTTGTGTTCTGAAGTTTAGCCATGATGTAACGGCATTAGCCCTTGGCATTGGCTCATATTAATAGTCTCCGTACAGACAGCAGTGGCTGCATCCCGCATGCCACTGCCGCATGCCAAATCTGATGCATTTGCGTCTTCTTGGGAATTTGAAAACCATTCAAGAGCATTGATAGATAGTGTATTAAATGGTTGTTGTTTGTATGAAATCTTTCCTTCGTGTTTTTATTAGGGTGTTGACAGTATGTTTTATTAGACCGAATTTAACATAAGGACATGTTCTTTATCAGTTTTTAGTACGTTTTGGTAATCTAAAGAACGAAAGTAAAGAATTAGATTTTTTTCCGACTTCAAAATACAGAAGGAGGTTCTCGATTCGTCGGAATCTTTTTTTATCATCAATTTACTTACTTTTAACTTGAGATATTATCATATGACGAACCAATTACTTGTGGTAAGTACGGAAAACTAATAAAAAACAAGGGGCAGACACATAAAATATTTAATTGTTGGAGTTCATACGGTAATAATTTAGCCAATATTCTAAACGATGTCTAGGCTATACGATATCTGAAACACAAACTTCAATTTTCAAAAAATATATCTACGCATAAACGCCAGGCGTAGTTAATTTCAATAAAAAAAACAATTTAAATTTTTTGGTCGCAATTCCTACGCAGTTAAATCACAATACAAATAAAATAATTGAGAAAACAACGTCGCATTTCGCGTTCAATATAATACGTCAACAAAAATAGTGCGCAGACATACAAACATACACACAAACATGGTTATTTATCGCGCGACCGACGGATTGTGACGTAACAAAGAAAACACTTACATAATATGATTAAATTAATTAGTATGTGTGTTAGTTGTGGTTTATGCTCCGAGATATGTTATACATTATTTAAATTGCAGATAACAGATAAAATTTTATATATTTTTTTGTACATTTATTGTAGAGTCTCTCGAGAGAAACAAAGTCGCTTTCTCTGTCTATGTCTTTATGTCCCTATGTATGCTTAGATCTTTAAAACTACGCAACGGATTTTGATGCGGTTTGTTTTAATAGATAGAGTGATTCAGTGGGAAGGTTTTTAGCTTTTAGAATTTTATCCCCGAACGAACTACGCTGGTAAAACCGCGGGGCGCCGCTAGTAATCCTATATAATAGAGTGATGTATGTTAAATAATTTCATTAATTCTAACATTATAATAAAATCTCCGTCCATTGACATAGTTTTCAACAATTTCCTGTATATTACAGTACATTGTCGTTTTCCTTGATAGTCATTATACAATGTATGCACACATGTTATTTTATTGTATGTATTATTATTATGTAAGTACGTAACGATGTAATACAATACGTTATAATCTAGCGGCCCGCCCCGGCTTTGCACGGGTCTAATTTTCTCGTTGATTTTCCAGAGTTTTTATTTTTTCCGTAAAAACCTTTTCCTGACAATAAAAAAACATATTAAAACGAAAAAGGCTTTCTTGAGTATAAAATTACAACTAAAGTGGCATTGATTTTCATAAGGATACTAGCAGCACCCCGCGGTTTAACCCGCGTAGTTCCCGTTCCCGTGGGAATTTCGGGATAAAAAGTATTCTATGTTCTTTCCCGGAACATAAGCTACCCCTGTACCAAATTTCAAGTCAATCGGTTTAGTAGTTTAGCCGTGAAAAGGCAACAGACAGACAGACAGAGTTACTTTCGCATTTATAATATAGTTAGGATAATTTGTAGCAGTTTTTAAAAGAATGGTTCTAATATTCTTTGTTTTTTTATACCTAAATTTGGATGTGAGATTTTTCATAAACAAATACGTTTTGGTGTGTTTGTTAAATGTTTACGAAGAAGATTTTGTTCGCTTCAATAAGTGGTGTATGATATTAAAAGTTATGTTTAAACTTTGTTCGATAGTTTTGATGGCTAAAGTATTAATAATTTCATATACGAGTATGATAACTTGTAACTAATAGGTGGGTAGTTTTCACAATTAGACCATTTCTGCTCCAGTACCTACCTACTTTTCCATTACAATAACCATTTCGTGTTGTACCCATTTTCTTTAAACAATCATTAACTTAACATCCAAAATTAAGATACAGCTCGTCTTCACGTCAGTTCACACAAAATGCACTCAATAAAACAATTTAATATTTCATGTCGAGTGGGCGGTGGATTGATCGCTTAATAAAATTGTAACGTGTACTCGAGAAATAAGAACATGGCACAGAATGTTGCATAGTTTGTACAGTTGTTTGCATTTTAATCAGGTTTTACCATTTAAAAATATAGAATTCTTTTTTTTTGTCTTAGGACTTATCGCACTATACACTAGGGACGGTAAAATGACAGATATACAGAGTATTTTAACGTCCATAAGCAATATGAAAGATAGATTGAACATTAGGAACCGTCGTAACACATTACTTATACTCTTCTTAGTAAATACATACATAGTACATACGTGATGAAAGTTGGTTCAGGTGTTCCATTTGAGGAATAACATACCTATACCTAAGATACTTTTTATCCTAAAATTCTTAAGGGATTAAGATTCACGCGGGTAAAACTTCGGAGTACAGATAGCATTAGGGACTAGACACATCTATTCACCTCCATTCAGCGTTTATCCATACAAAACAACGATTTTGTATGAAGACGCGTACGCACGCACGTGCACATCCATTCAGCTGAATCGTCTCCATATCATCATCATTGCGTATGGCATTAATCCTGCGAGGATCAGATTTGAATGTCCAGGTTATGAATCCAGCTTATAGCGGCAAGTGTAAGCTTAATATAAAATCCATTCAAAATCTTTGTTTTGTGTGTACAAACGCTGAATGGAACTGAATAAATGTGTCTATTCCTTTATTATACAATAGCGATATAAAACCCTATACCAAGATCTAGGTCTTTCAAATTAGTCTATTATAGAGCTATTAGAGTGTAACGAATGAGGTCTGCACCCAATATGAGACTAATACAACCAGTGGACAATCATGAGCAATAACACCGCCGTGTTACATTAAAACAACAATCACTTCGCAGACTCTATGGCGCGACTTGCATCTTTGTAACACTAGTTTTGATACTTTCGTTATGTTATTATGTTTGCTTGTCTGCTAGCCGTGTTATAAAACAGTTTTGCCTTCATATTTATTAAAAAATCTAGGTAAAATCGCGTAAGTATAGGCAAAGTATGGGCCAGTAATATCGCACTGCGGCACAGCCATCTTTTTTATTGATGATATTAATGAAGAGATGGGTAACTTGCATACAAAATGAAAAAAATAGGGTACTATTTGACTAAGGATTTTGTGTTTTTAAATTAAATTTGTAGTTACTGAGACAAACGGTCAAGGTCAGTCTATTTACATCTAAATAGACTGACCTTGTTGTTCAATTTATTTCAACTATGTAAAACATGTAAACGTAAAGTATCAAAACAACGTACCGGTCATACGCATCAATTGCGCCATTGGGTCGAGTTGGTCCCATTGAGAGCACGCGTGGGACGGACCGGCGCGCGGCGCGCGGCGGGCTGTGATTGTAAACATTAGTTCCTCCAGTACAGTCATGGTTAGATAAAGTTCCTTACCTTAAGGTCTATTTTCTTTTGATCAGTATGAGCGATAATCTCCTTTGCGTAAAACATGTAAACGTAAAGAATCAAAACAATGTAGTGGTCATACATGCATCGCAAAGACGTAGTTCAAGGGTGTACCACTATTTAGAACCGAGTTATCTTGCTATGTTAGTATAATTTTATATGCAGTGTCTGCTAGTGCTTTACTTTCAAAAGTTATTAAAACTTTACAACATATACCCCGCGGTTTCACCCACGCCACGCACGTAGTTCCCGTTCTCGCCGTGGGAATACGGGTATAAAATATATAGCCTATGTGGAGCGCTGATAATTTAGCTTTTCATTAGTGAAATAATTTATTGGATATCGGTTTTGTATATTTTTAATTAAATCGTACCTAACAATCAAATCTCTCTTCTTTATAATATTAGCATAAATTAATTTAATATCTGACGAAACTTTTCCAACTGTGACTGTACATAGCAAACACTAGGTCTTGTGTTTGATCAACACACACATAGACAACATTGAAAGTTTGTTTAATCTGTACTAACGCACACTGGCTACTTTTTAATTGCCAGTAGAGTTGAATTGTGGCCAGTTTTTATACTGAATTTTCTTTGAGTAATTTCGTAATCGGTACTTACTTACGGAAGGAAAGTATATTCAAGTGTCAAGTTTGACGTTTTTGTTTTTTATTTGTTTGCACTTTGTTTGTCAATTGTTTTATAATCTTGTATTATGTACCTATGGTAACTGTTATTATACATAGTTATTACTGTAACAACATTGACATAGGTACAAAGTTATTGGAGACTAGCAGTACCCCGCAGTTTCATTCGCGTGGTTCCCATTCCTATGGGAATACAGGGATAAAATATGGCCTATGTTACTCAGGGTGAATGTAGTTTTCTAATGGTATAATATTTTTTGAAATCGGTTCAGTAGTTTCGGAGCCTATTCGTTACAAACAAACAATCATTTTTTTCATCTTTATAATATTAGTATAGATTATAAACATGTAGGTTATTTGTACAGTCATTGTTTGAAAAGAAATGCCCTAGCGTTTTCCTCTATGACTGTTTGTATGAACAAGTCTTGAGAATCACTGGAAAGATTTTTATAGGAGACTTTTAATACCAAAATCTCGGGAAGCAAAGAAATGGTATCATCAAGGTCGTTTTCGGCATGGTGACCATTTTTGCTTAAAAAAATATACTCATACATAACATAATATAATCATTCACTACATCATCTCATTATAGTAACTGACCCCTAACTAAGTTCAAAACTTGTATCTAGGGTATCAGAAACTACGCACACACTCATTCACACACACACACCCAGATCGAAATAAACATTTGTGGTTCATACAAATATTCACCCCGCGCGGGAATCGGACCCGAAACCTTATGTATGGCAGTACATACATACAGGCTAATACACTATATTTCGGGGAATAATAAATCATTTACAAGCTTAAAACAAAACAATAAAAAGTACTTTTAATTTCCACACCATATAAACTTAAATAGTTGTAGTAATAAATTATAACTTAACCATGTTAGTCCGATAATAATAATAAATAAAAAACATCCAAACATATAAATAAATTCATAATCTAATAACAACAAGCATTGTTTAATAATGTAGGCGTTAAGATTAATAGGTCATAAATTTGTCGATAGTAGTGTTGGGATAATAATTTATCGATATGTTTATCGATATCTTTTTATCAGATGTTATAGTATAGTAGGTACTTTAAATAAGTTGTTTAATACAACTAAAATACTGAAGGAGCACAGCTTAAACGTGTTAATAGAGAAACCTAAAATTTTGCTTAGAAGTACCATAATCTATATTTTATATTCTACTAGCAGCGCCCCACGGTATTACCCGCGTAGTTCCTGTTCCTATAGAAATACGGGCATAAAAGTATGCTAAAAACCTTTCCCTTGAATCACTCTAGAAAGAGTTTTGATTTTGATGCGGTTTGTTTTAGTAGAAACTAAAACAAACCGCATCAAAATCCGTTGCGTAGTTTTAAAGATCTAAGCATACACAGGGACAGAGAAAGCGACTTTGTTTTATACTAGGTATGTAGTGATTTTGAGTGAGTAAAAAAATACTACCTACATCTAAAACGGCTTGGATAGATTTGTAGATGGGTTGAGGTGACAACTTCAAAAACCCTTTCTAAACATTTTGCGAGCTTGTAAGATTGTTATTAGTGACTATTTTAAACTATGTTCCAAAAAAATATATTTACAACAAAAAATAGATTTCGACTATTATACGATCATTTCGATGGTACACTTCTTAAAAGAGTTTTAATTTTGATAATCTCCAAGCCATCCAATTTGCAACAACATAATTAATCTTTTTTATTATTAAACGAAACCTACGTCATTGTTTATAATTGTTATCTTAACTTAACTTATCTTAACATACTAATCGTTACGTTAATTATCGATATCTTTATCCCCGCAATTAGAATTTTATCGACATGCGAAATCTTAAAGGGCACAACACTAACTGTTTATGTCCAACAATTTAGTTACAAACAATTACGTGGGTGTCATTTGGAAAGTTCTGATAATTGCACATAATACAAAGTAAAAGTTTGATGGAATTTTAACAAGATAAGTTTGTATTTTGTAGAACGAGCTGAGCGTTTTATGCAGATTTTTTATGAGACCGAGTGTCATTACAATACTCTGTATTTTATTTACTTACCTACTAGCGGTGCCCCTCGGTTTCACCCGCGTAGTTCCCGTTCCCGTTGGAATATGGGGATAAAATTATGCTAAAAACCTTCCCACTGAATCACTCTATCTATTAAAACAAACCGCATGAAAATCCATTGCGTAGTTTTAAAGATCTAAGCATACATAGGGACAGAGAAAGCGACTTTGTTTTATACTATGTAGTGATTATACTCACAAACATTTTGTTAGTACTTGGAATATAATTAAATGATATTGTCTTGATACTATCCTGTAAACTAATGAAGGGCATCTCAGGTCAACTCCAGAAAGACATAAAATAAGGAATGTGTTACAAAGTTACCATACGATTGAAGAGCTAAGTGACAATTAACCATTACGGACCATCTAATCGTAAGATATCTACTATCCCAAGATAGATAGTAAAGAGATAGATAGTTCTAGGGGAGAGGGCGCTAGTGTGCGCAAACAAACATCGACTCGCGATATTTTATTCGTATTTTATTCAAAAAGTGTTCAAAATAGTGTCAATTATAGTTCTAATTGAAGATAAAAGTAATATTTAACAGTGCAAATGAAGGTAGTGTGAAACTCGAAAGAAAACAGTGATAATAAACAAAATTAAGTTTAGCAGGGCCAACGGTTGCCGCCTTAGATAAAATTTAAATTATTGTGGAAGTGCGTAAATAAAATCCTGCAGAAACGAATTGTTTGTTAAAGTTTAACATTTGTGAGTGTCTTGATACGTGATATACGGAGAAAGAAATTTAATTTAAATATCTAATCGTATCATATACAAATACGTCTCGAAACAGCGACATCTATTGGGATATCTCCAAACTATTTCAATAAACCCGATAGTCACTGGTTAATTAGGTCAAACTGTCAAAAACAGAGGGCGCAAAATGTCTCTTCCGAAGGATAAATGTGCCGGGTGCCGCAACCAGCTACCAAAGAGAGAGTTTCTTCGATGCGAAAAATGTACGGCCGCTTACGATCTGGACTGCGCAAATGTTTCTAGTAAACGTTTTTATTTAATGGAGACTGAGAAAAAAGCAATCTGGAAATGTCCCGAGTGTTTGAGTAAGAAGCCAAAACAAGGTAACATCGATACTCCTGTTTCCAATATAAGCCTGAAGCGCGGAGGTCAGCTGTGTGACGCAGAGGACGATGAAGGGAGCATTTCAAGGGAGACTACACAGCGGACTACAGGCGGCTCGTCTACTCGTACCAAAGAAACAGAACAGGAATGCAGCTGTGACGTTCTTTTGAAAAACACCATTAAAGAAATGAGGATGTTTTATGAAGAAATAAAGACTGTTAGGACGGAGATGAATAACTTTAAAAGTGAAATCTGCGATCTGACGATTACTATTAAAGCTCAGAATGACAGAATAGACAAGCTCGAAGAAAAAATAGTCGCATTTGAGAAGTTGTCACAGACTAAAGATGACGTAATAAAAAACTTAGAGTTACAAGTCGACAACTTAAAAGCAGAAATACAAGAGAATGTTCAAGAAAAATTAATAAATGATATCGAAATCGCAAACTTTCCGGAGGTTTCTAACGAAAATACCATTCACGTGACTATGGCTGTGGCAAAGAAGTTAGGCGTTCAACTAGAAGAACACGACATCGTTAGCGCGGAGCGGGTAGGACCTATAAGGAACCTGACCGAAGGCGGCCCCCCTGCCAGGCCCCGACCTCTAGCTGTGCGGCTGGCGCGGCGCGCAACCCGCGACTCGCTCCTGAAAGCGGCCCGCGTGCGCCGCCGCACCACCACCGACGGGACGGGCGTCGCCGGCCCCACGCGCACCTTCTATGTAAACGAGCGACTATCCAAGTTTAACCGACAACTCTTTTATAAGACCAAGGAAGTTGCTAAGCAGCAGAAATGGAAGTATGTGTGGACCAGGAACGGGAAAATACATGTACGGAAAGAGGACAACAGTGAGCGGCTTCGTATATCTGCGGAGTATGATATAAAAAGAGTTTTTGGTATTGATAATATTAGTCCTTAAAAATAACCCCAACTATGTCAGCCTTAAAAATAATTTATATTTTTTCTTTATTGTCTGTAATGATCTCATTTTGAAAGTGATTCATATTTATAGTAAAACGTTGCACTTTAAATGTCTAATGAAAGAAGTATTATTTTGTTGTTTATTTGTATGTTATGTGAAGTTTAAAATAATTTATTTAAATGTTAACTCAGTTATTTGTCTTAAGGATACTTTACTATGTAAATTGAATTGTAGTTTTATGTGTGTTTATGTGAGGTTACAAAGTAGTTTTTATAATATAATTTTTAGTTTTAATCTTTTTTATAAATGATTCGTATAAAAACTTTTAATTTGAGAATGGGATTGTTAAACGTCAGATCTCTGAATACGGGTAGCGATGAGTTGGTAGCTTCAGTAGATAGGCATGACTTAGATATTCTAGCACTAAATGAGACATGGCTAAAGGACGGCGAACTAGCCCGCGCCCCTGTTATACCCGGGTACCAATTCAAGCACAAAGGTAGGAAGCACGACGCACGCGGCGGGGGTGTCGGTTTCTATGTAAAAAAAGAACTACGAGCCCGAGTTAAACCTCACCCGGACGCGCCCCTGGAGCAGTTGTGGTTAGAGTTCTGTATACCCGGGAGAGGACGGTGCGCGGTCGGCACTGCGTACAGGCCGGAGTCGGTGCCGCTCTCTACAGCCATCGCCGCCCTCGAGGAATCGGTGAGTTGTTTTAGTTATTGTACGTATATTTTTATACTATCTGACTTTAACGTAGATATGCTGCAGCCCGACAAGCCAAAAACAAATGAATTATTATCGTACTTAAAACAACGTCGATTAGTGCAACTAGTAACTGAGCCTACGCGGGTTACGGACACCTCTGCCTCGTTGATAGACATCGTACTAACTGACGCTCCCGAATTATGTAGGAAAGTGGAAGTTTATCATAATCCAGACTTAAGTGATCACGGTTTAGTGCTTTGTGAGTTGAAAGTAAAGAGACAAAAGGAGTGTGTCCGTTACACACACAAACGCTTATTGAATAAAATTAACTCTACTGACTTTAAACACGATCTTCAAACTGCTCCGTGGGATAAAATATTACAGGTATCGGATATTAACACAAAAGTTAACATTTTTACAGATATATTATTATCAATCTTTGACACCCATGCCCCTCTAAAAAGGATTAAGATAAAACCATCTCCCTCCCCTTGGATAACGGATAATGTTAAGTTAATGATGTCTTTACGAGACGCAGCACACAACAAAGCCTTGTTAACAAAAAGAAAAGACCATCAAGACTATTATAAACAACTCCGCAATTTTGTAATAGGAGCATTGGATAGGGAGAAAAGTGCGTATTTTACTTTTTATGTAAATAATAATAAAAATAATCCAGTTAGCATGTGGAATCACATAAAGCAGGTTAGCTCTCTGGGAAAGTCAAACTCATCGAACATTCCCCAGCATTTACAAAATCCCGATTTGATTAACAAACACTTTGTAACATTACCGGATAATGTAGCGGCAGCTGACCGAAAAACAATTGAATTCTTTTCCCAAAACCGTTTTTCAGATACAACTTTCGAACTTTCCCTCGCGTCAGAACAAGATATAGAAAAAGCTATTAATACTATCAAAACAAACGCCATAGGTCATGATACCATTTCCATCCGTATGATCCGTCTGACATTACCTGAAACATTGCCTATCATAACACACATTGTTAACGCCTCAATAGAGACAAACTCCTTTCCAGAATCGTGGAAACTAGCTAAAATCAAACCCCTACCAAAGAACAACAAAGTCGAAAACTACAAAGATCTTAGACCCATAAGTATTTTACCAGCGCTATCTAAAATTTTAGAAAGAATAGTGTGTACTCAGCTGACTACATACCTAGAACGGAACAACATATTACCCAAACACCAGTCGGGTTTCAGACGGGGCTTCAGTACGGAAACTGCTTTGGCACATATCACCGATGAAATTCTGGAACATTCTGATGAAGGAAAGGGCACCATACTAGTACTTTTAGACTTTTCCAGGGCTTTCGACTCCTTAGATTTACAGCTCCTAATTAGTAAGATGCAGTACTACGGAATATGTCAATCCACTCGGCAGTGGTTTCAATCTTTCTTAGAAACTCGAAAACAATACGTCGAAATAGAGAGTGACATGGGAGTTACGGTTAAATCTGATATTGAAACGATCAACAGAGGCACTCCGCAAGGCTCAATTATTAGTCCAATCCTGTTTTTATTATTTACATCAGATTTACCCAATATTCTTAATAGTAACTGCCACTTATACGCAGACGACACGCAGATCTACCATTCGTTCAAACCAACCGATACACAAACCGCTACGCAAATAATAAATCGAGACTTATGTTCAATTTCTGAATGGGCTATACAAAATTCTCTTCTTCTTAACGCTAGTAAATCTAAATTCATAGTTTTAGGAAACAAATTTCAAATCGATAATATTTGCAGACAAAATCCATCTATACACATAAATAATAACAGCATAGAAAGAGTTACAACCGCGAGAAACCTGGGACTCATAATGGACAGCTATTTGCGATATACAGAACACGTGAACACTAAAATAGGGAATGCTTTTTACCGTCTAAAGTTGCTTTACAGTATACGACGATACCTGTCAGAACACACTAGAATCCTACTAACAGAGTCTCTGGTGCTCTCGCAGTTTAATTACTGTGACAGCGTGTACGGGCCCAGAATCTTAGCTGTAACTAAAAAAGCTATACAACGGGTGCAGAACGCTTGTGCTAGGTTTTGCTTCCAAATACCTAGAAGAGCTCACGTTACCCCGTATTTAAATAATAAAAATATATTAAAAATGAGCTACAGAAGGGAGCTTCATATGACCAGTTTAGTCCATAAAACGATTATTAAGCAACGACCAGAGTACCTTTTCGAGAAATTTAAATGGTTAAGAAACGCCCAGAATATAAACACTCGACAAAGACAGTCAAATCAATTAAAAATCCCAACTCATAGAACCACCGGCTATAAAGGTAGCTTCAAATATTCAGCGACCAAAATATGGAATAATCTTCCCCCACCGTTACGCAGTACTGAGTCTCAATCCCTATTAAAGTTACACACAAAAAGATATTTACTAACTTTACAAAAAGAATTTTGATATATTTATAAAAACTTTGTAACCTCTAATTTTAAATGTCCTTCTTATATACATACTAATTATATTCTCTCATAGTATCTAGGTCATTCATAACTGCAACTACCTACCTATTTTATTAGTAATAAGAAAATAATATACTTAATGTTAAATATTAGTGTTAAAATATATATATATATATATATAGTTATATATATAAGTGAATATATATTATATAGTTTTTTTTAATAAGAGTTTTTTGTTTGTATAATTACATAAGAGTGAGTTTTTGTTTGTTTGTATTGCGCACAAGACGCCATTATATTTTTAAGAAATACTTGTTTTGTTAACGGACAGACTGAAAACCAGTGCTGTGTCGCACCAGCGGCGTCACAGCGGACACTGAGTCTGCTCCACTACATCGTAATTTTTTTTATATTATAACTTTTATTTTGTAATTTTTTTTGTATTAGATGTGGAAATAAATGGTTTAAATGGTTTAAATGGTTTAAATGGTTCTAGAGCTGAGTGATAGTTCACAATAAGTGAAAATTAAAAATTAAAAAAACCTCCTACACAGTTCAAACCCCCATAACATTTAAGCGCGTCTCGTCGCGATTTTCATCAAACATGTCTAAGAACACTCGCACGTAAGTCTCCTTTAATACAAAAGAAAACAAAATTGAAATCGGTTCATCCGTTCGGGAGCTATGATGCCACAGACTGACACATACACACACACACAGACACGTCAAACTTATAACACCCCTCTTTTTGCGTCGGGGGTTAAAAAATAATTGTTCAAGGCAATACTTAGTTTAAACTATAGGCGTTTTCTCACAGAAAATCTTAAATAACATAACATAATCATCATGGTAACTGACCCCTAACTAAGTTCCAAACTTGTATCTAGTATATCGGAAACTATACCCATACACTCATTCGAACACACACCCAGACCGAGATAAACATTTGCTGCCTTATTTGCGTTGCATTTTTAGTCCGGTTTAACAAAACCTGGTAAGCATTTGACACCTTGTCAGTCAAATCTGTCACTTTGACAGTATTAAAAATTGATTATAAAACCTGGTTTAGCGCTAAACCAGACTAAAAATGCAACGCAAATAAGGCAGTTGTGGTTTACACAAATATTCACCCCGGACGGGAATCGAACCCGCAACCTTACGGATGGCAGTCCGATGACCACTCACATCTAAGTAATTTTCTTTGAGAATACAATACTTTCTCTGCCTATTTTCATTATCAACTGTTTTTTAATAGTAGAAGGGAAGTATCAGCGACTTTGTTGCTACAATTAATATGCGTAGTTGATACGCGAATATTCGAGAATGTTTATGAAATAAACGGTATATTTAAATACTGATAATAACAAGAGAAAGTGACAAGTGATATATCATATCGCATTTCATTTGCAAACTAATTAGCGTTTATCCTTGAACTGATTTTTGTCACAATAATATTTGAACACAAATATTTGTTAATCATTAATTGATATTTAGTTAACCTATTAAATATTATTAACGTTTTAGAACGAATAACAATTTAATAGACTTAATATTATTAACTTGTAGAACGGAAAATAATTTAATTCCTCAATTTTTAACCCCCGACGCAAAAAGCGGGGTGTTATTCGTTTGACGTGTCTGTGTGTGTGTGTGTGTGTGTGAGTGTGTATCTGTCTGTCTGTGGCATCATAGCTCCCGAACTGATGAACCGATTTCAAATTAGGTTGGCCCATTTAAAAGTTATGGGGGTTTGAAAGTAATTGTGTTGGGGGTTTTTAAAATTTTTGATTTAATTTTTATAGTCTTCTTACAATGAAATTTGGTTTTTGAGACAAAGTTGATTACAATTTCATATTATACTCGTACAAAAGTTATCTTTAGATAATGGAGACAATTTGATAAGATTTTTAACTTACAATGTAAATTAAGTCAAGTGAGTCGACACTCGAGCTAGCTTTAGGCGTTGGAAAATTACGTTTTCTCAAGAAAGAAAAATGGATAAAAGTCAAAAATTCACACAACCTACATCTTCAGATAAATTTAAAAATGGTCCTCTAAAGTTCTTAACGAAACTTTTTGTTTAAAATGTTTATTTAAAAAAAATATCATGACGAGATTTTGATACTCCAAAATTGTTAAAACATGAATTTAAAATGTTCTTTCGAAATAAATTAATCTTTATTGAGATAATTAAGATGACAACATGCCATTATACGAGTATAATAATGAAAAATAAAAATTCCAGCCAACATATTCTAGATTATATTAAATAAACAATAGAATATTGTGGTATCACCCGGATTTCCTTGCGACGAGGGCGGCCATTGTTCTAGGTCTAGTGGCTTAAACAATGAACTTTATCTATACTTTCATTATTTTCAAGTTTCTATTCTACGTAATAATGGGGGTTTTTGGTGTTAACTTTTAAGTATAAGTATACAAAATTTTAATCGTACAGTAACGAGGAATAAATATTAGAGAACAATTTGCATTAGGCTAGTGAAGTTATTTTATTTCGTCTAAATTAGCATGAAAGAATCCCTTATTGTGATCTTATAGATGTCTTATAGGTTCAATCCTAACCAATATTATAAATGCGAAAGTAACTCTGTCGGTCTGTTACCGTTTCACGGCTAAACTACTGAACCGATTGACTTGAAATTTGGTACAGGGGTAGCTTATGGTCCGGGAAAGAACATAGGACTTTTATCCCGAAATTCCGACGGGATCGGGAACTACGCGGGTGAAACCGCGGGGCACAGCTAGTATTTTATATGTTTTGTTTTACGTGTGATTTACTCAAAATTTAAGAGATAATTTACTGGGATCGGGCTAATTTCCGTACTACCCTAAAATACTTGGTAGATTTATAAAAGTTTAACTCAAAAGATCTTAATCATGTATACGTAAAAACTGTTAAACCTCACATAACATTAAAAACTTATATTACCTTTTAAATCTTACCTATAACCTTAGTAATAAAAATCTATTGGAAATTACTCAGCTTACGACTAATTCATGTTCTTTATACCATAAAACGGCGAGTTGACATTGTATTTTAATATACTTTGGCTTCACTACATAGTATAAAACAAAGTCGCTTTCTCTGTCCCTATGTCCCTATGTCCATATGTACGGCTTAGATCTTTAAAACTACGCAACGGATTTTGATGCGGTTTTCTTTAATAGATAGAGTGATTCAGTGTGAAGATTTTTAGCATATTTTATCCCCATATTCTTACGGGAGCGGGAACAACGCGAGTAAAACCGCGGGGCGCCGCTAGTTATACCATAAAACGACGACATGATATTGTATTTTAATATACTTTGACTTATTTTAAAGCTATATAAGTGTTAAAGAGATTTAGAGCCAACACCCGTCTGCGATACAGCCCACATACATTATCATATTAATTAACACAAGCGATTACGAAATACTTTTAAGTTTTTATTGAGTTTGTATTAGTGTCTTTTGGTTAGTATAGGTTGAAAATGTAGACAAAGTTCTTGGGGAGTGGGGAACCTAAAACAGAAACATGCTTTTAAGATATGACTACTCACAGAAAGCACATCTAACAGATATATCTATTCCTAGACAGCACGATTCGCCGAAAACCCTGTTGATAGAAAATATTGTTCGTAGACATCTCGGTACATAGAAACCACTGTTGACAAAGATCACTATCCTTAAATACTTAGCACTTTTTGCCGTAAACTTTGTTCGTAGAAACCACTCTTTCCAGATATCTCGGTTCACAGAAAGTGTCTCTGGACGTTTCTGACGCATTTATTAGCCCCGGTATCCGCCGGTATCCACGGGAAAATTTGCTTTTGGGGAAGCTCATAGCGGGCTGCGGGTCTATCAACAGCCATTCTAAATTCCAGGGTTTCAAAGACGATAGAAAAGTACACACAGATCTGATAAATTACAAAAAATATGCCTGTATTTTCATACGTTTTTCCGTGACCTCAACAACAAAGTTCCTATTTCAAATAGAGTGTGAAATATCCATATTTATTATACGTAACGTGACTCCGTCTATACATTACCGTATTCTATGTCACCCGTATAGTTTCACAGTTACGTATCCGATGAACCGCACAACCCTAGATAGTAAACGTACTGATAACGATTTGTAATGTAGGTGTTAGGTTCAATACAATTATAGGTAAGTGATTTCGACATCCAGATAGTTCTATGTGTGAATTATTTAAGAAATTTTACGAAAAGACTCTATGGTAGATTATGCACTTGTCAGCCATGCTAGAGGTTTCGGGTTTGATTCCTGTGTCAAGTAATGCATGTTTGCTATAAATTCAAATATAGTTTGGGATTCAAATCATCTACATGTCGTCTGTCACTGCAGTAGTTTAGCCGTGGATAGATCGAACAAGATTACTTTCAAATATTCTAAATATAATATAACTCAAAGGTGACTGACTGACTGACTGACATAGTGAAATCAATGCACAGCCGAAACCACTGGACGGATCGGGCTGAAATTTGGCATGCAGGTAGATGTTATGACGTAGGCATCCGCTAAGAAAGGATTTTGTTAATTCTGCCCCCAAGGGAATAAAATAGGCGATGAAAGTTTGTATGACGGAAGTCATTATTTCACGCGGACGAAGATGCGGGCAAAAGCTAGTTGTATAAATATACACACAGATATTATACTAATAAATATGTAAATAGTAATATAAGTATCGATTTTGCAGAACACACGTCTCCATGCGATTGGTACTTAAAACCGCTCTAAAGCTTAAAAAAAATCAATAATCACAACAAAGAGATACCCCTAATTATATGAAGTCCTTCAATCACCCACACAAAAGGTTTGTCGATAGCTCAACATCAAAAGCTTAGTGAATATTACATACTAGCAGCGCCCCGCGGTTTTACCCGCGTAGTACGCTCCTGTGAGAATCCGTAGCTCGTAGTTTCATACAATCAGGGCACAATTCACCATCGTGTGTTAAAAAATTAAGTAACAACGCCATCTATTGGTAGGATTTGCGAATGCAAAAATTGCAATAAGACATATGATTACTTATACACGATTCCATGGAAATTTTGAAGTATAAAAAGTATCTTATGTGTTATTCCTAGGTATGAAGAACATCTGTACCAAATTCCATTAAAATCCATTCAGTAGTTTTTGCGTGAAAGAGGAACAAACATCCATACATCCACACTCACAAACATTCGGCTTTATAATATTAGCAGAATTATATAAACCTTAGTAACTGTTACGTAAGTATTCTATGTCAGAGGGTAGGTTTTTGCTTATAAACTGTTATGTAAACTGTGGGTTAGTAGTACTGTGCTATGTGCATCCCTTTGTGATTAATTCTGTGATGGACCACCCTGGTATATCGATTTATAGGGGTTTGTGTGTTAGAGTAGTTTTATTTTAAATTGTGATGCTGTTTTCTTTGTTATAATTTAGTTCTTTGGTGAAATAAAACCTTTTTGATACTTACTTCCACATTTCTTTGTTTCTTCAAAGTCAAAGAAATCTTCACTTCTTTAGAAATAGATGTACGTTTGACCTATAAATCTGAAATCCCGTGGGAATTTAATGATACAGGTAGTAGTTTTAACATACAACCATATCTACACAATCAATATCTTTAAAATACGAGGAGTTCACTATAAAATTCAGAAAATCGACTGTTAATTTAAGTCAATCAGCAAATCAACAAAAAATCAAGTGTCATTTGCATAAATTAACATAAATGTCATGCAAAACGTTAAATATCTTTAACGATACGACTGAATCGAATCTGTAATGGCGTCTTGACAATACGCCTTTCTCTTCAATCACTCGCGTATTTACTTGGTACGATGAACTTAGGTTTTAAATCGAGTGGTATTCAATTCATTGGTGTTTGTTATGTTGATACTGGGTAATTACTTAATTAGGTTGTTTTAAAATAGAACATTAGACATTAAATCAATGGATTACCTAAGTTTAAGAAATGCATAATTTTTTTTAGAAACAGTCCTTAATGAGAGAATAGTAAAGAATCATAAAAAACCATCAAGCCGTTTTTTTTCGGAGAACCACTGTGACACGAAAATTCTTAATTTCATCTACTAAATCTTCTAATATATTAAATTCTCGTGTCACAGTTTTCGTTGCCATACTCCTCCGAAACGGCTTGACCGATTCTCATGAAATTTTGTGAGCATATTCAGAAGGTCTGAGAATCGGCCAACATCTATTTTTCATCCCGAAATTCCCACGCAAACGGGAACTACATGTGTGAAACCGCGGGGCGCAGCTACTTAGTCATTTCTAAAATTGACTGTTCTACTATGACAAAATCCAAAATAATTTCAAAATTATTGATCTAGAACTTATAATACACATTGGTACTCAAAATCATTTCGAACTTTAATCTAGCTAGAGCTTACAATTCACATAACAACACAGAGTTACCATCTCACTCATACATAAGACATAACATTAACAAAATCTCACTAGTCTGTTGCCAAGAGGAACCCAACACGTCGACAGGAAGCGTCGCGGTAATTGTATCGTGACGCGAGCTCGGTAACATGACCTGACTGTCTACCGTTACATGGGAATGAAAGGACCTAGTGCTCACTCAGGTGTATTACTTAGCTATTGTTTTAAATATTTAATTATGGTGTGTTTTGTGTCTAAACATGGGTCGTTTTGACCAAAGATTGCTCGGGTTCGGGATCACCAATTTTTGTTAAGTACTTGTAAACCTTATAACTATATAATACAACGGGATGTTTGTACGTACTTATTTAAGTCGATTCCCTCGACTAGTTCGTAAAAAAGTTGTAAACCTTGTTCATCCTCACTGTGCCAATATTATAATCAGTGATATAGGGGGGGGGGTTTGGTCTGCAGTGGGATGTTACTATACGACGTCGTCATTACAAAAAGAAAATCTACCAACAGTTCTCTTCGGTACACTAGTTATAAGCCTTTTTATAATACTAATAACGTAATCCTAACTTTCCTAACTAATATTATAAATGCGAAAGTAACTCTGTCTGTCTGTTACCTTTTCACAGCTAAACTACTGAATCGATTGACTTGAAATTTGGTATAGGGGTAGCTTATGGACCGGGAAAGAACATAGGTTTTATCCCGAAATTCCCGCGGGATCGGAAACTACGCGGGTGAAACCGCGGGGCACAGCTATTATTTCTATAATTTTTAATGGTGCATAGCGATATATGATACGAGTCCATTTTTATCTCAGTCTGAGTATCAGTTCTTTTATTACTTACTAATAAATAAAATTATTTGTTTCAGGTAAACCAAAGCCTGAGAACATAAAAAATCTGGTAAAATCCTTCTGGAAAAATATGAAAACTATTTTGAACCAAACTATTTTCAACTTTTAACGATTAAATGAAAGTTAATTACTAATTACGGAGCTAAATTAACGCGTATCTAAAAGATAGTCGTTAATTTTAAAAGGGTAATGAATTCGATCCTTGTTTTAAGACAGTTGTTTTTTGTTCTCAGTCTGATTGATTGTCTGCAGTAAAAGTTTAATGGATAATCGATAGTTTTACAGAAATAGTTACGTATAAAGAGTTTCTTGTTTAAAACAGCTTGAAAAAAGAGCTTTATAAGAGTTGTGTTAAAATTCCTTGGCCTTTTTTATCATTATTCATGAGTATTTTTAAATCTATCTCCAAAAATATGAATATATGAATATGAATTTCCAAACCGATTTCGGCTACGGCGACTTGGCTTCATTACAAACATGAGCTTGGGTGTTTCGCTCGCATATGACTGCAGTACCCAATTTTTGCAGTAAAGGTACGGGTACAGTCAGTACATGTCAGAATACCGTTGACATAGTTGTATCTGACATTTGAAGGCAGTTTATTTTTAAGATTGTCTCTTTTAATGTCTAGATCTCGCCTTCTATCGTCTTCGAATATATGTAAAAATAAAATAGTGCGTGCATAAACTGCAGGGATGCGTTTTTGTGGGACAAAGGGTACAGAAATAGTCTTGTATAAAGAGTTTCTTGTTTAAAAGAGTTTGTGATAAAATTCTTTGGCCTTTTTTATCATTATTCAGAAGTAGTTTTTTTAACCCCCGACGCAAAAAGAGAGGTGTTATAAGTTTAACGTGTCTGTGTGTGTGTGTGTATCTGTCTGTCTGGCACTAGCTCCCAAACGGATGAACCGATTTCAATTTTTTTTTTTTGTATTACAGGGGACTTATGTGCGAGTGTTCTTAGATATGTTTGATGAAAATCGGTTAACCCGTTTAAAAGTTATGGAGGTTTGAAAGTAATTGTGTTGGGGTTTTTTTTATTTTTTATTTAATGTTATAATTTTTTAACTTTACCCCAAAAATAGTGCGTTCAAATCTATCCTCAAAAATAATGCGTACCTATACTTAACTACGAATTGTCGCGACGTGAATTCGCACCGCAAATTGCACGGATGCGTTTTTGTGGGACAAAGGGATTCCCTTCCACAAATATATTAACAAAATAAGTTCTATTTTGAAAGAATATTCATTGTCTGTACTAGATATAAAACCAAAGACTTTAAGTGAGTGAAACTTATTATTAAAAAGAAGCCTGATATAGAAATAATAGTTAAAAGTAGGAAAAAGAAGAAAAATATTAGAAAAATAAAACACAATTAGAAGTCACAACGTTCTTCAACTACACAATACAAATACATTCATATTTCACAGATTTTCTCGTATGATTTACTTCTAAGTTGTCACCCCAATTAATATTCTATACACATTCACTTACAGTTCAATTTGCAGAAACAATAAAAATGATTGCTTTGACGTGCGAGTTTGTACATACGTAAAAACGAGTAGATTAGAATCGTGAAAGTATTCGCCATTATAATGTCGCCATTTTGGTTTGAGGGGTTGACTTTGTCTGAACTGAGTATTGTTTACAACTTACTTATTGTGGTTTTAAACATATTTCCACACTATCTGTACCCCGCGATTTTACCCACGTAAATGCAAATCCTGTGGGAATTTCGGGATAAAAATATTCCATGTGTTATTTCTAGTTATAAGGAATATCTGTACAGAGTTTCGTCTAAATCGATACAGTAGTTTTTAACCCCCGACGCAAAAAGAGAGGTGTTATAAGTTTGACGTGTCTGTGTGTGTGTGTGTATCTGTCTGTCTGTGGCATCATAGCTCTCGAACGGATGAACCGATTTCAATTTAGTTTTTTAGTAACAGGGACTTACGTGCGAGTGTTCTTAGACATGTTTGATGAAAATCGGTTGACCTGTTCAAAAGTTATGGCGGTTTGAAAGAAATTGTGTTAGGTAAAGAAAAACAATTAAATAAAAAAAAAAAATTAATTGTTTTTCTTTAATTGAATACGTGAAAATTTCATCAATTGGAGTAGGTGTCATTTACTAAGTAATTATATTTCTTCTTTACTCCTTACAACAAATGATAATGATTGGTTAATAAGACTTGAAAGTGTAACAAATAATTGAATTCGCAATTACAGTACCTAAATGTTGGCGGTAACTATTTTGATTTGAAATCTGAAAGAAGGCCTGTTTGAACACTTTCACTTACGTTTTGATGGTAAATTAATCTTTTCACTTTAATCATAAGTACTGGACGATAAATAAGAGAAAATGTCTAAAATCTATCTTTGAAAAATAAAGCATCGCATATATGTAAGTAACACTTTGTTATGTAGTTTATATAAATGGCCTTCCTTTTAAATTATCAAACCATTTCGACGACCTCGATGGCAGAGTGGTCACCATGCCCGATCCGTAAGGTTGCGGGTTCAATTCCCGTAAGGGCTGAATATTGTGAACCACAAATGTTTGTCTCGGTCTGGGTGTGTGTGTGAATGAGTGTGTGCGTAGTTTCTGATACCCTAGATACAAGTTACGAATTTAGTTAGGAGTCAGTAACTGTAATGAGATAATGTAGTGAATGATTATGTTATGTTGTTTTCTCATACAAAACAAACTAATTTCAATTCCTTAGTCAATTCGATCTCATAGTATTGTGTGTCTGAAATTTGACGCGTGATTGTACGCGAACGATCGATAACGCACACATGCGCGTGAGTGCACGCTGCGTTTGCGCACGTAATCGGTCACTATATCAATGAGATTTTAATGAAAATCATGAAAATATGAACTTATCAATTATTGACCGTATGAATGAGATTTTAATAAAAATCATGTCTTTTCCATTCACGGGACTATTAAGGAGTCCCGGTCTTTTGGAAGGCTAGTATGGGGCCAAAGCCAACACACGGAAGCCCTTTGACATGTTTAATCTTGTGTAAAGGATGCACAATCCGGCGACTATCCCTGTATAACACTATAAAATGCATCCAAGGACAGTCCCCGGTTCTGCTGGGACTATTGTAAATATATGGAAAACTACGACTGGGTTATGGGAATGGGATGTTAATGGACTGGATATTGGGGAACTATGGGGACTATGACACCCGCCGATACAATGCTATAAACATGTACGAAGTGGCGGATGGAGACTTGCCAGCTCTATAACTGGGCCCCCCAAACAAGTCGCTCGAATCGCAACAAGGGGGCAACATGAAACGAGCGGCTTTGAGAGTGGAGAAGACGCCCTGGGTTTTAAACCGCGATCCACTGAGCCCGAGGGTCCAGCTTCATGCTAAGCCAACTCACCACTTACGCAACGCCTCTCACTCTCCGAGCACCAAAGTGCTCTCGCGGGCTCCACTCCGGTCGGCCAATGAAGGCAAGCACGGAGGTGGGGGACCTGTTCCTCGTCAGTGTTCACTCCGCCGGCCAGTGAAGGCAAGCGGAGGTGAGGAATGGTGACCTCCCCCGGGAGCACGTCAGGTCCGCGGGGTCGCTACTCCCCGACACCCCGCCTCAAAGGTGCCCTGCGGGCATCAAATCATGTTATTATTATATTAGTGATTGGGAATTATGAATTCTCCGTAATTGTGTGTTTTTTTTCTCATAATGAGTATGGGAATGTTTTGTTAAAATTGTTTTAATTAATGTGTTGCCATTGTTTTGTTCTGGTATTTTAAAGTATTGTTTTATTAATAAAATGTAATGCATTCTTTAACGTAATTTATATAAAAATCGGCTTATTTAATTCGTTCATGAACTCTACGATATCACAATTAAAACACAAACAGACACGCATGCACATAAACTTATTTTACATTTATTTATTTATTAATCCTAGCCAAATCACTTAACCTTTTCACTTGGAGACCTGGCGGTAGGCTCTGTTTCAGTTTCTCGGCCTTCTCCTTGTTGGTGATGACGAGCGTGTAGAGGAAGCGCGAGCACCGCACCTTGAACTTCACATTCTCGGGGTTCTTCTTTATCTTCACAGATTTGGCATCTTTCCTCCGCGCCTTCAGTAAAAAGTCTTTGATATCTTTGATTTCACGAGGCATGGCTGAGATGACTACGGACAAGTCCGGAACTGTCAAACTCGTAAAAAGCTTTTTTACTACGTTAAAAGTCTAACTCTTTGCGACAAGGATTTAAAATCTTTTATTAATATTAAAACCTCAGTTCTCATTAAGATAATTAAGTTACCATATAAAAAAACAGTCTAAAATCTCAACCATTTTTAATGTATGCAACACTCCCACACTCCCAAATTCCAACATAATTTGACACAAAAACACGTGTAAATATAAAGAACGACTTATTTGTTTAGGGCACGACCTAGTTAGTAAAACCAGATTATTTAGACATTGTTTTCTAGTAGATTATCTAAGAGGTCAAAGGTCTACCTAGACTGGTACAGGTGTAGTACAATGAGAAATTTCTTTGGTAAATGAAATGGGTTTAAGTGTAGTTTTGATACATGTGTGTAAGGTATATGTGTGATAACTTGGTTTGAATTCTATTCAAAAAGTATATTTTTAATTTGGTTTAGTCTTCATTGTTTAATTGTTATCTAGTTTAATGGAAATTGGTAATACAAGTCAGTATTTCAAAAGTAAAAAAGTTGTTTTTTACATCCACTTTGTGATGAGTATGTACTTATCTATAAAAATACATTACAAATATCTAGGAATTTTAAGTCAAAATATGTTCTGTAATACTTATGCAGATACTTTTTATTTTCATTATTATGGCCATGAAAGCAGAATTCCAATGAATGCACATCGCTTTCATTGAGTAAAATATGCAGAGGCGTGAACAATGAAAACGACAGCCCACACAAAGAGTTTTCACTTAACCTATAACTCCAATTTAACTCGAAATGAGCCGAGCCCTTATTTTAGAACAAGAAAAAAACCTTAACTCTTTTAATAGTTATTTATGGTACAAGCGAGGTAAGTTGGTGATTACATCCGAGGCGCTATTGAGGCCCGAGCCATCAGGCGAGGGTCTGAAGATAGCCGAGGATAGTAATCATCAATACACGCGTGTACCATACAACGTTTTTCAACACATTTGCGAAGAAATTATCATTTTTCGCTAATAAATAATAAGTAAGGTTGCGGGTTCGATTCCCGTGCGGGGTGAATATTTGTGTGATCCATAAATGTTTATCTCGGTCTGGGTGCGTGTGTGAATGAGTGTGTGTGTAGTTTCTGATACCCTAGATACAAGCTTCGAGCTAAGTTAGGGATCAGTTACTATAATGAGATGATGTAGTAAATGATTATGTTATGTTATGTTATGTTAAAATAAACAGTTTTTCTATTCGCGCGCATCCAACACAACAATGGTGATCGGCCAAAGACTAAAAGAATATACTTATTAAAAAAAATCGAATGAATGAATGAATGGAATCGACCATAGACCTACCAAAAGTAAGGAAACATAGTTGAAGTTGTATCGACACAATTTTTTTTGGTACCGAAACTTTTTTAAAAAAAGCAATTTAAAAAAACAATCTATAACTCACTAGTGAATAAAACGTGTCATTCTTCAACTGTTTTTGCACAAATAAGAGCCCCTTTATGAGCAAATGTGTTGAAAACGTATTTTAACAACATAAATACTGGCACAATAAATCGCAGCTGTTGATTAAAAAAAATACCATGGCAATCAATCAAAATAAAAAGTAATGACCGTGATTCTTTTTTTGAAATGCGCGCGTAAAAATAACTTTAAAAAAAACGGCGAAAACCAGTTGTGGTCTGGCGCCACGGACGTAGTAAAGTAAAAAAATGTAAGAAAAAATAATAATATAATGTGATTATTAATCCTGAGTGGTACTTGAAACCGGAATAGTGGTCAGCTTTAATAACTTGCGTCTGAGACGAGTGAGATGTTGTGACCACACGATAAGAAGAATTACCGAGGATTAAATGTTTTTTTTTTCTATTGCTAATGTTGCCAGATGCCGTTGCTTGAGGTTTTATTATGAATGAGTGACTGTTAGTATAATAATATTGTGATCTGTTTCATAATTTACTTATTTTTTTAATTTGTCACTATTTTATTTTCAATAATGTTAATTATAATTGTTTTGTAATATGTCATTATTATTTTACTTGTGTATTGCTGTGCCCTTGCAGGGTTCATGTTTTTAATACTACCCTGGTATGTATAAGATCTGCTTATACCCAAAAATAAAAACGCAATAAATGAATGATATAATAATATAATGGTCGTACTACAGTCGCCAGTAACTTTCGGACAGAGATAAAAACCTAAAAAAACTCGAAAGACAGACTATACTTATTGTAGAAACTAGACAATAGACAAAACCACCTTTTTATTCAACACTTTTCATTCATAACCTCTTCCGTATACAACCTCTTTAAAAAATAAATTACAAATTAATAACATGGCAATTAAACTGTGCAACTGTCATCAGTTATACATAATAACTGTTAATTGCACTTCGATAGTTAAATAGTTACACAATGCAGTTATTAAACAATTTTCTAGACATTTTACAAGAGCCATTCCTCATTGTAGTGTTGTAAAAAATATTTCATTATTTAACAAATACATTGAATCATGAAACTATAGAAAATAGTTTTGCATCATTCACGTTGATATTGGTCCCGTGGCTTTAAATCCTAACAAACCTCATCTCATTATAGTAACTGACCCCTAACTAAGTTCGAAACTTGTATCTAGGGTATCAGAAACTACGCACACACTCATTCACACACACACACCCAGACACACACACAAATATTCATCCCGTACGGGAACCGAACCCGGAACCTTACGGATGGCAATAAGAACATGATTAAAATAACCATCTTAAAAAACCAAAATGACCACAAAACTATGGTCACCCTACGCAGTCGCATGAGTCACATATCTCGAAGCTAATTTGTTTTTATCGGCGCTTGTTCATGACATACGACCATACATCCTGAACTTGTATTATAAAAATTTGCATCAACATTAAATTAAATGGTAGCGTACTACGGACAACAATTACACTGTGGCCATGTAATTGGTTTATTCTGGGATGTAATAAAGTTGCTATTTTTATTTTTAATGTAATTTTACTCATGAATGTAAAGAAGTTTGTTGTTTAGTGTATTGATCTTGTTTGAACCGTTTTTGGTGTAAGTTTAGATGTAATGCTTTTAAGTTATGTAGTGTAAGAAGAATAATAAAATCGGTAAATATTTTGAGCCTTTATTATGAAATTCCTAAACCAAAACTATATAAATTGAGACCTACAATTTTTTTGTACTTGTACATATGTCGTCGATGATTGAAAATCTTTTTCACCGTTTATTTCTCTTTACCGAACCATTATCCCATGTCTATTTGGGGTAATTTTTTTCAGTTTAACCAGATTTGGCGGAGTGACAGTAATTTACGTGAAACGACTGCCATCAGACCTTCACAACCCAGGCTATACGACATTTTTAGGTTAAACCAAATGTTAGAATTTTGAGGGCTCTAACTACCCGTTTATTACTACTTTTTCACCGTTTATTTAATTTTTGTAAATAATTTTCTTTCTTTTTCTGGTCTACATGAATTTCCTTACATTTTCTTGCACATAATACCTAGTCTTAACGATTACGAACACCTAGTACCTATGTATGTACATACTGCGTACATTATGGATTACAAAAACGCTGCACAAAGTCAAATGAAGCCAGCAATTTCTTTTCCCATCATAATGTATTCCGCTGACGGAAAATTGAAGATTGTCAGTCATTACATTCCAATTTCTACGCTATATCCCTCTTGCCCTTCGGTTCACGTTTTCTCATGAAAATTACATGTTTTATTGTCCATTAGCATTACATTGTGACTTTAATAAAACATGTATTTATATGTCATAAAATTGGTAGAGCAAAACTGTGATCTATGATAACACACCGTTTAAACATAGGCTGACTTGAGCGGGGAAGTAAAATATCTCTCACAGAATATTGTTGTGGAGTAGTAGCAACGATATAGCTCTTGCTCACCATGTAAAACGATATAGTAAGTTATATCGTTGCGCATGGTGAGCAAGAGCTCCAGATTCTTTCCTACTTCCTCCTCCTCCTCTTGATGTCCTGTTACTCCTTGAAGACCGGTACACTTATAACTCTTCTGAGTTACTGGTGACCATTGGTGAGATGGTAGTTACTTAATACCATCATGAGACCCGTGTACGTTTGCCCTCTATAACCAAAAACAATATTTGTATCTTTCACTTCACCATACGTAAATAATAAACATAGTATATTGACCTATTGCAATGTAGCCTATCGCAATCGCGTGCAATTCGACATGGTTTGCATATGGGTAAGGAAAATTATGACGCGCATGCGATAGACCGTTTTTTCTATTAGAACTTTATGGCGGGGCATTGACTTCTAACAGAAGCAGGTTACATGACAACAAACAAAGGAAAATCTAGTTAAGTATAGGCTTTAATATTTAATAGCAACATTCGCGAAATGTATTTATAGTTTATTAAAAGGCAAGTCTTGAATCGCGTGTTAAACATGACGTCTTATTAATTGTGTAAATTGACAGAAGCATCATTTGAACAAAAGTTCTTTAATAACTTGTAGAGAAGTTCTAAGATTAATCTAAATGAATTTAATGTGGAAAAAAGTGTTAAGTTCTAAAAGAGGAAATCAATTTCCCTTTTAGAACTTTGAAAAACAAACAAGGATTTGATACAAGAAATTAGCCAGTTTTCGAAGGTCGTTAGGATATTAAGAGAAAGAGGAGTAGCAGTAGGGGTATATACCAAGGACCTCTAAAAGAGGAAATCCCTTTTAGAACTTTACTATGTATAAAACAAACAAATATTAAAGTTATGGAAAAAGTTCCAAGTTTATTGCCACGCCACGCAATGACGTAACAGGTTGATGACATAACGATACTGGCAGATAATCCACAAAAAAGAAATAAAAAGGAACAGTCTATTAAAACAACTCTTTGTTTATATCTTCACACAATAAAACTAATTACCACAACAAGTAACAGATAGGAAATCTACAGGTAACCTTCGAGAGAACATTTTTCTTGAACAAGCTCGACAAGTCCTTGTAAGGTAACCGGTAGTTCGCAGCTAGCAAACCAAGTACGAGATTAGGTAATAGTACATGTTGCTTCAAGTATCCTTATGTAGTATTAGAGTTTACTGTAATACCTGTTCTTTATGGTCTGACGTCATATTTGGACACTTTTATGGTTCTTTAAATGCTGGCCAAACTTTGTCCTTCGGTTAGATACTGACCTACCCTAAGTGACTTTTAACTGCTCTTAAAGGCCTGTATCGCTGCGAATTCACTTTGCTTGCTAAAACAGGAGATTAACGGCCTATTTTGCCATCTTCAAGTAAAGTTCCGAGTACTTACAAGTTTTGTCTTTGTCACTTGATATAAAGTAAGAGACACAACTTTACTTGTTGAGTAGCCTCGGAATCTTACTTGAAGATCGTGAAAATTCCCTAAGTAAGTATATTAAATCGTTATCAATGTATCCAAGTACTGGGTTAAGTAAATTTAATTGTATATAGTTACTAAGTAAGACTCAAGGGATCTAGTGGCGTATGTGGCGTAAGCTGAAACTGGGTTCGTTTCGGCCGAATTACAAGTTTGTCATTTTCCAAAAACATGACTTGGGTGCGAAATCATCTAACAACTGTAACCGCTAACGTCAAATATCTGTTAAGAAAAGAGTTACATTATAAATTACTAGATTATGATCTATAGTCTACACATAAAGCTTCTTTATACATCTTACAGTACAGTTCAGTACATCCCTACTTTATCCTAACTAATATTATAAATGCGAAAGTAACTCTGTCTGTCTGTTACCTTTTCACGGCTAAACTACTGAACCGATTGACTCATAATTTGGTACAGGGGTACCTTATGGTCCGGGAAAGAACATAGGCTACGTTTTTTCGAAATTCCCTCGGGATCGGGAACTACGCGGGTGAAACCGTGGGGCACAGCTAGTCTACACATAAAGCTTCTTTGTACATCACATAGTACAGTTCAGTACATCTATATCTATACTAATATTATAAAGAGGAAAGATTGGTTTGTTTGTAATGAATAGGCTCCGAAACTACTGGACCGATTTCAAAAATTCTTTCACTAATGGAAAGCTAATTTATCAGTGCGTGAAATAGGCTATATTTTATCCCCGTAATCCCACGGGAAAGGGAACTACGCGGGTGAAACCGCGGGGAGCTACTAGTTTATCATAAAGGTACATCAATGAACAGAATTCACTGTGCAAACACTCCCACGTCGTCGGGGCTTCTAATTCATTATCGCGTTTGAAACACTCACAAGGTACTCATTAAAATCACACATCGCGGGCACAAACAGACTAGTTAAACACTGCTAAATCAGATCAAACACCGATATAGGGGTGGTACTCTGATAATTTATATGAAAAAAAATCTAATACATGTTAGAAAACTTTTTAAAACGCGAACTGAATTCATAGTTTACTTAGAGGTTTTAAAAGATCTCTTTGTAACTACAATAATGGGCGAATCAGGATGATGCGAATTGATCAACAAATGTATCATGATCGCTTGCACCTTAATGTTTTTTCTAATTTGTGGCTTTTTTGTGCTTTGAGTCATTTGTGGAATTTTTTCAAATAATAAAATATTTAAAATGCATGACTTTCTACTTGAAATAGTATAAACAGTCCATCATTTGTGACCCTGGAATAAACACAAGAGCATTACATAATCTATATTTTTTTCGTAAACAATTTTCAAGTGTCAGCCCTGCCAATATTGCATGATCAACATCCGTGGGAATGCGCGGGCGCCGCCAGTTTCCCAGCCTTTCTTATAGAAACGATACAGATCGATTGCATTCACTGTCCGTAAAAAGAGTACGGATTAAACATATTGTTCTCGGCTTTCTATAGAGTATTTAGTTGGAAACTGGATTGATTTTTTGTATTACAACTTGATTATTCAGTCTATTACTTCATTATAATTGACTCCTAATACAGTCAGGCGGAGATAAATAATCCCTTCTTTTTCTTTGTCGAAAGTCGGGTAATAATTGTTGATGTAGAGGCCTTTGATGATGATGATGAATGATAATACTAGTAAACTGAATAAGTGAAATTACAAGAAACAAAAGAAAATCGCAAATGAAACAATTTCCAAAGTAATGATAAATGAATTAGAATGTCCCATTAAATGACAAATAAAATGGAAAGTCCAATCGACCTTTCCACCTTTTGGCTCGAATGCCGCCATCGATTCAGGCCTCGGAGATTGCCTCGCTCAGGGCTCGTAAACTTTGGACAAACTAAATGAATAACAAAAAGGCAGACTTTGTTTTAGAATGAAAAAAGTACTGACTTGAAAATCTACACGAGTAACAAAAAGGTAGACATTGTTTTTCATCTAAATAAGTAAGGAAAAGTACTTTAAAAGACGTTATAATATGGTGTGTTTGATGATGGCACGTCAAATATAGGGTTGCGGGTTCGAAGTCATTATTCATATTTTCATGAAAATACGCAGTGAGCAGATAAAGGACCCATATTACAGAGATTCCTTACGAGTATTTATATAAAATATGATAATTATTTTCCAAAATAAAATGAAAGAACGATTAATGATAATTATCAAACTGTACCTTGAAGACATCTATCAGAAACTTATGTATTTCTAAGTTCAAATGAAACAAAAACATTTCACAACAAATTATGACATAAGGATGCTAAAAGGTTTACCATCCCTGGCCTAGATCGTGCGCGGGCGCATTTGATATCGACCAATTTACTACGTAGATTGTATGCGAGTTGCTATTGCAAGACTATTACGGTTTAAGAGGAGACTCAAGCAATTCACCTTACAAACGTTTTCCCGTGTTTCCTCACTTTTTGTTGTTCCCTCTGGATATTAATTACAAAAAAAAGATAGCATTTTTTTATATAGTCTGGACTCTGGGGACCTGTAATATGACAAAAGTATGAAAAATATGTCCAAAATGAAGAAACATGCTATATTACATAACATAACATAATCATTCACTACATCATCTCATTACAGTAACTGACCCCTAACTAAGTTCGTAACTTGTATCTAGGGTACCAGAAATTACGCACACACACATTCACACACACACCCAGACCGAGACAAACATTTGTAGTTCACACAAATATTCACCCCGCACAGGAATCGAACCCGCAATCTTACGGATGGGAGCCCGGCATGGTGACATTGGTGACCACTGGCATCGAGGTCGTCATATCTTACATAATAATAAGTTATTGAAAAGAGTAGAGGGCTATAGCAGGCCCAGACTGTAAGAAATAAAATCTCTAGAGGCATTGTCCAGGAAGGAAACACATGGAATACGTTTGTATGGAGAATTGACTCTATAGTGTTTCCTCTTAATATCTAAGTAAAAGATCTTTCGTATCAACGCCGTTTCTAGATATTTGAAATGTTTAGTGTTCAGTGTTTACTCGAATGGGGACAAAGTGTTATCGGAATCAAAGGAACAGTTTGAGAACCGTTAAACGTTTGATTGTTACTGACTTTTATGTTTAAACGTAATTGATTTACTTATAAAAGTTAAAAAGCTTGGTTAGGGCCTATTTCACCACCTTCAAGTAAAGTTACTCACCAAGTACAGGGAGTTTTGTCTCTTTCTTACTTTATGTCAAGTGACAAAGACATAACTTGTGAGTCATTACTCGGAACTTTACTTGAAGATCGTGAAATAGGCCCTTAGTCTATCAATGTATTAGCTTAAAAATGTTGAAACTGCTCATAAATTATCTTTTCAATGTTAAGAGGGATTTGTAATTTACTGGAATAATCTAAGAAAAATAATCTTTTCAACTCACATTAAAAAATTCTTTCAGATAAAATAGTAAAACAAAAACGTTTTCAGTTACGAACTTAGGGGTCGTTACTACTTACTTATTTTGAGATGATGTAGTGAATGATATATGTTAAGTTTGGAGTATGTTTCATAATTGATAATTGTTATATGATAATGAAAACAAACAAAAGAAAATTGTATCAAATTGAAACACCTCTTCTATTTTCAAATCGAAAATAAATCAAATTAAGAACCTCCCCTTTTGAAACCAGTTCAAAACTTTATAGAAACATTTGACCACCCAACATTTCCCTTTATTCTCTTACAGTACACTGTTGTGATTTACCTGCGCCATGACGAATCAGCAGATTGGTAGCGGCGCGCTGTACTGTGATTGTTGGCACTCGGCACACCTCGCAACCTGCCTTGATTAACTTCACTTGTAACTTGAACTTTGGGCTTGTAATGGTTGGATGTATGGAGAAAATTATGTTTTGATAGTCATATTTATACATAAGCATCCACTACATCATCTCATTATAGTAACTGACCCCTAACTAAGTTCGTAACTTGTATCTAGGGTATCAGAAACTACGCACACACTCATTTACACACACACCCAGACCGAGATAAACATTTGTGGTTCACATAAATATTCACCCCATACGGGAACCGAATCCACAAACTTACGGATGGCAGTCCGGCATGGAGACCACTCTGCCATCGAGGTCGTCAGTTATATTATTATCATAACATATTGTTGTGTGAAAATGTGTTTATTTCCGTAAGGTCTTGTGGTCATATTTTGGTGATTGGTTGGATTGGATAATAAAGTTCTTTGTAGACAGCAAGACTTCTGCTAAATAATATAAAGCTTTATATTTTACTAATTGTGCCCCATGGTCCGTGTTTCAATTCGCTTAGTTTTTATTGGTAGCGTGATGTAGCCTTCCCAGATAAATGGGTTATTCAACACTAAAATATTTTTAAATTTGAACCTATACCTATTTATTGAAATGGTTCCTTGCATTGCATCATTTGTAATTCTATCAACCATGTCTTATCGGAGCAATCGTCATGACGATCTATACACCAATTGACATACGTTACCATATTTGGAACAAATAGATCCAAAATCTTTACATAATAAGACTATTTATATCTCATTGGGTTGAAAATCAAACAATTTATATGTTTAAACATTTTAATTTAATACCGAACGTAATGTTACAACAACACCGCGACAGCCCTGCCATTACACAAACTACGAGTATACTTTACGAACGGACCGCGTAGCTAATCTATTTGAAATTTATTACCATTTACAGGGGACAGCCCTGATAAATGACGTAATCTAGCCGCTAGACCTATCAAATACTAGGTTTATAAATGTTTTAATATCTTCACTACTATCGAGTTATCTATCAGCTGAATAACTGTGATTTAGATTGTAAACTGCTTATTATTTCCGTTTTGCGGTGATTGGAAGTGTTGCGTCAAGTTTGATTTGATATTTGAGTTACAACACCATATAAAAAGATTATTTAATTCATAAATGTAAAAGTACTTAAGTATGTATATCCTAATCCTAACCAATATTATAAATGCGAAAGTAACTCTGTCTGTCTGTCTGTTACCTTTTCACGGCTAAACTACTGAACCGATTGACTTGAAATTTGGTACAGGGGTAGCTTATGGTCCAGGAAAGAACATATTATAGGATAATTTTTATCCGGAAATTCCCACGGGAACGGGAACTACGCGGGTGAAACCGCGGGGCGCTGCTAGTTTTTAAATAAGGATGATATTAGGAATAGATGTGCCTTATTAATATCTTTAATTCACGAATTGTAAGAGATATAGTTCTTAATTCCGTGCTTTTATTGTCCGAGTAAAATACGACTGAAAACTCAGGGTGATGATTCCTAATTGGCAATCTAATCAATTACAGTTACTTGGTCAACCAAGTTTTTTATATCTGAAAAATAAACTTACATTTCAATGACAATACTTATCATCTAAATCATCCACACAAAATCATAATTCAAAAAATATCTTTCCATCTCCAGAAACTGTAAAAAAACATAAAACAAACAAACAAAATATTCATTGTACCGCGAAATTGCCAAATAAAACTTTAGACCCTTTTCAACTTGACAAGGTAAAAGGAAGATTACTACTGTACCGTTTGACCTCAGGGTCTCAAGTCTGCTAACAATATTGCTGTGATAATGCTAAAGCACGGTCGTAATTCACATGAAATATCGTACGTTGACCTGTAGCTATGTATCTCTTTCGCACCTACGTAACGCAACGTTCGATATTTAATGTGAATTACGCCCGTGCTAGAGTTAAAGGTATTAAAATACCAGTCGAAACTATAAAAATACTTCTGACTAGACTAGCATTATCACAGCATACACAATCACGATTATGGCCGTTTTTTGACATTTGTTGTCATTTTAGTATTCTCTTTGACAACAATAACTAATGACTCAATAGCTCTTTAAACGTAGCTCAATGGTTGTCAAAACTGTATTCTGACATTTATTTGACAGCTTTCTTATTTGAAATTTTACAAGCAACAGACACCACAGAGACAAAATAGCCATAATAATAAATTTTAGCAGAATACCAAACTGACACTCTCGTTATGGTGTCTAAATATCAACACATTGTCAGATCAAATAATGTTAAATACCAGACTTGACTCCCTGGTCTTTTTGACCTCGCAGCGGGAGTCAGGATCAGATGACGTCCAAAAAAGGTCAAAAAGTTCACATGATATCGCATTGAAGATAACAAAGTGATTGTTTGTTTAAGATAGGGATTAAAATATATGGATGTTTGTTAGTACAGGTTTCTCTAGCAAATATTATAATACTAATAAACTAAGAATGTAGGTGTTTCTTTTGTATTTTATATATTGGTAGTATTAGAATTAATATTGGTAGTAATAGAATTCTTACATTCTCACCAAAAAATTGGGTTTTAAACGTTCCGAGAATAATATTTTGTACATATTTTGCGGATGATTCGCTCCTAACAGTTTGGAATGGTGGTGACGTTTCATCCGAGGATAAAATATTTTGCGGATGAGCCGTCACCTAAGTCGAATTATTAATTAAGTTAAATAATCTCTAGAAAATTGAATGCTTCTTAGTGAAAATAGCGTCAAAATTAGCGTGATTGTTTTTGAAATTGATCCTGCAAATAAGACGTTTTTAAATCTGATAAAAGTACGTGTAAATTAAAATTAAAAAAAAAGTTTGAGTGTAATTGAAAAAAAAAACCTATCCCCAAAAATATTTAATTTGATGACACTTTAGTTAACTATACAATCGGACGACATTGTTTCAAGTGAATGGACCAATATATTTTCATAAATTGATTCAAATTATCAAAACATTGATAAATATAACAAAATACGGAAACAAAATATTGCTAACAAACCGATATACATTTTATACAATTTAATTAAATTATGTTATCATTTTACTTTATATTTTCGTATGTATAATAATATTCTGACATTGACGTTTCAACGGCGCAGCGGGGTGCATGTCATTCGAGTTTATCGCGTAACGACCCTAACAGAGATGTACTAAGGATCTGATTTTGGTTAAGTTAATTAAAATTAATGAAATGAATTGAATTTTTGTTTATTATTGAAAATATTTATAAGACTTTTTAATATTGTAATTGAAATTAGATTCATTTATTTCTGTTTCTCAATTTGATAGTTAATTATGATTAATTTAATGCATCTATTTCTACTACAAGGGCGTTCATGCTTACAGAAGATAGAGCTCCACTGTGACAAAAATTTTGAAATGTTGTTTATTTTTTCTTTTTCAAATTATATCCTTACGCAGTCTCAATCCAGTCCTGTATCAAAACGACCAATCATTGAGATACCACATGACTATTTATGCGACAAGAGAACAAAAGCATAGCGTTTGAGTTTTTTGTTCTTTCTCAATGCGCGCGCAGGAAATGAAGTACCGAAAAAAAGTTTTTGAATGAAAGTCTGTGGCATTTACTGAACGGTTAAAATAATGGGAACAATTTCGATACTTATTTTATATCATTGATAAAATAATAAAATACGATATCTTCACTTTAGCACTTTTATTTTTTTGCTCAAAATATTTTGTGTGAAATTTTTGAAAGTTCTCGGTTGCATTATTTTACTTATGTAATCTGATATTGTGGTGATAACATCCCATAATGTTTAATGAGAAACATTTATATATTCGTTATCACGTTCTCAGAAATTTAACTAATCAATGTTTTTTTCTTTGTTACAGGTACTTTTGCGGTTAAAAGGCGGGGAACAACTCTAACTATTCATTACATCAGTCAACCCTCACGCTAAGTCTTAACCCACCAAGGATTTATACCTTACTAGCTGTGCCCCGCGGATTTACCAGCATAGTTCCCGATACCGTGGGAATTTCTTAGCTTGTAAATCGGTTCTGTAGTTTAGCCGTGAAAAGGTAACAGACAGACAGAGTTACTTTCGCATTTATAATATGAGTAAGGATACAATCTTGATAGAGTTAGGATAACAACTTTGTGATAAATATATCTTATGTGGTAGGTAATCTTTATATTATTAACATTAATCTAATCCTGATTGTATAATATGAGTAGAAAGAAACCAATCAATACCAACATGGGAACGCAACTATTTAAGTTTATCATTCACAGTACACATCATGTTCGTAAAGCAAAAAGGGAACGCTTATTGCCTTGCATATATAATTACTTTTTACAAAGACTCTTGTCAACACAGTTCGTCGAACTCTCAGTAGTCCAGGTACATCATATAGAAGAGTGTATTGAAGCAGGATTCCTTTGTTATCGTACATTTTTATTTACGTCTCTTTGTTGACTTTAGTCTCAAAGTTTCACATGATAGACGATGTTTTGTTAAAGATAAATCGGTACTAGTTAATTATGTTTTACTTACACTCACATATAACTGGGTTTTAAATAAATATAAAGTATTGTCCCAAAAGATTTTCTTTCATTGATGATATTATGATGATATGGACAAATAGGCGTATTCACAACACTTACTTTTTGGAGATAAATGAAAACTATTTTTAATGAAGCTCTATAAAACACCAAATATTTAAAAAAAGCTACCAGGTTACCAATTTAAAAAAAACCTATTAAAACTACCCAACCCCAAAAACTACCATATTTATAAACATAATAAACCTATAAATAACATAAACAAAAACAATCGAAGCCAATAATTGCCACACCATTCGTACCTGATGCGCATGCGCCGAGAAACGTCACAAAAAACTGCAAGCACAGGAAGTTTTGCGCAGGTGCATCGCTTGTCCGGTGTATCCGAAACTCTGGACACCTCGTCAGCTTGAAATATGAATGTAAAAACTGCTGAATCGATAACGGGATTGTAAAGGAAGTGAATTTTATATTCTGTATTAAAGCAAGAAGAGTGTACTTTAAAAGGTAACTGTTTTTGATTGACTGGATAGATCGAGACTGATATTGATGACTGTTAATATATGTACTTGTACGGTCAGCGTCAGAGAAAAGGTTTTTTGGACACATTACACATCCCCAATCTAGTCTCAAAACAGAACGCTTGTACTATTCATTCATTCATCGTGTCCGGTTCACATCTCCTCATATTTTATCCCTCCAAAAAGTAGCCACCCCCACCGCACTACTAGAGGCCTCCATCAATTCCTCCATGGTGCAGGAGGATGGACACGTGGGGCAGGATAGCAGGTGCGCCATATCTTGTACAGGGGCTCCACACTCACACTGGACGTTTGAAGGATCAATGTAGCCCCATTTGGCGCGATTGCTCTTACAGCGACCGACCTGGGTACGGAGTCTGTTTTGAATCTTCCAGGTTGACCACTGCTGCTCCGACCCCGATGGCAGATGTTCCGCCGGGGCCACAAAGTTTGGAGGAGGGGGGTACCTACCTATGGGTACATACTATGAATATTAGCCAAATACTAGCCGTATATAGTAAGAATAGATATCCAATATACAAAATGTAAATAACATTAATTTTCAAGTACTTTTGTTATTTTTTAACATTTATTAACAAGGAGCCTAATATGCGGTAGGTAGTAATGTGATACTTGTACGCAAATTGACTAGTTTTTTTTGTATATTTGGAAAGTAGGTAGGCTCTTTATACGGTGAAGGTATTCGCTTTAAAAGGATTACTTGAAACTCGGAGACAAGCAAATTGTCAAGCAAATTATCGAGAGAAAAATCGGGCGACGGTGATAATATTTTGAGATATTAGCAGTTTTAAATAACATAACATAACATAATCATTCACTACATCATCTCATTATAGTAACTGACCCCTAACTAAGTTCAAAACTTGTATCTAGGGTATCAGAAACTACGCACACACTCATTCACTCATACACCCAGACCTAGACAAACATTTGTGGTTCACACAAATATTCATCCGTACATACTTGTATAGGTAGTTTTTGCAGAATATGTGTGCGTGTTAAGAGTATGTTGAATGAAATTAGGTTTAAGCATAGTTTCATGATTAATATTATTAATATTTTTTATCTTAAACTTCCCAAAGGAAAGATTTATAATTAAGACCAATTATATTAAAAAGTCACTTGATATTGAATTCGTTGAAATATTTCCCCTTAATACACACCTGTTACTCAAATATTTTCGCGTCAATATACGCAGTGATTGTTTCTCACGTAATTGTACTTTTTACAACGTCTCAAACAGATTTACGACTGAATTTATGATGTACAATTTTTTATTAAGAAAACAGTCGCTACGTTTCAATAAAACTCCTTTGAAGAAAACTGTTTTCAATAACATCATTACGAAATAAACCAGCCAGTTTGATGTTCGAAATACGAATTATAAATCACTGTCAATAACGTTTACTTCAGCTGTCAAAAGCATTAAAAAACAACTTTATTAGTAAATATAATCGGGAAATTACTCGCAACTTAGTTGCCAAGTTAAAATTAAAGCTATTGCAGACTATAAAAACTTAAACCATTCAACAGGTGTTGCCATTTAACCAGCAATAATAATTATTGTAAAGGGAATACTTGCCAAATGACGGAAAATTTTTAATATGGAACAAAAAGTAGACCAATCAGCAAGCTGCTGCGGTGCTCGTGCGCAGAACGCAAAGACTTTTTAAACGTCCCTATTTTAAAATTGCACGTTTTTTATTGTGAACGATGTGAGTGAGTGAACGAGATTAATGAGTTGATGAGGTATTTCTAGTATTTTTACAGTTGTCTGTTTCATTTGATTGATTTATAGTGATGTGTTAATAAAGAGGTATTTACGAAGAAGTTTATTATACGCAATGGTATTTTCATAGGTTAAGGTTAAATGATTAAAGTTTATTATTTAAGCGTAAAGTTGATTAATGATGACAATGTGATGATTAATTTAATTAGAACAACAAAAAATCTCGGATCTCAATGAACATTATGGGACTATTATAGTCTTATAATAGTCCCATGGTTGGAAAAGATTTTTTCTTCTAGACATAAAAACATTTACGAGTATCTAGAAACAAATCTAGTTATGAATGAAAATAACCAACTTCTCCTTCCAGAGTAACTTTGCCTATTTAATATAACAGGTAGAACGACTATGTCTCGACGTCAATTAAAGTCTAAGTCAGATAAAATCTAGTCAATACTAAGTCTGGATATCTAGGAGTTAAACTATTCAAAACATATGCGAGTACCGCTAAGTAATTAATAACTAGACATTTATTGAGTAACATTCTGAGTTTTTACAGTCAGTTTAATCATTTTATTTGTTGTATTTATGTGACTATTATTTTAAGAATTAATTATTTATGAGTTGCGCCAGAAAAGATAAGGAGTGCTAGATTGGGATGGTATGGGCATGTGATGTGGAAGCCAGAACACCATATTGCTAGGAGAACTATGGATCTGTGTGTGAAAGGAAACATTGGTAGAGGGAGGCCAAAGAAGGGTTGGATGGAGTGTGTGAAAAAGGATATGAATATGAAAGGAGTGAATGAGAGTATAACGAGTGATAGAAGCGAGTGGAAGAGGAAAACCACCCGACCCCACTTAAGTGGGACAAGGGCAGGGAGATGATGAAGATGAAACTATTAAACATTTTCAAGTGGGCGTAGTATGAATAGCGAAAATGCTAAGTCTCGTGTCCAATTTTTATTGATGAATAAATAAATCTGCAGCTTTGAACTTCAACAAATTAATCAAGCCAGGATTCAGAATCGAACCAGTCCACAGAATCAATGAAACTACTCAGACATTTCGGGATAAAATCTCTCTTACTCCATATACACAAAGTTATAATAATTATAAGTAGTTTATAGAAGTGTAGATAGTACAATAAGGACGAATACGTTATTTAACAAACTCAGTTTAAAAAGCCTTTTCTAATTCATTTAGAAACATTTTTTCTTGGCTAATAAAACCCTGGTACTTGGCAGAGCGTGTTATGTAAAGCTGGAGCGTTTGCCCGAGTAGCTCACTCGAGTTGGTCTGCACTTGAGCACGTAGCGAGATGACATAGCTTTTTTATACTTGTAGGGTTCAATGGACAAATATAAAAACGGATAATTAGTTAGGTTTTGTTAGGATTTTGTAGAGAAAGAAACTTAAACAAAGTAATGGAACTTATGTGTCTGTAATTTATTTGCGTTACAAAGGGAATTTTATTGTTGTATCGGCAAATTGCGCCTATTTATACTTTATTAATATGTATTTAAATATATTTTGTTAAGTTTCTTTATGTGCTTTTGTTCGTAAATAAATATTTTTTTATTTTTAATTCCGAATTCAGCATTTTTTTCTAATCAACTTATCGAGGATGCCGAAATGATACTTAACCAAACACAGGCAGGACAGTTTGAATCAAAGTTGCAAGTAAAACAAAAATAGGCAGCATATTTCAAATCATGGTGGTAAGTAAAAATCTGCTCCCTTTACGAAATATTAAGTATACCGCATTCAAAAGTAATTATTTGTATCTTTCTTCAAAAAGTACTTTTGAAAGATTTCTACAAATTGAAACGCCTTTTAATTACTTTTATTTCCTTTAATTACACCCCAAAAACTCACACTTCCACGTACCAAATCAACACCTGTTTCCAAAAATTTCCATCACTTTATTACAACAAAAACAGCTAACTTTAATTCGGTTACGATCAGCTGTCGTGTTGGGTGGTCGTTTTGACAACCCTAACACCTGTCTCGTACAATTAGGGGCATACCACACAAGTGCATGTGAATTTGCATGACTATTGTTTCAATAACGGTGAAGATTATGACTAGGTAAGGGTTTGGTAGTTGTGAGAAGAGGCGCGATTTTGGGAACTTAAAGCTTTATAGGTTTGTAGTTTTATGTAAGAAAACTATGCCAATCTTTCATCTTACTGATGTGTGAAAGAATATGAGAAATAAAAAAAACCGGCCGCAGAGTTATTTTTTGGCCACAGGGTCGAGCTTCTGATTTTATAACTAAGCATCGGGAAAATAAGATAGCCTCTAATAAACTAATTCATCTTCTTTACAACGCCAACTAAAAATGTTAAAGAAAGCGTCAAATCAAGATCAACAAAGAATATTAATTGTTGCATTATTTACAGGCCTTAATCGCGTAAAACATAATTATTATTTACCTCGACTTTTCAACCGGGTTACACCGATCGTGGTCACGAGAAGACTATTAACGTTTTCCCCAAAATTGACGACTGAGTGGTGTAGACCCTGCTTGCTTTTTGTATCAATTCCATAGTACAAGTTATGCTTAGATTGCGTGATGGTGATGTGGTTTATGTGTCCCAATTAAACAAAACCAAGGAAGTTATTGGATTTGTGGCGACATCTACACACCACATAAGGAACTAATTACTAACAGCGACATCTATCCGCAACTGAGGGAAATAAACTGAAGAGTCCTGAATCGCGCAAGCGTAATTTACAGCGCAATTGACTATGTATACGAGAGCCCGACTACAACCATCGGGCAGCTGCCCACCAGACATAACACCCGTCTGGTCGGAGGATCCTCCCTTTTCAAATGGGGACTCCCACTCCCATAGATTTAAAACAAAGCCTAATTGGCGTCTGAACCTAAGACACTTAACTACTTAGCTTAGACTAGGTACAAATGAGACATCTTCAAATCTTGAAAACTTATAAAAAATGCGAAAGTGAGTTAGTTTGTTACACTTTCACCATCGTAACTACTGAACCGATCTTTGTAAAATTTGGCAAACACATTATCAGAAGCACAAAAAGTGTTATAGGATACTTTTTATCCCGAAATTCCTACGAGAACTGTAGATATAACATTTTAGAGTAATACTTTCCGCTCCGCGCTTCAAGAATGTGCATCCTTTGTTTATAATATGGTATTTTTACTGGAAAGTCATGTCATGGTGACAACTTTAGCTACCTAAATACCGCAAATGAATGTGCCTTTGTGTTGCGTTAAAATAGAAAAGTGGTTTTGAGGTTTCAAATGCACATTATGAATTTTATACGATGCTTTGTTCGTAAATGTGAAAGGTTTAAAATTGTTTTAATTTTTATAGGTATGTTTGTTGGATTCAATTATTATTTTAATTCCATTTCAGTTATTACTGTCCCACCGAGCTCTTTCTAAAAACGGAACCGAAGTAGATAGTTTTTTTACCCTTTACAACTTTCATTAAAAATATTAGAGCTGTATTCAAAAACGAGATTACAAATGTCTCTTAACCGTGTACACTGAACGTACCTACATATAAAGTAGTAAATAAGATTAAATTTATAAAAACACTATAAAAGAATCTCTCGTATGTCATTGATGCTCGTATTAAATAAATTGACAGTGAATTTTAAAGTTCAAGTTTTTCTACATAGCAGCATATTCTAAAATTCATTTTTTAAATTGCAGCAGTCACACAACACTTTTCAAATTTTACTCTCAAAGCGAGACACTACTCTCATCTAGCGAACGATCTATAAAAAGCTCAAATATCTCGACTATCTTACATCAAAATATTGCATTAAAGTCATGATCAGTATTAAAAATAATATTTATTTTATTTCAGTTCGGTATCAAATTCTTTATCTTCACGATTCACGTTCGAGAAATGAGTTTCGTTCTGAAACTAAATGCCAAACCGAGATTTTGATCGCAAAAAGTATCTCGGGTTTTTTGTTACGATAAAAACCATTTAGAATCACGTACGCGGTGTTGGTATTTTTTTATAAGTTTAGTTACCGATTTCATTTATGTTAAGGTGAAGTATTGGTTACTAATTTTTTGCACGAATTTTGATGTTTTACGGATTTAGTAGATTTTTAGTGAAAATTCATTAATACACAAATATTTTAACTACTTACGATGATTATTATATGTATACTAGCAGCGCCCCGCGGTTCCCGTTCGCGTAAGAATACGGGAATAAAATATAGATTATAACCTTCCTCGATAAATGGGCTATCTAACACTTAAATATTTTTTTAAATCTCACCAAAAGTTCCTGAGATTAGCGCGTTGAACCGAACAAACAAAAAAACTCTTCTAGCTTTATACATATTACTAGCTGCGCCCCGCGGTTTCACACGCGTAGTTCCCGTTCCCGTTCCCGTAGGAATTTCGTGATGAAAAATAGATGTTGGCCGATTCTCAGACCTACTGAATATGCTCACAAAATTTCATGAGTTTCGGAGGAGTATGGCAACGAAAACTGTGACACGAGAATTTTATATATTAGATTAGTATAGAGTATAGATTGACGACCGCAATAAACACATAAATGGATTGGTTTAACCTACCACTTTTACGAAGGGTGTTCTTTATTTAAAAATTAATTGATTTAAAAAGTTGAGAATTGTTATATCATAACGTTATAAACTGACACATTACCACTCTCTTATCCCGTTTAATTCACGCATGAAACCTTTCTCGTGTAACCTGTAACCGTGTAACCTTTCTCCCAAACATTTGCGTGTTTAGCACCTTAGAAATAAAGTAAAACATTTTGGCAACAACTAAAAATAAATGTATCAAGTCTGAAGCACTTTGTGTTATCTTAAACCCTTCAGTTGCGATAAATGTGACAACGGTAAACGTTCTCTAATGGGCCTTTATCGGACCTCTTAAGGGTTAAAAATAAGATATTGCAGAAAACACGAGTCAAATAACTGATAGTCAAATGGTATGGTCGAATGGGTAGTACTTAAAATTAAACGTTTTTGTGAAACATTCTGGCGAAATTTTATGTATATTAAAGAAAGTCGTGTTAGTTACATTATTTATAAATCAAGAACGGCCTAACTGATTTGACTGAAAATTGGTGAGGAGGTAGCTAAGAACAAGGAGAAGGACATAGGATACTTTTAATCCTGAAATTCCACGGGAATGGGAATTACGCAATTGAAACCTGCTGGGGTGCTGCTATATTTTTCTCAAATGTAAAAGTGACTTTCAATTTCGTGAGCGTTTCCTTTGCAGAGCAAAAGTTGTTGTACTAACTTCATTTATAGTCATTAGCATTACCAGAGCCTTATCTTCTTTTATTTTCCTAAAAGTCTGGTGGTTGGTGTATCCTAAAATATTGCAGTAAACACAAAGAACCCAAATGAGAGAGATCTAATTGAGGAAAACTGTACGCTAGTTAGTAAAATGCTCCAGTAAGTAAGGACTTTTTCTTTTGTATAGTTGTAGCAAACTTATGAGTTTAAGGGCCTATTTCACCATCTTCAAGTAAAGTTCCGAGTATCGACTCATAAGTTTTGTCTTTGTCACTTGAAAGTAAGAAAGAGACAAAACTACCTTTACTTGTAGGTCGTGAAATAGGCCGTAAGCAGTCTATTTTTCGATGGTTTTGGCGATGCTTGTAACAAAAACTTAATGTGTGTGTATGACGTTAAAAGCTAACTTAATTTTGAGAAATCCGTTGAGCAAGATTTAGTTTTACAAAACTAAATCTTGCTCAACGGATTTTTATGAGAATTGACCATCAACAATAAATTTTCGATTGCTCATGCCCCTTCAGAATGACTGCTCCTATTTAGCTAATTATTTTTTGTTGTCTTCTCAATTGTCAGCACCAAGATTGTTTTATAGGAAATTTGGATAAATCTATAAAACTTAAAAAGCAAAGCACCTCAAATATATTATAAACCACGTGACAATTTCCTCATTTTTAGGGTTCCGTACCCAAAGGGTATAAGCGGGACCCTATTACTGAGACTTCGTTGTCCTTCCGTCCAGGCTGTATGTAAAGAACGGTGATAGCTAGGCAGTTGAAATTTTCACAGATGTAATTCTATTGCCGCTATAACAACAAATACTAAAAAAATAAAATAATATTTAAGAGGGCTCCCATACAACAAACGTGTTTTAATGACGTTTTTGGTATGGCACCTTTCGTGCGCGAGTCCGACCCGCACTTGGCCGGTTTTTTACCATAAAAACGTGTTTTTTTTACACAACATATGTGTTTTACATTAAAACCCACACAATAGATAGTCCAGGAATATAAACAGGTGCATTCTTGTTTGTCATAGAGTCCCCTCGGTCGTCCACTTATGGCCGCTATTATAGAAAACGTTTGTTATTGATAAGCAAAGTGTTCAGTGTCGTTAAAGGCATGTTTTCAAAGGTTATGTAGTAAATTTTTTAATAACACCTTTGAGTTTTATGTTTAAGTTTTACCACAGTTAAAAAAATACTACTACACTGTAGTTTTACTTTGTATTTTGTTGTAGTTTTAATGAGACTGAGTGAGTTTTATATTCAGTTTTGCTGTGAGCATAGGGACATGTTTGTGCATTTGCATTAAAATGAAAGTTTTTTTGTTGAAATGGTTGTTTAACATAACACATGTTTTACTTAGACTTGCTGCATAATTCAAATATTCTTCTAATCTAATCATAAATTCTAATATATTAGAAGGACTATTCAAAATCCATACTTATGGGCTTAAAACCGTAGCAGTACAGCTAGTAGACACTGACCAATTCTGTCAAAATTACATACTTATACATACAAAATTGAAAATATCCCTTTACAAAGGTGGCTAAAAAGGATCCAAACGTATAAAATCACGCATAATGTGCATAATATACGAGTACAATACATAACTCACATAGACAACCGGCCTTAATCTACTGCTAGCGGCGCCCCGCGGTTTCACCCGTGTAGTTCCCATGTAATATGGGGATGGATAAATGCTAAAAATCTTCCTACTGAATCACTCTATCTATTAAAACAAACCGCATCAAAATCCGTTGCGTAGTTTTAAAGATCTAAGCATACATAGGGACATAGTGACAGAGAAAGCGACTTTGATTTATAGTAAGTACCTATGTAGTGATGAAACAGATAGCGGGACACATGTATCTACATATTTATTTCAATACACCATATCATATTATCATGCATTTATGCATGCATCACTATCGATTCACATATTATGTAAATACAAAATGAAACCGAACGCCATTACCCCCAAAGAAGTATTCCATTCTACTTAAGCCGCGGCTATTGATGTACAATTTTATATTTTGGCTTTTAAATATAAAATTGTCCTCGAAAAGGAGCGTACAGTGCGCTTATTTTATACAGTCATTTTTAACTATAATACCTATAATCTATCTGCGTAAAGTTCAATTTGCATTGAGTATACATTGTAGGTATGTGTATACAAAAATTAATACAATGTGCTTATAACGTGATAGTTTACTATGCAACGATAATAATCCATTCATCAATTGGTGATTTTTTGCGGACAGTTTCGGATGTTAGATATGTTCGGGCTTGTGCATCTTGTGTTTTTTATATCAATGGTTCTACTTATCAAAGCGCGTTTCCATTATAATATGGAGATGAGTTTGACGGACGGTAATTTAGCCGTTATTACGCTTTTTAAATGTTCAAACTCAATGTTTTAATCGTTAAAGCCTGAGGATTGCAGGCTTAATAGTCTTTCGCGTTTATTATTCAGTCCGCTCGTATTTCAGCTTCATTTTCTAAAGGTTAATGGGTTTTTTAAATACAGATGTAATCATGGGGCATTTAAATAATGTAATATTTTCTACAATGTATGCTTATAAGTATTAAAAAGTCTGTCTTTATTCGACGAATAATTTTGAAATACTGACAGTTATTTCATACAAAAACTGTCAATCGTCAATTTTATTCGTCGAATAAAAGTTATCTGGCGATGGAAAAATTAGCCCTTGGTAAAATAGCTTTAAATTAACTTTTAGTTAAATAGTTTTGCCGTAACATTTACAAAGGAAACGCGCACTAACTGAACTAGAAATAAACTACTCAATTCCATGTTTTGAATGTAAATAAGGTGTATATATGTACTGTAGTTTGTGTTTGTATGTGTATACTTTGTTTATCGTCGGTTAATGCAATCACCACTTGCAGTACGAAATGGAACAGTTTATGTTTGATAGATTATAGGACGATGTTTTGAAGTTGTAGCTAGTTTGGAAATAGTCTAGAAGAGTCTTTATACTTTTCTTTAGCTTTTTTTACTCAAATCGTCTTTGCAAAGCTTTCATAAGCTTTTTCACTGAAGTGGTTTTGTTGTTAATTTTGTTTCTGACAGGGTCGGGACTCTAATAATTCCATGAGAGATGCAGGTTGCAGATTTGATTCTTGTAAAATAAAAAATAAAAATTCAATCCACAAATTATAAGATCCGTTAAAGTGTTTTTTGTTTACTACTTTTATATCAATAACTATTTGGAAAAGAGACTTTTAAAACTTTTGTTTGAAATTCTGAATTGACTCCGTTAAACTTAAAAAACCGGCCAAGTGCGAGTCGGACTCGCGCACCGAGGGTTCCGTACAAACCTGCAAGGTTTACAAAGTTCGTTCATTACGACAATCGAGTCATAACTATGGTATTTTATATATATTTTTATTTTGTAATGTAACTAAAAATTTAAGGTTTTCGGAATTTTTCCTTTATGTGTGCTATAAAACGTTGCTTCATGCCAAATTTCAAGATTCTAGGTCGACTGGAAGTACCCTTTAGGTTTTGATTCCCTTGCGAGTACTTGCGAGTTTCAAAATATGCAGCTTAAATTGCTGTTTCTTTTGATTGCGTTGACATAGAAGTTTGATTTTGTTACAGCTTAAAGGTATTATAGACCTGAGTATTTGGTATGAATTTCAATTTAATACCTCTACGCGTTTATGAGGAAATGGGTAGTAAGGTTAAAATTATTAAAAAAAAAAATATTATGTGATGTAACTAAAAATTTATGGTTTTCGTAATTTTTCCTTTATCTATGCTATAAGACGTTGCTTCGTACCAAATTTCAAGATTCTGAGTTCACGGGAAGCACCCTGTAGGTTTTGATTCCCTTGCAAGTGTCGAAAATTTGCGGCATAAACGGCTGTATCTTTTGATTGCGTTGGCTTAGAAGTTTGATTTTTTCACAGCTTCAAGGGACAGTAGACCTGAGTAATTGATATAAATTTCAGCTTCATACCTCCACGCGTTCCTGAGAAAAAGGGTCTTGACAGACGGACGGACGGACGGACAGACGGACAACAAAGTGATCCTATAAGGGTTCCGTTTTTTCCTTTTGAGGTACGGAACCCTAAAAAAGTGTTATAAGCCCCATGACAAGCAGACACTTCAATTTATTTATTTATACTGTATAATTGACCAATAAATAAATACATCTCAATACTTTACATCGCCATAAATGGTCAAACTGCAGTCCTTAAGATAAACACCTAGCAATTAATTAAAAATCTTTATTTCCTATTAAAAACTTGATTATTTTTATTACATACATTGTAAATACGCTCGGCTTCTCATTACTTTGTTTTCCTTATTTGCTTATTTATCCTGAAGGAAAATACATTACAAAAAACTCTTTGGACTTTTTTTAAATAGTAGCTAACATACATACAGCTGATATTTTTGTTGCGTCGTCGTCCGTGTAGCTAATCATACCTATAGCTTAGCGGTCTTATTTACGTTACATTTTACCTAGTTTTACAAAACCTGGTTTAAGCATTTGACACATGTCAGTCAAATCTGTCACTATAGTCTTTTGACAGTATTCAAAACTGTACTTAGATCAGCCTGCCTAGCATGACTGTGCGTGATAAATGTTATAGACACCACGAAATAATATCGATTTCGCGAGCATGACCAAATGAATAAGGCGTAGTACGATTTGATAAAATTAAATATGGCGGCTATATTTATTATATTTTGACAGTTGGATGTCAATAAAGAGCTATATCGATTTCGCGAGCATGACAAAATGTCATAAAATTAATCATGTGGTAAAATGAAATATGGCGGGCATTTTTATCAAATTTTGACAGTTGGATGTCAAATCGCTGTATCTATCGCGTTTTCGAAGTCATGCTAGCCTAGCAGATTGTAAAATCTGGTTTAGTGTTAAACCAGATAAAAAATGCAACGCAAATAAGGCAGTAGAAGTTTGACACTTGCTCTGCAGACAGTATTTTTAAGCAAGAGAAGCTAAGCTATTTGGCTATATTAAATTGGCTCTCTAGATCGGGGCTTTTTCTGTGAACCCTCCGGACGTCTTACTCATTGTAAAATACACGGTAGTAAGCACTTTTAAACCAATTTTCTGCAAGAGTGTGGTACTTCCCCAGTCTGACCAGCCCGTGTTCGAACTGTGGATAACCACAGTATTGCTTTGTTTCTATAAAAACATTCGGATTAAGGAAGATTAGGTAAGGAAAAGTAATGAAGATACGGACGGTTTTATCATGACTTTCAGACTAGATAAAAGTAAGAAACGAAGCAAATAACTCTCTAAATCTAGTTGTCATGCAAAGACTAAATATATCGTTATTAACTCCTCTTAATCAGTGACTTGTATATTCGCATTCATAAGAAGGCAAGCTACCGTAGTAACTATTCAGTAATCTGTGATGCTACTGCTATAACGATTGTAATATCACTACATCATGTCAAATCCTTCCTGTTTTAAGTTCCGTTATAAGCTTGTTTTATACCCGTATTAGTAATGGAAATTACTGTTTTGTAAAAACTAGGTGTAAATTGAACACGTTATTCCAAGGTTTAGCTGTTAATATATTGAATTAATTGGTAATTATTTTGGTTGCAAACAAAGGATCCATAATTGTGTAATTTGGGTACTATATTATCATAGTTTTTAAAGTATTTAACCAAACAAAACATCATTCTAGTGGCACAGCGTCTTTTGGCAAAGTTGCATTAGTCTGCCAGACGAGAGACCCTGTATTCGATGCTTGGATCAAGACTTGTTGTTTGATATTTCCAATACCCAATTTCATGAGTATCATCCTCTGATATCAACACGCATGGTAATTACGGCTATTCTTCTTCATGGAGTAAAGTGATACTGAAAGTATGGCAGTTCCAAATGTTGATAAACAATAGTGTTTGACAGCTTGGAGTAAAATGAAACTTATTTTGAAATTCTTAAAATATAATATTTTTGTTTGGAGTAACTTGAGACTTTTTGGTGGAGTAAAATGGGACTAACCCCCATTTTCTTATCATTGGTGACAGAAACTTTTATCATATACTACACAGAGACACATGCCTTAACTTTGCAATGGGTCGACTAACCAAAACTCAATAAAACAAAAAAAAAATCAAGCACAGCCATCATCGAAACATTTCAATTCAGTATTGGCGTTTATCTCGCTTCTGATCAGGTGCGCGTACGCACCATTTACGGCAAGTTGCGTGAACTGTAATACATTAGTGGGTCACGGACCGCGAGGTACCTCCCAGATCACATTAATAATATTTGACTTCCGCGTTTTATATCGGGGCTTTGGGGCGTCTGAATTATTTATTGGTTCGGTGGGCCATATTTAATACCTGTGCCCCGCGGGAAAACCTGAAATCATGTGGATAATTTGGAACAAAATGTTGCTTATGTCCTTTCCCAAGCTCTAGTTTTAACATAACAGCATAATCATTCACTACATCATCTCATTATAGTAACTGATCCCTAACGAAGTTCGAAACTTGTATCTAGGGTATCAGAAACTCATTCACACACACCCAGACATGGTGACCACTCTACCATCGATTAGTTTATGTCGAAACTAAAAAAATATTAAAATCGATTCCGTAATTTTAGCATGAAAGCGTGACAGACGGACTTAGTAACTTTTCCATTATACTATAAGTAAGAACTATTTAAATTGAAACTACAATCATCACCTGCATCGTTCCTTATAAGTCTCTTTCACTTCCTGTCACGACACGACACGACAGCGACATTATGCTTAATCATGGCCAACCCCTTCCTCTTCTTCCTTCTACTTTCTCCTCTAGATGTTCAATATTTTGTCATCTCGTATGAGGTCCTATATAGCTATATTACCGTCCCTACACCTGCACACGCGAGGACCTTTACAAGACCACTGATATCGCTATATCGGTGGCCGAGTTCTGGTCCTCAAAAATGTGAGTCGACACGCAAAGAAGAAGAAGAAGGTTACTATTATTTTTCTCTTCTGGCGTAGGTCTTAAATATTGTTCTCTTTTGTGTAACACGTGCGTCTCAAAATATTTTTATTGCTACACCAATATTGTTACAATACCCTTTAGTAGGTCGATGTCGGATTGTGAAGGTAATATTAATGCTAATCTCGCAACTTGATTATAATAATCACGATTTGCTTGTAATGTGGGAACTGTTAAATTGTTTTTAGGCATAATAAACCTGTCTGTGAGACAACGCGTAGATTAATCTAAGGTATTTTGTAGTAGATTCTATAATAAAGGTGAATATATATTTAATAAGTGATTATTAAAAGGATATTTGAAAATACATCCTGCTCTGCCATATATCTAATTAACTAATAATACAAATTGAAAAGTATGTTTGTTTGTTTAGCGTTTAATGTTTTACTTGATCGATCGTCATGAAAATTTGCCCAGTACAGGATATAATGTAGCTTGAAAAAAGTTTCAATTTTTGACCCCCGACGCAAAAAGAGGGGTGTTATAAGTTTGACGTGTCTGTGTGTGTGTGTGTGTATCTATCTGTCTGTGGCATCATAGCTCCCGAACGGATGAACCGATTTCAATTTAGTTTATCTTACGTGCAAGTGTTCTTAGACATGTTTGATGAAAATCGGTTAACCCGTTTAAAAGTTATGGGGGTTTGAAAGTAATTGTGTTGAGGGTTTTTTAAATTTTTTATTTAATGTTATTTTTGCTATGACTGATTTCATTCTTCAATTTTATTAATTACTTTAAAGGGTCTTCAAATCAATCACTGTTATTAAGATAAGTAAATCAATTACATTTGAATTATAAAGTAGCCATTACATTGCTCTATTCTCGTAGCTTGGAGTAATCTAAATTTGGACCACTTTGGTAACGATACATTAAAGTGTACTCTTAAGTAGAGTTTGTAATAGCATCGGCTGACTATAAAATAGTAACTAGAATATTTTTAAAGTAATGTAAGTAAAATAAGTAAGTATTTTTGATGTAAAAAATAATCTAAAGACAATATTTTGAATTGCGATTTGAAACGTTTCTATTCACGAAGATACTGTTTGCAATTGGTGATCTCAAGATACATTTTGCAATTAGTCGAAATATTGAATTAGCTCTATAAGAAAAAACCTCTATTTTTTATTTTAATATGAAACTTTCTTATTCGTACCCACGGAGCTGACAGTATAGTATCTTGAGGTCTTGCAGTTGTTGGAGAATTTAAAGTTTATCTAGATGAAAAATATCTTTAGTTTCGAGTCGATTCCGACTTCCGAAAATCATTCTACCTATAACTAAATCTTATATCTGGGAAAAATAGTTTTCGTTATTTTTACCAAAGAAAACGGGGTTATCCAGAAATTAAATTAGTCAAACGGGAAAAATACAGAAAACTTCGAGAACTTTGTTCTTTGTCACTTCCAAATCGAGAACAACGGATTTGAAATTTAAATTTGATCCCAATCATTAACCGAATGTTCTGTTAAATCGTAAAAGAAAGTGTGTTGTGACGATAAGCTTATCATAATTATTAGGTTTAAAATAAAGTATTATAACTGTGAAAGGTTAGTTCATATATCATATGTTCAATTATTTTTTGACTTTCACTGATTTTATCAACTTTTAAAGGGCGTTTGTAATCGAATTAAGTTTTAATTGTTTTTGGCCAGGCAAGTAGGGACCAAGCAAGCAGGTGTGTTCTAAGGTATAAAATATTATGAACTTAATAAACCCTTTGTCTACTTATTTGGCTAAATAGTTTCGTGAAAACAATTCAAAATAAATTTATCTATTTTTAACCCCCGACGCAAAAAGAGGGGTGTTATAAGTTTTACGTGTCTGTGTATGTGTGTGTGTGTGTGTATCTGTCTGTCTGTGGCATCATAGCTCCCGAACGGATGAACCGATTTCAATTTAGTTTTTTTTGTATTAAAGGGGACTTACGTCCGAGTGTTCTTAGACATATTTGATGAAAATCGGTTGACCCGTTTAAACGTTATGGGGGTTTGAAAGTAATTGTGTTGGGGGTTTTTTAAATTTTAAATTTTTCTTTCATAGTAGAAAGTTTTTTTATTTATATGTTCTGAATTTAAATAAATGTAGCCCTTTGAAATAATCAAAACCATGAGCCAATTTTTCATGTTTTCTAAAAGTACTGGAAAAGACAATGCCCACGCGGCTATGGACAAATGTACTGAATTCAACATTGTTGTGCCGTCATGGAATCAACTTTAAAATAATCGGAAACATGTCTAAATACTAAATTTAAAAAATCATAACAATCTACAATGGGGTTTCCGAGATATTTACAAAAATGTAATTATTATCTCGAGGTTATGTTTGAACACAAAATCAATACAAATAAGCTAGAAAGGGACTGGACGGGCTCACTGCATTTGACGTACATTAATGTAGCATTTAATCTGTCTGGTGGTCCATAAAACCAAGAAATTACTGAGATTTTGAGCATCTTCTTACGGTACTTCAGAATCTAAACTCTATGCATGTTAATGCATACTCAAAACCTACAACCTCTTTGGAAAAAACATACTGGCCGTCATTTGATATTGTGTTATGACAGGCGGGCAATAAATGTGAAATAGGGTTGAACCCGTAATCAAAAAATTATCCAATTCATTTGATTTATAATAATCGATTTCCGCAAATCAATCATTGAATTTAAACCGCATCAATAAACAATTATTTAGATTTTGAACATCTCCGTACGGTACTTCAAAATCTCCGTTTCAAAATGCAAAGCATGCGAGCAATTGTTAGATAGTCAAGTGCTAAATGTAAGTATATCTAATCTTACCGAATACCGTACACAGTATAAATTGTGGTACATATCGTGATATAGATGTATGAAATATGGTCATGTAATGCAGGCAAGTAGGGAGGATGGGAAACAATTACAAATTAAAATAAATGAAACAATGATTATTACTGTAACTGTGTGCGGGTTCTATGGCCACAGGATAATAAAACGCCGTTAATTTGAAAAATATGACAGCCGAAAATAAATATACTTAATAAAGTAAAATAACCATAACTATCAAATATCAATGAAAATAATAAATGTATCGTACCTCTTAAATAAAAACAAGTTCTGTGGAATTAAAAAGAAACTATATTATAAAAATATCATATAGGTCCACCTATTTTATTAAATAAACTTATTTAACTTGAAACGTATTTTATTAATATATCGAATAAATCATACAATCAATATTATTATATTTTACGTAGGAGTAAGAAAATAGACATCCCTAGTACTGACAGGCATAGAACAAATGGCGTACTATATCGCCGGAAACATGAAATTACTAATTATTTTTCAAAAATAAATCCCCATTGTAAAAAATGATTATGTCTTATTTAAAAAATATATTTTTAATTTAGATATTTTATGATGTTTAATTTTTTGAGGCACAACACATTTTGGAGGAGTACCATGGACGGGCAATCTCTTTTCTTCACGTCACTGTGTCTCTTGTCACGTGAAGAGCAGGGCGTTGACCTCCCGTCAGCTGTCAACAGACAGCTACGTCATTCCACAACAACATACAACATTCATTTATGTGGCAAAATCCTTCAAAACAGTACCGCTTTGATGACACTGAGAAATATTATTGTACTTTGAAAATAAGAACGCAGTTTATTTGTATAACTGTTAGAAGTAATAACTAAATTAAAATGCACTTCATTTTAATTATAATGCAATTTAATAACTACTGCCTTTTCAACTAAGGGCTAACTGTGCCACAATCTTTTCTGTGCCGGCGGCCAAAATTGGAAGATACTATTGTCATTTTGACTATAATGCCATTTGGATACATGCATACTTATACTAATATTATATATTTGTTAAATTGTAAGTGGTAATCACGGGATCAACTGAACCGATTTCGTTAATTCTATCACTCATAGAAAGCTAATTTATCAGTGCGTGACATACATAGGTTTTATTCCTGTATTCACACGGGAACGGGAACTACGCGGGTGAAACCGCTGGCCCTGCTATTTTCAATAAACTGACAATCAAAAGATGCGATTACAGCGACGCTAGCACCGGCACAGAAAATATTGTGGCAGAGTATTGTACTTTTGACAGATAGCGTTGACAATGAAAATGACAGAATGGTCACTATACCGCACAGTTGGAGGGTTGGTTATGATTCTTAGGGAAGGTTCATATCTGACGGAACATGCGTCGCGTATTATCGGTCGCGTAGTGCATTGAGTGTGAACGGTCAAGAGTTCTATACATTTGTCTGTTCTGGCGTTACGCGACCGATAATACGCGACGCATGTTCCGTCAGATATGAACCTTCCCTTAGTAAAATATTTGTTTAATGCACAAATATACTTAGTATGGATGTATGTATGAATGAGGGTGTCCGTAGTTTCCAATGCCTTCTAGATATGGCTTATAAACTTAGTTAGGGGTTCTATTGAATTATGAAGATGATTAAATAAATGATTTATTATGTAATATACTAGTGGTTACCTTGCTGGTCCAAATTTGACCATGATTTAAGTTTGTCATTGAAGCTTATTTGTCATCACAATCATTAATCATCACTTTATACAATTATTACTGTTTGTTTTTTATTACGTCAGCTAAGTATTTGATAATCTCGATGAGAACCTTCGATTTATCTACTTAAGTATAATAGGTATATATTAGTCGATTTATGGATAAGAACGCAAATATAATTAAGTTGTTAAGTATTTAATACCACGGATTATTTATTTCTTATACTTATACTGTACATCATTTGTTACTGCACTTATTCAACTTGAACTTCCAACGTATCTACCTTTACTTTTACAATTATATTCAGTCGTGCAGTTCACCAACTTAAATTTAGTTAATTCAATACTTATACGTCCAACATTAGTTCCAACTAATGTCGCGTAGTTCCCGTTCCCGTGGGAATTTCGGGATAAAAAGTATCCTATGTGTTATTCTGATGTATAAGCTATATTGTGGTAAAGTTTCATTCAAATCCATTCAGTAGTTTTTACGTGAAAGAGTAACAAACACCCATACATCCATACTTACAAACTTTCGCCTTTATAATAGTAGTAGGATATAATATTAATAAACACCCATAAATCTGTATCCCTAATCACAGTATAAACTGCAAAACTGTATATATAACTTATAACAAACTAACCGCGTTCGTGAACCAGAGTTCCTAGGTATTAGCAGGTTTAGCACGTTAGCGTGTCTAAAATAGAATAACCTAGAATTGCATGATTCATCTCCTCAACCACACATTTGTGTTATTATGTTTAACAGAGTGTTTTTGCACTTAATTGTTTGAATAATGTTTCTTTAATGTTTAATTAGTGTTGACTAGTGGCACGCCCTGGCTTTGCACGGGTCCAAGTTTCCTGTTTGCTTTTCCAGTTTTTTTTTTACATAAGAACCTTATATACAAACACATCAGAAAAAGAATTAGCCAAATCGGTCTAGCCGTTCTCAAGTTATGGCGTGACAACGGGAAATGGGTTTCATTTTTGTATATACGAGTATATAGATTAATTAAAAAGGTTATATTACTTAGTTAAATTATTTTGTGTTATGTTATAAGTAGCTGTATTCCTAGCTATACATATTATACATAGATATTTCCTCTTTAAAATGTATATTCGCGAAGAAAGTTTACGATAGATGTACTTAAGTAATTTTATTTGTTGACCCCGGCAATATTCTATAAACAAATTTTTATCAAATTACAGTCATCTACCACCAAAAATGTGTAATAATAATCGTCGAATATAGACTTCAAATAGATATTGATAAATTTTCAGGCAACTCAAAAAATGATACTCCTCCGTCTTCAACTAAAGCTGATTTTAAAAGATCTAAAAGCGTATCTTACACCTTAGCACTTTTTCTTATCACATTTTTAGGATTTTCACCGTCTATTTCAAGTAATAACAAAAATAAAAATCACTACATAACGTCCATCCTTTCTTGTTATCATATGCCGACAGTCGTCAAGGCAAGCCAGAGAACTTCAATTATAGGCTAGTTACTGAAATAACATGCTATTTTATTATTAAAACGACTTTGGCTAGTAATTTGCTTGTATTTTAAGTGCGTGTCAAAATAATTGATCTGGATAATGGGATCTGGTTAAGGAAACATCCTTTTTGTCTCAAAAGACCGAGACTTTAGGCCGCTGCAGACGAGCGACTTTGAGCAGCTGATCACGCGACTGTGCGACTGTAACGCGATTTCACGATATGACGCGGTTCCGCAACTGCAATGCCATTATTATTGTATGTTTTAATTTGTTTTATTTTTAATATCTGTATGAATCTAAATTCTATATTTTTCTAACATCCTTCATGTAAATAATGTAACTAGGGATTTACAATAAAAAATCTAATTAAATTATTCAAACCGTATAAATGGTGCGATGCTTGATCGCCGTCACTTGTACCGACTTACATTTGCATAGCGTTCAGCGTGCGGCAAAATGACGCGACTAAAAATCGCCAGTCTGCTCAAACCTCTAACTAGACAAGACAATTATATGGTATTAGTTTCAAAAAGGTTATATTAGCGTTTCCAATTCTTTAACAACCCAAGCAGAACAACCTGTATTCACTCGCTAAACTATATTCTCAATAAACACTAACGGCTTCAGACATGTTAAATATTAATAACTAGCGGCGCTCTGCGGTTGTACCCGCATAGTTCCCGCTCCCGCGAGAATGCAAGGATAATATTATGCTAAAACCTTCCTCTTGAATGACTCTCTCTATTAAAAAACAGCTTCAAAATCCGTTGCGTAGTTTTAAAGATTTAAGCATATTATATTATAGACAGACAGCGGGAAGCGACTTTGTTTTATACTATGTAGTGATTATTAAAATAACTGTTTCTGATGGTTAAAATATCGATATGAGGTAGTCTGGAAGCGATTCCTTGAAGTGATAAGACACACGAAATGAAGGTCGGAATAAAATGATGGCGAATGCGATAAATGAAGATGCTTTTTAATGTTTTATATAATTATTGTTTTACATTAATGTCACCTGATTTTTAAGTTTAATTTTAAGGTATAATTTGAAGTTTCTTCTTTCAGAATTCTTTGAATATAAGTTAAAAGTTCACATGTCACAAGTCAGAATTCTAATTTGAGTATTATTTTGCAGTCTCAGGTCGATTTTATTCAAAATTATAGTTCACAAGAGACTTTTCACTGAATTTTAATCAGTTTGAACTCCAAAAAACTATCAAAAATTATGACAAATTAAGAACGAAAACTAAAGTAAAATTTTCCTACATGAATATTCCGAACATTTCCGTGAAAAATAACTATATTACTCTCCTTAGCAAACCGTTATAAGCAAGGTTTGAAATTAATTATGTTATATTTATAGTGTAGCTAAATATAGTTAAATATACATAACCAGAGTGTTCACTGGACCAGTTTAAAATAACTCAGTTTACCGATAGACTTAAGGTATAAGTTGGTAGGCGACCGCAGACAGCAGCAGCAGACGACACGTCGCTGCCTAACGTCATCATGATACTTCGCCGTATGTTGCTCGGCGACGCGAAGCTAGCTTAGCTAGAATGTAATTTAATAGAAATACATACAAACCAGTAGTGGCGCGGCGACGTGTGGTCTGCTGCTGCTGTCTGCAGTCGGCTACCAACTTATACCTTTAGAATACTGTAATTATGATAGCCGAGTCATATTAGCGTACAGCTTAGAGGAGACAGTAGGGAATTTATCTTATCCTAGGGGATAATTTGTTATGGCATGTGATTACTGATTAGTAGTGTTAGTGAATGTTAATTGTGTGGTATTCCCGTTGTTGTTTGACTGGAAATATTGCTTTTTAGGGTTCCGTACCCAAAGGGTAAAAACAGGACCCTATTACTGAGACTTCGCTGTCCGTCTGACTAGGGCCTAATCACCCTAATTCAGGGTAGGCTCGTACCCCTCGGGGGGGGGGGGACGACATTATGATGAGGGCACAACAATTATCAAAAATGCAATGAACATTAAATTCTTATATCTAACATTATGTTATTATGATTTACTAGTAGCTCCCCGCGGTTTCACCCGCGTAGTTCCCGTTCCCGTGGGATTACGGGGATAAAATAGTAGCCTATGTCACGCACTGATAAATTAGCTTTCCATTAGTGAAAGAATTTTTGAAATCGGTCCAGTAGTTTCGGAGCCTATTCATTACAAACAAACAAACAAACAAATCTTTCCTCTTTATAATATTAGTATAGATTTATAAAAAATAAAAAATATTTATAACCAGGATATAATGAGTAATCGTAATCAAACAAGTGGTTTTTGCGTGAAAGATTAACAAACTCATAAACTTTCACATTACTGCGTTAAGTGCTTACTTTTAATTACATATTTTAATCTGATTATGAAAGTAGATAAGTACTTCCTTTATTTATTATTGCAGTCAAAAAATTATCGAGATGCATTTATTATTGAAAGCATTAATATACATCAATATTTATACATATATTTTTTAGTTCCATAAGCTTTAGTAAGGCTAACTACCCAACAGGATTAAAAAAAATGTTGAATTCCCGCTTCACCGGAGGTAGATTCAAACTAGATGGCACCAACGGGTATACACCCAAGCTAGTACCTTAGTCTATTAGGTTTACTCCCAACGACCACCACTAAATCCACCACTGGTGGCCGTTGGCCTTTTAATTTTATTGTAATCGACCACAACAATGGCCCATGGCCCAACGGCACCAGTGGATCACAGTCACACCGATCGAATTAGAAGGCAGGTGGGCTTTCCGTAATATAATTTAATATACTACAGTATACATATATTTTCGTTCGTTCACAAGTTCGACTGATCTAGCTAAAATCATAAAAAAATGATCTACTAACTACTTATACTTCAAGAAAAAAAGGAAATATTTAGTTAACATCCGCCGGCCGTTTCGCCCGTTCTGTAAGAGTTACTCAACACGCGTCCCTCCACAAACATTGGGAGTGTATTTTTGACGTATTCGGGTGCGCGGGAGTCGAATTAGTCTTTGATGTGACTGCGCACCGCTTTATCTGTCACCCAGAGTACCGGACACTTTGAACTGAGGATCATATTTTTAAATTGTTTTCAATAAAGCATCGGCCAGTTTTTAATTATGTTTTCAATACATTAAAGTATTGGCTGGTTAAATAGGGCAAATGTTTTTGTAAGAAAAGCATTTTATGGGAGAATTGGCGGGATGTTTCTGACATCAACAGTTATTATTGGTGGGTATTAAATAATACGAAGGATAAAATTTAAATATTTGATAATAACTTCTAACGGAATTAATTTTGAAACAATACTTTATCCACATAGAATCATTTAATTTCAAAATATATTTATCAAAACCTAACAATCTGCTCTGTCACCTTCATTCATATTATATGAATGAAGATGACAGTTGATATATGAATCATATATCAACTGACTCCTAACTAAGTACTTAGATTCATAACCCTTTACCTAGGGTATCAGAAACAAGAGCGTTTAGTTTTCACTAAAACAGTTGACAACAGTTCACACACTTCACATTCTAACCAAAACAGAACACTTCAAAAAGAAAAAAAAAAGTTTAAGTGACGAAAATATTGCTCTAACACGCTAAAGTGACACAACACTATCACACGCTCCATAAAACAAGTCTTTAAAACTTTCGTAATAAGGTCTAAATTTAATTGTCAATAAATTGTATTTATTACGTTCTTTTATAGTTAATAACGTCTTCCTTCCTTCTCGTTTTTAGAAGCGAACTAAATAAAGATTTGTAGAACTAATGAGTTTTGATGAGTCTCGGTTTATATCCATTTTAAAAGCGACTTGGCTCATTTGAATACGTATTACGTAGTTTCAGCAGTTCTAAAGTAGTTTTATAATGAGAATTCGCTAATTATTCTTATGAATATGGAATAAACTAAGAATAAGGTTGGTTTAAAACGTTGGAAAAGTAATTAGTGCGGAGAACTTAATCTAGCTTTGCCGTTATAATCTTAAGTTATACTAACTTAGCTGTAGTTACTATAACAGACTAAGGGCCTATTTCACGATCTTCAAGTAAAGTTACTCAACAAGTAAAGTTGGTTTTGTCTCTTTCTTACTTAATATCAAGTGACAAGGACAAAAAACTGTGCCGAATTTAATCTAAATCGATACAGTACTTTTTGCGTGAAAGAGTAATAAAATCCAAACTCACAAACATACAAACTTTCGCATTAAAATATTAGTAGGTTAGGACGAGTAAGGTTAGGGCGTTATTGTTAAAATATTTTTTCCTAATATTTTTTCGCATCAGAGTAGGTATCTTTATAATGAAGCCCAAGTGGTGCGTGTAGTTGGTTAGCACCGTGATCTTGAGCTCACTTTGATCTTGAGCTCACCGTGAACTTGAGCTCACCGTGAACTTGAGCTCAATGTGAACTTGAGCTCACCGTGAACTTGAGCTCAATGTGAACTTGAGCTCACCGTTAACTTGAGCTCACTGTGATCTTGAGCTCACCGTGATCTTGAGCTCACTGTGATCTTGAGCTCGCCGTGAACTTGAGCTCACCGTGAACTTGAGCTCACTATGATTTTGAGCTCACTGTGATCTTGAGCTTACCGAGAACTTGAGCTCACCGAGAACTTGAGCTCACCGCGAACTTGAGCTCACTGAGATTTTGAGCTCAATGTAAATTTGAGCTCACTGTGATCTTGAGCTCACTGTGATCTTGAGCTCACTGTGATCTTGAGCTCACTGTGATCTTGAGCTCACCGTGAACTTGAGCTCAATGTGAACTTGAGCTCAATGTGAACTTGAGCTCACCGTGAACTTCAGCTCACTGTGACCTTGAGCTCACCGTGATCTTGAGCTCACTGTGATCTTGAGCTCACTGTGATCTGGAGCTCACTGTGATCTTGAGCTTACCGTGAACTTCAGCTCACTGTGATCTTGAGCTCACTGTGATCTTGAACTCACCGTGATCTTGAGCTCACTGTGATCTTGAGCTCACCGTGAACTTGAGCTCACTGTGATCTTGAGCTCACTGTGATCTTGAGCTCACTGTGATCTTGAGCTAACTGTGATCTTGAGCTCACTGTGATAATGAGCTCACCGTGAACTTCAGCTCACTGTGATCTTGAGCTCACTGTGATCTTGAGCTCACCGTGATCTTGAGCTCACTGTGATCTTGAGCTCACCGTGAACTTGAGCTCACTGTGATCTTGAACTCACTGTGATCTTGAGCTCACTGTGAACTTGAGCTCAATGTGAACTTGAGCTCACTGTGATCTTGAGCTCACCGTGAACTTCAGCTCACTGTGATCTTAAGCTTACTGTGATCTTGAGCTCACCGTGATCTTGAGCTCACTGTGATCTTGAGCTCACCGCGAACTTGAGCTCACCGTGAACTTGAGCTCAATGTGAACTTGAGCTCACTGTGATCTTGAGCTCACTGTGATCTTGAGCTCACTGTGATCTTGAGCTCACTGTGATCTTGAGCTCACCGTGATCTTGAGCTCACTGTGATCTTGAGCTCACTGTGATCTTGAGCTCGCCGTGAACTTGAGCTCACTGTGATCTTGACCTCCCTGTGAACTTGAGCTCACTGTGATCTTGAGCTCACCGCGAACTTGAGCTCACTGAGATTTTGAGCTCAATGTAAATTTGAGCTCACTGTGATCTTGAGCTCACTGTGATCTTAAGCTCACCGTGAACTTGAGCTCACTGTAATCTTGAGCTCGCCGTGAACTTGAGCTCACTGTGATCTTAACCTCCCTGTGAACTTGAGCTCACTGTGATCTTGAGCTTACCGTGAACTTGAGCTCACCGTGAATTTGAGCTCACTGTGATCTTGAGCTCACCGTGAAAGAGTAATAAAATCCAAACTCACAAACATACAAACTTTCGCATTAAAATATTAGTAGGTTAGGACGAGTAAGGTTAGGGCGTTATTGTTAAAATATTTTTTCCTAATATTTTTTCGCATCAGAGTAGGTATCTTTATAATGAAGCCCAAGTGGTGCGTGTAGTTGGTTAGTAGCTCACTGTGAACTTGAGCTCTTTGATCTTGATCCCACTGTAATTCTGAGCTCAATGTGATCTTGAGCTGTGAACTTGAGCTCTTTGATTTTGATACCACTGTAATTCTGAGCTCACTGTGATCTTGAGCTCACCGTGAACTTGAGCTCACCGCGAACTTAAGCTCACTGAGATTTTGAGCTCAATGTAAATTTGAGCTCACTGTGATCTTGAGCTCACTGTGATCTTGAGCTCAATGTAAACTTGAGCTCACCGTGAACTTGACCTCCCTGTGAACTTGAGCTTACCGTGAACTTGAGCTCAATGTGAACTTGAGCTCAATGTGAACTTGAGCTCACCGTGAACTTCAGCTGACTGTGATCTTGAGCTCACCGTGATCTTGAGCTCACCGTGATCTTGAGCTCACCGTGATCTTGAGCTCACCGTGATCTTGAGCTCACCGTGATCTTGAGCTCACTGTGATCTTGAGCTCACTGTGATCTTGAGCTCACCGTGATCTTGAGCTCACTGTGATCTTGAGCTCACCGTGATCTTGAGCTCACCGTGATCTTGAGCTCACTGTGATCTTGAGCTCACCGTGAACTTGAGCTCACTGTGATCTTGAGCTCACTGTGATCTTGAGCTCACTGTGATCTTGAGCTCACTGTGAACTTGAGCTCAATGTGAACTTGAGCTCACCGTTAACTTGAGCTCACTGTGATCTTGAGCTCACCGTGATCTTGAGCTCACTGTGATCTTGAGCTCGCCGTGAACTTGAGCTCACCGTGAACTTGAGCTCACTATGATTTTGAGCTCACTGTGATCTTGAGCTTACCGAGAACTTGAGCTCACCGAGAACTTGAGCTCACCGCGAACTTGAGCTCACTGAGACTTTGAGCTCAATGTAAATTTGAGCTCACTGTGATCTTGAGCTCACTGTGATCTTGAGCTCACTGTGATCTTGAGCTCACTGTGATCTTGAGCTCACTGTGATCTTGAGCTCACTGTGATTTTTAGCTCACTGTGATCTTGAGCTCACCGTGATCTTGAGCTCACCGTGATCTTGAGCTCACCGTGATCTTGAGCTCACTGTGATCTTGAGCTCACCTTGAACTTGAGCTCACCGTGAACTTGAGCTCCCTGTGAACTTGAGCTCACCGTGAACTTGAGCTCAATGTGAACTTGAGCTCAATGTGAACTTGAGCTCACCGTGAACTTCAGCTCACTGTGACCTTGAGCTCACCGTGATCTTGAGCTCACTGTGATCTTGAGCTCACTGTGATCTGGAGCTCACTGTGATCTTGAGCTCACTGTGATCTTGAGCTTACCGTGAACTTCAGCTCACTGTGATCTTGAGCTCACTGTGATCTTGAACTCACCGTGATCTTGAGCTCACTGTGATCTTGAGCTCACCGTGAACTTGAGCTCACTGTGATCTTGAGCTCACTGTGATCTTGAGCTCACTGTGATCTTGAGCTAACTGTGATCTTGAGCTCACTGTGATAATGAGCTCACCGTGAACTTCAGCTCACTGTGATCTTGAGCTCACTGTGATCTTGAGCTCACCGTGATCTGGAGCTCACTGTGATCTTGAGCTCACCGTGAACTTGAGCTCACTGTGATCTTGAGCTCACTGTGATCTTGAGCTCACTGTGAACTTGAGCTCACCGTGAACTTGAGCTCACTGTGATCTTGAGCTCACCGTGAACTTCAGCTCACTGTGATCTTAAGCTTACTGTGATCTTGAGCTCACCGTGATCTTGAGCTCACTGTGATCTTGAGCTCACCGTGAACTTGAGCTCACCGTGAACTTGAGCTCAATGTGAACTTGAGCTCACTGTGATCTTGAGCTCACTGTGATCTTGAGCTCACTGTGATCTTGAGCTCACTGTGATCTTGAGCTCACTGTGATCTTGAGCTCACTGTGATCTTGAGCTCACTGTGATCTTGAGCTCACTGTGATCTTGAGCTCACTGTGATCTTGAGCTCACTGTGATCTTGAGCTCGCCGTGAACTTGAGCTCACTGTGATCTTGACCTCCCTGTGAACTTGAGCTCACTGTGAATCTTGAGCTCACCGCGAACTTGAGCTCACTCTTGAGCTCACTGTGATCTTGAGCTCACCGTGAACTTGAGCTCACTGTGATCTTGAGCTCACTGTGATCTTGAGCTCACTGTGAACTTGAGCTCAATGTGAACTTGAGCTCACTGTGATCTTGAGCTCACCGTGAACTTCAGCTCACTGTGATCTTAAGCTTACTGTGATCTTGAGCTCACCGTGATCTTGAGCTCACTAGGATCTTGAGCTCACTGTGATCTTGAGCTCACTGTGATCTTAAGCTCACCGTGAACTTGAGCTCACTGTAATCTTGAGCTCGCCGTGAACTTGAGCTCACTGTGATCTTAACCTCCCTGTGAACTTGAGCTCACTGTGATCTTGAGCTTACCGTGAACTTGAGCTCACCGTGAATTTGAGCTCACTGTGATCTTGAGCTCACCGTGAACTTGAGCTCAATGTGAACTTGAGCTCAATGTGAACTTGAGCTCAATGTGAACTTGAGCTCAATGTGAACTTGAGCTCACCGTGAACTTGAGCTCACCGTGAACTTGAGCTCACTGTGATCTTGAGCTCATTGTGATCTTGAGCTCACCGTGATCTTGAGCTCACTGTGATCTTGAGCTCACCGTGAACTTGAGCTCACCGAGAACTTGAGCTCACCGCGAACTTGAGCTCACTGAGATTTTGAGCTCAATGTAAATTTGAGCTCACTGTGATCTTGAGCTCACTGTGATCTTGAGCTCACTGTGATCTTGAGCTCACTGTGATCTTGAGCTCACTGTTATCTTGAGCTCACTGTGATCTTGAGCTCACCATGAACTTGAGTTCACCTTGACCTAGAGCTCACTGTGATCTTGAGCTCACTGTGATCTTGAGCTCACCGTGATCTTGAGCTCACGGTGATCTTGAGCTCACCGTGAACTTGAGCTCACTGTGATCTTGAGCTCACTGTGATCTTGAGCTCACTGTGAACTTGAGCTCAATGTGAACTTGAGCTCACTGTGATCTTGAGCTCACCGTGAACTTCAGCTCACTGTGATCTTAAGCTTACTGTGATCTTGAGCTCAATGTGAACTTGAGCTCATCGTGAAATTCAGCTCACTGTGATTTTGCGCTCACTGTGATCTTGAGCTCACCGTGATCTTAAGCTCATTGTGATTTTGAGCTCACTGAGATTTTGAGCTCAATGTAAATTTGAGCTCACTGTGATTTGAGCTCACTTTGATTTTGAGCTCACTGTGATCCTGAGCTCACTGTGATCTTGAGCTCACTGTGATCTTGAGCTCACTGTGATCTTGAGCTCACTGTGATCTTGAGCTCACTGTGATCTTGAGCTCACTGTGATCTTGAGCTCACCGTGAACTTGAGCTCACCGTAAACTTGAGCTCACTGTGATCACGAGCTTACCGTGATTTTGAGCTCACCGCCACCGCATGAATCATGGAAATTTCGGGATAAAAAGAAAATCTGTGAAAATTAATCTGTGTAAAAATCTGTGCCGAATTTAATTTAAATCGATTCAGTAGTTTTTTTCGTGAAAGAGTAATTAAAATCCAAATATACAAACTTACGCATTAAAATATTAGTAGTTTAGGACGAGTAACTGCGTTGTTGCTTAAATATATTTTCCTAAGAATTTCAGTTCAGTTTAATTTTTTTTTTTTTTATTTTTATAATGGAGCTCAAGTGGTGCTTGTAGTTGGTACTTGGTAGTAAACTGCCTGTTGTAGCAAAGGTTATGATAGTTAGATCTCTGCTTAAGTTCTACTACTACTACTATTTTTAATGGGTGGTAACTTTGACGAATCAGTAAATTTCAGTGACGGATTAAGACTCGATGCCCTAAGCAATCCAAGCGTTGCTTAAATTAATTTTGCATTGCTTAATTTGATAAAGGCCTAATCCGTCACTGGTAAATTCAAGATTTTACGATAAGAACGTATTGGCTAAACTCTGTCAATCGAAAGGCCGCACAGAGGCCGTAAGCTATCTTTACATATAGCACTATTGACATAAACCCAATCCAGACACAAGCATACGTATTTTATTATTAAACGAAACGTACGTCATTGTTTAAGATTAGTTTTAGTTTAATACGGAATATGATGATGGCCACCGAATGTCGATCGAATACTGAAACTAGTCGAGGGATTCGACTATCGGTACGTACGAATATCCCGTATCGAACTAAAACTAATCTTAAACAAGAATACGTAGCTTAGGGTTAACTTCTATATTTCGTATCAGTGGTCTCGGCCATAGGGTTAACTAAACTACCATTTTGATGACCTATATGGCAGATTGGTCACCATGCCGGACTGCCATCAGGTTGCGGGTTCGATTCCCGTGCGGGGTGAATACTTATGTGAACCACAAATGTTTGTCTCGGTCTGAGTGTGTATGTGAATAAGTGTGTTCGTAGTTTCTGATACCCTAGATACAAGCTTCGAGCTTAGTTAGGAATCAGTTACTATAATGAGATGATGTAGTGAATGATTATGTTATGTTATAGTAATGTGTAACCTAATTTGCGAGTAAACTACAGAAAAATAATTGGTCAGCGTATATTCACAGCATCTACAACACAAGACTAGTCATTAAGTCATTATAATATCCTATTAAAATAACTTTAATTAAAATTGCAATTTCATTAAACATTACTTAACCATTACATTAAACATCTGGTTCAAACGTAACTAGTTAACTTTGATAGGTTTACGACACGATACTAATGTGACATGTTAATTTATATAGCAAATTGGTCCGCAAACATATTAGTGTTAAGCTCTATTTTTCGGTCCACCGCCTGTTAAGGTTGGTGGTGCAGTGGTTGATAGGAGATAACTATTAAATATAAAATATTTTATGTAGTTTTTAGATCAAATATATATAGGCTAGCATGACTTCGAAAACGCGATTTATTGACATCCAACTGTCAAAATTTGATAAAAATACCCGCCATATTGAATATTACCACATAATTAATTTTATGACATTTGGTCATGCTCGCGAAATCGATATTATTTCGTGGTGTCTATATATTTTATCACGCACAGTCATGATAGGGGGGATGGTTTTGGTAAGGTTTTGTTTAGGGTATACCCCTTTTAAACCCCTTGGATCGAGATCAAAAACAAACTTCTTACATAAGTTCATCCAACAAGGACTATTAACTAATTAAGTACTTACTCGTATTGTTTTAGTTTAACCCATTTTCTATTACTTTACCGTTAAAATAATGTAGTGTAGGAATACTAATTCTATTAGCAAACAGCTAAAAGAAAGTCAGCTTATCTAGCCCTTCTATATTTAGTTTAAATAATAGGATATTTAAATATTATTACTAGTAGATACTAATTACCTGTATTTGACTAAAACATTTGTATGATTATTGCGCTAATTACACTTATCAGACGTATTTGCAATATAGTTTTACACGGGCTACTTGTTCGTACTAAAGACCTACATTATTCTGTATTATATATCGATTTTCCTCAAATAAAACTCTTTAATTTGGGTCATTTATCCATGCTGCGATAATTTCAGCTAAACAGCGCGCAATATGCTGCAATTATAGTCTCTACAAAATGCACACATAATCCCGCAGTTTGACCCCGGTTTTTTTTACATATTAAAACTTTCTTATCTATTGACGACCTCGATGGCAGAGTGGTCTCCATGCCGGACTGCCATCCGTAAGGTTGCGGGTTTTGATTTTTGTGCGAGGTGAATATTTGTGTGAACCACAAATGTTTATCTCGGTCTGGGTATGTGAATGAGTGTGTGCGTAGTTTCTGATACCCTAGATACAAGTTACGAACTTAGTTAGGGGTCAGTCACTATAATGAGATGATGGAGTGAATGATTATGTTATGTTATTTACTGTGAACTGTATTAAAATCCTTTGCGTAATATAAAAGATATAAGCATAGCTTACAAATAGAAGGAAGCGACTTTGTTTTGTATTTACTAATTTAAATTACGACGATACACTTAGTATTAGAATCACCACATATTTTAGCGTAGCATCAAGTGTGTGACATACCTAAACGACATTAATTTTAGGCATGTTTGATATGAAACAGATAGAGTCGGTATTAATTTAAATGTTTATAAACAGACGTTTAATTTGGTGCGTACAGTTGTGAATGGGTGTTACGACATATAGCGACATGACGCATAGGTGTTATTTAATAATATATAATCTAATACAATCTCTTCATAGTATATACTGTATCTTATAAATAAAATTCTCGTGTCACAATGTTCGTACCCGTACTCCTCCGAAACGGCTTGACCGATTCTCATGAGATTTTGTGAGCATATTCAGTAGGTAGGAATCGGCCAAAATCTTTTTTTCATCCCGAAATTCTCATGGGAACGGGAACGGGAACTACGCGTGTGAAACGCGGGGTAGCACCGCAGGTAGGTACCGCACAGCTAGTAATTATATAATGGTGTCCTTTTCACAAGATATTAAACTAGAAGGACCGTCCTCGACAACATAAAAAATATATCACTGCTCACTTTTGAAGAATTTTTCGTTGTTTTCATAATAAAACCAAAACAGTAGCTCGGTTCTGATAAGAACTGTAGTAGCATAAGATTGACCGAGATAGTACTGTTTGCAGTAAAATTGTGGTTTGGGCATAGAAGGGTTATGATGACACATTTTGTTGTAAATCTTCGTGAGATAAAATGAGTAAAGATGACCTTATTTCTGGCTGACATGGTTGAATTGGGTCAGATTTTAGACGACTTTCCATGATAAGCATGGTTAAATTGAATTTAATTTGTAATAGGTAAAGAGTCTGGCCTATTTTCTGCCTATAGGCTAATAGGTTAAAGGGTAATCTCTCTCAGTGACGGATTAAGACTATATGATGACCTAAGCAATCCAAGCTTTTGGGCCCCCCAGGGCCCTGATTCTCTAAACTATTTAGCTGTGTTAGTTAATGCTACTCAAATGTATTTTAATATCAACATTATGGCCGTTTTTTTGTCATTTGTTGTCATTTTGGTATTCTCTTAGTGAAAACTACTCCGCTGACTCAATGGCTCCATAAAACTTAGATGGTTGTCATGGAAACAGTATTCTGACATTTATTTGACAAAAAAATAATTGAATTTTTATATGCAACAAAGACAACTGAGACACCATAGCCATATGAATATATTTTAGCAGAATACCAAATTTCTGACACTCTCGTTATGGTGCCTCAATATCAACATATTGTCTGATCAATAATTTCAAATTGCAGACTTTGAGGAATTTGAGGACGAAAAGGTAGGGCACTCGTCATTTCAAGCATAGCTACGGCCCTGGGGCCCATAAGGAATATGGGCCATATTCCTTATGGGCCCCAGGGCCGTAGCTGTCAACTAAGAAGCTTCTGGTGGTCCCAGACGTGGTGGCCTAGACAATTACTTAATTTGATTAAGGGTTAATCCGTGACTTTAAATTTATCGACTGTCCGAATGTAAGGAAATATGAAATTTTCTTCTTCTTTTTCCATTTTTTCATTTCATTTAAAATATGAAACTTAAATAGCAGGAAGGCTATACCATTTGTGGTTGAAATGGAATCGCCTTGACCATTCATGTAATCTAAGTTGTTATAAGTATTCATATTAACAAAAACATATTACTCATTACACTACATCATAATTGAACTTACATAATGTAATTAACCTCAATTTAATTAATTAAGTAAATAGTCAATGTAATTTAAATATTTAATTATAAAACTGACTTAAATTTAAATATTTTTATTTTAAACCAAAGATCATATAAAAATAGTGACCTTACCTTTATCTTAACTTTTTTATAAATAAATAACTTTTTAACAAGTAGGTGAATGAGGCACCTACTAGCGCCATCTACCCAAAACGCAACGAAACTAACTCCTCAAATTTTGTTCCAGGGTTTCAAGCAACGACAGAGACGAGAGTCCCGGTATAGATGGCAATGTCTCCCCGGAACCGCCCGACCGGCCTCCCGGGAAAGTCCGTCAAGTACACCCAGAAGATAAAACTCAAATGCTTGCCTACGACTCCACGTATCGCAAGAAAAATAAGCCTAAGAACTTACCGTTAGACGAGAATCATTATAATCATTTAGCTAATACGAACGTGGCTATGTCGCCAATGTATCCGTTGACTCCTAATATTTGTGTGGAAGGAGGGAAGATTGAGTTCATAAAATCGCCGCCTAGTAGCGCTAGAAACAGTATGGCGATGGCGTCGCCTCCCCAGAGCCCTCTATTGGTGCGGCGCGACTCTAGAGAGAAACGTGACGTGCGGATTTACGACGAGCCTGAAAAGTTCGACGGTGATAAGGTAGGTGGCGCTGTTATTAATTTGTATGATGTATTTTTGAAGGACTTTTTTTAATATGATTTACACATAAATTTTACTTGTTAAATGAATTACACATAAATTTCCTACAAAAAACTAATATAATTTAAAAAGGGATTTTTTGCTTTTATTTCAGTATAAGAGATATTACTACGAGTATAGAAACACGTTACATAATTTTCCTAAATGGGAGATACGAAAAATCACTATTTCACCCACATACTAAAACTAAACCCTGTCAATTTTTCGTCCAAACTCAGCACTAACATTCCCAACTAAATACTTTAGCAACACAAATGTAAAATAAATAGTGGAGTTTAGTTTTGGGATTTCAATTTGAAGGAATCAACGGGAACTAAGTGCTTTGGGACCGCGCCGGGACCCTCGTCAAATACTTTCAGACCATTTTGTTTCACTCTTGTGTTTTCATGCAAATCGCACGGCTGGTCTTCCTCTACATGTTTAACGTCTTGTTTTGGATTAACACTGATTTACAATGCTTGCTTTTTGCCAATAAATAAATGGAATGTATTGTAAAATCATAGTGCGGCGCAAAGGCATGACTCTACCGTGATATTAGTATGATATTAGTGTTAGAAGAGGGAGGACGAATATTATTTCTATGTTTGCCTATTGTGTGTGGCAAGGAACACCCAAACCAGAGTTGTGTAGGGAAACTGCAAATGCATCGCTCAATGGAAAACAAACTTATTTACGAAGTTATAAGTTTTATTTTTGATTTATAATTTAAATATTTGGGTCCCGGTAATCGTACTAACATCATCGACAGACTTTACGGTCAGTAACGACCTAAAAAGTCAGTTGCTTTCATATTTTTTTTGGTAACGAAACTTTTTAAAATTAAAGCAATTAAAAAAAACAATCTATAACTCACTAGTGAATAAAACGTGTCATTATTCAACTGTTTTTGCACAATTTTGAGCCCCTTTATGAGCAAGTGTGTTGAAAAATGCTTAAACACTTCCCTTAAAATTCCGGTTACTAAATACAGTTTACCTCAAAAACAGAATCGTGTCTTTGTATAACATAATTTACCTTGTGTAAAAGATAACCTACCCTCATGGGGATTCGAAATAATTGGCCCGATACAACTTGATGGATCTTTAGTCACCCCTAAATTGTTTTTGAGAGCCTTTTCAAAAGTGCTTCAGAGATTGTCTCAACTCAGATTAAGGGGATGATAAGTTTTTGATGATGTTCTTAAGGAAAATAACGTTTTGCGGGTAGATTCGGTAAATACAGGTAGCGTAATTGTTTCTATATTATGAACTAGCAGCGTCCTGTGGTTTCACTAGCATAGTTCCCGTTCCCGTGGGATTACGGGGATAAAATATAGCCTATGTCACGCACTGATAAATTAGCTTTCCATTAGTGAAAGAATTTTTGAAATCGGTCCAGTAGTTTCGGAGCCTATTCATTACAAACAAACAAACAAACAAATCTTTCCTCTTTATAATATTAGTATAGATATAGATTTGGAAAGTTGGTTTCAACTTTTAATGTAAGTATTATTATTATATTGTAACGTATTAAGACCGTAATATATTTGTAAAAATTGGATATTTTGAACTTAAAAATTTGAGATCCTTATTTTAAATCGGGAGAAAATATTGAAAGTTACAAAAGCATAACAAAATCAACAGTCACTTCGGGTATCGAACCCTCAACATTTTTACCGAAAAGTATTGCGCACACACTAATGACCCTAAAATTATCTAAGAACTAGCGGCCCGCCCCGGCTACGCACGGGTACATACACACACACATACACCCTTCTTTTGGCATCGGGTTTCAAAAAAATAGTAAAATTATAAAGGAAGTTTGAATTTTTTTTATGAATTTTTTTTATTCATATTTTTTATTAATGTTTTTTTTGTATTTTTTTATTTTTAAATTGTCACAGTAAGCAGTTTTTTATTCTAAAATATTAATTTATATATGCCGCCTCTTGAAAAGGCTCTTCATTTGTACCTTGGTATTAATCCTTATCAAAATAAATTACTTTATATTCAAGACGGCTTTAATACCTTTTTAGAAAGTTGAGATCTTGATCTTTTTGTCATTTTTGGGCATTATAAAATGAAAAATAGAAGGAAATAAATAATTAAACAGGCTTTTACTAAATTTTTGCTTATTGAACTATATGAAGTACTAAGCTTTTTGAATAATTAAAATATAATATTTATTATCAGGTAAGTAGTAGGTACTTATTGATAGAAAATTAAAAATATGGGTTTAGAAAACTACGTTTTACTAAATTTTTGCTTAAATTTTGAACAGGAAATAAAATACTACTATAAGCAGTTTGAATAGTTACATTAAAATATAATATTTATTATCAGATACTTATTTACCTACGAAACGAATTTAAAGCGAATTCAAAATTTTTTCAAGATAAAATCATACGATCACTCCCCCTCGTACCCCAGTGACGCTTACATGGAGCCTACATCGCATGCTGGCTAGCTGAGCGCGGTGAGCGACAACCACGCGACTTTTTTCTAATACTTGCATTTTTAAACTCGTGATATCTTCCGAATGAAATGTCCGAATTGAATAATTCAAAAAGTTATAAAAAGGTATTAAAGCCGTCTTAAATATAAAGTAATTTATTTTGATAAGGATTAATACCAAGGTACAAATGAAGAGCCTTTTCAAGAGGCGGCATATATAAATTAATATTTAAGAATAAAAAACTGCTTACTGTGACAACTATAATATTTAGACATATGCTGTCGCGACACTTTTTGTAGATAATGATGAGTTCTGAAAAGTCGTAGTAAATGATTTTGTTCTATCATCAATAGTTTTCGCAGCGCACGCGACGTAAGGAATTTTTCAGGTCCTTTTTTTTTTCTTCTTATGTTACATTATTGGAGTTTTAGTAGGGATCCCTAATTTTTTTTAAAATATAATATAGCCTATGTTACTCGGGGATAATGTAGCTTTCCAAAGGTGAAAGAATTTTTGAAATCGGTCCAGTAGTTTTGGAGCCTATTCATTACAAACAAACAAACAAACAAACAAACAAACAAACAAACAAACAAAAAACAAATCTTTCCTCTTTATAATATTAGTATAGATAACATAACCTCCTATTTATCCTAAAAGCTTACTATACATAATATTCCAAGTGTAATATGTAAGTAATATCCCTTACACTCACGACTTATTAAACGTCTCCAGGGCATATGCAAATATAATGGTAAGGTCTTAGTTCATGGTCTAGACTGTAAACCAAACTAATGGCCCCGATTCAGACCAAACTGGCTATTACACGAATGTTCTGATAAATATTAATTAGAAGTCCTGAGTTAAGTGGTTTTATTGGCTAGTAGTGTCAAAGCCGATGGGAATTTCGGGATAAAATGTATGCTATATTATCTAGCTTATGGTCCGGGAAAGAACATAAGCTATAACATAGGGAAACCGCGGGACACATATAGTATACTAGCTGTCCCCCACGGTTTCACCCGCGTAGTTCCCAATCCCGTGAGAATTTCGGGATAAAACATAACCTATGTTCTTTCCCGGACCATAAGCTACCCCTGTACCAAATTTCAAGTCAATCGGTTCAGTAGTTTAGCCGTGAAAGGGTAACAGACAGACAGACAGAGTTACTTTTGCATTTATAGTATTAAGTTAGGAAGGACTAGCACAGTATAATAATGAGTATGTTAATCGAAGCTATCGACTGTGTAGCTATACTAATCTTCTATATACTTATAAAACTCTTCCGTTACTGAGTGATGTACTGACTGACAGACAACGCACAGCCGAAACTACTGGTCGTAGAGAGCTGAAATTTGGCACGTGTGTTTGTTGGGGGGAGTTGGCTACCAGTAAGAGAGGATTTTTGTAAATTTCCCCCCTAGACGGAGAAAAGCGGGAAAACCCCAAATTCTGCCCGGAAGTTATTTTTCCACGCGAAGTTGCAAGCAAAAGCTAGTATGTAATAAACATCTAAATCAGTTCAATCGAGAGCTATAAAGAAGTTACTTACTACATTATAATAAACAAACTTTCGCGTTTATAAGTTTAGTGTGACTGTGTTTCGGTCGGAAACCTACCGTGAGATCCATGAAGGAAACAGCTCCATGTTGAGATATTTGTCAAATCAAGCAAAAAATTTGTAAAAAAAAATATATACGAAAAATATATGTACTTAGATCAAGAACAAAATAAGGTAACATAACATAACATAATCATTCACTACATCATCTCATTATAGTAACTGACCCCTAACTAAGCTCGAAGCTTGTATCTAGGGTATCAGAAACTACGCACACACTCATTCACACACACACCCCGACCGAGATAAACATTTGTGGTTCACACAAATATTCACCCCGCACGGGAATCGAACCCGCAACCTTACAGATGGTAGTCTGGCATGGTGACCACTCTGCCATCGAGGTTTAGTGTATTATAAGTTCCCACAAGAAAGGATGACCAGGATATCATAATTTTGTATAATATTCATGTGCATACAATTTACTTACATTTTAAGAAAATGTACCTTCATTACATTATAATACCTACAGTCCTGTAAATAAGATTCATTTTAATAATAATCCGTATCTCTAGACAGCGTCCAGACTCACAAAAACAGGAGATCCAAAGTTTAGTGCCGCATAAAATCTGTATGTTGTTAGGTATGCAAATCGGTTTCCGATAATATAACGCGCTTAACTTGTGGTTTATGTACTACTTTTATATTTTATAATCTAAAAGCTAGCTACATTTATGACAATATTGATTGTAGTGGTGTTTACTAGTAAAAATATATTTTCAAAATTTTCAGCTCAGCTGGGACCTAAGTTTAAATAGGGAAAATATGAAGCCGCCCTTGGAAGTCCCAGATCACACGATAGTATTTTTAAAATAAAGGAATATTTGTAATTAAATGAAGCATTGCATTCCTTAAATAGGCCAGAAGGATATATTTTTTTTATTTTATTCTAGAATTTCATTCCTTCTATTCAACCACATTATTCTGATCGTTTGTGTATGTGAATGAGTGTGTGCGTAGTTTCTGATACCCTAGATACAAGCTTCGAGCTTAGTTAGGGGTCAGTTACTGTAATGAGATGATGTAGTGAATGATTATGTTATGTTTAACAGGCAATATTGGCCCTTAAATTTCTGCTGATGGAAAACCCATTCAAACACTTATATACCCAACGCCAAAACTTAACTAAAAATATTCGTATAGAAACCAAAAATATATAAGCTTTTCCTATATTGCGAATATTATAAGTGCCATTGCATCGTCTGGATCGAAAGAGCTACTCAAAATTCTTTTATGTCCGACGTAGTGCTTTTCGATTTCACGCTCAAGTTTATTTCTATGCTATTTGTTTTGAATTTTTAGTGCGAACGTTCTTTAAAATGAACCTTTTTGATATGTATATCGAAGTTAGAAGTTTGTGGGAAATGAAATCTTCAAATGTGATCTTCAAAAATAATATTTAGATCAATTTATCAATACAAACTTGAAATTACTAGCAAAAAGGAACCTCGAGAAGTTTATAGAAATATTATTAGTAATAACGAACCAGACTTGTAAACTTGGCTGAGCTTGTTAGAGTTCTATAAAGTAGATCTTTCCTAACACTTCATGCACAATCTTTTTATATCAAACCTTATTTCACATACCTTTTCCAACTTGAAACTCGATGCTGTCAAACTTCTGACGTACACCATACAACTGCCAACCTAACCTAAGCGCACTAAATGTTTACAAAATACTTGCATAAAATTATCAAAATTCACAATGGAATCTGCATCTCAAGGCTTGGAAATCGAAGAAAAAGATACACCAAAGTCCATAAATTTCATCTCTTACACTGTCTGGACTATCGAAGCGTATCATCCGCAGATATACTTCGTATTGCTTATAATGTTTCTTATATACGTGATTTTGGACGTGAGAGAGAAACCTGCAAGTGTAAAAGGTTCAGTTACAATATCTACTCTTCAAACGAAGTCTTCGAAGAAATTAGATTTATCCACTCCACCGTCTTCATCTCCATTATTAAAGTCGAAGGTACTACAAAAAGATGTCAGAAAGTGTAACTCTGATTTAATTTATGATAGAAGTTGTAGAAGAAAAGAAAATGTTATGTCTGATAATGTCAACAGTTGATATAGATTGGAATATTAAATTAAGGTTATCGTAAGTGTTGTTCCGTAAATTAATTAGGTGAGTTTTTGTTATACTATGGAAAGTAATCTTGAATAAATTAATAAACTTAAACTTTTAGTTTATTTATTAATTTATTTTAGGAACATCAACATTATGTATATTAAGCACTAGCGGCCAATTTTCCCGTTGATTTTCCAGATTTTTTTACATAAGAACCTTCTACAGACTATTAGAAAACTACAAAAGAAAAAAATAGCCAAATCGGTCTAGCCGTTCTCAAGTTATAGCGTCAGGAAGGAAAACCCGACTTATTTTTATATAGTAGACTAGCTGCGCCCCGCGGTTTCACACGCGTAGTTCCCGTTCCCGTTCCCGTAGGAATTTCGGGATGAATAATAGATGTTGGCCGATTCTCAGACCTACTGAATATGCTCACAAAATTTCATAAGAATCAGTCAAACCGTTTCGGAGGAGTATGGCAACGAAAACTGTGACACGAGAATTTTATATATAAGAATTATAGATTATAGATGTCCACATAATTTGGTTTCATGATTTATTCACACTGTGTTATAGGAACAAGCAGCAAATCAAACCAAGACAAAAGCAGTTGACTTATCTTTTAGTCAAAATCTAGATCTTCAAAATCTGTTCAGATTTTTTAGGGTTCGACTGGACTTAGCATGTGCTACCTATAAAAAATATTAAATATGACAATCGAAAATCCTGTTTTAAATGAAAGGGTATAGTAAAAACCCACGTTCAATAATTATTACCTGGTAACAGCGTAGTCTCAGGTAATGACATCCCATTTAGGCAGTTCCGCTTCCATGGACCATTCTAGAACATTAGCGTAAGTGGCACATACGTTATTTTGCCCTTTGTGATGCCATACCGGATTATTACCTCGCTTTGTCTTCGGTAAAGTGCCGATTTTATACGGCCTCTTATATTTTCGGGGTGGGCTGGAATAATTTTAATTATTTTTATGAGAATAATGGGTTTGTAGTTAAAGGACTATTCTGGAGTTTAGAACGAGTAGGATTCATATTCTGAATTTAAATAATTTATTAACAAAGAGTACGGGGCTATTCTCATATAAGGTTATTGTATCTTTGGATGTTTATGTTGGTCTGGGCAGTTCAGGGTCAGTGTTAATATGAAGACGATGGAGTGAAAGATGGGCATGTTCAAAAATACCAGGTATCTACTTATTGTGACGATAACCTCTCTGAGTGCAGTAATGGCAGTAACCAAAACTCGGCCAGATATTCCAAACTCCGTACAGCAACTCCTAAAATGCTAAAACAAACTGAATCCCAACTATTGCAACAGGAACGTAAAACGGTTCTAATTTGCTTGAACACCAAGTGCTATAAAACTTGTCGACAAACCTCTTTCTGTCCAGAAGTTAGAGACCGAATCACCAAAGCGAATTGCTGATTTCTGGCACAGTTCCACAGCAATAAAGATCGGTATCACGACTTGCAATTCAGTCCAAAGTTTGAGAACCAGTGTTTGTTTCAATCGGGTAATCAAGTGAGGTTCCCGCGGAGATGTTTTGAATAAAAACTGTTTTTCGTGCCAAAACGAAAGTCATTGATCTTTTGGATGGTTCCATGTGGTAACAAATCAAGGGAAACGAATTGCGCATATTGTAATGCTTCTATTTGGTTATCTTGAAATGTGCAATTCATGGGTATTTTCCATTTTTATTGCATACCTACTTCGCAAAATTATGCGTACTTGAAATATCTCTTCTTATATCTCTCAGTTACACATAGATTTTTTTATTTTAAAGTATACTCCAAGGTTTTGCACGCGAATCAAATCCATACTTCTGGTAGAGCACGAAATGCCATTGGACCTCTGATTCTTATATTTGCACACTACATGACATGACAATTTTACTACACACGTCCAATCAAAACCTTTCATTTAAAACAAAATGGTTTTTAAAATGGTTTACTCGTTGCTACTGGCGTTCAGCCAACGGCGATATGACGGAATTAATTAGAAGCAGATGTTACCTCCACCAGGTGGTATATGAATATTAACGACACGTACAAAAGAGCTTACTAAGGTATGAATTAAAAGATTTTATCGGCAGTTTTTAACTAGGGTATAGAAAACCAACCAATATTCTATGTCACAAATCCTCACCTCCATCTATTTTTGCCATCTATCTTTTCTAGCTTTGCTTGTAAAATATACAAAAAGATACAAATGAAATTCAACTGAAATATGAAAGCGAGACTGTCCAGTTGCAATTTCGCCAATATATTATGGAGGGAAACAAAACAGTTATCAGTCAATTTTGATCAGAATTTCAGATAATGAATCCTATAACCCTTAACCCTATCAATCTCTAACACTTCATATCATAACACACCCAAAACTAAACAAATTGCTATGCATTAAACTCATAACTCATTTTTATCTCACCCCCAATTAGGCATGTACCATCACTCAAAGAGTTTTATCAAACGGGTTTCAAAAGCAATCGATATTTTAATCAAAACCGCATGACAAAGTGTCCAGCGCAAACATAAAGGGTGAAGGTAATCAATTAAATGACAGTTGTTTGGTTGATTGATAGCATTTGGATGTAAAAACTGATGGCGGAATCGATCAGAGAGAGGCTGTAGCGTGTTTAGGCGGGACTTGTTTTGGCAAATTGCTTTTTATTGGCCAGAGAATATGAGACTCAATTAGTATTAGTTGCAGCTGCTGCGTAGTGTCGGCTTATGAAAGGCTTTTCTTACTGATGATGACTGATTGATTTGTTTGTCTATAGGAGAGAAGTAAAGAGATTGATATTACTTGTCATAGAATACAGTTAGCCCGAAGTGTTTCAGTCCTGGGGCATAAGCCTCCATTCAATATCTCCAATCCTCTGGATCTTGGCTAATTGCACCAGCTTGTATAGAGATTATATAGAAATAGACGTTTCAAAATTATTTTAGCAAATAGGTAACTTAACTATTTAACCAAATTAGTAGTCTTTACAGGCTAGAATTGTCTATAAAATTATTTGAATAAATAGACATTTCCACCCCACCAAAATAACATACAATCATACAAAAGTGTATCTAGAATCGGCACTGCGTCAAACGCATGCCCTAACCTCCCAATTTGGTTAATGGAAAACAAATTTAGTAATGGATGTTGCCCTTTGATCGCTGCACTCGTACCCTCTGTGATCCTTGTGAAGTTGTGATATAATCCGTTTGTCTGTCTGTGCGTCCGGGATTACAAAAAGCTTTATACGTATTGCAAATATCATAATTAGTTGTAGAACCGTTAGCATCCAAGCATTTTTTGGCTGGATTTTTAGCAGAACAGGTATAGAAGTATAGAACCCAATGCATCACAAGATATAAAATGTATGTTAACGTTAAGTAATCCGTTGTCTAGATTTTCCATAATACCTACAAGCTTTGCTTGGTTGGAGAATAGATGACGATGTGTTCCTGGGTTTAGAAGGTAGCTAGATCTTCTTTAAAAATAGGTTATTATTTAAATGATTCTAAAGGAGTCACTTGATACTCAGTTTATTGTAGTTCAAGTCTTATTGGCAATGAGCATCAATGAACCATTATGTAAATGGAAATGAATATAGGATAGGTTGAGATACAGAGAGACAATTCTATAAGGTCCTGGTTTAGGCTTTAGTTAGATTGACTAACTGTGAAATTACATCACTATGCCTGATATATTTTAATCCCATCACGTATCTCCTTACCAATTTAGGTAATTTTTCCCTTAACACTTTTCTTTTCCCTACTGCACAACTCCGATACCGATTCAAGGATATTGCTTTTGGTATTAATATCCACAGAATTTTTCCCAAAAAAGCGTTCAATTTACCTGTTATCTATATAAACTAAACTTAAATGTTAATTACAACATTTTACTTAATAAATGCATGTAGTTACATACTTAAATATATCAATGTGCAGAATACTTCCTCCATTTACTCTATCCTCTACCTACTCTACAACTCACTAAACATCTTCAATTGATGTAGCGATAGAGTCAGTCGCGCACCGAGTCAAAACATTGCTCATACATTATGTTTTGTACTCAATATTATTATAATATAGCTATTGTTTGACAGAATAAAGTGATTTAAGAATTTAATACTAGTTTTTAGTGACTTCAGTAATGCTGTGAAGTATTTTTTAAGTGAATATTGCAAAGAAGCAGTGACGAAAAAGTGTATATTTTGTTGGTGATAAAGTGCTTTTTAAAGTTCATGAACAATATAGCATATTATTGAGTGACTTTGAGTTGTTTTAGTAATTTATTAGTGAAGATTTAGTTATACAAACTGTCTCGTGTAAAGATGTATAATAAATATGTTTCATATAATGGATACAATACGATTCAACACAACACTGGTTATGTTAAGGTAGGAACACTTATTCTGCATTAGTTTTACTTTCAAAAAACTAAAATGTATAGGAATATTCCTAGATTTAGCGAAGGCTTTCGACACAATCTCCATTCCCATTCTCTTAAGAAAGCTAGAAAGCTATGGGGTTCGTGGAACTGCTTTGCAACTATTTCGAAGCTACATGTCTCATAGGACTCAGAGAGTAAAAATAGGTGACCTTACTAGTTCTGATTCTGTGGTTACATATGGGGTGCCTCAAGGCAGTGTCCTCGGGCCAACCCTATTTCTAGTCTATATTAATGACCTTTGTAAAATTCAACTCAATCATGGTACTGCCTTTATGTTCGCTGATGACACAGCACTAGTATTTACCGGTAAAACATGGAACGATGTAAAATCCCATGCTGAGAATGGATTACAAAAAACAATCATATGGCTTCGCAAAAACCTTCTAACACTGAATACAAATAAAACAAACTTCGTGACTTTCAGCACAATGGTTCATAAAACACCTTATCCAGACTTTAAAATTAAAGCACACTCTTGTGATTTAATTACGTGTACCCCATCATGTGCATTCCTGGAACGGAGAACTTCGACAAAATACCTGGGAGTTATGCTAGATCAAACCCTATCATGGATACCACAAATAGAAATTACAGCCGAAAGAATACGTAAATTAATTTTTATTTTTAAAACATTACGATATGTAGCAAACCCCAAGTTACTAAAAACAGTCTATTTCACTTTGGCCCAGTCTATACTATCTTACTGTAAAAGAGCATGGGGGGGCGCTAGTAAGTCCCATTTAATCAAAGTGGAAAGGGCTCAGCGGGCGTTACTTAAAGTTATGAAATTTAAGCCATATAGATTCCCAACACGCGAACTATACTCACTTTGTGATGTCCTAACTGTCAGACAGATGTTCATAGCAGAAACCATCCTACACCAACACAGTAAAATTAAATATAAACCCAACAAACCACATAAGCGAAGAAACTATAATGTATGTCCTAGGAATTCATATAGAACTTTTTACATAAACAAATTTCAATGCTTTCTTGGACCGTTTTTATACAACAAATTAAACAAACATTGTAACTTATATCCTCTAAATAGACATGAATGTAAAAATAAAATAACCGTTTGGTTAAAATCTAAATCTTATGACGAAATTGAAAATGTCTTTGCTGTATTAAGGTGATCAGAGTATCTCATAGCATAATTATTTCGTATTTTATTATTAAAAAAAAAAAAAAAAAAAATTTTTTTGGCACAAATAAGAGCCCCTTTATGAGCAAGTGTGTTGAAAAATATTATATGATATATATACTATAATTTAATATACTTAATCATATTCACAATGCCATAATAAAAATAAAAAAAAGTTCTTAAAATAGGTTTGTATAATCATAAAATTATAAAATATTATTGTTTTCCTACAATCTTAAATTAAACAGATAAATAAATAATTGTTTCAAATTAAGAAGAAAAAATGTATACGAAATTTATGTTCAAAATATTAGTAGTCTAACCATCCAATCTTTGTCATCGCTAAACAAAAATGAATTGAAGGTACTTGTAAAAAAATATCAAACCGACGCTCAGTCAATGTAAATTAACATATTATTCTTGTTGTCTTTGCAATATTTATCTCATTTATTTTGTTAAATATTTTGCTAATTAATGTACTGTAAAATTAAGTGTGTACTAGTGCTTAGTGTGTATACGTTATTCTGTGAACAATTACCTAACATGTGTCATTGGAAGGAACTGTTGCTTGAGATACAGGCTCGGCCTAGTTCAGGCAACTGTACACAGTACACTTTCAAATCAAGGTAATCATGTATGTACCCATTTTTCTGTACTAATTTTGTTACTATATTTTTGTCAATAAATACTTATTAATTAATTAATTAATTAATTAAAGTTCATTTTCCCCTTGATTTTTAATCTATACTTATCTAAGACTTATCTATATATATATATAAAAGAAAGTCGTGTTAGTTACGCCACTTATAACTCAAGAACGGCTGGACCGATTTGGCTGAAAATTGGTGGAGAGGTAGTTATGAACCAGGAAAAGGACATAGGATACTTTTTATCCCGAAATTCCCACAGGAACGGGAACGGGAACTACGCGAGAGAAAGCTCCATAAAACTTAGATGGTTGTCATGGAAACTGTATTCTGACGTTTATTTGTCAAATTGTTTATATGCAACAAAGACCACTGAGACACCATAGACATATGAATCAATTTTAGCAGAATACCAAATTTCTGAAATTCCCACGGGAACGGGAACGGGAACTACGCGAGAGAAACCGCGGGGCACAGCTAGTAAGTATATAAAAGAAAGTCGTGTTAGTTACACTATTTATAACTCAAGAACGGCTAAACTGATTTGGCTGAAAATTGGTGGGGATGTAGCTAAGAACCAGGAGAAGGACATAGCATACTTTTTATTCCGAAATTCCCACGGGAACGGGAACTACGCGAGAGAAACCGCGGGGCACAGCTAGTTATATACTAAGTTAAAGAGTTTGTTTCTTTCATTGCAATAATCTCTGGAATTACTAATTTGAATCGAAAGATTATCTCTGCGTAAGATAGCTTTTTTATCGAAGAAGGATTTAAGCTATTAAACATTGTATTTATTTGAGTTCTTGTAGCGATTAACTAATTAACCAAAGTTTTAGTATATTTGCTAGTTTCGTTTTGTAATCTTTACATAGTTTTAGTTTACGTATCAGAGTGATTCAAAATTTAGATAAGTAGATATTATACTTTATTTTATTTTATTGTTTACTGCATGCATTTGTCACTAGAGACCTAAAAAAATAAACATACTCTTAAGAATATATATTTTTATGTATAAATTCTCATACAAGTGAACTGTTTTATAAGTTCTTTTGAGAATGAAGTTTCTTTAAACCGAAACATTACGCTTTGACCAAATAGAAGTTATTAACTCGAGTTAAACCACGAGCGAGACAGTTATTTTAGCATAAATATCTCCCTTACCTAAGCACAATAAAATAGGCGTTCAAAGCTTATAAAAGAGAGTGTTCTTGTGATGTTTCACATTAATGTAGGTAGAGGCGCACCTGCCCGTAGTGCCCGTCTTCGAGACAAATAACTTTACCTCTGACTTTCAATATATTATACTAACTACATTTGTTTGAAGAACACTTAAGTTTAAAATACTATTACTAACTAAAATTCAGTGCTTTGGAGAACAAGTTGACAATTTAAATAAATAAATAAATAAATAAATAAACGTTTATTTGACACACAGATACACAATACAGCAGTTCGAAACAAAGATATAAAGTTCAATTACACATAAAATTATTAAAACAAATGATACAATATTATTGCGAGAAAAAAAGCAAATTGATGATTTGACATAAAAAAGTAAAAACAAACAGGTCAGTCAATCCATTTGCTTTATGTCTGCAGAAGCCAGAAACAATTAGTTAGGTACCAAGCAAACAAAACAAAACAAAAAGAAAAAAAAAAAAAAAAGAAAGCCTAAATAATTTCAATTTGCTTACAATATATTTAGTTAAATTATATTAATTTTAAATACTTAATTAATAACTACAGACATAATAAGGCCAAAAACAATAACAAAAGGGAAACATTAAAGTAAAAAAAACAACAAAAAATTAAAATGAAAAGATAAACAACATTTGGGAGGTAAGCAAGCAGATGGATTTTAAATAAATGCAACCGGGGAAACTACCCGGCGAGTGCCAATAAATAATGCCTGCCGCATGTGAAACTGCAGTCAAAAAGGACCCGTCTCAGCTTTGTGTTACTTCACATAAAAGCGAAGCAACGCTGGTTTTCAGACGGAGCCAGGGGTGCAGTGACGTCACCGTTATACTAAAACTTAAAGGTAGGTACGAGCTAAGTGTGCCTGATAATGAACAAGATTATATAATAATATATGGTATAAGTAATAAAAAAAAAAAGAAAGTGCATGATCACAAATAAAATAATAATGCCTACGTAAATACAAAACCAAAACAAATATATATTCATATAAAAATAAAAAATTAACAAACAAACAAGTAGCAGCATGCAGCATTTCAACAAACAAGTCCACAAAAGTAGCACTAAATTTTTTTATTTAATTTATATGTTAATTAGAGCTTAATTGGGCAGTAACAAGTGCTAACTTATACTTTTTTTTAAAAGTATACAACGAGGTTATTGCACGGATTGGAGGAGGAATGTCATTCCAGCACTGAGAAGCTGCAAACCTAAAAGACCCACGGAAAGCTGCTGATCTATGTCTTGGCGTAACAAACACGTGAGTACATTTCCTTCTAACATACTGAGAAAAGTCCTGAGCCCAAGAGAGTTTCTTAAAAAGATATTTAGGAATTTCAGCATTGATGATGCCAAAAAGAAGAGTTGCAAGATGTAATTTTCTACGAGATTTCATTTTTAATAATTTTGATGAATTTAGAAATGGTGTAATATGTGTGCGAGGAGGTATTTTAAAGCAAAATCGTGCACAAGCATTCTGCACACGTTGGATAAGATTTTGTGACCTAGCCAAAAGACAAGGCCCATACACCACATCGCAGTAATTTAATTTAGATAGGACTAAGGACTCACAAAGTGCAATGCGGATATCTTCACTAATGTAGGGACGAATTTTATACAACATTTTTAGCCGATAAAAACAACTCTTCACACATTCAGCAATGTGACTCTCAAAATGAAGATGTCTGTCCATGGTCAGTCCAAGATTTCTCACTTCATGCACATATTCTACACTCTCTCCCCCCACATGGATATTTAGCTGAATACCAGCAAGTTTATTTAACCCTCCTCGAGAACCAATTACCATAAATTTGGATTTTTTTGGATTGAGGACTAGGGAACTTTTAATTGACCACTTAAGTATATCAGCTAAATCATCATTTATTTTATTTACAGCATCAACATGGTCCTGGGGCAAAAAAGAGTGGTACAGCTGAACATCATCCGCATAAAGATGGAATCTACAATTAGGAATTGCTTGAATAATATCAGCACTGTAGAGGATGAACAGGATAGGCCCCAGAATTGAGCCTTGAGGCACGCCGCGGGATAGCTCCTGAGAAGAGGAAAATAAGGACTCTCCACTGGGCAATTTCAGCTCCACACTCTGGGTCCTGAACTCTAAATAGCTAGAGAACCATTTAATTGCATTGATGTCGAAGCCATAGAAAGCAAGTTTTGAGAGAAGAAGAGGAATACTGATCGAATCAAATGCACGGGAAAAATCAAGCAGGACGAGAATACTACACATACCCTGATCCTGTGCAGCCAGTAAATTATCAACAACATCTAGCAGAGCGGTTGTTGTGCTATATCCTTTGCGGAAACCAGACTGTAATTGTGGTAGAATATTATTGTCTTCAAGATATTTGGTAAGCTGTAAATTTACGACTTTTTCCAAAACCTTAGATAGACAAGGGAGTAAACTAATTGGTCTAAGATCATTTAAGGTAGAAGGCTGACTAGCTTTAGGTATGGGTTTTACTACAGCTTGTTTCCATAGTGTAGGGAAGACGCCACTAGTAATAGATAGATTAATGATGCTGGTAATTGCAGATAAAGTATAAGGAAGAGTCAAGAGTACCATATCCAATGAGATACCATCAATACCTTGAGCATTTGATTTGAAACTTTGTAAAATTTTAAGAATTATGCGTTCATTAACAGTATGCAAAGTAAAAGTGGCGGGAGAAGAAGTATACCGATGATGCTCGAAATAGGTTAACTGTGAAATAGATACATTGTCATCACCTGGCACATTAAGAAAGTGAGAATTTATCAAATGAGGGTTGTCAAAATGAGGAGGTAACTCAACTGCCTTCGATTTACCTATACCAATATTGCCTTTTAAATTTTTCCACAACTGTTTGGGATTGTTAATATTTTTGTTTATTTTTTGTGTAAAGAAAGCAGTTTTCTCACTCTCAAATGCAGCTATAACTATATTTTTCATACATTTGTAACATTTCTTAAGGTCGTCATTTTTAAGCAATTTATACCTTCTATGGTAGTCATCCCTTATTTTTATCATAGATTTGACAGTGTCCGTTATCCATGGGTGACTAGGTCCCTTAATTTTAATTACTCTGATAGGGGCGTGGAGGTCGAACAAATTGACAATTTTATGGGTAAAAGCTAAAACCATCTCATTTATGTCAGTGGATGTTTGAGGGTTATCCCAGCAGATGGAGTCGAGATCTGTATTGAATAGATCTACAATAATGCTTTTCAATGGCCGGTAAACAAGCATCTGTGGGGGAGTTTTTTCTTTTTTAATGTTAAGCTCAACAACTACCATAGCATGGCGACCAAGGTCAGGAGTATGCTTCATATCTATTCTTCTGAATGGGGCATTGGTGCAGACTAAGTCAATTAAGGTCTGCGTATGGTCATCATAAAAGTGAGTAGGTTGAGATATGACTTGTGCTAGGTCCATACAATTTAAGAACTGTTGTAGTAAAACACTTTTGTTGCTGTGAGGCTCTAACACATTAATATTAAAATCCCCCAACAAGATAAGATTATCACACTTAGTAAAAGAAGTTATTGAGTCAGTTAGTGCGTCGAGGAAGGGAGGCAGGTCCTGCCAGGGCGCTCGATATGCGGTGCCAATAACAACACTTCTTCCCAAAATAGTAAGCCTTAACCACATTTGTTCTACAGTGGACACAATAGGGTAAGAGATTATTCTTGCATTAATACCTTTAAGTATAAAAAAACCAACCCCCCCACCCCGACCTTTTTTAATATTATGATGTCTAGGCGTATGAACAAGCCGATAACCAGGAATCACTGACAAATTTCCATCCTGGCCATCCCTCAACCAGGTTTCATTAATGGCTAAGATATCAGGCTTTAATTCATTTACAGCAACAATAAATTCATCTTGACCAGTATTTAACGACCCAGGATTAAAGAGACCAACTCTCAAATGTTTTAAAGGAAGTGCTTAAAAAAGATTTGATATCCAACCAAAAGAACAAACTCCAATAAAATATGGTAATAAATAAACAATAAGAACCAGCATGTAGTATTATATTCTATGAACAATAATAAATGGTAATAAAAACAAAAGCACAGTAGTTTGCAATTAACAAAGCTTGTAAAATACCAGTCACAGCCAAATGTGAAATTAAATACTAAAATTAAATTGAATGTATAAAGTGAATATTGTATATAAAATATCCAGAATGAATTGCAAATATATATATCAATTTTGAGATAAAATGTTAAAATTGTTTGGTAAATAAATAAAATTTTAAACAAATAAAAATTGTATAAATTATTAAAACGAGGACATAGGAATATATTAAAAGAAAAATAAACGTGAACAGATAACAGGCACAGTAGATATACACTAATAAAAACAAACATATTATGAATTATAAATTTTTCATTTCAGTTATAGGATGACCAAATATCTTCTCAAGATCATCGGAGGATCGGAGTTGCCGGACAGGAGTGCCTTCTCCCTGCCTGACAAAAATGCGGCCCCGCTTTGTCCACGCGAAGCGCCAGTGTTTACCGCGGCATTCCTCACGGACCCGATGGAAGAGTAGCCGGTTGTGGCGGGTCAGCCTCTCATTGATGTAGATGCGACGGGTTGGCTCGCCAGGCGCTGATATCGTGCGGCGAGTTCGCGCCGCCTGCAGCAGCTCGTCCCGAAGACGCCGGCGCGCCAGCCGCACCACGAGGCGGCGCGGACGCCGAGCGCCCGGCGCGCCGTCCGCGGGCGGCGGCCCCACGCGCTCGGCGAACACCACGTCGCGCTCGTCCAGCGCCACGCCCAGCCGCGTCGCCAGCACCTGCACGGCGTGCACCGCGCTCTCGCCGCGCTCCTCCGGCAGCTCGCCGATGTCCAGGTCGGACAGCATCGCTTCCTGGTCTCGGTCGTTGAGCTCCAGTCGTAAAGCTTCTACGGTCTGCTCGAGTTCCGCGGTGTTGATGATGGCAGGCTCCCTCGTCTCGACTGCCTCGAGCCTGCGTTCGAGCCCGTCCAAGCGCTCCGAGACGCCGGCCAAGGACACCTTGAGATCGGACATCTCCTTTCTGAACTCTCGGATCTCGGCCATCCACTCCCGTATCTCGTCATACATCCCTGTGAAGTCACCCGGGACTTGAGAGGAGATGGTGGAGGCCTTATGCGGAGGTGATTGTGTCCGAGGCTCACCAAGCGGCTTTACCGGCGTGCTGCTGTTGTCTCCTTTGCGAGTCTTGTTTTTACAGCAAGGGCATACCCAGTCCTTGTTAACCACGGCCGAGTCGGATAATGATATGCACCCCTTGTGGTATGATAACGGGCATACACTACATTGGGCTGCGGTTGTTGGAGAAATAAATTTACCACATCCGGAACACTTGGCCATACTGGAGGTGTAAAATGCCAAAAATCGAGGAAGAAGTGTCAATGTCAAGAAAAAATAAACTTCAAATGACACTGTCAACTCTTGACATAAAAATGTCAATAACAAAGACTTGTTTGTTTTGTACCTTAAGCTTACTACCCTCTCAGAGCAGAAATAGCACTAACTAAGTACACTTTTCTATTAATTTAAAGCACTTAGATCACATAAAACGTTATAATAACAATACACGAGTGAACTTTACACAACAGTTTCAGGATTCTTTGGCGCGATGTGACAAAAACGTAAGTTTTAACAATAAAAACAAGATAACAAGTGGCGTAGTATTAGCCCGTGTTCGCGTAAGAAACGTCACTTTAGTTATACCATTTCGTGCTTTGGAGATCAAGCTTAGGCTTTGGTACCGGTTGTCGTATTAACAAAATAGACTTCATTACGAATAGTTAGAGCCCATTAGCGGGTCTTTCTGCGGAAAACTGTTCATTACTTGCATATACACGCATAACTTCAGAACGACTACACCAAATTAGATAATCCTTTTTTTGTTTTGTCCATTTTTATCAAGGTTTTTGTGAAAGAAAATCTAGGAAAAACTACCCCAAAAAGTCCTCAATAAAACAGTCCATTTAGCGGGTGACACAGCTAGACAAGCTAGCAACAATTACATATCAACGACACACGATAACATCCTTCCTAACATACCAGCGCAATACTTCCAATTTAGGTTAATCACAGAATTGCCGACGCCTGTTCAACGGAGCAATGATCTCTACATCATACGATATAAATGAGGTGTATCCTATCGTCGTAAACGCTAATGTTTATACATTATGGTTGAAAGAAGGCCTTTGTAAACAAGGTACTTAGTTTTATACTTTAATACAATATAATATTATATTGGGACTAGCTGTACCCCGCGGTTTTAGCTACGTTTTTTCTTTATTCTAATAAATAAATTTCAGCGCAATCCGTTCAGCGGTATGTGTTCATTGATCAGTCAATCAGGCACTTAGTTGCTTTAAAAGGAATTGTAGATAAATACTATCTGGCTAATCCCACTGCAGGGCAAAGATCTCTTTCACGTCCACACGCCGTTAAGCTTGGTGTCCTGGATTTAATTCCCTAAATATTCAGGTTGTGAATGCCTCAGCGGCCTAGTGACCTGCCGTAAAACTTTTTTTTTAATGTATATTTATTTTGGGGCTTTCCCCTGTATAGGGTATGTCAGCCCCATCGTACCCTAATCTAATTAATAACAAATTACTAAAATAAATTGACTTAGCACTAGGTCCTTACAATATCTAGTAACATGTCCATGGCGTCACTTTCGGGCGATGCCAATGTACCAATACACATACCTACATCTATTTTATTTAAATTCAGTACATTCATATACGTATTACGGTTTCTCTCCCCTCTTAAACATTCAACTAATAGGTGGTACACGTCCTCTACAGATCCACACGCCGTTAAGCTTGGTGTCCTGGATTTAATTCCCTAAATATTTTCTAAACATAGCTCGAGTTTGAGATCATCAACATACTATGGATAAACGAGCTGAATACTAATAATATTCCTTTTCACTCTAAACTATATAGTAGAAGTATATACTTCTCTTGAAACTTAACTACACATAAATATGTATACCTAAATAGCCATCCTTCTTGACCCGTTCCAAATTGGCTAAAGTGTTTTTAAATGAAACATCATCAATCAGGGGCTGACGTCCCGTAGGACCCGGGATGAGGGTTGTTTACAATAAAATGTATTGAAAAAAGTTTCATGAATACCTTCAGGAATGGGCGGTTTTCATTGATTTTTTACATATTTTTTAGAGGCGTTTTTGGATAGTTTTGAGATTTTTTAGTTTATGTTTACTACTTACTACTGTATAGTGTATATTGGACTACTACTTACATAAGTTATTGGTGGTCATTTAATCAATTACATAAAATTTTTGAAAATAAAATACGCATATTCCGTATATCTTGAGAGAGCATACGATATAAGATTTGAAAATAAAAACCATACTCTTAGAGGCTATTTCACCATCTTCAAGTAATGTTCCCAGTAGGAACTCATACGTTTTGTCTTTTTCACTTGATATAATAGAAAGAGACAAAACTAACGTTACTTGGTGAATAACTTTACTTGAAATTCGTGAAATTTTATTTATTTATTTTATTTTAACATAATTATTCACTAGATCAACTCATTATAGTAACTGACCCCTAACTAAGCTTGAAGCTTGTACTTATCTGGGTATCAGAACGTAACACTTATTCACACACAAAATTAAATGGGTATTATATTAACCCGAATTCTCAAATAATGAATACAAATACTAATCAAACACAATAAAAAACTACATTTAAATTATTAAATAACAAGGCAAAAAACAAATGAAGCTAGCTGCTAAGCGATTACAGCGGGACGTCGGGGAAATGGGAAAACCCGGGGAAAACTTGGGGAAAATAAGCAAAAAAGCGTGTCAGTGCTTAATCGCTGCTCGGAGAGCCGTTGATCGAGTTGAATACAGCGCCTTTTGAATTTAAATATTCTTTTTATTTGTAGTTTACAGCTGTCTGAAGCGCTGATAAATGTCTCGTGTTTATAGATTTAGTTTAGCTAGATTTAGATAGATTGCAGTAAACAATCGGTAAAAATAAACATTATTAAAGTTACGCTACATTGCCCAGAATAATCTATCACCAAAAGTGGTCCGATTTGAATGTTCTTTCATATCTAACATGGTGTAAAAGAAAATCATTTGTCTGCTGTTTCTCTCTATGTTCGCTGTTCTACGGATTTTAAAGTTTTCGTTAGACAAGGAGGTAATAACAATACAATAGTTTCTGATATGTTATTATAAAGAAGTACTTTGCATCGATATTTAATAACACTTAATCGATTCGCAATACATACCTTTATTATTACACGCATATTATAACATAATGTACAAAACAGGCATTGTATTGTAATCTGGCCCGTTAATTATGATCGCGATTTTGTCGTGATGAAGTGCCCTACACGTTAGATTAGTTGTGTGTCCGCTAATGATGGATGAAAGAGGGTCTACAACTTATGTACGGGTGGTCTAAGTTATAAGAAGTAGGACGAATCATTTAGTTTTTGTAAAACTGAGACTTGAGTAGAGGAGAACAATATTTGGTATTGTTTAACGTCCTTAAAACTTCTTTTCTTTCTTTTTTTCTTTCCTTTCTTTTTTTTCTTTTTATTCTCTCTTTCTTTCTTCTCTTTTTATTTTTTTTTGTTTAAGGTCTATACCTTATTTTTTAATCATAAAAAATTGCAACTAAAACAAATGTACTATCTTTAATTTTCTCCATACCTCTGCAGTCCTTAATAAAAAAATAAGTCAAACCTTGTATTTCAATAAATTATTACTCTTTTAAGGTGTGAAAAATGTCTTTCTAAAACAAAATATTTTGCATTTTATTTTTGACCAGACAATGTAACAATTACAAACCAATCTATCATGTCTTAGTCACAAATTAAAAAATACTTCTCAATCCCCCAAAACTCGCTAAAATCTTACATTTTACGCCAAGCCCGATCATCAGCTAAGGTTTCAGGGGTGACCATTAAATTCGTCCGGGTTAATCTCGGGCCATTGTCCACGATATGTCCCATGTCACCATGTCCCCATGTCATCGTGTCCCATCTACACAAGTACGGTCAAGTACACTTACTGTTCTTAAATTAGTACGTGTATTCATTAGGGTAGTGTAAGTGTACTTGGCGCGGACTTGATTAAAACTTTTCTTTATAACTGTACATGTGACCTGCTGTTGAGCTTATCTATTGCCAATTTTCCTAATAAAGATGTCATTATTTGCAATTTCTGGTAAAGAAAACATTCAAGCTAAAATGAAATAGAGTTTTTAGGTTTAAGGTTTATTTCTGAACACGATTTTTTTTTAAATTTATTAACTAAGTATAAAAAATCTTACAAAACATTAAAATACTTAGTTAGCATCTATAAACCACAAAGGTTTGTATTGACACTACTATTTACATTAGTCTGCATAGATAAGTGCTTAAAAACGCTTTATAATAGCAAGGAGAGATCTCTTTTATCTACACCACTAAAGGGCTTCTAAATCATGTTTTTATATTTTGAACAGAATTCGAATACTGAACACTCATCAAATAAATCAATTTTCACTCACTACCCAATACACTTGGTAATCTAATTGAAAGCAACCTAAAAACCTTCTTCGAATCAAGAAAAACCGTCCCACAACTACACACAAGCTAAATCCATTAAACCCACGACCCAGCTCCAGGATCCATCTCTCCCGTAAATAATTACATCACAATACAATAAAACCATCAGACAAATGGATGCAAAGACAATGAAAAGACGGCCCTCAATACAATCGCACAATAGAACACTTTACGTGGTTGGAAGAATGGAATCGTAGACATATGGGATTTTACAGGATTGATAAATAAGGTGCCAGAAATGTGGGGCAGGTATTGAGGCTAAATGAAACTTTTGTTTTGAACTTGAAACTTATCAATAAAATACTTTTATTAAGGGCCTATTTTACGACCTTCAAGTAAAGTTACTCATAAAGTAAAGCTAGTTTTGTTTCTTTCTTACTTTATGCCAAGTGACAAAGACAAAACTTATCAGTACATACTCGGAACATTACTTGAAGATGGTGAAATAGCCCTAATAGTAATAAAAAATTGTGATTATCACAGTTTCAACATGAGCTGGCTCGATCGCGAAAGATTGCGTCAAGAAGAGGATCAAGCTACTCTAATTTGTATTTTCCTTTCCCTCTTCTTTCTAATAATTATACAATCAGATATCTGAGTTTATGTTTATTGGTGATGTCCATTGGTCCATTGGTGACAGTATTTACGTGACCTATCTGCCATTTTATCCCCTAAGTCTTATAAATAACACAGATCAAGACAACCATGAACATTTATGTACACAAATGATTTTCATGAACAGGAATCGAACCGACTATCAGTCAGTCACTGCCAACACCAACAATTCTTGTAACCCATTAATTCTATAAGAAGACATCCAATAAAAAATATCTGCACAGTTCTACGTAAGTACGTACCAGAACGAGACGATTCTTTCTGGTTGACATCTAGACAAGGGCGAAAAACGAATTTATCGGGCGGTTGAAAAATGATGCAGGTTGGCGACAACTAGCCTTGGGGCGGGACCTGTCAGCCTCTACACTCTGGCGAAACGAACTTCACCTGAGTCCTTTGTTGAGTTGCCTGTGTTTCTAAAAGTGGTAGCAGGATTTTTAATTTTGCGAATTCAGTTCATAGTTTGTTAAAACAGAGGTGAACATGGTTAGTGTGACTTAATCGAAAGTTCAAATTAATAATATTAAAAATACTAATGTCAAAAAAATCTCAACTACTCTTGTAATTTGGAGGAATTTTCGTTTTTATCTTTAAATTAACAAATAAACATAAGCATGGAATCACTGCGCGAGAGGAACATGTTATTACATGGTATCCAATAAATGCACTATTTTCCCTCATCAAAGACTAAGTAGAAGCAATTAAAATTAAACCTCCACACCTACCAATCCTTACACCTTCAATACCATACCTAATAAACCTGTTCAAAAAACTCAGCCAATCAGAGACCACCATACACCTCTACCTACCCTCACTTTTTCACCAGATGCTATCGACATGAGTTATTGTTCCGTCTGTCTGTACCGTTTTGTCTTCCTAATGGTCTATTGCGATTGACAACTGAACGAATCCGGGTAAGATCCTTGTTTTGGGTCTGGGATCAAGTACGCGGTGAAAGTATAGGTTTGATAAATGGATTTGGTGGCAAATAATATTATTAGTGGTAGATATTTAATGTCTTTGGTTGTTTGTTTATCGTTTATTATTCTGACTTGCAGTTGAATTTTTAAAAATACTCTCTTAGTATTCGACTGAAGTGAAATATGAATGAAACCTTAAAACCCATTTATGTTTAAGTACTAAAAGTTTCCACGGTTTTACAAACTGTCACAGTTCTAGCGTAGTTTTCAGTGTCTGTTTTATATATTTTTTTACCTTTAGAAATAATAACAACGCTAAAAACATATTATAAGCTAACTTACTATTCTCTTTTAAGATATAAATATAGCTACAATATACTTTTATGGATATAATTGTGCATTTATCTAACAACTAGGGGAGTTAAATGTTTTGGAAATGTATAAAATTAATGAGTCTCGTCACTGTAATGGAAACAATGAAGTCGTGTCTCATGATTGTTATTATGTCTGCTTAATTACTGGTTATGGTAGAGTTTATATTTAACTCTTTATTTAGTATTTTTCTTTTCTAATAGTAAGGATACTGTTACTGACTGACGGACATACTCTCCAATCGAAATATCGGATTTTTGTCGTGGTTATATTTTGTTTTACATTTTCTGACGTGTTAGTCAAAGAAATCAATATACTTACTCTCCAATCACTGAATGGATTGCGCTTTTTTTTATAAATGTTAAAAACATACTTAATACTTACATCGTACTTAGATTATGCTCTATAACATATTATTTATGCATCTAAATGCCCACCTTGAGATTCCAGATTCAACGCCAGGGTCAAATACACATCTTCCAAACAAGCCTCGACCATGGTATATCAATATCTATTTGAGCCATGGCTAACGCCATTTTCTCCTTACTTTACTAATATTATTAGCGAGAGAGAAGATTTAGCCTGCAGTGGGATTACAGGCCCTATTATTTTAATATTCTATATTATCTAATATACACCCTTATTTTGAAATTGCGATACCTTATCTCACAGCTAATGTAAACGACGGGTGACAATATAATAGTGAAGTTAGTTTTTTTCTTTTGTTTTTATTTAAGAAGTTATGATAAGTCAAAGATTTTCAAAATCCCGCCGAATTTTATTGTTATTCTACACCGAACGCTGCGATACACAGCTGAGCGCGGTCATCGACCCGAGCCGTCACAGAACACTTGATAGCTAGTGTGCCGTCTGGTAATACGGCATTTATTTAGTATTTTTTAAAGATAAGTAATTGACTATCATTTTTGATATTTTTATTGGATATATGGATTCAGTTACTGCTACAGATATTCTGATTTTAATAAGTCCCATATTTTCAAAATAGGGGTGTATAAAATTCTCGTGTCACAGTTTTCGTTGCCATACTCCTCCGAAACGGCTTGACCGATTCTCATGAAATTTTGTGAGCATATTCAGTAGGTCTGAGATTCGGCCAACATCTATTTTTCATCCCGAAATTCCCACGGGAACGGGAACGGGAACTATGCGTGTGAAACCGCGGGGCGCAGTTAGTTTACGATAAAAAAGTACTTTCCAAAAGAAATATCCCACCAAACACACAAATAACACAACTACATCCCACAATTGTATTTGAAGCGAGAAAATGAAATGTCTTTCACATTTCCATTGTTTTATTCACTTCAAACGTTAACATTTATTCAGCTTACTTTTGGACCTTAACACTTACATAATAAATGCGGTTTTTGCTTGGCTTGGACCGTTGTAAGATAATTTTTAGGGTAAGTTCTATTGTTCTAGAGATTTAGTTCGGCAACTCTGTGCCCTTTGTAAATGACTCGTTTGGTTGAAGCACTGTATTATTTATACACTTATTATAATTAAGGCTAATGAATTATGTTTTTTTTTAATGAATTAAGTTCTTTTTGAGAACGTGTGTATGTACTTTATTAAAGGCCTATTTCACGACCTTCAAGTAAAGTTAGTTATGTCTCTTTCTTACTTTATATCAAGTGACAAAGACAAAACATGTGAGTAAGTACTCGGAACGTTACTTGAAGATCGTGAAATAGGCCCTAAGTACAATAGTTTATAAAACGTACAGATAAACATTAAAAACCTTATCAGATGTGACTGAAAAATGTAGTGAAACAACAATCGGAGTTAACTTTATAACTATTTTGATTGAATTCAATTATGTTTTAGTTCATAAAATGTACTTATACTCACTTACATTGAAGTCCATGTCATTCATAAATAATTAATTGATTTCTGGTTGGGCTGATACAAACTAAGCTGAACTCAGCGAGTATATGAACAAAAGCATCTCAAATATGATTAAATCTAAAACCTTAAATAATAAGATTGATTACGTGACAAAAGATCACTAACACAGTATCTACTTTTAACAATTTCCACTCACTATAACAACTTAGAACAATTTTCACTCAGTAACATCCAAACATCCGAAACAGTAGCAATCCGAATCAAAAATTCACTTCATATCTTCCATAGACTAGTGAACCGTACCTGGATTCATGTCTCCATCCGGCATAATTCAAATACCGCCCTGTAGGGGGTGTTTCCGGCTAATGACTCCGGATAAACGACGTCACATCCGGTTAGCTTTGTGCCCCGATCGCGTCATTTCCTCCCCGTGTAAGCTTTAGACAAGTTTAATGGGGGAGTTTGTTCTAAATACTGGTTTGATTATTATATTTATTTGACCGGTTTGGAAATAGGTATTGGGTAAGCTAAAACTGTGTGATGATGTTATAAAATGTATTGCTAGCGCCCACCCTAGTAGATAATCCAAAATATTACCGAAAGCACGTGGCTTCTGACTTTTTCTTAATCCATTTTCAAGTTTTCCAAGAAATCTTTAAACATTATTTTTTACTAAAATTAACATTGCTTTTCAAGAAGAAAGTATTGCTTTACAAAGAAAGTTCTGAAAATATTTTCTTAATACTTACTTAATTTTCCAAAACTTTGATTTTAACAAAACGCACCAAAGTTAATGAGTTACTGCTATCAATAAAAGCGGTTCAAATCTCGCTAATACTTATTCTATTTTATACCCTATTCCCGCAACAATAAAAACCTTTAAAACAAACAAAATGGCTACCATTAAAACGGCTGAGAATGGCCTCTCAAACTCTTAATTATAGTACAGTCGTTAAATTCACGCGAAATCAAGAAAACGGCCATAATTCACGACTAGAGGTTGAGAAAAAATAATTAAAACAAGAAAATGGCGTATTTTAATGACCTATTTTGTGAGTACGTCCCAACTGTGAGGTTCATTTTTATTATTGTTTTTGACTCAGTTTTTGGTTGAAAAGTTTTAGCAACGGCGTGTGTTTGGTTGTATTTTTTGTGGAACACATGCCGTTTTAAATTTTAGCGTTTATTATAGAGGTTCTCATTAGATTTCCTTTTAAAACATTTCGTGGACAACGAAGTCTAGAAAATTGTTTATAAAATTTTCTTTAATTTTAAATGGTGTTAACAGTTTATACAGTTGGTTAATTTCAATTAATTTCCTTGTTTCAGGAACTTTTGGAGAAACGTATCAAACAACTGGAGGCACAGTTGGAGGAAGAGAAGAGGAAAACTCAGAGAGAACGAATGGCGGTCACCAAGCTGCAGAATAAATTGATAAAGGTAAGTTGTTTTAGTAAATTAGACTTATTTTACAGATATATCGATCAAAGAGCATTGGTTATTTAAAACAGAAAATGCCTTCATTTTCTTTCACTGAAGTTACCGATCTAAGCAGTAACGCAATGTTATTTTTCCAATATCATGTGACCGAATGTGAGTTGTATTATTTGTGCGGCCAATTTTCCGCAATTAGACTCCAGCTTGGACAGGTTGGTTTATCGATATTCGTGACAGTTGCCAAGATGCACAGGTACTACAAATTGATTAGACTTCTTTGGTACCACCCATACACCATTGCCGTACTGTCTAACTAAATTATCCATGCTTAAAAGGACATCTATGTTGTTTTTATCGCAAAATTATTCAGTTTTCGGTTCAAATTATACTTTGATATTTTGCGAATTCAACCCTTTCAGAAAAACACAATAAACACTTACATTTATAGATATAACAAATAATTCAATAAAACCAATTACAGAAAACAAATATTTTTCAATCAATCACGGGCACAAACCATTGGGAAGGAATAAAATCTGTCATCTTTAGATTGAAACCTTTTAACGGATTTCATGGGACGAAGGAGTTGATTGAGTCTGCGTTTGTTCTCATGCGAGAGAGGGGAAGTTGGGGTAGGAGGGGGGAGGGGTTAATCCTCAGGGCGACGTTAAATATTACCTCTTTAGATTGAAGCAATTATGCTGCGATGGATTTGAGATAGACAGATTGTTTCTGTTTACGTGTTTCTGTATTGTTTAAGATTTAGTTACTTGTCTGTAAGGATGTAGCTGTAATATAAAAGTTACTTTATCTATAAAGACGTTGTGAATGTGATTTAGTTTTTGTGTAGTTATGTTTTCTTTTGTATGTACAAGTAAGTCTTTTATATACGGGTTTTCTTTATGTTAACTCGTTTGAGGTTTTGGCATGATGAATTGAATTTTGTTTTCCAATATTTTTGATACAAACATTAAAAAATAAAAGGCACTCTGATAAAAAAGTAAATTTTCCAAACTCTCGTCTGTGAACTGATTTTAAGTTTAACCTATATGGCTTCAGAATTTACAGATTACATAAATATTTCGTACGGGAATCGAACCACAACCTTTACATTCAACCAACTTTAACCACTCTGCCACTTGCATTTCATTTTCATTCAGATACCTTCAAAAAATCGTAAAATAAAACACAATATTTCAAAACAAAGCAATATTTGTCTGTACGGCTGTCCGATTGCTGTCAATATTAGGCTTCTATTAATTAAGGCTCCCCTTTACACCATGGGAGTTGGATCAGTTCGGATATCCCTGTGTTCCCCTATTCCCTATTTCTGTTCACCGTTTATAATGCGATACAAATAAGTTATGTGTGTTTTGAAATGTGTTTTGGACATATTCTTTGTAATAGTAATGGTTGTTATTAACATTTTTAAATAGTTTAATCTGAGAAAGAATCCTACTTAATGATATAATTGCGAATTTTTGTATGTTTGTGGGTTTGGAAGTTTGTTACTCTTTCACGCAAAAACTACTGTATCGATTTATATTAAATTTGGTACAGATGTTCCTTACAACTAGGAATAACACATAGGATACTTTTTATCCCGAAATTCCCATGGGATTGGGATTCACGCGGGTAAAACCGCGGGGCAAAGTATTTTCCGATTGGTCTCATCCATTGGTGCAACTCCGATTAGTTAATTACAGTTTCTCGCATATACCGAGACGTTTTAGGTACAAAAATAGATGATTTATCATCTAGTTTTATTTTGTATCTAAAATATAATATTAATTATATTATTAAACAGAACAAAGACTTAAATCTCAAAGCGTCAAACAAGTGTTTAAAGTTAAAACAACACAGATTAATACCGAGTTAGTTCCCCAACTATTCCCTCTAGATTCGCTACAAAAAAGTACAAATACAGACAGACAGCAAACTGGGTGGAAGAACTACATTTGTTGACTAAGACCCGCTAGGGGGCAGCACTTTGAATGAGCTGTCTGATGGTCATCTCAAACTTAGTGCTGTGATAAGGAGCTCAATATTTTAATTCTTTAACTAAGAGGGGTGTCTTGGTATAGTTTTATTAGTAATAAACCTAGGAACTACATGTTATATTGGTTTTTTTTTCAATCAAATGAAGAAATTTCCTTATTTTAACTTATTCAAAATGTTGCCTCAACTAGGATTCACACCACGGAACATGTCGCTCCATGATAATACTTTGAACAAAGAAGCTATCCAGGTTTCTGATAGTCAATAAAAATGACAATATCTAACTCCTTATAATGCATACCGGAAAACAAACAAAATAATTGGTTAAATATTTCATGTTGAAATCGAACTCTCAAAATCGCGTGTCCACTCCACACCGTTTCAATATCAAAAATAGGTTTCCTACCTAACATAGCCCGCCGAATTCCTCTTCATACTCAACTGATAAACAATAAAACAATGATTTGGCAAAAAACGGTCGATTTGTTACAGTAATCCCGTAGGAATTTGCGCTGATTGACTGTTTTCGAACACCCCTGGTTTGAAAAAATAGGCATTTTACTGCAATAAACGAAATGAATAGACATGAAAGAATAGATCGGGATTGTGGGTGTAGCATTTAGTATTAAGGTAATGAGCTAATAGTACGAATTTAGATGGTTGATGATGTGTTGTCTTTCTTTCTCTTCACTACATAGTATAAAACAAAGTCGCATTCTCCGTCCCTATGTATGTCCTTATGGGACATAAGGACATACATAGGGACGGATAAAGCGGATATGTATGCTTAGATCTTTAAAACTACGCAACGGATTTTGATGCGGTTTTTTTTAATAGATAGGGTGATTCAGTGGGAAGGTTTTTAGCATATTTTTTTTCCCATATTCCTATTCACGGGGACGGGAACTACGCGGGTGAAACCGCGGGGCGCTGCTAGTGTGTAATAAAGGAGTAGAGATTGATTGTTTGAACTCGCTAATTTTGGGAACAACTAATCGAAAACTATTCTTGCACAAGATACGTAGTTCAATTTATTAAGGAAACCTAAAATGAGTATTAATGTATGTTACGAAAAGGTTTTAGCAGCTATATTTGCGAACACTAGAAGGTTGCAAGCCCTCGAAGTATTTGACCAAGTAGAGCCTAAAGATAACAACTTTTATGTTCAGCTAGTGCATACGGCGTAAAACTTAAGCGCGATTTAGCTACACGTTTGAACGCTACCTTCTGTTAGCAGTCTTTAAAAACTAATTATTTATCACAAACACTCCATTTTCCACTCCATTATTATTCCATCCACAGTTCTCCATCTAATTCATAGTTCGCGTACAAGTTCCACTAAATCTGGTAGTTCTAAGTAATCTTTGTATCGCCTCCAGTCTAACAGTCTCAGACGATATATGTACAAAGTTTTAATTCCTACCATTTGCACGAATACCCCTTCCCCCTTCCTCTCTCAAGCCCCCCTCACCCCCCTCTTACCGTGTTTCAGATTAGCTGTGAACTTTGAACGTGAGCAAATTGTTATATTGTATTTGCTGTTTGTTAAATTGCCTGTTGTTTGTGTAGGTATTGTTTATAAACGTCAAGATGGCGGGATCACACTATGTTTTAAACATATTTTACCATCACTATATAGTACTCATTTGGTACCATTTGATACCTAGCATCTTACATTTTGTACCTGCTTAGGTTAAGCAACAATGTAAGTTAAAGTTGATCCCGCCACTATGACGCGTCATAATGGCGGGATCATGGAATTCATACAAACTACTACTCATTTTATTAAACTGATTACTTAGGGTTCTACTACCTGATTTAGTACCTCCAAAAATCATCTAAGATTACGGGAATTGTGTGTAGTTTTTATTAAATTCAGATTTGAAAGGTATTTGTGGAAGGAAATGGGGGAAATAATATCTATATTTTTAAAGTTAGTTTTATTAGGTCAATTGCAAAGTATTTTGAAATTGTAACAGATGAAAATTGTTAACTGTAACTTACATTACGGAATTTAAATTTGACATCATACCCTCTCTCTCAGTTCTCAGACATTTTAATTAAGTATACTTAGGTATTTATAGTTATAGATTATCCAATATTGCATTCCTAAATACAAATAAACAATGTTCCCTGTAGATATTGTTTAATGTGTAACGAATAAGAAACAATTACAGGACAAGGGACAAACGGTTAAGATGGGAATCGACGGGAAAATATCACGCACTGCGCTGATAAGACGTCGATAGTAAAAGATTGAAAGAACTGAACAATATAAATAAATAGTATTATCTAATAATATAAGGTTACAAAATATATAAATTTTATAAATGTGGGAATATATTTTTGGTTAAATTGATTTATTTTAATATGGTATTCATTCTATTTTGATTTACCGCAATGATCAATGGAATTGAAGCATGAAAGACAATGTCTTTTGTGTTGTCTGTCAATGTCGTTGTCTAAAAAGTTAAAAAAAATAATACTTACCACTCAAATAAAATACAAATAAATTTTTTTAGAACCCAGTTTAACAAAAACTAAGTTATACCCAATTCAAAACACTCTACGTTGAATTAAATGAAAGTAACAGGATGTTCGTACATACTTATTTATAAGTAAGTCGAATCCCTCGACTAGTTTCAGTCACACTCTACGTTTTCCCCGACCAGTGCGTTGACCAAACAGAAGGGACAGACAGATATAAAGATCTTGTCTCCGTAATAAGGGTGTCGGTCTCGGTGTCGGGTCATCAGATGGCTGCCGCTATAATTGAATCCCTTAAGTTTGATTAGTTTATACAAGATAGTCATAGTTTCTTGCTTCTACTAATTTTATACAAGATCAGATGTACATAAATTATTTAATTAGATACAAAGGGTACCTATGTGAGGTAATTGTGTATCTAAATGTTTTAGTTGTTTTGGATGCTTGTTTGAATTAGTTTTATATCTGACAAGTAGCATCCCGCGTAGTTCCCGTTCCCGTGGGAATACGGGGATAAAATATGACCTAGGTTACGCAGTGATAAATTAGCCTTCTTTAATATTTTTTTAAATCGGTTCAGTAGTTTCAGAGCCTTTTCGTTACAAAAAAACAAATATTTTATAATGTTAGTGTAGATCCTAACTAATATTATAAATGCGAAAGTAACTCTGCAGTCTGTCTGTTACCTTTTCACGGCTAAACTACTAAACCGATTGACTTGAAATTTAGAACAGGGGTAGCTTATGGTCCGGGAACGAACATAGGCTATGTGTTATCCCGAAATTCCCACGAGAACGGGAACTACGTGGGTGAATCGCGGGGCACTGCTAGTTGTATCTAAATGTTTTAGTTGCTCTGTGTGCTTGTATATGAGTTTAATTTCTGATGCCCTAGATCCAAGTAGATCTCATATAAATTACTATTACAAAATTAGAGTATAATATTGTTCATGTTAGCATAAGTTGATGCTGCATAAACACGACTAAACTATCCAACAAAAATGAAAACTGACCTATTCAATATATGAAGACTAAAATATCAAGACTGGAACCTCAGACATAACGTCAAATAAAAGTGATTAACTCACACAGGTGGTATAACAACACCATCAAAACATACTCGTAACGGTTCTGCAACTATTTAACTGAGGAATGGCATTCTGGACATCATCCAAGATAGCTATTGCCTATTGAGGCAAAGCAAATACAACCTTATCTTTAACACAATAGACTATATAACTTAAAATATTAATAAAACTTTAGTTCATTTTGGAATTGAGCTACACAAATAATGGGATTAGGAAATTTGAATTCTATTCTAAAGATAATAGAACAAAATTCAAATATCAAGAAGTTTAAAGTTAAGATGTTCGGAATTTAAATTTGAATATGGAATAACGAAAGGCATTCGACTTGAAGGAGCGACTAATTGCATTGGTCACGCAAATTCCCGGTGCGTCCTTTGAGTTGCGCTCGCGCATTCCCCTCGCGTAATTACAACCGGGATTGATTCATTAGTCGTGTTTCCTTCGCGATTTGTTACGGGTTATATCGGTTTGTGTAATGAAACATTTTTATGTTCCTGTTTTGTTTTAAGGAATTTATTAACAATCAATGTTCTAAATGTGTAAGTATGATGGGAATTTGAAGTGTTTGTGGAATGGTGTCTCTGGTTTGCACTAATGAGGGAGTCTGTCTAGTTTCTTGTAGCTAGTGTTATTTGTAGTTTTGTACGAATTTCACATAAATCATAAATCATAAACTTCATTTAGTTTTGATAAATATAATAGAAAATAGTAAAAAGGAAACTAAACATTGAAATAAAACACTTAAACGGATTTTTGTCGTGGTTATATTTAGAACCCGTGATCACAGAAGACTGATCACAGTCTTCTGTGATCACGGGTTCTGTAAAGAATCCGAAACGTCAGAAAATGTAAAACAAAATATAACCACGACAAAAATCCGTTTTAGTGTTTTATTTCAATGTGTAGTGTTCGTGTAAATCAAAGATATCAATAAGGAAACTAAAGTAGCGGTCTGTGAGATCTTACTGTAGAGTGGCAAAAGCGACAGTCTCCAATATCATATCAGTAAAGTGTGCAAGAAAAACAAATGACCACAAGGTAGCATTCTAGGCCCATTATAATTTCTGGTTTATATAAATTACAAATCAATGTATTTATTGATATGTATCCTACTTTAGTACTTCTATTGTAGCAGGCGTTGTTATTAAAGTAACCGTCCTCTCTATAAAAAGTTTACAAAGAAGCAATAAAATTTAGTAAAATAGGCCCACTTTGTTACGACAACGGTTACTCAAGCTACATCAAAGTGTACGATTGTTTGTCCTCCATAAATACATGTTGTGTTATCCGACGTTGTCTGTCTCCACCTGTTGTTATATTGCTTCGGGGAAATGCATTTTTGTGGACGTTTTGATTGTGGGTGTTCGGTGGTGTGCTGGGTTTTTAACGAGATTTTTGATATCACCAAAGAGAGTGATGGTTTTCTCGCAATAATAAAAATATTTGTACAACTAGCTGTGTCTACGTTTGGTTTTTGGCAATAAGGTATAGCTCAGGTGAAGTTTACGTTTGACAACCATAATTGTGGAGTGGATTCGATTCCCGAGAGTGATAAATATTCAGAACATGTGAGATAAAGAGAACTTTAACTTATGAAACTTATTTGGCCACATATTTTCTACTAGACTTTGGAAAAAAATAGGTAGGTATATAAATTATTCTCCTTTAAAGCGTTTCTCAGCGGACCATAAGCCTTTTTGCCTTTTCAAATAAAACTACTACTACCGTCTGCCTAACTAATTTATTCACAAACTAAATTTTATATTCAAAAGGAATAGAAGCATATCTTCAATGTTTACGATTCTATGCGGCACTCTGTGTAGACGCGAAATAAGCTCTTTGCACATTTTTATAGCAGTCTGAGATTGCAATGAATATAGTGAGGCTATTTGTATTAGAGTTCTAGAGGTTTTGTGCCATGTATTACTTAGTGGGTTTTAAAAGGGTTTTTCTTGGTTTTGAATTATAGCAGTCTCGGGTTATGGATTCGTTTTGAATTTTAAAATAGAGTTTACAGCCAAAAAGTGTTAGTTAGTTATCTAAAATTTTTGTTTGAAATGAAGATGTCTAAATCTTTGGATTTTAAAATAAGTTGATCAGTGAAAGCCGCTGAATATGTTTCCTCGTATTGTCGTCGCGATTTATCCTTAGATATATCTTTGTGGAGTTCGTGGCGAGTCTGTTGACATACAACACTCACCACATGGTGCAATAACTTCTATAAAATGTACACATGTACAAATTAGTGTTTGTAGTTCCGTGACATTTCCCACTGTGTAAAGATAATGCTGTCCTCTCGGAAACAGATAAAAAAATCATTTTAAATGCAATGACGTAGAGTTTTCTCCATTTTCTAGTTTGAGCAAAAGATTATAAGTATAGAATCCATAGCATCTGACCAACTAACCTCTACTAGGTTTTATTGTGCCAACTGTACCCTGCAGTTTTACTCGCGCTAATCCTGATCTTGATTGAATTTGGGAAAGCATGTCTCTTGTGTTTATCCTATGTGATAATCCTAGTTATAATGAAAGTCTGCATCAGAGATTTAAATTAGTCGAATACTTTTTGCATACGACTATAAATAGGAAACATTCATATGTATACTCATTCCTAAACTTACTGATTCTGCTTTTCGCTATGTTTGTAATAGTTATCGAAACCCAAAAATCTCATAAACCAACGGTTATAAATAACTGAATCATAACGTTGTTGCCCTTAGCATTAATCAGCGTGTGAAATATGGGTCCCGTTATATCCAGGAAATGATAGCATTCGTCACATCGAGGGGGTTGCGGTGTTTGGACATCATTGTCAATGGGTTTGTGTATGTATGTATATGGGATGGTATACATATTATATACAACTAAGAAGTAAATATAGTGATCGGTAGACTTTGCTAAAGTGACTTTTACTTTTAATTTCATCAGCGTTTTCTGTACTACGGTGGACATGTATTAAGCCGATAGTTGAATCCCTCGACTAGTTTCAGCCACATTCGGTAGCCTTCATCAGGAGGATGAGTGCAGAGCAAAACGCCGTCGCGGGCGCATCGCACTCATCCTCATGATGAAGGCTACCGAATGTGGCTGAAACTAGTCGAGGGATTCGACTATCGGTACGTACAAACAACCCGTATCAAACTAATCTTAAACAATGACATACGTTTCGTTTAATAATAAAATTGTACTAAGCCGGTTGTCATAGTTACATCATTGACGGTTTTTACGGGTAGGAGTGAACCCTTAAAATAAATTATCGGTTTTCAAATAGCAAGACCATTTATTGTGTAGTTTCTACATTTAAAAATATTTCCCAAAATTATGGGAGCACAAAACATATCCCTCATTTAACTATTCTGTGAATAATAAAACTAAGGTGCAATAAATACAATTACTTAAAGAGTTATAAAAAATTCTCAGTGTTTTTTTCGTTTTAAAACACAGCCCCTATAAAATACAGGAGGTGTTTATGCGTTCAACTGCTCATTTGCATCGCGCCAAGACAATCCGGGAGCTCAAGGCTATTTGTATTAAACCCACTACAATATAATGCTAGAATATTCCAGACAGACGCTCTAGAAACACATAGTATAATTTTATATCTAGATAGAGCTGAAGAAAATGTTTGAAAACACGATTTTCTCTGAAAGCAAGATATTATTCAAAGGTTTGATAGAAATTAGGAAAAACATTATAATAAAATAGGACTGCCATCCTTAAGGTTTCGGGTTCGATTCCCGTGCGGGATGAATATTTGTGTGAACCACGAATGTTTATCTCGGTCTAGGTGTGTGTGTGAATGAGTGTTTGCGTAGTTTCTGATACCCTAGATACAAGCTTCGAGCTTAGCTAGGGGTCAGTCACTATAAGGAGATGATGTAGTGAATGATTATGTTATGTTATACATAATCCTCCTCAATGTACTTACATCATCAGTGAGACATAGGCCATCTTTCTTTTTCCAAGCACTAATGATATCAAGAAAACAAGAAAATTAGAATCAACGAGGGAGAAATGCGAGTGCAACCGCGGGCCACTACTAGTTAAGTAAATACAAATACAAACATTATTTATATACACAGAAAAGTAATTTACTTGCCGCCATTAAAAACAAACACAAATAAGAAAACTTAGTTTTAATTAATAAAACCGTTTCTTGAAGCTTTCAAATGCAACTTTACCATTAAAATACCTTCTAGCTTCAATTTGCAAGTTTAATTGTGCAGTTCTTAAAGTACTTATTTTTTTAGCAATAAGAGTTAAATTGGCGTGTCAAAAGTTTAAAATAAGGGTGGAAAGGGTTGGAGTTATGAGATGTTTCGTCGTTAGAAATCAAAATGTTCGATGTAAGATTTTGGGTACATGAGTTTCGTAATTTGTGGAAAGGGGTATGTAGATATTTTTGTAATAAGTATTATAAAAAGTCTAAGTTACCCGAAATGATTATGTATAAAAATAATCTAAGCTACTTGTTTACCCAAAAAATAACACAACTGAAAAAGTTTAGAATTTAGAAGTTTAAAATAGTAATTAATCGGTTTGTTTAAAGTATAAATCATACAAATTGAAAATAAGTCTTGTATTTGATTTTATTTTTCCCTTATACTATATGTAACTGCACTGGTAGAATGGTTGTCTCCACCCAACTAATATTTAGAGCCACTACCTCTGTTCTGTTCCACTACCTCTGTAAATAAATCATAAATAATTACAGGTGAGATCGTGGTCCAACCTCCATAAAAACCTTTCTTTTTTATTACAAAAACAAATTTCTAAAATAATCATCTGGTGCTCCCACATTGCCGTTAGAAAATGTTTGTACACATTTTCTAACATAAAAAAAATTACTAACAAATGTTGTCAATTATTACAATTTGTTAAGAACTGTTACATGTTATAAGTGCTCCTACACTAAATGTTTACTAACATTTTATAACATTTACCTATTGGTATTGGTTCGCGGTTTGGTTTGCGTTCTGAGGGCGTCTACATGAAAATGGAAGAGGATTTGCTCATTGGAATAGCTTTCATTTTTTGTTTAAAAAAGAAGAAAAGGCGCTCTTATTGGATTTGCCAAACGCTAAAACATAGAGGAAAATATACTGCCACAGATAATTTGTTTTGTTATAATTTGTTATCTTAACGTTACTAAACATTTTCTAACATAAAAACATTTTTTAACATTTGTGATTAAATGTTTGTTAACAAATGTTTACTAACGTTACTAAACATTTTCTAACGGCAATGTGGGAGCACCTTTCCAACATTCTGTGATCCATCAGCCAATACCCCTTCCTCCTTCACACCTGTAAGAGTTGGAGTACTCTTCACTGTTTGCTAAGCGTAATTAGAAGGTAAATGACCGTAACCGAGCACCGAAGGGTTCCGTCTGCCCCTTTATAATATTTCTAATGAATATAATTGTGTTACAAGATTTAAAAGGCGTATTGATTTGGTTAATTATTTGTTTAGATTGTAACGGATTCTTGACGCTATTAGCAAGTGTGGAGGAGTTTTCTCGGTGGCCAGATTTAAAAAAAATACATTGAGCCTTATACCTATTACTAAATACCAATAAAAATATATAAAAATAACTAATCCATTTTTTTCATACAATATCTATATATTTTTCCTATACATAACACACCATGCAGCTGGGATATAGTCATGAAAGAAAAATCACAGGAAAATGAAAATAAAAAACCTTTTGAATGTATGAAATAAAAAACCAGAATTTTACATTTTAGCCACAAAAATTACAATACTACGCAGTCATTTCCTTTCCACATTTGGTAGACAACCAAAACAAACAAGCTATTCTGTCCATATAAATGTCGGGGTTCCATTCCCTAGCATCAGAGGTCAAAATGACAGCCATCAACAAAAGTGGTAATAAACAAGAAATGAACCCAAATTATATTTCGGCCGTGTTTGGTAAATCTGCCAGAATTAATATTATAAATTGCTAGCTTTCCTCCCCCGGGTTCTGTTGGTTTATGTAGCTTAAGAATTAAGGACGTGTATGAAGGTTTAGCTTTGACGAATTATGATCAAAAAAGTAATTTATTTTTTGGGTGTTTGAGTGTGCTAAAGTTTGGTTTTTTGATTGATTTTTGGGATAAGAAATGGTTTTGCCAAAAAAATGGACTTTAAATTTACAAATACGAGAACCAACGAGATCATTATTATTAAAGAACCTCTTAGAATACAGCACAATAATAAGATAAACTACTAAAATTTCAATAATAAAGTAATTTTAATCTTTTGAAACCTTTACGCTTTTCTAAAGTATGATCTAAACAGACTCTTCTACCTATCTCAAAAACAAAAAGCACCTCACTAAAAACATTAAATTAAAAATTTGAAAAACCCCCAACACAATTACTTTCAAACCCCCATAACTTTTAAACGGGTCAACCGATTTTCATCAAACATGTCTAAGAACACTCGCACGTAAGTCCCCTTTAATACAAAAAACTAAATTAAAATCGGTTCATCCGTTTGGGAGCTATGATGCCACAGACAGATAGATACACACACACACACACACACAGACACGTCAAACTTATAACACCCCTCTTTTTGCGTCGGGGGTTAAAAATCTAACCAAACTACCAATCTCTAAAATTCCTCGCTCAAACAAACAAACCTTTCAACCTTAAAATACATACATAGAATCCATACATACAAATATATCTACTCACATACCCACTTCATGGTACTACTAGAAATTAATTTAACAAAGTGGGGTCCAATGCGAACCCTTGTGGCATAAACATGGTTCTACTATACATCGAAAGGACCCCAATTAAGCTGCCGTGTCTGGATGTAATAATTAAGCTGCCGTGTCTGGATGTAAATATTGTCGGTCAAGAACAATTAACTTTTTAACTATGCTACTGAATTAGGCAAATTTTGGGGGTGGTCTATTTTTAATACATGGTTTTTGAACTGTATTTTTATGTCATGTTTCATTTACATGTGTCTGTTGTTTGGATATTTTTGATAAGATTTTCTTTGACTATAAATTAATCTTGGCAATGTATATTTTGAAGATGCGATGTGTACTTTTAAGTGAACAGTTTTCCGCAACAAGACGATTCTTTGTGTGGGTTTTGTATTTTCCCCCAATATGCTGTGAACTCATCATGCATGTTATACTGTACAAATTAAAATATCAGACCTTCTTTAATTAATCGGTTTCATTGACAACTTACCCAAAAGATCGGTTTATATCTCCTTTCTACATTTTCGTTCAAACGTCTGATACCCCCCAAACCCTGACTCCAAGCCCAAAATCAGCTCGCACCGCGTTACGTATCATATAAATACCGTAAAACGAGGTTAATCCAGGGTCGCACGTGTGCTATCTTTTATTCAACCAAAGAGCTCCCTCGTCGATATAACCGCACCTTAATTAAGGGGGTGTCACCTGTTTTAATCATGAGCACGGTGCTGTACGGTTTTAATTGGAATAATATTTATGAAATAATAATTAGGTGTGTTGTTTTGTCAAAAATGTGTATTTGGAGTGATGTTCGAGTTAGATACTGTTGTTGGGTTACGGGTAATATTGAGTGGCGATTAATATCTGATACTGTTTCAGTTAATAATTTGGTATGTTTTGTTTGTGTGAAGGAAGATTGTTTACTGTCGTTCGATAAGTATTTTTACTACTTATATAATATTTTCACACAGAGTATTCTGAAAATACGTCTAAAGAATATGTTCGCTAAAAGCGTTGCCTTCAAAAGGACACTTCAGGTAAATGACAAGAAGGTATAAGGAAATTAAAAACAGTCAGACAACAGTCTTGAGTGAACCTTTCTCACCAAATCTAAAGCGAATTAAAATTCTATCACATTATTAAAATTCGAGTATAAAATGCCTCACATTTTTTGACAAACCTCCGTAACCTATATTCTACGAGTATATATACGACATTTATTACCTAAATTATTAACTTATCAATTACAAACTACAAAAAACATAAAACAAACACACATATAACCCACCGCGTGCGACAACCAAAATTAAATTACCAAATTAGTCCATATTTCGATTAAAATTACAATTTTGTACAAAATTTGTATAAAAGTTAGCCAGTCGCACTTTGTACGTGTTGTATCGGAATTACGTACAGTTTAATATAATTTTATTATGCAAAAATGACGTAAAGTGCCCGCGGTGAGGACGGTCACTGACCGCTCTAGAGTTTAGGGTGACAAGATGTGGTGGTTAAAATGACGCTTGTTAAAAAATTTACATGTGAGGTGATTAAGTTACATTAACGTATGTTAAAAAAACAGTTATTTTGTGATCTTTAATTTGGTTTTATTCTGACTATCGAGAAAAGTAAGCAAATCGAAGTAAGAATCGGCCTACATGATGGATGGCATGGCAAGAAATAAGACAAAAACTCTGATTAAAGTACAGTGAAGAGGAATAGGCGTAATCACTTCAATTGCATTTCCTTTTCCACTTTTCCATATTTATTTATTTAGCACATAAGTGAAAATTACATTTTAGTCTAGAATAAATAACTAATTCTTAAATAAAAAGTAAAAAAGTAAAGTAATAATGTATTTCCTTCGCAAATTATAACGAGAGAAAAGTCACTGTTGTCACTGTCGTGTTGTGATCTTACAAAACCAACATCCAACCCCTAGAAACCAACCAAAAAATCACGTCACACACACACTAAACAATCACACGTCACAAAAATATATCTGTCAAAATTAATGACATCGTTTGGGTGAACAATAAAACAAATGTAGCGTCATTTTACCACCCACTGCGTCCTAATCCCAATATTAATTTATATGGCACACCTCTTGTTGTGGTCATTTGGCATCAGGTGCGAATAATACCTTTACAAATGGTTCCTGGATGTGACGCAATGACAGTGACAGGATGACGTTTCTTTTGAGATAAAAATGTTGAGGTTTACGTTAATTAATGAGAGTGATAATTGTGGCTTCTTTGGCAGAGAACTTTTGTTGTCTTAAAATTTGTTATAATTTGATAAAAAACATATTTTATACTTATTTATTACCTGTAAGTGTAGATGGTTTTTATATTTATATTACGTAGTTACATAAATACAGGCCGGTAAATAACATATTATTACCATGTCATTTATTTAATGACAGTATGATAAAAAAAAAATATTTGTTTATTTCAATATTTACCGGTTGACACACGCGACAGTCGGCAATAAAACTGACATTAATGACATAAGGCTATCAAACAGTTTCAAATTGACATATAAATGTCAAATGATGTCACTTTACCCAAAACGGTTTGTAAGTAAATGTCTTTATTAAGATCTACAGAGCTCATTCCAGGTTATCTTTTATTATTGAAGGTTTTTATTTAGAGTTTTTTTTTTGTAGGTGGTAAAAGTTTTAAAAATGTGTTAGGTATTTCATATTAATGTAAGATTTTTTTTCCACTATACTTAAATGTTAATTAAAATATTTTTATTGAGATGAAGAATCTATTTGTTTGTTTAGTTGTACGCTATAATCTCAGAAACCACTGGTTTAAATTATAAATTCTTTTAGTGTTAGATAACCCTATAAAAGCAGTATCAATCAACGCACAGCTCAGCTGGTGCACAATGAAACCGCGGCTATATTACATGACAATGACATATTATTTGATCTGTCAAAACAATCGATGACAGATGTCATTATATTAATCATGCACTCGCAAATAGTGCGTACTACTAACTTGCGCTACAAATGCAGTTACATATTATTTTTCAACTTGTAAGTTTATATTATGTTTCTCATACATCAAGACATAATTAAAACATTATTACTGCAAGAATATGTTACTGAAGTACGAGTTGGTTTTGAACTGTGGTACAAATTAGGATGAAAAGCGAGACATGGGATAAAATAAATATTTTATTAATATATTTAATGATTCCTAATCAAATAGCTTGCTGAATTATTGCAATTCTGATTAAATTTTTCTTCGAAAGGTTACCTCGAAAACTTCACTAGATCTAAATTTTAATCGAAAAGAATCGGTAACATATCTATTTATTCGTCTTCAATTTTAGAACTTCCCTAACAAACACAATTCAACCCTTAACAAAAGTACATTTTACTATTACAGAAGAAAAAATACACCAATTTTTAGTAAAACCTCCACCAACTTGCACCAAAAATGTTACGCAAAATTAAATCTGTAACGTAGCATGCATAGCATTAAAATTACATACAGACATACAAACTGTGAACACATTTCCTTGCGGTTTGAAACTCGCTTTGGTTCCGACATGTTTTTATCGCCCGTTTAGCTAAATGGTTTGTAATAACAAAACAATTACGGAAAAAAATATGGTGCCCGTTTTTGGCAGTGCCTCAAGAGAAGGGTTATTTAAATAGGTTTTAATGACTACTATGGAAAGCTTTTTTGATTGTATTTCATGGTCATGTGGTAGCATTTCTTTAAAAACACGATCTAACAAAATTTTACTCCTATAAGTTATAAGTAAGAACGAAATACTGTATTGTACTCTATCCTACTATAATATTATAAATGCGAAAGTTTGTATGTTTGGATGTTTGTGAGTACGCAAAATCTACTGTATCGATTTTGATTAAATTTGGTACAGATGTTCCTTACAACTAGGAATAACACATTTGTGTATAAGTAATCGTATGTTTTATTTTAACTTTTTGCAGTCGCAAATCGTACCAATAGATGGCGCTGTTTCTTAATTTTTTAACACACGATGGTGAATTGTGCCGAGATTGTATGATACTACGAGCTACGCATGCGCACAGGAGCGGGTACTACGCGGGTAAAACCGCGGGGCGCTGCTAGTTACTAATATAATTGAAAACTCTACTACTCTATCACACCTGATTGAAAGCAACATCTAATTCAATTCATTTAGTTTTATCGTGAAAGAGTAAGTTCCATGCAAACTTTTGCGTTAATATCATAGTAGGTAGGACTGCTGGTCAGCTGGTGTTGGTAACCGATTTAAACTAATGAATTAAGTAGAATAGAAAAGATATCAATATCTCAACTAATACTATCAAAATCATATATGATGTTATAAGAATTAAGATTCCAAACATCTTCATTAAACCCTTACAAAGACACATGTACGAGTATAAGAACAAGCATTACACCGTTATCATACAAGTCAGTTTACAACACTTGAAACATTTACAAGTCATCAAAATGCAAGCTTGCAGCACTGTACGATGTTAACATTCTTTATTACCTTGCCACTTTGTACCGCACTCTTATTTCTAAGATAATAAAGTCGAAATTGCCGTAACAGCAATTAAAATGAAACAGGTGAGATGCGATAATAAAATGACACTTATCTCAATGTAATTGGTATCTACGTTTTATTGTATGATATAAATTAAATCCTTCGTTTATGAGTTTTGTAACTTTGTTAGAATTGAATTGATAGGTTGGAACGAAGTTGGATAAAAGGGTCTAGAATAACTGTTTTATGGGATTATTTTGTATTGAATAATTTTGATTTACTTAGATATATAATAATTATTTTTTCAACACACTTGCTCATAAAGGGGCTTTTATTTGTGCAAAAATAGTTGAATAATGACACGTTTTATTCACTAGTGAGTTATAGATTTTTTTATTGTGTTGAAAACTTTGTATGGTACACGCGTGTATTGATGAATTACTATCCTTGGCTATCTTCAGACCCTCGCCTGTCGGCTCGGGCCTCAATAGCGCATCGGCAGTATTCACCAACTTTACTCGCTTGTACCATAAATAACTATATTGTTTTGATTATTATGTATTAAAAAATTTGGATTTAGATATTGACCTAATTCTTTTCTAGATATCGAGGTGTGTACTTTCTTTAGCTTTTGTTAACTAAACTGTAAACTGTGTCAAAAACTGGAGGATTTTTCAATTTTTTTCTCATCTTCGATACTTGATTAACAACCCCCTCAATAATATATTCGCCTATTCTAGACCCAGAGAGTATTATTCGTACGTAGGAAAAAAAAACAGGAAAAAAAAACTTTAAAAATCGTCATCAGCTCATATAATGTCCCCACCGATGGGCTCGAGCTTACCCTGAATTAGGGTGATCAGCTCTTAGTCCCACGCTGGCCAAGTGCGGATTGGTCGACTTCACACACAACTTAGAATTTCTTCCGGTTTCCTCACGATGTTTTCCTTTACCGAAAATGTTTTGCACCAATGTAAACCCGGTATTGCTTGTTTTGTTAAAGACAAAACCTCGTTCACAGAACATCCCTGTTCAATACCTATACGTATCTATTTAATGTTTATTCGCAATAAAGCATTGTTTAAACTGTCTGTGAAGTATCCGTTTGAAACTACTTACAAGTTGAAGTAATGTTCAAGTTTGTCCGTCCGTCTGGTCACTATACAACTACGTTTCTATAGAAATCTCTATACAGATGTTGTCTGTGCGAAGTTTGGAATCGTACATTTTTTTCTAGATTCTGTACTGTGTGTTGGTAGATTGTTATGTTGGATTGCTTGCACCTCTCATTACAACTACTTATTTTTTAATTAATTATCACTAAGTACATAGTATATAGCATAAATTAAAGTCGCTGTCGCTGTCTGTCTGTCCTATGTATGTTTTAATCTTTAAAACTTTAATCTTTAAACTTTTAACTTTAATCTTTAAAACGGATTTTGAAGCAGTTTTTTGTTACATAGTTACATTATTATTTTTATTACATTATTCAAGAGGAAGGCTTATAGCATAATTTCTCCTTGCATTCTCACGGGAGCGGGAACTGCGCGGGTAAAACCGCGGGTCGCTGTATAAAACAAAGCTGCTTCTTTGTCTGTCCCTATGTATGTATTCAGCGCTTACCAAATCATGAACCAATTACTATCTTTCTTCGATCTTACAAATAACCTTTTCAAAATTAACATAGCAATATTACACATTGTTTTTCCGTGTCTCAAACTAAACTCAAGTATAATACCCCAGCGCTTGCTCCAGGGAAATGTCACAATGGAACTGTTGTCAGAAAAATGTCCAAACTATAGTTTTCACACTCGCTTTTATTCATTTCTGGTCCTTTGGTATTCAAATTGTGAAAACTTCTTTTCTAGTTTGTAGACTGATTTTATTGGAAACAAGCTGTGTCATCGCGATTTCTGTTGACGTTCATAGGGGATACCTATACTCGTATATCTTCTTTACAAAAGCGAAAGTAACTCGTGTCTGCCTATCTGTAACCTTTTCAAGGCTAAACTGCAGAACTGATTGACTTGAAATTTGGTACAGGGGTAAAAGGCTAAAGGCTATTTTTCATCTTTAAAATCCCACAGGATAAGATTCCACGCGGTAATACCGCGGGCACAACTAGTTTCATATAATTAAAACCTATGATCACATCAGCTGTCGTCCTCAAAAAAGGGGTAATAAGTTTACTTTCATTCGGAAATTAATTTTTGAACTGAAATGTTTGAAACAATTTAAATATTAATATGTATGTTGTACGTATATTACAGTTAAATGAATAGCTAAATATACCACACCCTGTAGTTAACGAGTTCAGTGTGTCATTGTTTATTAACAATACAAAATGCGATTACAGGGGAAAGGTGTTGTTGTACAGGGTGTTGTTATTGTTTTACATTTTCATTTTATAAAATATGTTTTCACCGTACTTAAACCTATTAATTTATTTATTTTATCTTGTCCTACATAAACGTTTAGGTTAAAGTTATGATATTGGCTTGCGATAAGTAAAGCCAATTTCATTTAGTTTATATTTATATTATCATACCAGGGTAAATTAGTGCGTAGTTTGATCAAATTACTCCTTTTTCTAAGTTTGATGGCTTGTTATCGAACTTATGCCTCTTATGAGATACAAGTATCCATTAGCGATGGAAGTTATTTTACCATCAGTATCTACGTCTATTCATTTATCATACAAATAATTGAAAATTAGAATATAAAACTTAATCAACACTACCTTTTTTTTAACGCGGTGAAAATGCATAGAACTGCATACCACCGTGAGCCGATATTGGGAGGGCCCCCGGGGCATGTAGGGCTCTCCCAGCCAGAAGGGTAATCAACACTACCTAAGGATCATTTAGTGTAACCCAAAACATAGTTACAAATAATCTAAATAAAACTAGAACACCCCATACAAACTGTATGACGTAAAGGGGTGGACTGACACATACATTCGTAATGTGACGTTGACAGCCAAATTGAGCTTTGATGTTGTTACGTATACGTCACGTATTTAAACATAGAACACGTAAATATGACGTAAATTATTGTAACGTTCAATTAAATGGGAACGTAGTTGTAATAATAATGGTATGGTAATGTATGGTTATGGGAAGGTAAGGAGATATTGTTAATTTAAAGTGGTTAAGTTGTTTGTTTATATAATGTACTTATACTTCCGATTTTTAAAATAAAAATTACCTATTTCTGGAATAAAAATATAAATGGTTTTGGTAATCTCGAAGTTATATGGATACTAAAGAACTGAATAACATACATTTTAATTTTGTAATTAAATCCTTAGAAAATTAAATAATATACCCAGTCAAAGACAGACAGACATATAACACACGAATGTTTTACTTGAGCGGGATTCGAACCCGTAATCTTTCGCATAGTAGGCACGACATCACCACATAGCATAGACGTCAAAAATCACTAAAAATCGTGAAAAAGGTTCAATATTCACCTCGATAGCAGAGTGGTCACCATGCCGGACTGCCATCCGTAAGGTTGCAGGTTCGATTCCCGTGCGGGGTGAATATTTGTGTGATCCACAAATGTTTGTCTCGGTCTGGATGTGTGTGTGAATGAGTGTGTGCGTAGTTTCTGATACCCTAGATACAAGTTTCGAACTTAGTTAGGGGTCAGTTACTATAATGAGATGATGTAGTGAATGATTTATTAATAATTTGAATTTCGACCTATATCCGATGCTACCTATGATAATTCAAATTTTCGACCTACTTTCGATACCTACGAGAATATACCTACGTTTATGCAATAAGGTGTTCCCAAACTCACAGGAAGCGATCACTCATTTCCTCTCTATCTGTTCCGTACCATTAGTCAATCGAATGTGGGTCAGAGAACCGATATTATTTTTATCTATATTTTTATTGACATTATAAGTTACGTTTATTTATTTCTTACCTTTTAACGCTTCATTTGCGCGTGTTTACGCAACCCACAAGCTTATACTAAGTAATGTTTGTTTGTTGATGTTAGGGAAGGAAGTTGGTATATTATTGTTGGATTTTGATTAAAACTAACTCTTGCTTACTCCATCTTACTAGTATTACGAGTTATTCCCGTTTCAGCACCTTTCAATTTACTATTATATTATAAAACACGCAGGATCAAATCGAATGACAAGCTTTGTTATTTTTTAAAATAAGTAATGATATTTTAATTCATAATATTTTTTCTTTGTTTACAGGTAAAAATTTCTTAAGAAACATATTATCTGGAAGGGTATGTACTAGTATAGTTATATGTTTTTTTAAGAAGCTAGTTTATTGAATATATTTTCTAATAAAATTAACACATATGTAAACTTGTATGTCTCTATTATTAAACTAAACTTAACCACGCTCAACAATGTAAAATACAGCTTAAACTTTAGAAACAAAATTCTCAAAATCTCATTTGTCTAGCCGTAAACAAACCGGTAATGAAATTAAAATTAAAACAGACAAATTTGTTGGCACGTCCATGCATGAATTTTAGTCGCATATGCAAATGCACCCCGGAAACATGTAGGGCGCCGCCCGCCCAAATCTCCGTGCTTGTTTCCGGTCACAGTGTGGGGAGATATAGTATACAATGTTATATGAAATAGTGCTATTTTTAGTTTTATATGTATTATTGATACAAGTAAAAGGTTAATTAAAAAGTGTCTTACAGAAACTGTATGTGTGTTATTTGTAGTACTTATTTTACTTGTCATGCGTCATCTTTACTTACTAGAATAAAAATATGTCTTATAAAATCAGTTAAGAAAATCGTAAATCTTAATATTTTTGGGTAATTATTTTCAAGTGCTATATATCACATACAAAGACAATACCTTAAAAAATATATGTATATCTCGCGAGTATAAAAAAAAATTCAGTTTTAAAGTAGATTTTATTAATAGTTATAACTTTTCTGAACAATATTATGTTTCGTGTTATTGGATACGCTAGTCACCATCAGCACATCTGCGACGAGCTGAACAGCAAAACTCGAGTTGCTAATATAATTGATATCGAAAAAACCAACAAACAGTTGTTGAGGCCGAAATCGGTTAAGAAAACATCATCATCATCAGTAATTTCATGTTGTTTGGTCAGATGTTTGTGGAAATTAAGAAATGAATTTACAATGAGCTCTATAACTTTCTACATCCAAGTTACTTATTTCCCTAACCGCAGCACTTTCCTTGTAATTTCAACTACACACCCGGTCAAAAGACTTCCTTCGCGCATGCGAATTAGGGCCGTCCCATTGTCACCATTGAATAGTTTATGTGCCTTTAGGATTGGATTATACAGCAGGCACTGTATGATGGAAGGACGGATAAATAGTGCTTAGTTTGCGAACACAGGTTTGTCTAGGAGTCGTGGAGATTTGCTTACGAATAGCGTTAGAATGAATTAACTTGTGTAGGTACGTGTTTGAAGAAAGCTGGTTTATTTGATTTTTGTTATGTGTGGGTGAAGTTAGGTAATTTTTTAGTTGTTTGTAGAGAAAAGGGGTTTTTAATTAGTAAGTTTTGGGTACAAATCGAGATCTTAAAACAAAATGTTGCATAAACTAATAAAATAAAGCTTCTAGACACAGGTTCGGGCTTTTTGGCCGGATTTTCCAAAAATATTGATGAAATGAAAGATGCGAAAATTCTTACTCATGATACATGATACACTCTGTTACTTGTCTGTCTGTATTTCGTATAAATTACTCTTATAATTATAACGTTTCCAATTGTAACCAAAACCAAGTCTTACTTATAACAGTATCTACACCCATAGAATACCACAAAAACATAACTCAATTTCCTACCAAGCACATACTTATCTGTCAAACATGACATATCTGTATATCGTTCAATACGTCTTGTTGCTAAGTGTATTGACAGAGAAAATGGCTATAATTCAAGATGGACGATTGTGACGCGAGGACGGTTGGCGCCATGCTTGTATTCTGTCTTTTGGTAGCGATTATGTAAGTGGGTGTCTTAAATATTCGTACGTGTTTCTTATAATTTACGAGAAATTCATTAAATAAATTTGATTATTTCGTGATTAGTGTAAATCATTTGACAGTTACAATAGAAATATTAGCATTTTTAAAATATAGGTCTAATGGCGTAACGAGTCATTAGATGTTTAAATATATTATGTACTTACTAATAGTAAAATAAAAGTCCCATCGCAAAAGCCTCCTCTCATTTACATACATTAGCACAGTAATGATGGATAGGACATGGTGACCTGAAACCTGAACCATAATTAAAAAATAAATAAAGTCAACAAAAAAAAGAAACTTCTACTAAATAAAAAGAACTTAATAAATTACATAATATTCGAATAACTAAATAAACTTTCCAATTTTCTGTGCCATATCACATGTCTGGTTGTTTCATAAAACGTCAATTTTGTGCCCCTTGTTCCATAATTTGGGATCAAGCTGAGAACTCGTGCATTCATGGGGGGTGCATAAAAAATGTGGATGAACGTAACTGCCTTCCGAACGACTGGAAGGCGCCAATAGATTACACATCGACTGGTGTTTGATTGTTTACTGGTGAAATTGTTAATCGTTGAGGAAGATTTGAATTTAAATTATTTGTTTATTAGTTTTTTTTCTAAAACTTCATATGTAAGTGTATATGTATAGAACTAAATAAATAAATTAATAGCGCAAATGCGTAAGTCTGGCGATCATAAAAAAGGTTTCTAGTTAGGATATCAGGAAGTACTTACACACAAATTCATACACACACTAAAACTGAGATAATTATTTTTGGATGACATAAATGTTTACCTTGCACAGGAATCCAACCTTTGCTTCGCAGACCGCTATAAATATACAATAAAAACATAAAAACTTACTAATAGACAATCAATCAAAATACAGGCAGTATCAGTAGAAAACATTACATGACGTCAGATCCGTATGAAATATGTCGTCGTACGTGCATCCGGCACACGTGGCTGCCCCGATAATGGCTACCTTGCATTTTATGTGCAGACCCACTGTCATTGTTTATCGTTTACGGCACTATTCTGTCAGACAGTTTGCGCGTTATGGCTTTCGAAATGTTTTACAATATTTGCACTCGTTTTTTTAAAGTACCATCCCTGAAATGTGTTATGGTTTACGTAAAAGTTGTGTTGGAAATTCCCCTTTTGATATCTAAGTTTGGAGGGAGGATATTCAAATATATATTTCCATAAGTATATAGCTTTAAAGCGCTCATAACCTAGTGTTAGCTGCGAATTGTCTGACGTTTGCTTCATTCTATCGATTGGAGTAAAACGGAATATGTTTTTTTTTTTTGTCGTGGTTGTATTTTGTTTTACATTTTCTTACCTTTCGGATTCTTTACAGAACCCGTGATCACAGAAGATCTTCCATCTTAGTCTAGTCAGAATACAACCACGACAAAAATCCGTTTAAGTGTTTTATTTCAATATTATTTCTAATTTTTTTCTGGAGAAATCTGGGACTACATGTATGCATTTTTTCATTTTCGATATCAAAGGAATGGAGTAAAATGGGACTAACCCGTTTAGGTAACGCCTTGTACCGCCAAAACAGCGATGGGTCACCACTAATATAAATAGTATATTATTATTACAAAACCCAATGTAAGTATGGAAAATGGAGACTCAAGTTATAGATTCGCTAATATTTTTTTTAGCAATAAACCTATTCCAATACTCTGGACTCCAGACATTTGCTTAATACTTCTTCCGATTAAGAACAAAACCTACTCCAATTTAGCTCATTATTCCTTTATAACATTTTAAGCGCACATAAAGCATTGTTTGCCTCGTAACATAGTGAAAGTAAACTGATTACGGCGTCTGTGTGTCTGCACTGAAAGTAAATTGGGATCGATAGGGAACAAGGTCGGGATGATTTGTGAACATAACACGTTTAGTAATGGATAAGTTTTTTGGTGAGGAGTTTTGAGTAAGTAAGAGGAGTTAGTTGTGTTCTTTGTTTAAGTCTTGTTATATTATATATGCTAGACTGCTACGTAAATAATGGTAGATTATACAACACACCCATACTACAATATATAATAAGACTGTGCCAATACTTAGTTAACATTAATGTCCTACTATTATAAAGTTTGGGAGTGTGGATGCTTGTTCCTCTTTCACGCAAAAACTACTGAATTGATTTAAATGAAACTTTACAATAATTTAGCTTATACATTAGAATAACACATAGGATACTTTTTATCCCGAAATTCCCACGGGAACGGGAACTACGTGGGTCAAACCGCGGGGCGCTGCTAGTATTCCATAAATATGTATAAGCTTCGCACGGGAATCACACCCAAAACCTTCTGTATACTCGTAGCAGTCCGACATAGTGACTAATGAGTACGCTATCAATTCGAGTTAAAAAAAAATCGTGTAATAATTTTACTTAACACAATCAAATAATTCCCATTTATATTCACCCAAATCACCTCACTTTTAATTACATTACCGCTTGTTTACACTTACATCAACTTGTGTGTGAGTGTTCACCAAATTGAATATGTCAAATGACAAACAAAGGCGCACTCTGGGCGGTTCACAAATTTCACGAGTACCTGTCAATACGTACAAAATTAATAATATGCTATGATGTGTGAAAATGTGGATGTGGTTGTTTGTTTCATTGAATGTAGAAATATTAAATAAGAATTATTTGAGAATGGTTTATTTAATAAAGCATATTCCTATTCTAAGAGAAATTTTATTAAAATAAACCTTTTAATTAGAAAAATCTAGATTAATTTACTAAGTCTAAGTATAATCATAATAGCTAAACAAGAGAAACTAAAAATCATGTTTAATTAAAAAGCATAATAAAAGCCGTAATTTTGAATAATTAAGATAAAAATATACACTAAAAGAACAATATTAATTTGCTAGTATCACAGTCACATCCCAGCACCAGTATTTAAAATTTAAATTCCAAATTTTAAGATTAAAATTTGTATTTTAAATAAAAATATACAGAATATGTAACTGAGTGAAACACTATAAAAATATAATCCTAATATCTTAATAGTGTTGCATTCAATAATCAAATCAAACTACCACATCCAACATTTACTAATCAGCACCCCATGCGTTTTACGGAAACAAGCTCACGTTGAGTGACGTTTCTCAACGCCGCCGCCCGCCCGCCCAGGCTCGCTGCCGCCCGCCCTAGCCGCCGCCCGCCTTTGTTAACGTTTGACACTTCCCACTGCCTTTTGTGTTACCGCTGTGACATTTCATTTGACGTACACTTCTGTATTGTAAAAGGAAATCGATAAAACTGTCTATTGTTTTACGTGTTTAATGGTGATAGCGAAATTTTGTTATTGTGTTTTTTACGACTACTTATACAGTAAAAAATCTTATAGGTGTTAAAAATTATATCCGTGTTCCATTATTTACTATATAATATTGATTTCTAATAATCTCATTTGTAATCGAGATAAAATGTACTCTTTCCAGAACCCTGAGTTCTGAGTTTCGGATCACCGACATGAATTAAGCAGCTTTTCCGTATACTTAGTTGCTCATTGCTCATGTTATGATATCTCATCTTATATTACTTTTATTTAGCTTCTACCTTCTTCAAATCTGTGAGAAAAATATTTTTACTTATATATTTAAACAAAAAAAAGACTTACATACTTACAGTCATTTTTATCCACAGTTTTCCCAACGCATGCTAATAGAGACCACTTTCAAGTCGCAGCCAGTTTACAACTTTTATTGACATCAAACTACTAAACTTCGCCATTATTCTTGTTCGTTGGCACCCTCTGGAACCGCACTAAATCATAACCTCCCTCTGTTTTGTTGGTGTCAGATAAAAATAACCACCGCCTTTGTTTATCTACAATACCTTTAAAATGTATAGTTTCTTTACGAAAGTTGTGAGAGTTTTGTTTGAAGAAAGTGTTTTTGGAATGTATGGCAAAAAAGAATGATATTCATTTTATATCAAATCTTGATTTCATTTTTAAAATCTTTTGTTGTAAGAGATGTTTAGAAAATGACTGAATCAAAATTTTAACCAGATTTTATTGATACACATTTTTTTTTATTTAATATGTATTTATACAAAAGTAGTTATTTCATACACACAGAGACAAAGTAAAATTATTACATTTGATATAACAAAAATATCTTCTACCAATATTACACTGCTGCCAAAAAAGGAAATATTTTAATCTCAAGCGTTTTCTTATTCACCCCTTTCTTTCCCAAAGGTTATCCAAACAATAATTTTCGACTTACAATATTAATAATAAATCTATCGTACTTACACTTTCAAATTAAAATATCATTTAAATAAATAATTTATACAGTTCGTTCACAGACCGTCTAGACTATAATTTTGGCAAGTATAGTCTGTGCAGTGTTATTTGCAATAATAATAAGTCAAAATTGTATGATATAAAAGTTATGTTTTCTGGCAAAGAGTGCACGTTTGTCTGTACATGATAGTGTCATTAAACTATTTTATATTTACTTTTTAAAATATGCAAATTAGCTTGTTTTCTGATAACGTAGCTTTAGCTGTATGCAATGTAATGTGAGCTAATAGATATACAGGGTGTCTCAAATAGAGCGGTCAGTTGGGGGAAGTCTAAAACTATAAGAGATACAAAGATCTGGTCACAGGAACCATGACATCGATTTTAGTAAAAACAAAAACTGCATTTACTAATTTAGAAAATTTACTCTCTCCGGGAATCGAACCCGAAAGATTTTAAAAATTTCATGTTCGTTATTTTTTTCGAGAAATTGATTGTGTATGTTTAAGCAGCAAATATTACTAAGGCACATGGTATCTTAAATTATTATAATAAAAAAACAATAGTTATAATACATTATTTATTTAAAGAGAAAATGTTTCCAGGAGTAAATTTCAGTGTCCAAAATACTCGTAGTTTTAAAATTTTATCACAGATTGAAGATATCAAACATCAGGCCAATTGCCACAACTAATGGTTTTAAAGAGGACTTTTACAAACAAATAATCACACATCTTTAGTAACAGTAGCTGATAATTCTTCTACATTTTTAGCATAAACAAACTTCGAAACATACTGAGAATTAAGATCAACACACAAATTTTTCAAATCTAAATTAAAATTCATAAACAGTATTTCTTTTGACTTCTTTTCAAATTCTTTCACAACTAACATCAAATTTGAAGCCACTGTAAAGTCCATAGCTGTTAAATTCGTTCCATCTATTACAATTAAAGATTCAGAAAGAGTTTTGTTAGATGCTTTTAAAACAGTTCTTCTTAGATGTTCTGCAGCACAGTAAGACACACTATCAGATAACGGAACAACAATAATATCACATTTAGAACATTTTATCAATTTAACAGCTAAATTAGGTCTTGCAACTCTGTACAGAAGCATAGCAGCTTCCAAACCGATACCAGATAATATACCATATTCTAATCCAGCCAACAAACTTACTAACATAGTGACTGACATTAAAAAGAACTCACGTTTGCTATTCTTCCATAACTTCGGTATTATTCCATAGTCCAACATCGAAACCATTGCTAATATAATAAGTCCAGCTAATGATGCTTTTGGGATATAATAGAATGTTGAGGTTAATAAACTTAGAGCGACTATTATAAGGAGTACTTTGGTTACTCCACCTGCAGGCGTTACTACTCCTGATACATGGTTTAGAGCAGTTCTAGTAAATGATCCTGTTATAGGCATACTTTGTCCAAACGATCCGATAATGTTACACAACCCCACTGCTATCATTTCTTGAGTAGCGTCAACTGTTCCTCCGTCAGCAAAAGCTTTAGCTATAGCCACAGTTTCTAAAATAGCTACAAGTGGTATAACCAATGACTGTGGTCCAAGTATTCCTAACATATCCGTAAAAGTTAGTGTTTCGTTGCCAACTTGAGTACTGAAAGGTGGTAGGCTAAATTCTGGTAGACCTCCACCTATATCACCTATTAATTTTAAAGGTTCCGAATTTAAAGTCACTTTGAGAATATACGCCAAAATCATTCCAAACACAACAACTACTGCGTTTCTTGATAACGAAAGGAACCAGAGCATTTGCTTGAAAAATCCGTCTGTACGTTTACAGTCTCTTCCTATCCGTTGTAAAAGTAATAGCATTATTATAGTGCTGCTTGCAAGTATCGGCTCCCAAAGCTGTGCTGTCTTGATGTTGTAGATAAAATTGTACACTGATTCTGCGAAATAGTCTCCTGAAGATCCACTTAATCCAAAGAATGATTTGAGTTGCGATGCAGCTATCTGCAACGCTGCAGCAGTCGTGAACCCGCTGATAACTGGCATTGAAATGAACTCAACTAAAAATCCAAGATTGAGCACACCCATTAACAGAATCACTAAGCCTGTTAGGAAACCGGCCAGGATAGCAAAGTCTATAGAATATGCAGACACATATTTTGAGACCATCGCTGCGAGAATAGCTGTTGGTCCCACAGTGACATTGTAGCAGCTTCCGAAGAACACGTAAACGACTCCTGACGTCAGAGAAGCATACAGTCCATGCTCAGGTGGAAGTCCAGCGATAACAGCATAAGCTATTCCCTGAGGAATAGCTGTTAATCCCACTGTAATCCCAGCTATTACATCTTGAATTATATACTCTGATTTGTAGTTCGGCAGCCATTCTAATATTGGCACTCGTTTCTTCAAGTTGTTATAACTAAATGTTTTATCCACACATTTTAGGAGCTCGTTTCTTAATTGTCTCTCGTTTTTATCACTGTTTAACGTCATTGTGTGTCGTGCTTGACACAATTTGACGGACTAATCTTAATTCTCGTCGCTCTTTGTTATATAAAGTAAATATGATTGTCGTTATCAAATGACAAGTGTAATCCGATGCGTTTACTGTCTGGTGGACTCGATAAAATATAAAATAAACACTTGTTCTTGTTTTAATTAAATTTCGACATAGTTTTGGTTTAAATTTAGTTATCTGATGATCTGTGACCTATTATCAAGACCAGTTGAGAGATTTTTAAAGAAACATTCCCAATTGAATCATTTTAGTAGATAAAATTTTATCAACAGTCTTCGATTGGTATTCGTTTGACCTTTTAAATATTTCGGAATGCTTCTCAATAACATTACAATAAATATAATTATATCATTATAAATTCAAATTAATTTAAACATTAATACTTAATATTGTAAAAGCTTTACAAAGTTTTTGAAACTCGTTAACTCAAGAAATGCGGGATCGAATTAAAAACTTGAAAGATATTTATCGACTATAGCTCTATCTAAAGGAGCAAGTACCAGTAACAATTACACCAGTGAAACCGCGGGGCACAGCAAGTGATGTACATTCAGATATGCATTTGAATATAGATAAAGGTAATAATTTGATAGTGACAATTGACATGTGAAGTTTCTCCAAGATAGATCTTGTTAGCAACAAACGTGATTCGTGGTAATACGAAAACTAGCAGCGCCCGCGGGCTTACCCGCATTGCTCCCGTTTTAGTGATAATTCTGGGATAAAAATATACTAAAAACAGCCCCTCTTGAATCACTCTTTCTATTAAAAAAAAACACATCATAATCGGTTGCGTAGTTTTGAAGATATAAGCATACATAGACGGTCAGATGCAGAAGCGACTTTGTTTTATACTATGTAGTGATGATGGTGCTTATCATGGAACCTGTGGTGTAGTTGGTTGAGAATCGGGCTGCTATGTAAGAGATACGAGTTCAATTATTATGAATGTTTTTCAGAAATATTGGGATTGTTTTATATCTTTTTAACTATTTAATTAATTCTAAACAGATTTGACGAAAGCTGTATCGTAGAGCAACAAACACATTCTTCGTTTGTTAAGTATATCATAAAATAATTATGACAAAACACACTTATTATACTAAAATAAAATACTCATTAAAATGTATTTTTTTATTTAAATAAAAATACACAAAAACTTAACATAAGAAAATTTGTAACGGATTATTTTAAGTGTAACAAAAAATTCAGCGTTTATCTTACAAAAATATAATTTAAATGTGAATATATTAGTTTAGAATATAATAAAAACTTAGTAGACTATGACTAATTTAAAGAAATATTTCAGCGTTATCAACGTGTCCATACTAAAACATAATACTTTGCTTTTACCAGATTTTTTTACATAAACCTTCTCCTGACAATAACAAACACAGCAAAAAAAGAATTAGCCAAATCGGTTTAGCCGTTCTCAAGTTATGGCGTGACAAAAGGGAAACGGGTTTCATTTTTATATATAACTAGCGGTCCGCCCCGGCTTCGCACGGGTTCAATTTTCCCGTTGACTTTCCAGATTTTTTTTACATAAGAACCTTCTCCTGACAATAACAAACACAACAAAAAAAGAATTGGCCAAATCGATCCAGGCGTTGTTGAGTTATGCGCTTACCAAGACATTTTGCGATTCATTTTTATATTATAGATAAATAACATAAAAGTCTATTTATCTTACATAGAAGGTCTTTTCGACCTGAAAAAAAGAATTCTAATGCGTTATCAATTTTATAATAACTAATAATTATACCTAATAATACAGACGAAGCCGCCGGCTGAAGTCTAGTATATAAGTGTCTTATCAAAGTGGTTATCTTTATCTAAAACTTGATGTTCTAAAGAGTACACTTCTGTTTTTCCATCTTCAGAATTATCTATAACACATGTATTTTCATTATCACAGATTTTGAAGTCATTTGTTGCAATTTAGAGTTCCCGTCATACATCTTTCGATAAACTATTTGCTAATTCTACAGGATCAGACGCGTAAACAAATTTAGATTCATTGCTAGGGTTTATATCAACGCACATTTGTTTTAATTTAAGATTAAAATTCAGACAAATAACTTGTTTCGAATTTCTCTCCAGATCTTTTACTATTGACATCAAATTTGATGCTACTGTGAAGTCCATACATTTCAAAATCGTTCCATCTATTACTATTAATGTTTCATGGAGTGTGTGATGAGAAGCTTTTAATACTATCCTTCTTACATGCTCAGCTGCACAGTACGACACACTATCAGATAGTGGTATTACCAACAAATCAGCTTTCTGGCATTTAGTCATTGTAACATCTAGAGACGGTCTTGCTACTCTATACAATAACATAGCAGCTTCAACAAATATACCAGTAACTATACCATACTCAATTCCACTAAGCAAACAAACAATCATTGTTAACATCAAAAGGAACAACTCCCTCTTACTATTCTTCCATAATCTTGGAATAATTGCAAAATCTAACATTGAATACATAGCAAAGATTATCAGACTAGCCAATGATGCTTTTGGAATATAACTGAACGTAGATGTTAAAAGTGTTAAGGCTACAACTATTAGAGCAACATTAGCTAATCCTCCCATAGGAGTTTTGACTCCAGAGAAATGATTTAAAGCAGTACGTGCAAATGAACCAGTGATAGGCATACTCTGTCCAAACGATCCTATAATATTACATAGACCAAGTGCTATCATCTCTTGTGTGGCGTCTATTGTTGCTCCATCAGAAAATGCTTTGGCTATAGCTACTGCTTCTATTATCATGATGAGTGGTAAAACTAGTGATTGTGGTCCAAGCGTTCTTAGTATATCAGGAAAAGTATAAGTCTCATTTCCAACTACTGTTGTGAATGGAGGTAACCCAAATTGCGGTAAGCCTTTACCGATCTCCCCAATAATTGCCAACGGTTGCGTCTCAGTTACAGTATGTGCTGTATATGCAATAATCATTCCTATTATAACAACAACTGCGTTTCTAGATAAAGAGAAAAACCAACGCATCTGTTTAACAAAACCATCTGAACGGTTACAATTCTGTCCCATTTTCTGTAACAGTGCTAACATTACTAATGTACAAACACCTAGCACAGTTTCCCAAAGTTTTATAGTGGAAATATTCAAAAAGAAATAGTACATAGATTCAGCAAAGTAATTACCAGATATTCCAGCCAGTCCGAAGAACGATCTAAGTTGAGATGAAGCTATTTGCAAAGCTCCAGCTGTAGTGAATCCTTTGATAACAGGCATTGATATGAACTCCACGAGAAAACCAAGGTTTAGAAGTCCCATTAATAATACCATGATTCCGCTTAAAAATGCTGCGATTACTGCGAAATCCGCAGAATATCCTGCGACGTATCTTGCTGTCATAGTAGAAATTATAGCAGTTGGTCCAACGGTCAGATAGGAGCAGCTGCCGAAGAATATGTAGATGATACCAGCAGTTAGGGACGCGTAGAGTCCATATTCAGGTGGCAGGCCAGCAATAAACGCATAAGCGATTCCTTGTGCAATAGCTGTCAATCCTACTGTTACTCCTGCCACCATATCTTGTATAAAGAAGTCTAAGTTGTACTTCGGCAGCCATGTTACTATTGGCAGGCGTTTCTTCAACGTATCTTTGTCACACAATTTCACGCGGCATTTATTTATTTCAACGTGTGTTTCTTCATTTATTTTGTTGTCCATAGTCATAGTCGAAACGTCTTTCTGCACAGATTTTAATAAATCAATGACTGAGTGGTATTTAAGTGTCTGTTGTCATTTGTTATCGACCGCGTGACTCTACACGAGATTACAGAATCAATTTGCGTCAACACTCTTTTCCGCACTTAGTTCCAATAGTCACAATATGGAAATCTAAGAAGTACTGTTAAACACAAAACTATCTATTGTTTTTATTTGAATAATTCACGCTTTATTATTGTGTAGCATTTAGGATAAACGTCCACTTCTTCTTCTTCTATCGTGTCAATGGCCACAAAACAGGTAAAGAAAATAAAAAAAATAAATAATACTAGACAATATACAAAGTCCACAATATTCACAGTTGAAAATAAAAATGTGGAAAAAATATTAAGACCTGTCTTATTATATTCATTAAATAAAAAAGGTAAATTATATGGCAGGTCAACCAGACAGGTTATATCGATCCAACGTTTATATAATGGGTGCGCCAAAGTTCACCTAAAATTTCAACTCCGATAATTGGAAATCCGAAAATTTTCTTCCTAATATTTTTTATCCTAACAATCGCAACTCCTAAAATCTTTGTCACTAATGTTTTAATTCCGAAACATTTGTTTTCCTATATTTTCTCAACATAACCATCGTTCATACTATTATTCAAAGTCATATCTTTTTTGTTTAGATTTATTTTTATTTATTATAATCAATATTATATACATAATTTTTTCGTAACTTTGTTTTTACATAACATGTAGGTATAACATATAACGCACGAGCCGAGCGAGCAAAACCAGAGTCCTGCTCCAATCATTCAGTCAAGTTCCAGTAACGAATCGGTCCTATTCCTAATTATTGGTTTAGGTTATGTTAGAACTGTGACCCCAACGCACGAGCCGAGCGAGCGTAGCGAGCGTGCCGCGGTAGCGGCCGGCGAAGTGCCAGAACCGAATAGGTCCTTTAGTTATGGTTATGGTAAACTCCCAGGCCATAAGCATAACCGTAAACGAGTCGTATAATAATCATTAAAACTATAAATATCATCTTCTACCCACATATATTTTTTATTACACTTGGTAAATGTTTCTTTCTGAGCATGAGTGAAAATATTATGGTAAGTATGTTTAGGGATAAAAGCGTTATGATAAAAAACAGTAGGAGTTTAAATATATTTACATTAAAGATGTTATGAATTAAAATTTTCGGAAAAATGAGTGTTATGAGCATCGTCGGTAGCACTACAAATAGTATGAATTAAAACTTTAGGATGAAAAATTTTAGGAAGAATGATCATTCGGACTACAAATAGTTAGGAAAATCATTTTCGGATAAAGAACTTTAGGTGAGCCAATATGGACCCTTATATAATAAATGCCACAGTAACAAATATTATGAATCAAAGTGCCTATAAATTACTTACTCTTATTGAATTTTAATTAATCATTACAAAACATCAATCAAAATATCGTTACTTTGTACACATCCAAACCGGTTATTATCGAACAATTGAAAGTGGAACAACTAATATTAACTTTGAAATTAAAATTAACTAGATATTTGGTAATTTCTTATCAGATAACCATACTCTATTGTTAAAGATTACTAAACTTTAAAGTGTACTTAACTTAGTAGTTAATAGGTTAAAATAGATTTTACCTGTGTACATTTTGATCTTGTGGTAATTTCTTGATCAAAAGTTTTCAAAAAGTCTTATGTACCCGAGTAACAATCTATATTTTGTGTACCCAATTTGGTTAAAATCCGTTCAGCCATAAAGGTTATTGATAGATATTATAATACATAGATACTAACTAACTGCCTTCGGAATTAGTAGAATTAACTAATGAAGATTGTAATAAACATTTCCATACTAAAATGTCTCCAAGATTTGTAACTTTTCCGTTGGGTTTTTCAATTATTTTCTCATGAAATCATTCATATATTTTCCATGCGTGGCAATTTAACTTTATAGGTAAATAACCTTCTATCTTAACTAATGGTTTGATTTAGTGGAATTTTCTCAGTATGTTTAAAGACGTTTTTATACCCTAGAATGATGCATAGGATAATATTCATATATTGGAGTGGATTCATTTTATATTAAACTAGCTTTTGCCCGCGACTTCGTCCGCGTAGAATAAAGACTTCTGGCAGAATTTGGGTTTCCCCCTTTTCTCCGCCTAGGGGGGGAATTTCCGAAAATACTCTATTAGTGGTAGCCAAACACACGTGCCAAATTTCAGCTCTCTTCGCCAGTAGTTTCGGCTGTGCGTTGTCTGTCAGTCAGTCAGTACATCATTCAGTAACGGAAGAGTTTTCTAATATATAAAATTCTCGTGTCACAGTTTTCGTTGCCATACTCCTCCGAAACGGCTTGACCGATTCTCATGAAATTTTGTGAGCATATTCAGTAGGTCTGAGAATCGGGCAACGTCTATTTTTCATCCCGAAATTCCCACGGGAACGGGAACGGGAACTACGCGTGTGAAACCGCGGGGCGAAGCTAGTATATATATATACACCCCTATTTTGAATTCGAGATACTTAATCACACAGCTAATGTAAACGACGGGTGACAATATAATAGTAAAGTTAGTTTTTTTCTTTTGCTTTTAGTTAAAAAGTTATGATAAGTCAAAGTTTTTCAAAATCCCCCCGAATTTTATTGTTATTGTACACCGAACAATCGGTGAACGCTGCAATACACAACTGAGCGCGGTCATCGACCCGAGCCGTCACAGAATACTTGATAGCTAGTGTGCCGTCTGATAATACGGCATTTATTTATTATTTTTTAAAGATAAGTAATCGACTATAATTTTTGATATTTTTATTGGATATATGGATTCAGTTACTGCTACAGATATTTTGATTTTAATAAGTCCCATAATTTCAAAATAGGGGTGTATATATATTTCAAATAGGTTTGGGATTTCCGCAAGTTGAGTCGCGAGGCGCTGCTATTTTATGGATTTTTTTAAGATTTAGAAAAAGAACATAATTTTCGATTTGATTGTACACAATGTACTCGAATAGGTAGTATAGGTACGTGTCGCAAACTAAGTTACTGTTAGTATACATTTCTTTGACAACTGACAGTTTTCCATCTTATCAAATGTTTTGATTTTTTACAAGTAATTTCATTTATTATCTCGATATCAAAGATCTCCTAAGTACCTTTAGTGCTAAGAAGAACTTTGCCCGTTATTTGATTGATAAGTGACAAGTTGTACGTCTTAAAAAAATGAGTTAGCCCAATTTTTAACCCCCGACGCAAAAAGAGGGGTGTTATAAGTTTGACGTGGCTGTGTATGTGTGTGTATGGGTGTGTGTGTGTGTATCTATCTGTCTGTGGCATCATAGCTCCCGAACGGATGAACCGACCTCAATTTAGTTTTTTTTTGTATTAAAGGGGACTTACGTGCCAGTGTTCTTAGACTTTTCTTAGATGTTTGATGAAAATCCGTTGACCCGTTTAATAGTTATGGGGGTTTGAAAGTAATTGCGTTGGGGGTTTTAAAATTTTAATTTAATGTATTTTATTCAAATAAAATCTCATTATATTCGAAAAGATGAATTTATGTAATTAGAAAGAGTAATGTCCTTACTTGTTTCGTTAATTAGGAAAATGTTTATTGATCATTACTGAGACGAGAATTGAGTGTTTGTCCTGCAATGAGATCATACATACCGATACTTATAATATGTATAAAACATATATTTTTTATTTATTTATTTTAGGAACATCAACAACATGTATATTGAGTATTGATAGGTTACAGAGGATATAGTAGAGAAAGTTCTGATACACATGTAGATTATAGATATCCACAACATTTACACAACATTTATTATTACAAATTTCCATCCAAACCATAACAAAATATGACCTGTATCCACCCCTCATCAACTCATGGTTTCCGATCCGACGCACCCAGTTACCAAACAAAGTCCCGTATTAATTCTTAGGCTATTATTGGCCGCGGCATTAGCTCCCTGAAACAGGCAGCTTAATGAATCGGCAGTGAGCTATGGGTTATGGTTGCAGGTATTAGGCTGGCGTAAGTATGTGTCTGTGTGTGTTGCTATGTCATAATTTGAAGGTATTGTAGTTTTTATAGTTGTCATGGTTATTAACACTCAAATTATTATAATTAACGGGATATTTACCATGTATGTTATTTTATTATGAAACTTAAATAAGATTCGATTCGACTTAAATAAGTACGTACTAACATCCCTTTGTTTTACCTACTTATGTATGTTATTTGTTTCGAGTTTCCGATATTTCGACGCTGTTGCAAGCTCATTCGTAATCATGGCGCTTACAGCGTCAAATATCGGAAACTCGAATTATATAACATACATGGTAAATATCCCGTTAATTATAATAATTTGAAGGTATTTAACCATCATTAAAAGATTTAATACTCGATTTGTACCTCTTAATTTTTAGTTTTTAGGGACAAATAGGTGAAATAAGAGGATATTTAAAAAGAGTACAAGTTATGAATATTACCGCTCAAAAACAATAAAAAAACAACTGCATAAACACCCAAAACATCAACAGCTACTTTGACTTCGAAGGTCAAAAATGAAACACAAATTGGCTCTTAATTCAAATCATAAAAGTTAAGTACATGTTTACTTGTGAACCATATAAAATGTAGATATTAGATATTGGCAAAAAATAAACCTTTGAACGCTTCTTAATTAGAGGGTTAAAATTTTCGGTACTTACTTGAAAGGGCTAAACTATTGTTAGCTATACTTTGGTATATCTTCGTTCTATTGTCAACCTAAACTTAAGCCGTTTAAGTCATAATATATTCCTCGTAAGAGAGTATTAATTCGTGCATATATCAAATAGTTCCTTCGGCCCTCCGTACCTTTTGTCAAGGGGTAAGCGGGATTCAAATTCTTGAGTCTCTATCGGTCCGTGATTAAAGTTAGTTACGTATATAATTATAAGATTAGGGGTTTTATTTGAAACCAGGTTTTTATGGGTTAGTCCCATTTTACTCCACCAAAAAGTCCCAAGTTACTCCAAACAAAAATATTCTTTTTTAAAAATGTCAAAATAAGTTTCATTTTACTCCAAACTGTCAAACACTTTTGTTTATCAATATTTGGAACTGCCATACTTTCAGTTTCACTTTACTCCACGCGTAATGTCACTTATGGATGAGATACAGTCAGACGCAAAAATCAAAAAGAAAAATAATACAAAGTTATAGATTTCCCATAGGCCGTGTTATTATTAAATGTAAACACATATTTATCTAATATAGAAATATTAAATCAGAGGATATATTTTCTGTATTTATTTTAAAATCAAGATGACTATTCAAGATGTCATTTCTTTCCTTTTGAGTGACACTGTAACTCAATAACATGCTATGTTCAAGTTAAATAACACCTTGCGGTAGAATCATTGTTCATAAAACAGTACTATGTGGACAAAAGTACCAGGCAAACATGGGTTATTAGGAGTTTTACCTACAAATAGTCCTACTGCTGGTGAGGGTGGTACAGCCAAACAAAAAAGAAACGAAATTGCTCTGTTCAAATAAACATTATGTACAAGAAATTTTATAATAACCAATTTTAATTACCAGGAGAACAGAAATGTAGAAGAGGTCTTTACAATAAACTTTATTAAATTGATTCACAAAAGTAAATATTGGAGAATTTATTATTAGAAGTACCAGGAGAGCATATTCGCGCAAATTCTTACGAAAACCAAACACTCCAAACAGGTAATATGTTTCATGGGCGGGACTGTACTTTAGAAGTAAGAAATTCTTATTCAATTATATCTGGGTGCCGAAATGGGAACTAATCGCACTTAAATTTCCCATTTCGACATCTTCCTGGAATTTGGAATAAACCGCATAAAATGTTTTGTTAACTTTTCTATCCGACTGTACTTCTCTTTTTGGAGTATCTTGGGACATAAAAATAAAGTCAATAAAATTATTCAAGTATCGATTGGAGTAAAGTGGGATATGAAAAATAATATATTATTTTTAATATTATTCTCTGGAGCAAACTGGGACTGCATGTATGCATTTTTTCATTTTCGATTTCAAAGGAATGGAGTAAAATGGGACTAACCCGTTTTTATGTGTGAAAATTAAAGAGGAAATATTTGACGTTTCAAAATAAGTCCCATACCTACTGTATATCTTTGGTAATATGTTATTGATATTCGTTCAGCTGTTTATTGATGTCACATTCATTTAAATTTAATATAAGTATAGGTAATTAACTATTTCTAAAGTTGCAACCACTGAAATCATACATACATACATTTTAACATAGTTTACCGTTTAAGTACCCAGTCTTTCCTGTACATTGAAAATGCTTTAATATTTCAACAAGATAAATACATTAACACAATCTTAAGTGTTTCCAACAAACAAAATCACGTTTTATTCTACATTTCCTTCTAAGAAAACAACAAAACCGTATAATTTCCGTGAGCCAAACATTGAAAAGCTTCTATTATTCGAGAAAATTCTAGTTTTCTATAACCTTGATACCTATTTAACCCCAAAATTTATTGGTGCAGAAACTCGCCCTCGTACCAAAATACAATTTGCCCTCGTACCAAAATATAATCCAAACAGAATGGACCGATAAAGATCGAAACACGAAACAGTAATCAAATAACAATTTTTATCGGCAATACCGACTTATTTTTTTGGTATTTGTATTTATTTGTGATGTTAGATCCCAACATGTGATAGCGCCACTCAATAAACAACTATTGAAAGGTAAAGGTTTGGAAACAGTCAACTTCGGATTCTTTACTGTAATCATATTAATTTCTAAAATGAGGTTTACTAAGATACATACTGAACTTTAAGAATTGTAAGATAAAAAGAGGTTTAAAGTCCAAAGTTTCGTCAAAAACGTTTTAAGATCCGAAACAAACAGACAGTTTAATAAAAACATACACATTCTTAAATGTAAATTAAAATGGTTTCTATGTATCATATGTAAGTATAAACGCTTATATCTTTAAAAAAAAAAAACAAGAAGAGCAAATGATTTCTTTGTATCTGTAAGTATAAACGCTTATTTCTTTACAAAAAATCAAGAAGAGCAAAGGCAAAAAAAGTAAACGCGGGGCAATTCTAGCTTATTTTAAAGAAAACTCAATTTCTTTAATTGTATAGTATAAAATTATTAAAAACGTGTCCCAGAATTAAAGCAACAGATTGTGCTATCATAACTCCATTTAAGTATAATTCACCCCTCAATGTCTATTCGTAATGATGATTGATCATCGGTCCCCCAAATTATCACTTTATAGTCCTAGTTTTAAGTAAGTAATTAAAGTAGTTATTTTGAAAGTCAATGATGAGTAAATGATTTATGAGTCGTTAAGTACCGTTAATTATTCAGGTTTTAATTTGAGGGTAGACGAGAGTTTGTTAAGATCAATTAAGAATTTGAGAAGTTTATATTGTTGGTTGGAATGTTGTAATATTTTTTTTAGTTGTAGGAAAAGTAGGTTCGTATCAAAAAAAACGTATCTCTAGGTGACACCATCTTTGAAGGTTCAGTCACCTTTCGAGGTTCAGAGTTCGATTCCGCGAATGATTTTCAATAAATATTTGTCTTAACATTTGAACCAGGAATCTGCGTTACATGTTACAAGAAAAAAAGATTTAATTTTTATTTTAGCCTTTTCTTCGTTCTGTGTGTAAGAATTAAAAACAAAAAATCATACACTATGTATAAAAAAAAATATTGTTCAAATACATAAAACATCTCTTCAACCTCAAACAAGTGCCCCTCAAAAGATTTCTGAAAATGTTCAAAACATATGCAGGACCACGCGCCCATCACTCACTCTTATCTGCTCAAGCCGGGTTTGAACCCGCTACCCTATCGGTTCAACACCCGTCGATACAATCACGACTTACGGGGTCAGAATTAAAAGAATGCGGGCATTGGTTTGGTTACAGACATGTTTGGGAATAGTTTGTAAGGTGCGAAAATATTGTGATAAGGCCGACTATTGTTGGTTTTATTTCTCATGATAATTATAAAAAATATGTTTTTCGATTTGTAAATGAACTCCTTAAGAAAATATTCGAGCAATGCTTAAATTAACCAACGATTCGTCTTTTCTCATTTTATTGTATTCCTGGTTATAAAATACAAAATAAAGAATACAAAAGAAACAAACATACTTACGTATTATCAGTTAGACTTTTGCACAGTAAACACAACGGAATGATGTCTAGATACTTATAACAGTATTAGTACAAAGAAACAATGTAAGTTTGTTTGAACTACTAAAAATGTTACGCGAGTGAAATTCCAGGGTCAGCTAGTTGAATATGATATAAGGATCCCACCAAAAACATTCTGTAAAAAACTAGCCAAGTCTCGATAGATCTGCTTGTTTAAATCTAAAAAGTAATGAAATCTAGACAGACTCGTGCCAAGTCTAAGGTCCTTACTGCGATTTCTTTATTATTATAGTTAATGTTGTGTGACTTGGCCGTTGAACATTGTTTAAAAGGTTAGTAGTGGGTACACGTCAATTTTGTTTACACGTAATGTTATAACATTATTAAAATACGCAGCTTTATCAAGCCTATAATTGACTGGATATTGAATCAACATTTTTCAAGTGGCTATAATTAAGCTAATTTTCTATCGTCAATGGATAGGTTCTGGATTTTTTAATAGCGTCATGGAGCACCTAGTTTTGTACCCTTGTGTACATACACGTGTACCCTTCAACGGCCAAGTCACACAACATTAACTATAATAATAAAGAAATCGCAGTAAGGACCTTAGACTTGGCACGAGTCTGTCTAGATTTCATTACTTTTTAGATTTAAACAAGCAGATCTATCGAGACTTGGCTAGTTTTTTACAGAATGTTTTTGGTGGGATTTCATTTCTTTTTGTTAAAACTTGTTTATATTGATTTATTTTATTAGATTTTTTTATTTGACACACTTTTTTTTAGGAGTAGTATTATATTATTAAGTTCCACGCGGTTTCACCCGCGTGGTTCCCGTTCGCGTTTCCGTGGGAATTTCGGGATAAAAAGTATCTATAGATAAATAGTTTTAAGCTACCTCCCCACAATTTGTCAGCCAAATCAGTTCAGCTGTTCTAGAATTATAATTCCCGTTCCCATTCCCGTGGGAATTTCGGGATTAAAAGTATTCTATGTGCTTCTCCTGGTTCTAAGCTACCTCCCCACCAATTTTCAGTCAAATCAATTCAGCCGTTCTTGAGTAATAAATTCCTGTTTCCAATCCCGTGGGAATTTCGGGATTAAAAGTATTCTATGTTCTTGTCCTGGTTCTAAGCTACCTCCCTACCAATTTTCAGCCAAATCAGTTCAGCCGTTCTTGAGTAATAAATTCCCGTTACCATTCCCGTGGGATTTTCAGGATTAAAGTATTCTATGTTCTTGTCCTGGTTCTAAGCTACCTCCCCACCAATTTTCAGTCAAATCAATTCAGCCGTTCTTGAGTAATAAATTCCCGTTCCCAATCCCGTGGGAATTTCGGGATTAAAAGTATTCTATGTTCTTGTCCTGGTTCTAAGCTACCTCCCCACCAATTTTCAGCCAAATCAGTTCAGCCGTTCTTGAGTAATAAATTCCCGTTCCCATTCCCGTGGGATTTTCGGGATTAAAGTATTCTATGTTCTTGTCCTGGTTCTAAGCTACCTCCCCAACAATTTTCAGCCAAATCAATTCAGCCGTTCTTGATTTTTAAATTCCCGTTCCCAATCCCGTGGGAATTTCGGGTTTAAAATTATCCTATGTCCTTTTCCTGATTCTAAGCTACCTCCCCACCAATTTTCAGCCAAATCAGTTCAGCCGTTCTTGAGTTACAATTCCCGTTCCCATTCCCGTATAATTCCCGTTCCCGTTCGATTATCCTAGTTTTTATAGTTTTCCCTTTATGTGGCCATTAAACCCTAACTCTGTACCAAATTTCAGCTCTCTAGGTTTATGGGAAGTACTAGTTCTATTTTGATGATCATGAGTGAGTGAGTGAGTGAGTGAGTGAGTGAGTGAGTGAGTGAGTGTCTGTCATAAATACGAAACTTTGCTTTCGCTTAACTTGGGAACTAAATGACCTACAGACTTGAAATTTTATTTTAAGTATGTGATTGTATATCTTACTAGATGACGAAAATTTCAGCGTTCTGGGCTTATCCAGAGGTTCTCAAATAGGGGCCTGAAAATGCGGCGAAAGGGTTCCTGTAAAGGATGGTACGGCAGTGTTTGCTTCGCGCTCGACTTGGCGGGGGGCACTGCCGTGCCCCCAGATTATATTAAATCAAATAAGAGAGATATTAATTTAAATAATATTATAATTAACATCCCGTTAATATACTATAATAATTTTCCATGTATACTATAATAATTTTCAGTACTAATAACCACGATAACTATAAAAACCATGTTAATTTACGTGATTCTAAACCTCATGTAGATACTACTCGTAGAATAATACTAGATAAAAATTTGGTGCGTAAATCATGAAGAGTAATTTACGAGTAGATGTCAGTTTATCATAGATGGGTAAAACCGCGGTAATAATGAAACGCCAAATAAACCAAGTACTTGACATTTATCATAGAGAGATTCATGCAAAGATTCCAAAATTTGAAATACATACATGTTTAACATCAATACTAGATCCTTGATAAGTTCAAACACTTATATACCTTCGCGTTTATCGGTTATTGTTTGTTGCTCCACAGTTCAAGTAAATTTTCCAATGTTGCGAGATACTGTTTCATTATCATGGCCTTTTTGTTTTACGATACCTTTTTGGTTATTTTTCTTTAAAATTTTGTTACGTCTTTCTAAATATCCTGGTACCTCTCTAGTTCTATGTATGTTCTATAAGACTCATTTAAAAGTCCTTATAGAAGCTATTTCATCTTTATTTTCATTGTATAGTAAACAAATCTTCTTGTTTTTAGAGAAAGCTTGTATATCATGATTTATCTTGTTAGGAACAATTATCATCACATAAATCACATTGTTTCACAGAATTACTTACCTTCCTTGTTATTGCGTCTGTTATCAGCTATCGCTCTAATATTTTGCATTGATTCAAATACAAAACAATCAAAAAATTTACGCTAAAAGTCACATTATACCATCGATCATTCACTCCCTAGATATGTGTCCAGATTAAACTATTAAGATAAGAGGTGGGTTGTACCTATATACTTTACTTAGTCAGAGTGTCAAATCTTGAAATCTCAGTTCTTCACAAACACTTGAAGATGACTCTCATAACAGAGAAACAGAGCTCAAAGTATTTAAGCAAGATTTTCAATACAACAACATTAAAAAGAAGATTACCGATAATAAACTGGCTTCCAAAATACAATACTGAATTTTTGGTGCAAGATGTGATAGCTGGACTAACTGTGGGCTTAACAGCTATACCTCAAGGACTCGCCTATGCCGTCGTAGCCGGACTGCCTCCAGAATATGGCCTGTATTCAGCACTAACTGCCGGATTCATCTACGCAATATTCGGCACCTGCAAAGATTTATCAGTTGGACCTACGGCTATTCTCTCGGCAATGACAGCAAAGTACGTGTCAAGTTATTCGCCTGACTTCGCAGTACTGGCCACTTTCTTTTCTGGAATAATCATATTACTTATGGCAGTATTAAGGCTTGGATTTCTAGTAGAATTTATATCAAAACCGGTCACCAGTGGATTCACGACAGCAGCTGCTTTACAGATAAGTGCTACACAATTAATATCACTGTTTGGAATAGACAGCAAATCAGGACACACTTTTTCGGAATCAATTTATAAATTTGTCAACAATTTTAACACTTTGAAGCCATGGGACGCAACTCTAGGTATAAGTACGATTGTAGTATTAGTATTATTGAAAAAGCTTGGAGAAGGGTGCGGTAGAAATGATAAATTTGTTAAAAGAATTAAGTGGCTTATAGCCTTAGCCAGAAACGTTGTAGTCGTTGTTTTAGGTATGATACTTGTTTACGTTTTAACTGAAATGTTTGATATGCGACTCTTTACACAAATAAGGGAAATCAATGGAGGATTACCGCATTTTGGACTGCCTAAATTTAGTACAGTATCTAACAATCAAACATATGAGTTCAAAGATATGCTTGAATTTCTAGGAGTTAAAGCAATTATTATACCATTTGTATCTGTGCTTGAACTTATTGTGTTAGTCAAAGCATTTTCACAAGGCACTCGAATTGATGCTTCCCAAGAAATGTACGCTATTGGTCTTTGTAATGTTATCGGTTCGTTTGGTAAGAGTATGCCTATCACAGGAGCATTTACTAGAACTGCTTTGAATCACGTTTCTGGAGTCCAGACAACGCTTAGCGGCCTCTTAACTTGCTTATGTGTAACATTTGCTTTAACATTATTGACTTCGGCATTTGCTTACATACCTTTACCAACATTAGCTGGTTTAATAATAGTTGCTGTAGTTGCAATGATAGATACTGATACGCTTAAGAAGTTGTGGGCAAATAGTAGAAGAGAATTGTTCGTTCTGATGTCAACTGTAATTGTAAGTCTGTCTTTTGGTCTTGAATATGGTATATTAGCTGGTGTCGGTATAGATGCTTGTTTTGTAATATTCAAAGCAGCTAGACCAGAATTAGATGTAGAAGAAATTAATAATAAAGACAAGCATTTGGTTGTAATTAAATTGACAAAGAATATGTTGTATTGTAGCGCAGAAAATGTAAGAAAACAATGTGTTGATGTGGCTTCAAATTCGCCTGGATCAAGTTTGATACTAGATGGTACAAATATGAAGTATTTAGATATTACAGTCGCTTCTAATTTAATGAGTTTGTTGAAAGATTTTTCACAGAAGTCAAGGCAAATGTATTTGTTTAACTTTAATTGTGATGTTAAGAATATTTGTATGGATTTGTACCCTGAATGCAGTAGTAAGTTCATTGATGGTAATAATGACTTAGATGGTATACTTAGAACGTGTGACAAGTGTATAGTATAGTTAGTAATTACTTTAGTTTAAGATATAGCTTTATAATTTAATTTTGTATAAGCGATGTTTTGGTGGGATTTCTATTGGATTTCGTTTGAAATTTTGCAATTTAAAATAACATCGGCATCGCACGCAGTCATTAATAATATTATATTATTAGATTGTATAAATCTGTACATATTTTTTTGATATATTCTATTGAAATATAATTGTTATTATAATATTGTTCTATTTTTTTATTCATTTCCCATTTTCTACTGCAAACTGCTTTCAACTCATTTCTATCGACCATTCTAGACATCAAAAAATGGGAAAAACAAAATCCAAATCGCGGATATTGATCCCCAGGATACAATCTATCTGCTTGCCAAATGCCATTGAGATTCGTACAACAACTATTCTAGTTCATGCTCAAAAAGATTGAAATTTCAGCACATGTAGAGAAATCATTGCATAATATTACTCCACGTTAGTTCCGCAAATTTATCTACTGCTTATCTACAAATCAAAGCATTTCAGTTTTTTGACTTGTTGATAGTAAGTTAGTTAGTTATCAGATAACATTTTGAGATGAAAATATTCCTATGATAACTGATATCTTATCCTTTGTGACGCCGATGTGTTTGTGTAGAATCTTTGGGTTATGCGGGTCTCCCGGACTAGCCACTAAAAGGGAGTTTCCCTTCAGTGTGTGTTTTTAACATAACATAACATAAGCATTCTCTACATCATCTCATTATAGTAACTGACCCCTAACTAAGCTTGGAGCTACGCACACACTCATTCACACACACACCGAGACAAACATGTGTGGTTCAACACCCCGCACGAGAATCGAACCCGCAACCTTACGGATGGCAGTCCGGCATGGTGACCACTCTGCCATCGAGGTCGTCAACAAGTCGTTTTATCTTAGTCTTTATTTGGCATTATAGCCACAATCTCTTTTCACTGTATATTCTCTCCGAAACTCTAATTGGCATTAGTAGCCAGCTATTTAACTAATCAAGGAAACCTTAGCGTGGATATAAAGGCTACCATTCTCCTTCAATCAACTACCTCAAATGTCCTTCTAGTGTCCACTTATGCTGGTCAGAAGAACACGTGGACAACTAGAACTTCAGGGCTTCAAAGAATAAGGAACTCTACCAAGTCTCCAGTCGAAACATTCTACTCAAAGTAAATGTATTTCGGTAAATAGTAATGGTATTGAAAATCGACGAAAAATAAATCTCTCAAGAGGCGTTCAACCTTAAAAGGTTGGTGACATCTGCATCAACAAAATACCTATTTTATATTGAAAATCATACAGTGTAAGTAATGTTCGACGCGATATCTCTTTACTACCAGTATTTAGGGGAGAAATCATTTGGAGCTTATCTCAATTTTGTATCCCTCAATATTTCTATTCCTAAACGCGTCAGGGGTTGGCAACAGTTTCACGGGATTTATTAACGTGAGTCAGCAATTTTTCAGGATGACAGATTTGTTTTTTTTTTTGAACCGATTTCGGAAGGAGGTGTTATGATGTACATAAGAAACATATTAATTATTTTGTTGAATGACTAAGATGATTATTGATTATTGAATACTATTTTTATTTTAAGTGTAATAACGTTGATTATATATTTATTTACACTTGAAAACAAAACATTAATTGAAACCCACAACCAACCCATTTTCGGTTCACAAATAAACAAAATATTTACCTACAGTTTTTCGCATGTAAAAATAACATGGAACTGTCGAAAATGACTGAAAAAATCCTGAAATATAGCACCAATAGTAACAGTCACAGTAAAAACAAATAAAGCAATTCAAATCATTTATATTTGTGCGTCACGTAAACATTTACCGTTTTATCTTCGTTGCGTGTTTAAAAAATACATAAAAATGAATAAAATTATTCTTAAAACAATAGGATTTGGAGAAATGAGTTTCGTATTGAAGGTTGATGAAGTTTTTGGATAAATTGTAAGGTTTAAAAAGTAAAGTATTGGTTTCCAAGATTAGCACGTTCAACCAAAAAAACCAAGTCTTCACTTTTATAATAAGCAGCGTCGTCACTATGTCAGGCAGTCAGTCACCTTTGAGTTATATATATTTAGATTAGAATCGATTTTTACTCCTAACACAGTCCTTACTATTACAACATTACATACTTAGCCACAAAACATATTAATTTAATATTATCAGAACATTTAGCGATTGCTTGGCATTGACACGTCCAATCACGTGGAAACAACGGTTGAATGGGCACGCTGGTGTTGTCCCTGAAAACCAGAAATCATTGACCTTCCACACTTCTCTATTCAGCGGAAATTTGAATAGAATATCCGCACGTTGATACAATTTGGGAGGTCTTGATACACTGGTCAGGTTCGTCGCAGAAACCTCCCTAGGACATTTTTTGTGTGAAAATTCAAGCTTCTGAATAGAAAATAGTTTCCAGACGATTACATTTTGCGTTATGTACTGATTTGTGACGTCATCTGTGAATAAAAATCTTTTTGTTGGCTTCAATGGATGGTGTTATGTGATACGGGCGCTATTCCAAATGGATTGTATTGTGGATAGGAAATATTATAAAGTTCTTTAAAATTATTGCAATCCTTAAGTCAAAGTCCTCACTTATGAAGACTGCTGATGTTATCAGAAGAGATCAATCCATTGTAAGGTATTTTTTTATTTGGTTAACTGTACTCCGCGGTTTCCTTTGGGTTTCCAAATCTTCATTAGTAAATTTTTGGTACTCATAGAAAACGAACAGTCTGTATACAAACAATATTGTTTATGATAAAGTGATTAATTATTAGAATAAGTATAAGTAATTTAATGATCATATACCCTAAACTAAAGCAAACTTGAACAATACATAATATTTGATGCCAATGTCAAATCCTATACAATTACATCCAAAATTTTGTCCTCTATTAATCTCAGTTTCATGATAAACGCCTGAATAATTGAGGTCACCATCAGACCCATACCTCACTATTAATACAACTCAAGCCTTTCAAATTTAAATAACAACCTGTATGCATTTACTATAACCCTAATTACTTTAGTAACAAAACTCAAAATTGCATGTTCCGATATTCATACAACGGCTAAACTTGAAAGTTGCGTAGCAAAGTTACAGTGCGGTTGTATCAGTATTTATTCCCTTGTAATAAGGTAGGTTTTTGCATGTTTTGTAGCTGGATATTTGTCAGGATTTGGCCCTTGTCAAGAGTCCTGCTTCAGACAGAGGTAATGAAATAGCTAGTAAATGAGCCGTGTGTTGCCAATAGCAACCTTTTGGCGTCACTCTATTTTGTATCGTTCCAGAATGTTCGTAGAATGTTTGACAACACTTCGATAACAAGATGGATACATGCACCAATAATTTACAAACATATGTAATATTGGTAATCTTGTGTTAGGAGGTAACTTTGTTTTGTATCAGCTTTCGAGAGGATTTGACTTTGTGAGTGATCAAAGCATGGAACAGTAGTTTTAAGTAGGAAAGAAGTAATTTGCCCAAGTAGATAGTAAATAACTAAAATAAAGTCTTTATACTAAGGGCCTATTTCCCGATCTTTAAGTAAAATTTCGAGTAGCTCCTCACAAGTTTTGTCTTTGTCATTTGATATAATGTAAGAAAGAGACAACACTCACTTTACTTGGTGAGTAAATTTACTTGAAGATTGTGAAATAGGCCCTAAGATAAATAAACAAAAATATAATGATGAAAAGATAACAAAATTGCATTTATATCTCTCTATTTTCGTTCTGCGATATTTTCTTATAAGACTTTCAATAGCTGTAACATTCACTATCACAAATAACTACTTTCTAACCAACCCTTTACATATTTTATTCTCCAATCAAGCAATAAATACCTCTTTGTAATTCAGCAATTAAGTCCGAACCGTGGCTGAATACTGAATACTGAGGTTTCTTGCCATTCTATAGAAGTTGGCTTCCAGCGGACAGACGGGCAATGTCCTTAGAGAAAGGATGCAGGGATTGTTCATGTCTGCATATTTTTAATAGTTTTTAGTTAGGTATTTGATTATGGTGACGGCTATTATAAAGTATACCCTAGTAGGTATTTCATTGTTAAATAAACTAAACGTATATATTTTTTTTTATAATCATTCACTACATCATCTCATTATAGTTACTGACCCCTAACTAAGCTTGGAGCTTGTATCTAGGGTACCAGAAACTACGCACACACTCATTCACATATACACCCAGACCGAGACAAACATTTGTGGTTCACACAAATATTCACCCCGCACGGGAATCGCACCCGCAACCTTACGGATGGCAGTCCGGCATGGTGACCACTCTGTCATCGAGGTCGTCAATTTAGACATAATTACCTATCAGTTATTGTTCAATGGGTTTTGTGAACGGTTTTAGCCGAATTCTTTGACTACGCAAATACAACAAATCACCATGCACCAAAAGTAGCGAATTTTATTTCTGTTGTAGGGAAAAAGGCAAATAGCGCACAGATGACCAATTGACCAAGAGTAGCGAGTTTATTTTCCGTTTTAGGTAAAAAATTGTGTGATTTTTTTACTGAAAATTTGATTTTAAAATATTAGCTATAGATTATAACGCCTAGATACTTACCTAAATAGATTTTAAAACTTTTTAAACCTTCGCGAATAGTTTACATATTTGATTAAAACTATCGTTAATGTTATGTAAAAACTGTACTCGTAGTAACGAGTTGTTTGCGTCTGAAATGTAAATAGCCTTTTACAGGTGGAAATCAGTGAAACGATTTGCTATCGAGACCGGTCTATAATGTTCTGAAGGGTCGTTACCATTGGTTTTCTACTGTTACTCTATAAGATTTATATTATTTATCAACTAGATCTGGGGGCACGGCAATGCCCCCCCGCCATATATTTACTCGATATGACTTACAAACAAACACTACAATTAATTAATTTACATAGATATTTACACGTTAGTATAAACGTCAAATACTTTTATCGAAAACTTTTTTTTTATTAATTTTCCAAAAAGTTTTTACAGTAATGTAGACAAAGTTTTAAGTGTATGAAGTCGCTTAGTAAAACTTAGCAAAAATAAAAAAAACAATTAGGTAGTTGATAAAAAATGCTATGCATTACCGCGGCAGTCCCCGAGTGCCACACGTCTTTTTTACTCGTTGGGTAGGTAAATGCGTCGAATTGCTTACCTCCTGGTAGCTGAGGAGAGGATCCCAGGAGATTATTTGGGCCTCTCAATACCTAAGGGCGAGGAGAATATCACTGCAGCGCAAAAGTCTCTCTCGCATTTTAAAGTTAGTACAGCTTATATTCTATTATTAAATACTATATAAGCTTGACCCTGTTTTCTAAAGCACTGAGTCATGTTAAACAAGACATATAAATAAACAAAGTAGTAGTAAACACTGTCACTTAAACTTAAACTCAGCTGGCAAGAGTTCACAAGTGAGTTATGACAGTAGTAAGGGATAGTTCGTGTCTGTATGTCTAATATTTTTATTAGACCGTCAATATCTTGCCCCGCCAGACAATTTATGCTTTGAAATACCTCTTCCAATATTTATTGCTCATATTTATTAAATGCGAAACGTTTTTAAAATATATCAATTTGTTTGGAGTTTAGTTTGAGTCTCTAACCATATCGTTTTAGGTGAGTGTGTATGTAATCACTAGTCGCTTACTCTGTCCCTATATCCCTATGTATGCTTAGATCTTTAAAACTACGCAACTGATTTTGATGCGGTTTGTTTTAATAGATAGAGTAATTCAGTGGAAAGGTTTTAAGCCTATCCCTAATTTTATCCCCATATTCTTACGGGAACGGGAACTACGCGGGTAAAACCGCGGGGCGCCTCTAGTATCTAAATAAATTGAACTTGAAGAGTACATCATACATAGGCTCAAGATATTTTTTATGATGTTGATTGGTGCAACCAGCCTAAAATCAGTACTACAATAAATAACGAGTATTAACACTTTACAATACTCAAAAAAGACTATCAACAAAAAATATCAAAACATTCCGAAAAAGAATTCCCTTCAATACATCAACGCAGACCCCATAACAGTTTTCGTCACCAACCCCCTTAGCATCGCTCATTTTTATTCAAAACCATTTTTAACAAAACACACGGGTTTACTCGAAGACGATACACCATGAAAAAAAAAGCTATAAAAAACATCATAAAATTTCCATTACTACCCATCCGGGCACAAAACGAGCAGTTGCCTTGTCAAAGGTTAAAAATGTCCACATATATTATGAGAGAAATGTGGAAATATATTATGATAGTTAAGGTTTCGATCGAGGTATTGATGGCTGTGAAGCCTTGCAATGCGAGGAAATTTATATAGATATAGAAAAACGGAAAAACGCGATTGCCCATAACCAGTCTGGTTCTTCTCTAATATTATGACCATACAGTATGTAGATGACCGTTGGCGAAGAGACTATAATTTGAATAGTCTTGCTTCAGAGCACGTTAAGTCAGTCGGTTCTGGTTGTCGTATTTACAATATCGACAGTCTATAAGTACAGGTTGATAGAATTCTCAATAGTCATTGAATTAGAACTACTTTAACGGATTTTTGTCGTGGTTATATTTTGTTTTACATTTTCTGACGTTTCGGATTCTTTACAGAACCCGTGATCACAGTAGACTAAGATGGAAGACGGCTGTACAAAGTAATGTAAAAAGTTTACCTTCAATAGTGTTTGTGTAAATCAAAGAGATTCTCAATAGTCAATCCATCGCACGAATTGCGCCAAAAGATACGCAAATTATGATGACGGAGTTATCCGCTTAGACAGCTAACAATATAATATGGTAGGCCACAGCTCTTTGCTAAAATACTTGGTCTATTATTATCAAACCATTTGGCCTGACATCAACATAATAATGAACATTAATATGAAAATAACAATTGTAATAACATTTTGTATTTACATTGTTATTGGATTGACAACAACCACAACTTGTATACTTGAATCACTTCAATCTATTGGGCGATAAACAACAAAATAGCAATTTATATTCATAACATTAGTAGGGAAATTGGGTGTGGCCAATGAAAAAGCAATCTACTCCCGTTAGAATATAGTATATATTTGTATATTATGTATGCAAACTACAGCGAAACTTTTGAAAAATGTTATTTGGAGCGTATTAAAAAAGTTGTTAAATAAAGATTAGGCGGTTTAGCCGGGTTTTCGGCGGTTATAACTAGTTTTGTTGTACTTGAGTTTTATTAAATCGATGTTTTATATTGAAGCTGAAATTATAATGTTAGAAATTGTAGATTAAAAACTGCATATGGCTTACTCGGTCGAGGTCAATTGTTTATTTCGATGAAGGAAACTTTGAATATCAATGTGAAATAGTGAAACATCGTTACTTTTTATCTCATAATTCGAAAAATTAGGCCACAATTACATATTAATATTACGTCAAAAACACACTTTGCCACAAAAACAAGCAATCCATAACAAAATTAGGCCAAATTTTTACTAGGAAAAACAGAAAATTCGACCAAAAAACTTTCTTTTCCAACATCTACTAAGCCGGTTGATGGATCGGCCATTTTAACATCTCCGTAACGAGATACAGTCAGGGTCTTTATCGTTGTTGATGGGTGACAGGCTCCGTCAATTGTAACTGGTACTGTCACGGCTCGAACGAAGATTGCCGCGCGATTTACGGCCCAAATTGGAACGTAAGTTTGATCAAGAAAATTATTGGAAATGTGTTTAGTTTCATGTTATAGGAAATATTTTGGTGTGTAGTTTGATGAAATATTTTGGTATGATGATTGACCTACTTTTCACCAGCTTATTCTTTGCAAAGATACTTGGGTTTTAGAGGGTAGCGTGAAGATTGTCGTAAGGTGTTCGTATAAGTTCACACTTAAGCCAGCTTCATTAATATCAATTCTGATTACTGATTCGACTGCTAATTATGTTTATGTTTACCTATGGGATACCATATGGTAGTTTCTGATAAGAAACTACATACGCATTTGTACATCACACAAATTAACCCACTACAATCGAACCTGCATCAGATTAGCAGTCCGGCATGGTGACCACTCTGCCATTTGGTCTACTTTTTATCTTCTTGTCTATGTTAGATACCAAACCATGATCTAAGTATGTATTTATATTTATATTTAAAAACAACCCTTAAAATCAGCTTCTCTCCCATTCATATATCAGTAAATAATACCTAGACATTCAATAAAGGAATATGATAGTGATACCAATTTACGTACGCTTACTTATATACATAGATACGTATATAAAGGAGTCTAGACAGGAGGTTGTCGATCTTACTCTATAATCCATATCTTAGAATCAATTTGTAGATATTGGCACAAATTGCAATAATTTTCTTTGAAATATTCAACATTAAAATGTATAGGGAACAAGAAAATTATCTAATGTATTACTAGTGGAAATTCGTAACAATTAACAAAATTAGAGAGATCTAATTGCGGAAAGCTTTAATCTTAACTAATATTATAAATGCGAAAGTAACTCTATCTGTCTGTCTGTTACCTTTTCACGTCTAAACTACTGATTGACTTGAAATTTGGTACAGGGTAGCTTATGGTCCGGGAAAGAACATAGGATACTTTTTATCCCGAAATTCTCACGGGAACTACGTGGGTGAAACCGCGTGGCGCTGCTATTAAAAAATAAACCTTTATTTGAATAACGGTTACACAATACAGCAGTCGGTTAAAATTACAATACAGCAGATACTTTCTACTATCGAATATGATGTGAGTAAGAATGATAATGAGACCTTCGTCCCTAAGTGGGATCTCACAGGCTGATTATTAATGGATACTTTTTTGACAAATTTTGAATAAGACTTATGATAAAAAAAATCACTAAAACGATTATCTTTTTGGTACTGTCTAAATAAATATACTACATACATCTAAGCGGAGACGAAGTCCATGCGGGGGTCTCTCTAAACGTTTACTATTTTGGTAAATTACTTTTGATGGTGATCTAATTACGTTCATTCATAAATATTTTAATGTACTTAATCGTATTTTTAAACGTTTGCGACACATTGTAGGATAATAAATGTTGATCTTAGGAAAAAAGCTTACCATAATGAAATACATAGAAGATAAGTCTAAAATGAGTTTTTTAAAAAACTTTTAATTTATTAAGTTAACTTTGTTTTAGAAAATGAATTTGAAACTAATGATGGTTTTTTTTTTCAGGTAATAATCGAGAAAAGCCATAAACAACAAACAGTAAGTAATAAATCCGTGATAACCACCAATACTATCATATAAAAAGTAATGGAAAATCGCTAAAAAAAAACTATGCCTGATACGCCACTAAAAAGATAATGAAATTTTATACTTATTACAAACATAACTTTGGAAGGCCTTTACCGTTAGGGTTTTTATGACAAGAAAATTCAATATTATAGGTAAAAACAGTTATCCTTCCGATTATTTAGTGCACCATTCTATTATGTTATCGCAAAACCGTAATAATTTACCCCTCTTTGGGACACAACAAAGAGGCCAAATAAGTTGCGCCCTCTTTGCGTCGAATGCAAGGGAGTGAGCCTGAGCCCCGGCAGTAAGGGGAAAGCGCTCACAGCCGGTGGACGCGCTTCGTATTACGCGGGAATAGTGCTGGCCGGACAGAATCCAGAACGAACGTAAACCGGACAGAATTTAAGAAAAAAAGTGACAGTTTTTTAAACAAACGTCAAAAAGAATAACGAATGGACTGATTTTATGTAATGACATTTGTTTTTATTCGAATTTCGAATCGGTGTTGTGGTATAGTGCGCTCTTTTTACCGTGTTATCAAATTGCGTGTTTTTTTGTGAACGTACTGATAAGAAGGAGTAAAAATTATTTTGTATCAATTTTTCAAGGTGACTTTTTTATGTTTTTCTTTTTGTTTGTTTTTTTTTACTAAAGCTTTGGACACAGTAGTAGTTCTCTATTAATTGAATTCTGAGGTTAATGGCACTGCAGCAATTTATTTACATCAAATAGCTAACATTTCTGTGCACTGACTGACTAATAGTAGTCATTTGTTTTTTTATCATGTCATCTGTTTAATATCATTGCTGATAGCTGTAACTACAAAACATGGATTTCGATTACCTTTGAGTGAAAGAACGTAACTGAAAATTTGAGATTTTAGGACCAAGTTTTTACATTTTTTTCAATATTAACATAAAAATAAATAAATTATCTTTTAATTAGGCATTTCATTAATAAATTAAATGATTAAATGAGCTATCAAAAAAGTCAAAACAAAATATTCAAATAAGTCAAAATTATGCCCCGTTTACATATAACAACTACACCATCTGACTCACAGATCTATAAATACCTACCGAACTGTCCCTATTTCTAAACAACAAAGCTTCATTTCGAGGGCTGAACCCTTTAGTATTAAAAACTAAATGATATCGATCGTGTTGTGGTTTAGCTCTGGTAATACCTACTTACAACATAACATATGGATATCACATGTTTTGTATAAATAATACATGTTGTTATGCATGTTTTAATGAAAGAATACATGTGATTATGCATGTTTTAATGAAAGAATACATGTGATTATGTATATTTTAATGAAAGACTACATGTTAATATGCATTTTTATAGCTGTTTAATACAGATAATATTATAGTTAATGTTTTAGTAAGGTAATTATAATGTCTTGTTGAGGGTAGATAAGAGTGAGTTGTTGCCTTGATTTAGGAATACCTATATTTATTAAAAAGAGAGGTTTGGTAGTTTAAAATAATTTTAAAGCAAATTAGATTGAAGTACTGTTATTTTGTTTTAAAATATCATCATGATTAAATAGAAATAGGAATTTTACTGACATTAAATCAAAATAAACCATTTTTTTTCTGTAAAAGTTTTCACTCAAGGCGTAATATTCACGTAAGAAGAATTATAAATAGCCTGTCAAAATAGTTCATTACATACCAAATAAATACCAATCAATTCATCATGTTACAACTATTTCATAACCTTAATTAAACAATAGACCTACAATAACAACACTCAAACTAATATCGCAGTAACTTCAAAGCAGAACAGTAGAATTGTTCAATGAAATTATTTCAATAACTCTAACTCAAATAGCTTGCAGTGCTGAGCTAGAAATAGTTGCTACTTGCTAAATAGCAGTCCTTGAATGCAGGTCGATGCAGCTATGACGCCCATGACTCACTGGTTTTACTGGCCACGGCGTTCCCTAAACAACGAACATACGTTTACTTAGGGGAAAACTTGCCTGTTAGCCATATGATTTGTTTTAGAAGTTAACAACAGAATTTGTGAGGTTTTCGTCGATTAATTTCGATTTTTGAAATAGGTAGTTATTGCAGTTTACGTGTAGGTGTGCGTGATATTTTCTTGCACAAAATTTTGTTCAAAGAGTTGTACTAAATTATTAATTAATTAATAATGAAACAGGGCCATTGCATTGCAGGAAAAATATCGTGGTTCTTAATCGCATAAATTACATAATAAATATGGATAGATGTGGATTCAAAACATGCTCCACATACATTCAAATTGAGCAAGAAGTAGCCAATATTGTATCGAATTCAAAAGCGCTTTAAGAGCTTAAAGTGTAATGTCTTTATAAAGTATATTATTATAACAAGTACGTTCATGAAATGCGTTTCATTGATACTTGACATCGATTCATTGTTCGCCCACACGTTCCGTGGGCGAACGCGATACTAACTGAATGAACAACATTACTGTTTTTGCCCTTTTTAGTCGAGTTTCGTAAGCTTTTAAACTTATGTAAACTTGCATTGAGTCATACGATATTTGCATTTTGCATTTCAATTCCGAAATGTCAATTTTTTATCAGAATTCCGTAAATTTTATTTGTTTTTTTTTTTATTTTATTAGAAGTAAAATGTAACAAGTCAAATATTTTCGTTTCAGCTCTTCCAAAAACTGTACCAAAAGTGTCTAAAACTTCGTAAAAACTGTGTTCATTGACTTATGACGTGATTGTGATACCTGAACTATTGTGTCCTTATCTGTGCCAAATTTATACAAAACTTTTTGTGCGGCGTGTCTGTAGAAGATAGAACTCTATGTGTATGAATTTAAGGTTTATATTAGAAGCGGCAAGGATTGGCATTAATGGCTACGAATGGGCACCAATCTATCTAAATTGAACAAGACCAGAGTCTCCGGTGTTAATCATGTTAGTATAATCATTTCATTACTTATTTTATGAATATCAAAATTACAGTTTTTAATTTTTTATAATTGCTTAAATTTTCATTTGCCGAAGTATGTATTGTGATAAATTGGCATGTTTGTAGTCATTTATTTGCATTTATTTTGAGTTTTAGTTATTTAAAACCTAATATATTAATTGTATATCAACTTATGGTAAGATGATTTCAATATGTTTCTGTGTTAAATTTAAGTCCTTTCAAGTTTTAGCTGATATTGTGTGATATTTTCAAATCGAATCGGAAATATAATCTATAAACTAAAATTATATTCAGTTTACACTAAAAGTTGTGCAAGATCAACAATTTAGGATTAGGAAATTAGTTCAACATATTAAATATAAATCTTTAAAAGCAAATGAGATTAAATTACATATATTAACATAAATATTTATCATCGTTCACGTCTCAATAATCCTAACCAAGTAATAAAATCCGCGTTTTATTGCGTACACTTCCTGTATCTAATACGCGAACCATTAAAAAGAGCGTATTCTGAACGTATATTACGCGGCGGATTGTAAATCAGTGTTATTTGTCGGAGGATACAAAAATATACTTTTTTGGGTTATGTGTTTCTCCCGCTACGCCGTCGTAATTGTGATGTATTGCCTAGTTATTGTCACTGCGTGTTGTTGTGGTTCTGTTTTTAAAGAATTTTATAAAATATTGTAGAATTCAAACAACAAATAACTTGGTTTGTAACACTCCTCGTGAAAGTCTTGTGGAAAATGGATATAATGTTGAAAATATCAGAGACATTAACAAATTGACGAAGGAAAAAAAAATTACCTCATGTTCATCTTTATCATCATTGAAACTTCCACATTTATTTCCAACATTTCATTTTCTAAGAAATTTAAAATGCATTCTCTAAATAACAATAGGTTTTATTTGCCCATATTTCATCTCAGACGGATATAAAACCTAAGCCACTGCCTAATAGATTATTTTCTTTCACTCCTACCGTCCACTGGCTAGTTCCAAACCATAAATCTAACTAAATAAATCAATATTTGCTTTCAGTAAAGCACCCTTTCTATTTGCACAAATGCAATTCATTCGACTTATACATGATGCATTGACTGCCAGTGGCCATCGGGCCAGACGGCAAATACGACGAATTCTGTTTAGAACGTAATGATTTAATGTATGAGGGAACGCTAACGCTAGGTGAAGCGTAATGGAAATATTTGAGGAGCAAAAATTGCAATTTGGGAGATGTTGTGTTTTTGGTTGTGATGGGCGATTTGTAGTTTTAGATATAGGAATAAAGTATCTTTGAAAAGATATTAAAAAGTATTATTTTCTTAACTTTTTGATTTTAAAGAACATCCATATCTTTAACAAATCGCAAAATCCTCTTTAAGAATGATTAAGATTTTAGTACAATTAAAGTCTGAAACTCACTTGCAGCTTATTAATACAAGTGCCAAAATCAATTTAACACTAATTACAATCATAAACTCATAATATTTAATAAATCAAATCAAACTTAAGACATCTTAATTAAAAAATAAGCAAATGAAAACCCTAATTCATAGCCGTCGCTCGCGAATACTTCTCGTCATTTTATTGGTCGGTCGACGCTTTGATCAAGCCGCCGCGTTCAGTTTCACCAATTACAAGTGACGTATTGTTATTCTTAGTTGACGTAACACGTCAGTTTTAATTAGGGTTGGCAATTATGAGTCGGTATATAGGGTTATTAACGAGTTGGTTGTTGGGAAGAAATTGTATTGTATGCGAAGATTTATTAACGATTATGAAAAATAGTATCGAATTTGTAAATGTGTACAAAATTGTATCCTAATTCTTTCAGAAGTATTTGCTTGGTTTGGAACCAAATATCTCTCAAACTTTACAAACGAAAGTACACACACGATAAGGTAAAATTTATACATAAATATTCGCTTTTTACTCTGCTTTCAAATTGCATCAAAATCAGTTAAAGATTTCAGCCATGACACAGTCACAGACAAAACATAGTATTACTTTCGATGTTGAAATAAAATCAATCTCCTCATTTCCTTTAACATATTTCTCCAAAACCTTTCTAATTCTGTAAAATTTAATTAAATAGTTGAAACTTTTCGTGAGATAACTTTAACTGAGTAGGGGAGACTGCGGTAATTCAGTCACTAGTAATCTTGTAATCTAATACGTCACATCGAACGGATATTGAATTTTCCCGCGCTCGCACAGGAAGTTTTCGCGGTCGTTCTGATGTGAACGGTCAGACGCCATCTTTCTTTTTCTTTTTTTTATTTGTATACGCTGTGGTGGCGACAATGTGACAATAAATGAAAGCGTTGTATGTGCTTATACGAAGTAGTACTTTATATTTTATTGAATCTATGTCTTTTTGTGCTAACTAGTTTTTGATTTCTTTATCCATCATTTAATCTCTAAACCCTGAGGTTTTACTATAAATTAAGATCTGTTTCTTAGTTTAAACGTTTTAAACGCACAAACAGCGGGATCGCCTTTTTATACTATGTAAAGTTTTTATCAATTTAAGTTAACAAGACATATTTCAACAATAATTACTTTAATTTTATCATATTATTTGTCTATACTAATATTATAAAGAGGAAAGATTTGTTTGTTTGTTTGTTTGTTTGTAACGAATAGGCTCCGAAACTACTGAACCGATTTCAATAATTCTTTCACCATTAGAAAGCTACATTCACCCTGAATAGCATAGGCTATATTTTATCTCCGTATTCCCACGGGAACGGGAACCACGCGGGTGAAACCGCGGGGCACAGCTAGTAACTCATATAGTTACTTAAATAAAATATAAATTACTTATATAAATTAGTTAAAATATAAATTAGCAAATTACACTTTTTTATGTGGCAACTTTTACGCTTAACTCCCAAAAAAATACGCACAGAACTGTCAAGTAACACGTGCCTGATCATGACGAATCGTTCGTATCAAGATGTATGATGCCAACGTCTGATGACGGACCAATCTCACAAATTGCTTGATCACAAGTGATGAATGATTGTGCAACCGATAGGTTTCACACTGGGGTGATAATTGTGATGCATTGTTGGCTTATAACATAATCTAATCTTTTGTCAGGAATTAGATAAAACAATGTTTACTAATATTTTTGATTTTTTTTACAAGTTCATTGAAATTGAAACATGTTCTAGTATTAAAGTTACACATTGTGGTTAACCACAGAACGTCTTGAAAGGGAATCGAACTCGTAACCTTTGGTGTAGCAGGCAAGGTCATTACTAACTTCAGTGTAAATATTAAATCTTCCCTATAAAGTAAAATAATACGTTTTAAAATTAACATTTTACGACTCAATCCTTGTAACATCCTAGACCAGGAAAAGCATGAAAATAAATTACAACATTATATATTTCTGTATCCAAACTACGCCATTAAGTATAGCAACACTATTAGCCGTCGCATAACGATGTTGCCAGACGACATCTAACTGAATCATGGCGGTTAATACTGGTCGTGAATAGGCTAACTGCCTCTTTCTATCTGTAGGCTAAGATTACGACCAAGATTTATGTGTATGTTAAGATGTTATTGGTCTTAATTACTGGTATACTGTATAGTCTGGATAATTGAACTTGCAGCTTTATACCGAGCGGCAACTAAATGAATTTAGGTAATGGGTACTCAAAGTCTTAGATTCAATTACTGACATGCTTAATTTTGTAAAACAAATACAGAAGTTTGTTTACTGCCGACTTCCAAAGGTTTTGGTTACGAATTTCATAATTTTCCAGCAATATTGCAAAGAAAAAGTGTTTTCCAATTGTAAGATATGTGTAATTCGTCTATCTATATACTTTTATTGGAATGTAAGTACCGTTTATGAACTCCAAAACGTACAAAACATGGACATAAAATAACTTTTTATGTACAAAAGTTGAAGCATCAGCAATAACTACATTCTATCTAATAATAACAGTCACAATATCCTCATCACACATTACTATAAAAAAACATTGTTACCATCAAATTGTCGCAATAGAATCAACTGCCACAAAAAGGTGGTCAATTTTTTCCCTATTCCCTCTTTCTATAACAATACGCTACTCTAATAATACTATTAGGAAAAATCGCTGTGTCCCCGAAAAAATCCAATAGACTTGACGCCATTACGGAGTCCGGTAAGGTGCATTTTTTATTTAATTCTGCAAATCCACCCCTTGTTTTTGTGGGGTGCCGGCCCGGGGTTGGATGTGTGCAATGCAGTGGGGAAGTACGTCACTTGGTGTTTAACTGTTATGTGTAATGATAGTTACAAATAGTCGGTTTGATGGGTGCTGGTTGCGGTTGACAGAATTGTATAAATCGATGACGTAGGTTATATGAAATTAAAATCTGTGACGTCATAATATAATTTCTCATTGTTATTGTTAAAATGTGAACAAGTAACTTTTTCTATATTTTTAATACCAGCTGTGTCTGTTTATCCGCGTTTTAGATCGTGTTAGGATGAAAAGTCGTGCGCAATTTCACTAAAACAAAATCTGAATAAAAAGTCTTAATTTAGAACCAGAAAACAAGATTCGTTATTTAAGTAAACTTCGTCTTTCATTCAAATTCTTTCATCTGTTTTTATATAATAATCATTTATTATCACACTTCTAAACATACAAGCACATTTATAATTGTTTAGGATTATTCAATGGACTTGATCGAAGCATTTCACCAGATCAAAATTTCCTTTAAATTCCAAACTAAAAATTTATATAACAAAATATAAAACAATATCACATTTATCATAAAAATAATGGCCTTTATGAAACAGAAACGAATGAAAGAAGAATCGTATCGTCTATTTTATGAATTTCTTTGATACTCTTTGTGTTTGTAAACTTATACCGTATTCCATTTTGTTTTGTAACTTTTAAATTGGACCTTTTACGTGTTTTGTAGTGAATTGAGTTGTTTTTATTTAAAATACTTGTCAATTATCCATTATGAAAGAATCTTTTATTTTCAAAAAGCTATTAAAGTCATAATAATGTCCGTAGTAAGTTATGCCTTGCAACTCTTTTTCTTTTACTCCGTGCCCTCTCCTATCACCTTTCTACTTGATAGTGATATTTTTTGATTGTGATGGTTGTGAAGGTCTGATGGCAGACGCTTCACGTAAAATACTGACATTCCTCCAAATCTAGTTAAACCGAAAACTGTCCCCAAATAGACATGGGATAAAGGTTCGGAAAAGAAGTGATATTTTTTGATTAAAAAGCACTGCTTTTCATAAGAGCACGCATAAATATTTCTTACTTGCTTAACAACCACTCATTTTTGACACTGAATAGCAGCAACAATGTGATGCAGATATTTCTAAAATATATTTTTTTCTTGAATAAGTATAAATTGACAGTAGTTGGTGGGAGACTGCGAAAGATAAGGTTGGTTGGAAGTGTTTGGGGGAGACCTTTGCCCAGCAGTGGGACAATATAGGTTAACAAAAAAAAGTATAAATAATAGTTATTTATGGTACAAGCGAGGTAAGTTGGTGATTACTTCCGAGGCGCTATTGAGGCCCGAGCCGTCAGGCGAGGGTCTGAAGATAGCCGAGGATAGTAATCATCAATACACGCGTGTACCATACAACGTTTTTCAACACACTTGCGAACAAATTCATAATAAAATATCATTTTTCGCTAATAAATAAACAGTTTTTCTATTCGCGCGCATCCAACATTACAATGGTGATCGGCCAAAGACTAAAAGAATATACTTATTAAAAAAAAATCGAATGTATGAATGAATGGAATCGACCATAGACCTACCGAAAGTAAGGCAACATAGTTGAAGTTTGTTTTAAAATGTATGGACACAATTTTTTTGGTATTGAAACTTTTTTAAAAACAAAGCAATTTAAAAAAACAACCTAAAACTCACTAGTGAATAAAACGTGTCATTATTCAACTGTTTTTGCACAAATAAGAGCCCCTTTATGAGCAAGTGTGTTGAAAAAAATATTATGTTTAAACAAATCGTTCCTACAGACAGACACACGTACATACATAAACCGCATCCATAAACTATGATTAGATTGTACCAACAGCAACGTATTCGTTCGTATTCAACACAAAATTGTCCATTTGTCTTTTTGTACGTGCATTAGATATATTGACGACAGTTTTATGTCTGTCCGACATGTAAATCGGCGGCCACCCCAATGATGTGGCCATGATATTTATTACAATTTTGGACATTGTTCCGTGAGAAAGGGTTGGTAAATAATTTTGAGCGATTTCTCTGTATTTTTAAAGCTTTTAAATTATATTTTTGGGCGAAATATAACAAACAGACAGGGAAATAACTGCGAATTTGGTATGCAGAAAATTGGGAAACAGAAGCTAGGCAATGACTGCTACTTCGGTATGCAGAAACTGTCGTGTGACTTCGTATACACCTTTCTTATTTTCTTTTCTTGTCCTCTAAATTCTCATCGCAGTAATGCAATGTAAATTCTGCAAAATGTTTGCGATGTTGTTAGCGAATTAGAATGAAAATGATATAAAACTAGCATTTGTATTAGAATAACAATGATTTTAAACTGACAATGAAATTGCAAAATATTTTATTCAAAACAGAAAAGTATTTTACAAAAACAATACTCCCAAAAAAATGATATCATATTCCTAAACAAAGAATATTTCATTAGAAACACAATCCTCCCAAACAAATGTTACTCAAGGAAAGAAATTTGAGAATAGCCACTTTTCCAAAAACCCTCACTTCTCTTGTGGCTTTTTTGAACCACTTTTCAAAAGGAAAAGTGGACGTTTCCAGAGAGAACCATCAATTAGTTTATACAAACATTGTAGCATTGTCTTTGTCAGTTCGTCGTCGTTAAAAACAGTCATCGAACCGAGAGCTCCACTACGGAAGCCCAACTTGCCTTGTTTAAGCTACTCTCAAACTTTGGATTATATTGTAGGGATAGAAAAAAAGTGCAAATAATAATGGTGTTTGAAAATGTTGATAAACTAAGTTTTTATGTAAATTAAAAAAATGCAAATAAACATATTGAATGTATAATGAATAGTAATTTGATGGTTTCTGGAATTATTTACGTAAAGAAAATTTTTGATGTGATTAAGATTTAATTTTTTACAATATAAAATTAGAAAGAGACATTCAATTAGAATCTTTAGAAGCTTTATCTATACTAATATTATAAAGAAGTAAAGTTTGTGTGTTTGTATATTTGTTAAATTGTAAGGGGGTAATCTCGGGATCTACTGAACCGATTTCAAAAAATCTTTCACTAATGGGAAGCTATATTGTCAGCGAGTGACATAGGCTATAGTTTATCCCTGTATTCCCACGGGAATAGGAACTACGCGAGTGAAACCGCGCTGCTTTGTAGTATTTTATATTGGCAAATATATCACCCTATTAAAAAATCTAGAGAAAATCTGTCACTGTGATCATACAGTTCAGCCGAAGTGAAATTGAAAATATTAGCATACCCTACCGCTTTTTCTGCGCTCAGTACATTTTCTCAAGGGATTATAACCCTCTGGACTGGTGCGGATTCTTAGCAAATAGTGTACCGTCCTCTTCACTCGTAAACCGTTGGCATTCCACGGATTTACTATGCGATGTTGACAGAATAAATACTACAATGTTATTTTAAGTTATCTATTAGTTTTTGCGGAAGTGTTAAAGTAAGTTTTTTAAGTGTTTTGGGATAAGCTAGGGTCTGAAAGATGAGTTTGTAACCAGTATTATGCGGGACTATTTCATCACGCCAAATACAGAATTGTTACTTTCGGTAATAGATTCAGTGTTTGATCATGTGGTTTGACGTTCAAAAGTGCTCGTTGAGAACTAAAAAAAAGATTGTTTAATTCTGAATTTGAATTTCGAGCAGCTGCAACAAAAAATTTTTAATATTAACAGTAGTATATAAATACTAGCTGTGCCCCGCGGTTTCACACGCGTAGTTCCCGTTGCCGTTCCCGTGGGAATTTCGGGATGAAAAAAAGATGTTGGCCGATTCTCAGACCTACTGAATATGCTCGCAAAATTACATGAGAATCGGTCAAGCCGTTTCGGAGGAGTATGGCAACGAAAACTGTGACACGAGAATTTTATATATAAGATTATATTCTAAACTAAATCTAAATAAAATGTTTACAAAGTTTAAATATCAATCCAAAATACATTTCCCAAACAATTTTACGTGCATTACACATTAATTAAGCTCAATACAGATTGACGGGCGATTGTACCGTTAACAATTACCAAGCTCGAATGGCTTGGATATACTCACAGAGGCAAGCCGCATGCGAATACTACTGGTATTACTGAGCCAAAATGGGGTATGGCTTAGATGTTAGATTGTAGTATTATTGTGTTAGATGTTAATGTATTAAAATTAACTAGGTCAATTATTGTATAATCTTCACACAAGAAATGACCCAAGAGATTCAGCGTGTGCGGGTATGAATGATTTTTTACGAATCTAATATTTACCTAGTGCGTGAATTAAATCCAAGAACTTTTGTAAATCCACAAGTCTAATCCAATAATCTTCAAGTCATAAGAAACATCCCTCATCAATCATCATCAACAGTCTGTATTAGTCCACTGTTGGACATAGGCCTCTCCCAATTCGCGCTAATGTGCCCTGTCGGCGGCACGTGGCACATCTATACTTACCTGTTTCCTATTAATCAGTTCAGTATTTTTGCGTAGCGAAGAATAACAACTCATCCAGGCTTGTAAACTTTCCTATTTATAATATTAATTTACATATATGTAGCACTTCACTTAGACCACACATAAAGCGTTGTAGTTCAACTATATCTAACATGCAAATGACCTGTCTAAACATATTCGTGCCGGCTTACTTGGCCGGCTTACTGGTCCAAACGTTGATGACAGGTCTCGTTCGACTCCTGCTTACAAGTCACACTTTGGCTTGTACTAACGGCTTTGGAACTATGTATTTCAATTGTAGATTTGTCTTAATTGATTTGGTTTCTTGTGCTAAGTAGAATGTACGATGTTTCAAGTCAATCGGTTTAAAGAAATGTATGGTTTAAGTTTAAATGTAATCGTGATATTATTGAATTACTTTTTGTAAAAAAATATGTAAAACTTGTGTTCTTTGTAAAACTGGTGGATTCACAAAGTTGTATGCCACTAGTATTATGTAGATTTTATAGAGCCTTAATTAGTTAAATTACATCAATCTTTAAGTACAGTTACTCATCAAGTAAAGTTAGTTTTGTCTCTTTCTTACTTTATATCGAGTGACAAAGACAAAACTCGTGATTAGGCATTAAAGTCTAAATGACAATACTCGTAGTAGCTTCCAAATTAAACGCCCGCCGGCACAGAAATATTTTGGCACATTAGTTAAGTATACGTTAAACGTCTCTGAGTGCGATTGTAAGATACACAACAAAAAAAAAAACAATATGGCCGGGTTGCAGTCGCATGCTAAACCGCGATTCAAACTCTATCAATGAACATAAAGTTTCAGTTTTTATTTTTAATGCAATTTAGTAAGTGTTCCGGTGTTTGAAGTCACGCTTTTAATAGAAATTGTAGCTTATTTTCCGTAATCTTTGAGATTCCTTTAAAATTTTCAGAATCAATCTGATATAGTAAATGTAAATAAAAAAAACACTGTTGAAAAGAAACCTCTTTTTCACTGTGGACTATGCACACACATAATGAGGATAAAACGCCGTAACACCCATGCTACCCAATGTGTATTGGTAATATCAAAACCTAAGCCATGTTCAAAAAACAACCTAGTCTTCAGGCTCATTGTCTAGGATCCGGCTGCAGGATTACTGCGCTCATATGTTTTTTGCTGGAAACCATTTTTTTATGTATATTTACATTTAGGAGAATATATATTTACTAGGTTGCCTAGCAAAATTTGGCCGCAAGTAATTTTAATAAAATTATGTTCTATTGACTTTTGGGAAACATTTCAATTTATGTATCAAATAAAAGCAATTTTTTTACTGTTTATTGTCATATATGGTTGTCTAATCAAATCCGCCCGCAAATAATGGTTGCTGGCTGTTAAAAATGCAGGGACGCAAACTCGCGATCTCGGAAACTATGCGTCCTACAAAAAATCGAAAAGACATTATTTGTATCAAATTGCTTTACCTACAATATGTTCATACAACTTTTTGGCCTAAATTTAATATTAAAGAAGTTATAAGCATAAAAATGAGAAAATTTTGATTTTAAAAGTACTTGCGGCCAAATTTTGCTAGGCAGCCTGGTAAATATATATTCTCCTAATTGTAAACATACATAAAAAAATGGTTTCCAGCAAAAAACATATGAGCGCAGTAATCCTGCAGCCGGATCTCGTACTATCACTTCTATAATATTATAGGCACATCTTTTTTCATTCACATTTTTCAAACTTACCACAAAGCACGCTGCATCATCTACAAAACACATTAACATCATCAGCTCTGTTTACTACCTAATACTAAAATTCCTGCATTATTCGTATCTCGATTCAATCAAGGGGTAAAACCTTGCGATGCGGTCCGTCCGTCTGTCCGTATAAATTGAAGGCTGGTTACATCAATGAATTTGTATTACTGAGCCGGAGGCTAGGAGAGATATTCAATTCGGATGCCCTTTGTTTATCGACTATGAAATTGTTTTACGATTAATTAGGTCTGTCCGAGTTTCCTTGCTTATTGATACGGTTTATAATTTGTTATTCGGGAGTTTATTGATTTAATTCTTGGTATTAGGTTTGTTGTAAGAAGGTGGTTCGTATTAAATAAAACCATTTTTGCTACCTTTTATCAAATGTATCTACTTAGGTTCTAATAAGCTACTGATGATTTCGATTTTTCTACTTCTAGGTTTTCTTCTTTCACTATTCTAATATTATGACAATAGGTCATAATTATTTTCAAAGGGCCAAAGTTGGAAATAATATAAAGAACCCAATGTTTTCGTAATGCAATGCAATATTAATATGATTTTAGAAAAGTATACTTTTCCATATTCATCAGACTAGATACAGTGACCAATGTATTTTGTGTCTGTCAATACGCATACATAAAAACAATTGTGAACTGTTTTGTTATTATTTAAAAAGCCAAAATCGATGATATCGAATCGATAAAATCAAGTCATTTTCAAAACTTTCTCTTAATACCGTCTTTATTTTAGCATTAACATTAGGATTATGCTACAAATAGAACTCATCCTCGAAACACTAAACTACATTTCAAATTAAAGCCATTACTGTAACCGTTTCGATGGAACATCCACAGTTGGTTGGCTCTAATTTGTATTGGAAATGATGCCTCTTACAGTCTGACTGTGGCCGTCTGAACAAAGGAAATCTACGAGTACATATTGAAGATTCACTCGGTTGGAATCGGTGGAAGGAATGGATTTAATTTGGTAGTTTTTAATTGTTAGGAGAATGATTTGTTTTGTTGGTCGTTATATGTACATAACGTAACAACTGCGTATTTTTATATTTTATCTCAACATGATTGGATTTTTATTAGCTTATATTCCGTGGTTTCTTTTAATCTGATTAGATATTTTTGCTGGATAAAAAAGGTTAATGTTACTAATAATAAAAAATAGACCTATTTTAGGCCTTTTGAACATAAAATAATGTAACATTTTTCTAACTAGACATAATTTAATAAAAAATATTTTAAAAAGTAGTTCATCCAATTATGAGTATTGCTTCAAGTGGTAGAAGATTAAATATATAGTAGGTTCTTAACTGTTAAAGGTAATCCAACTTGTAAAGTCTAACAAAAATAAACAGACGGATACACGACACAATAGATTAATTTGGACCTGATCTAATAGCATTTTTGGCCACAGATTCTGTAAGCACAGAAACGCTATTGCTTTGAAATCATTTTTATTTCTAAGACATCAGTAAAATGCTTTAGTATTAGATAAAAGTACCTAAAGTCTGCTGCTGCAGCTGCAGACTAAGGCATAAAATCCAAGCTAAGTCCATGTGGGACCACGTGCAGGAGAGGTTTTTGCAATAATTTCATCAAAAATATATTTTACCAAAAAATAATTACAAACCTATGTTAGCTGTTATTTCTTATGCATTCACTGAATTTTCCTGTCTGCAATCGCTGTCTATTCCTTTCATACTGTTCTACACTTCTAATAAAATCAATACCGTTTCTAGATGCAACATAAGGCGTCCAATATTGGATTATAATAAGAAGATTAAACTAAGGGGCGTAGGTGTTCGATCCCCGTGCATTGTGACACACATAATTATTATTTATTGAATTATTTATATCTATTATTCGTCTGTTGTACATGTTTGTCTGTAATGGAGTAAGTAGTTTAATATGGGGTGGAAAGGACTTAGAAAATAATTTTGTTTTGTTGAATTACTTGTATATATCCCTTGGGTATATCTGATTTATTTATATCGGGATAAAGAGGAATCTAAAGATTAGATGTTCTGGAAAATTCTTTAATTAGTTATTAATTCTTCCTGATGATGGCCACCGGACGTGGCTGAAACTAGTCGAGGGTTTCGACATAGGTACGTGTAAATGTCTCGTAAAATATACTAATTATAAGTTATTAATTCTTTTAAAATTTTAACACCTTTTTAGTATATAAGATTAAACTGTAATTTAAATTGTGAGTACAATAAAGAATATGAATAGGTTTGAATACTTATATCAAAAGATATTTAAGATTTTCAAAATTTTGATTAATGGACTTCGTTTCAAAATTTAAAACAAAATTAAGTGTTATTCAAATATTTGTCTGGTTAATTGGTACTTTATAGTCATTCTAAAACTCCAATTTCGACATAACTTTATTACATTAAAATCTAAGTAATTACTACAAAACATTACGAGCTAACTTAGAAGCCATTCTCCATGCAACATCGTTAAAAGGCATTACCATAAAACCCTTGATTGCGCTTAATTTTCAACAATCAATAACAAAAATACACAAATCTTCAACCTAAAGCATAACGCAATAAAGTTCAATTTCGAAAACAATTGCAACAAGAATCAGAAAAACATAAATTGAATTTAATTGCATAAGAAATAAATTTGCAAATTGCTTGGGTTGGTAAGTAGGTACGATTCGCAAAAAAATGCTAATTTTTCTATTCAGCCTGTGTTTAACGCCTGACATTGAATTTAATAAAAGACCGGTGGCTCCCTCTGCCTAATTTAACGAAATTTGACACGTGCTTGTCACGTGCCAACGTTTTGACCAATCAGGGGGCTTAGTTTGGTGATGACGTCATTATTTTAAAATTCATGGGAATTACTATTTGTTGTTTACTAATCCACTAGTAACCTAATAAAACATTGTTTTTTTTTTAATTTTTATTATAAAGTGCTTATTTAGGAGACTAGATTAGTCTTGGACTAAGATCTAGATTATGTTTAAGATAGCATAAATCAGTCATTTTTATTCCCAACATGAACTTGTACATTTTTAAAACAATCCATAAATATTTAATTCTTAATTTAATTGACACTTCAACAACGTCTTCACAATTTTTATGCTTTCAGGAAATATCCAAATATTCTTAGTATCTCAAGCTACATTTACTAACATACAAATCAATACCCATCCCCACCAGATACCAAACCGATATCAAAGCTACACCAAACTAGACAAACAAACATAAATACATACAAAGCCCAAAATCAAAGACTAAGCCCAAACAGAGGCCTACGCAAACTTTGTACCAAACATTTGCATCCACTGATTTGCAATATTAGGCAAATATTTGACAACACTATTTATTTGTTTACCCGTGTTTGCCCTCCCTCGGACCGTTTTGAAGGGTTCCCGTAGGTACTAGAGAGCAAACTTGGAATAGTTCAACGTTAATAGGTTTTGTGTTTAGAAATAAGTGTGTAAGATAAGTTTTTGATGCTAGATAGAGGTAATGAACCTAGCTAGGTGTAGCATTATGAAGATGATGGATTCAAATCAAATCAAATCATTTCATTTATTAAAATTCATTTGTTACAAAAATAATATGTATACTTATTGCAATTATCGAGACCATACCTCCCGTGCTAGTTGAAACTGATTGATTGGCGAATGGCTGTTTCTCATCTTTACTAGTAATTACATCTTAGGTGGATAGATCTTCGTGCCAAGCTGGCGACACCTGGATCCATTTTTGGTAAGAGCGTAGCACGTTTGTTTCTAAACATGTCTCTAAAAACTATTAAAATCCATCAATCACCAAAAAAAGTTCTAAATAAACCGAAAAAAGCAATCAAAACAGAAAACAAGTTATTAATTCAAAGGAACCAAACCACAAATCATTTTAATAGCCGTTTCATAAGAAAATGTATTTTTAAAATAGCCAAAAAACGTATAAAACTCGACTGAAAACATCAACATTCAAAGACTCATTCTCACTGAGTGGAAATGACAGTGATTGATGATAGCGAAATGGTGAGATGAAGTGATATTTTAATAATGAATGCAAGCTTTAAGCGTAGCTTTTATATGTCAACGCACTGAAGACTTTTGACACATTAACTTTGTTTATTATTCAATTTATTTTTTGTAAAGTACAACCAAGGAGTGTGGAATCACGATCTGCTGGCGATTCTCCGCCCCTACAGCCGCTTGTCGCTACAAGCGATTTTTATAAGATTTGTTAGACATTGACCTTTAGATACCTATATTAACTCCGTAGTTTGACGGTATAATGCTAGAAAGAAAATATATTTGAACAATCATTTTGTCTCAACTTAACTTGTGCGAATTTGTTAACTTTTCGAAATTTTACAAATGTAATAATAAACGAGAGCTATATTTATTTATTTTTCTCATTAACACATAACAACTGCCCCCATTAATCACAAGAATAAAGGTACAACTACATTACCCCAAAACAAAACACGTGTAACTAAAATCATCGATACCCATATCCACTTAACAGAAAATACTAAAACAAGTTGAAAATTGTAGTTTCCGATATCTGACACAGCAGAATGAAATTGAACTCTATGTCAATAGCAGAAAGGTTGAAATTCGAAGTGTATTTTGGAAGTACGTTTGTCTGTCATGGGTAAAGGCACCGTTGATTGATCGCCGGCCCAGAAATGAGCTTTAAATTACGAGTATCCGTTAGGAATAGAGATGTTTTCGATTTGCTTGTGTTTTGGTACGCGAATTCATGTGTAAATAAGTTTGTTAGTCTTTTTAAACATAAAAATCAGTTATGCATAACGCTTTATCCACGCACTGGGCACTAGAGAGTATATAATAGATCTTTTTAAAAATAATTAAAACACGAAAGTTGTGAAGAATAATGGATATTCCACTCTAAATTGATTTATTTGTAACTATGGACAGAATATGATGAATCGCTTACTTTTTATCCTACAATTGCCACAAGAGAAAATGTTATATTTGCAATATTAGCTTATCATATTTCTCAGCTATATTTATCTAAGAGTCACTTACTGCCTACTTAGATACTTTTAACGCACTTTTGATGTTCCATTACAATAAACAAACAAATAAAATAAAAAGCCTGTCTTGTCAAAAAAGACATCCCCTTACTCATAAAAGTGAAAACTCTCCCTCATTTTCCTTAAAAAAAAACAAAATGTCAAAACACCATGTTTGTACACACGATTACAAAAGTACTTTATTCGTAATTCAAACATTTACCGAGCTCGACTCAAGGGCACGTCACATTACAGCCCCCGGCTTGCCGCTGTCAGTTTGACATCTGACAGGTTGACAGGTGTGAAGTTTGTGTCCGACACGGCTCAGACGGTTATGGAGTGTCAGCTTTAGGTCTAAGGATCTATTTGAGGAAAGCTTTCTCTTTTGGATCGATTTTCCTTCGTTTACTGGGGTTTCATGCGATTTAAGATGAGTGGACTGGACATGTCAGAAATATGTATGATATTTAATTTAAGTAGTTAATTTATCTTTCAAAGATTAATTATAAATGAAGCAAAACTTTATTACGATTGCCTTAACATTCTATTTTTTTAAAGATTTTACTATCAGATTAATTCTTTGCACATCCTTTACTAAGAAGAGTTAACCAGTATTATAAATATTACTATTTTACGCGCTAAAGTTAGGAACTACCTATCATATTTGAAACGACTGTACAACTTTTTGTAAAGTAAACTAGAGTATTCTTAAATAGAAAACGCGAGTATCCCAAAGCTTTTAACTTCAAATAACATAACATAATCATTTACTACATCATCTCATTATACTAACTGACCCCTAACTAAGATAGAAGCTTGTATCTAGGGTACGCACACACTCATTCACACACACACCCAGACGAGACAAACATTTGTGGTTCACACAAATATTCACTCGAACCCGCAACCTTACGGACGGCAGTCCGGCATGGTGACCACTATGCCATCGAGGTCGTCAAATAAAAAAAAAATACAAGCAGTCTACAAATATCTCTCAGATCGAAATAGAAAACAAATTTTATTACAAGATTAAAAGCATACATTTTATCAAATGTCGATCTTACGGTAGCGTCGACGGAAACATCCGAAAATAACCGAAACCAATCTTCCTTTGGTGGTTATTTTATCTCTTTCCTCATAATTAAGAACTCCTGATTCTTACGGGTGATTTACAAGGATAATTTGTAGTGTATTTATATAATGTAACTTATTATCAGAAACATGTTACTTTTGTTGTTAACTGTACTTGAAGACTGATGTACATATCGAAATAGACAATAATAATTTCTAAAATTCTGGATGAAACCGCGAAATCTTTAGCTTCAAGATTTTACTTTACTTACGCCTTTGTGTGTCTTGTATATCGATACATAAATTATATCACTATATCTATTATCGTATAATTTTCTAAGTACCTTCGCTTGCTATATCTCTATGTAAGATTTTGGAATAAAGGCCTATTTCACCATCTTCAAGTAACGTTCCGAGTACCTACTCACATGTTTTGTCTTTGTCACTTGATATAAATTAAGAAAGAGACAAAACATACTTTACTTGGTGAGTAACTTTACTTGAATGTCATGAAATAGGCACTAAAGGTTATAAAATTATCCTTATTTCATAGATATATAACCTACAAAATACTAACTTCAGTAACATTATTGTACTCATAAACAACTCTTTAATGATAATAAATATGATATAAAAAGCTTTACAAATCCGAAACACACGACGAAAGCTCAATTTAAGTATGTTTTAAGTACAATATAACTATTTACAGTATTCCCGGTTGGGAGAGACAGGAATAACTAGGGAGATGGATCTCTCGAAATAAAGTTACGAGTGGTTGGTAGTTCACATTCCTTACGATAGTGTGCGTTCCTGTATAGGGTATTTTATAGTACTAGTCGTGGGATTCGACTGGAATCGGTAAGTAATTATATAATAAAAGTATTCTACTAAACCTACTAATATTATAAAGCCGAATGTTTGTGAGTGTGGATGTATGGATGTTTGTTCCTCTTTCACGCAAAAACTACTGAATGGATTTAAATGAAACTTTACAATAATTTAGCTTATACATCAGAATAACATATAGGATACTTTTTATCCCGAAATTCCCACGGGAATGGGAACTACGCGTAACCGTTGTAACCGCGGGGCGCTGCTATATTATATAAGGTATGTTATATCTACGTTAATATAAAAATTTGATTATTTTGACATAGAACAAGTAATCGGCGAACAAACACAAAAAACATCACGTCGAATTGAGAACTTCCTCCTTTTTTTTGAGGTCGGTTTAAAAGTACTTTTCATCCCTAAACTGCAGGACCGTAGATAGTTACTAATACGGTTTTATTATTACGGTATTATACAGTTTTGTGACAAGTGCACCTGCCTGGCAAGCCCGAGATTCTGGCCTCAATTCCTGAGCCAAGTGATGCTCCTATTTTTCAAACATAGGTTTGACATTACCAACATATATTTTTTTCTCCTCATTGTACCTACTAATATCCTCAATAAGAAAGCGGCCTTAGCACTACAAAGGATATTCCTTAACGCTAAGTCTAAATTTTGATCATCCAAGTTTTGAAAGAAGACTTTTAAGAGCTTCAGAAAATTTACCCAAAAAATGTGATTTTGGTAAAGTTTCCCTTACCGGTCCGCCGGGACCGAATGAACTGAAGCCAACAAGATACGGCCAAGACTAATTATCAATTAAAACTTCATCAAACTAAGTCTACGAAGAAACCTTTAGCTTACGGCTTAAGGTACAGGAATTTAGTTTAATCAGTTTTATCTACGGTACACGTTAAGTGCTTGGAAACAATTTTTAATTTTTGAAGCTAGTTTTAAATTGTTGATAGTTGAAAGATGCAGTATTTATGCAGTGGAAATTCCACTTTGAAATCCTTTTAATTAATTATTTCTAACTATATTTACTAAGCAGTTAGCCGTAGATGACCTTTACTGTTTCAAAGAAATCATTTTTGTTTTTAATGTTTGTAACAACCATTCAAAACTAACAAGATTTTTATTACTTTTGAATTTTTTTGGTATATCAAATGATGATGATCAAAAAGAAAAAATAATAGGATTAGGTTCGATAATTTCAACATAATTATCGTAAGTACAGATTGAAACCTGCATAACCCCATCTTACCCAAAAACCAAAATTGTCTCACCCCTAAGCGCTTACAACTTGCACCTTCAGATAAGACCACAGCTAAACCAAACTAAGTAAACTACAGGTAACTGAAGCTCGGGTGGTAAGAGGTTCCACAAGTTTGCTTAGGAGAGGTGATAAATTTCACAAGATTAATATTAGATGAACTACTGCGTACTGTCTGTGGTAAGTTTTAAGAGATTGTTTTGGTGTTAGGTATTCTAAATAAGATAGATGTAGCTTGTAGGTATATAGTTTTATTAATTACTAGCTGTGCCCCGCGGTTTCACCCGCGTAGTTCCCGATCCCGTGGGAATTTTGGGATAAAACGTAACTATGTTCTTTCCCGGACCATAAGCTACCCCTGTACCAAATTTCAAGTTAATCGGTTCAGTAGTTTGGCCGTGAAAAGGTAACAGACAGACAGACAGAGTTACTTTTGCATTTATAATATTAGTTAGGATTAGTAAGAATTGATTTGTAATGAGGAGTATTATATATAGTTATTATGGTTAGTAGCACTCAAATTATTATAATTAACGCAACAGCGTCGAAATATTGGAAACTCGAAACAAATAATATACATGCTAAATATTCTGTTAATTATAATAATTTGGGGAGTATTTTAGTAAACAAATAAGTTACACATAGTAACTATACAATACTAACTAAGTATTCTGAAATGAGCTTCAGAATTGCACTGTTCGATGTTTAAGAACGTAAAAATAACAACCATAGCGGGGTCTTATTTTATATTAATTTTAACAGTCGTAAAGTCAGCTGTTATAAAATAAATAGTCAAAATCAGTCTAGACGTTTTCTAGTTTAAACAAAAGTAACGAACACCCATAGCCATAACACTGAAAACCCATTCACTAAATAAATAAAACAAAACCCTAAACTTTTCAGCAATATGTTCAAAAATTTTAACTCCAACCCATCCGGGTATCCTTTTTCCTCACACACGTCAAAAAATATAAAAACTTGTACAAAATTTCTAAAAAAAATTCACAACGATCAAATGTTAGGGTGCGTACACACGTGCGACAGACATAATATCACATAGGTCGAGTTGTCGTCGCATGTGACGTCACAGCCAGTGGACTCTTCACGAAATTGGATTTTTATCCGATCCAACGATAAAACACGTCAGTTCCGCATCATATGAACTATTGGGAAATCATTGGGCTCTTTGGTTTGGATTTGTGGTTCTTATTTGTTGTATGAGGTTGTGTTGCTGCGGAAAAAATGTATAGATACACGATGGTTTCTTTTCGTCAAATCACACTATTTGTTGATGGAATTTGTTTGATAAGTAGAGTTTCGACGAGTGTTTACTAGATTTTATGGCGTAATTCTAATAACTCCAAGCGATAAAATACATATTGTATTTACAAATTGGATTATAAATACGCAATTATCTGGAAGGAAAGGAATGAATAATGAATAACATCTCAGACATTTTACAGAATAAAAATATTTAAATTTGTATTTTATTAGCCATTATGGAAAATAAATCCCTCTTCCATATAGCATTACATCATAATTAAACTTGAGCACATTAGTATAATACCAAACTGTCTAGGCGTGGATAAAGTTCCAGGAAATTGAGTTAGTTAGTTTTAAAGGCGGGTTCCCATTGACAGGTCCTGTGTTCACAACTTGCGCATCTTTGTTGCACTTCCCGGAGATAAATGGGAAAACTAACTACTTGTATGAAACTTGGAAGTTTTCTTTATGTTTAAAAGACGTTCGTAGGCATCATTTATGGAAAGTTACTTGTGGTTGTAAATTGTAAGTAGTTTTAATGGATGGTTCTGTCAAAACTGCATCGATAAGCTGTCAAAATAGCTGTTTCATTGTTTAAGATATTATAGTCCAAGCGATAATTAATACCTTTAAGACACTGTAAAGATTTTTTAAGAATGACATTTATTGAACAATACCATTACAAATCGAAATTATTTTGTATTGTTTATAAACAGAAATATAATAACTGATGAAAACTATCTTACTAATCTAAGTTAAATTGAAACTGGTTTACCCGGTTTTCCGTCTAAGTCAACGCAGGTAAAACTACAGACACTTTTTTTTTTAATATATCTGGTTATACATACATAACTCAATCTATATCCTTGTTACAGCGCGAGGGTGCGGCGCGCAGCGATGCGGAGCGTGAGCGTCGCGCGCGCGGCGACTGGGAGGCGCGGGCGCGCGCTGCCGAGGCCGACGCGGCGCGACTCGCCGGCAAGCTGCACTCAGCGCAGCGGGAAATCGCCAGGTGTGTACCGCGCTTTAATTAATTAATGTGTGTAATGTTTAGTGAATAGCGAAGCATTATAGAATAGGAACTTTGTTACAATACAACTGCTAAATGATCTCCATGTTCGTTACATAGTGACGGAAAATTGCCAACTTATGAATATTATCCTTGAACCGGGATCGAACCCTTAACACCACTCAACATACCGCTATGACTGCTCTGTCACTAGGTATAATACATTTGAGAAAACACACATAAACTGTAAATATTTATTTATAGACTTGTTTTCGAATCACCACCCTCAGTTCAAAAAAACCGTTACATTGACCACTCCGCGTTAAAAAATAAATAATTTATATTATTAATCCGAAACACCTCGCCAATAATAGCATGACAAGCAAATAAATCAATACTACGGATACAAAATGAATAAAACATAACCAATACATCAGTTAACGCCGTATTTTATTGTGATATCTTCCAATTAAAATATTGCCTTTCAACATTGATGTACAATAAACCAAAGATGTAAAAATCCCAAACAAAACTAACACTTGAAACTTTCCTCATTACTACATATAAAATTATCCATAAATTATAAACATATTTTATTGCAAATTGTGTGTCCCTACACCTGCACACGCGATGATTTTAACAATAGCTGATACTGAATACTGATAGTGCCATATCGGTGGCTGAGTTCTGGTCCTCAAAAATATGAGTCCACACGCAAAGATGTTTGCAAATTTAACCTTATACGGATAGTTTATAGTCCAAAAGACTATTTGAAATGAGCGCACTTTTCGCATAGTTTATGGGGACGGTTTTGAGACGCTGAATATATATCTTGGGTTTTTGTACATCAATGCATTTCACTAACAATCATGCTCTGTGGTTTTTTCAGCGCGAATTAGCTTCGTTAAGCTGGCTCGAGTGATGCGTAATCATTGACGTTTATCCTTTTTTCGATAATATTGTTAAATTGAGACTGGAAAATTTAAATAGCGATAGACAAACGTAGGTATTAAGTATTTTTTTTTTCATGAAAGTGACTTAATACAATTTGTCACCATAGTAGGGCGATTGAACATCGTTTGTGCTTCATTTTTCGGTAAGCTTTTGTCTGAAAGTCCGAAAAGAAACTAAATTTCGACAAACATGCCTAAGCTACGTAAATAAAACAATTTTTCCATAAAATTTCACAAATTTTCTTTTACACATACCTGTATGTAATGACAATTACTGATAAAAAATACACCATAATCTACCTACATTATCCACCTCTTTAATAACACATCCAAAAACCCAAAACTACGCAACTAAAGACCCCTTTACAATCATATTTAGAATCGATACAACGTCGAATGGTATCGATAACCGTAACCGAATATCGGTTATTAAATGTACCGTTAAATTCACGAACGCGTTCATTGTTGAATTCGACTACTTTTAGCACTTTGATGTGGTTGCCTTTGAGGTGTAGTAATTAATAATAATTATTGTTCATTATTGGTTTGTATGGTTTCTGAAACCGTTGGTGTTGATATGGTATACGATTTTACTGGTTTGATATTTGGACGTATATTTCATGGGAATTTTCTTATATAGAACTGACGTTTATTTTATATTATTTCTGTTCTGTATTTCTACCAAGAAAATTGTAATACGTGAAAACGCCAAAGCATTGTTTATTTCATTCAAATGTATATGTCAACAGAAATCGCTTTGCAAATTCGTTACGCAAAACTGTGGCGTTTGAGCAAAGCCTTCCTTTTTTCCTATTCGCTCTAAATTTCTTTAGTGCGACCTTTATTTTTTTTTGTAAAATTAGGCACTTTCAACTAATCAAAATCGACTACTTATCAAAATCAACTTCTGGAAACTGACTTAAACCTTTATTTGCCAAAAAAAACCTTTACTACAACCGATTTCGACTAAAATATAATTTCAGATAATTAACTTAAATCGATTCAAATTTACGGTATTCCAGTAATCGAGTTGGTGTCATTGGACTCGATAAGGAGTCTGATTGGCCGATCCCCGTTCAAACTTCGAACAACTTCGGGATTTACGATCTGAAACTCGGTTATAGATTTGACCCAATTTGTGTAGGTCCCTTTACGATTTAAATTGATTTTTTTTTTTAGCCATCTGTTTATTAGCGATTTTTTTCTTGACGGCCTTAACTCACTTAAATGGGATAAACTTAGCGTTTTATTCCAATTTTATAACAATATTTTGGAATGTTTTTTTGTTTCTTCATTGATGTACTAGCTGTGCCCCGCGTTTTTACCCGCATGGAACCTTATCCTGTGCGAATTTTGGGATAAAAAGTATTCTATGTGTTATTCCTAGTAATGAGGAACATCTGTACCAAATTTCATTAAAGTCCATTCAGTAGTTTTTGCGTGAAAGAGGAACAAACATCCACACATATAAACATCCACACTCACAAACATTCGGCTTTATAATATTAGTAAGATGGTGTTTTTAAAAGGGTAAGTAGATGAATCAAAATTATATGAGTATACTCGAAAATATTTTCTCATATTTAAGTACTAATATCTCAGTTTATGTAAAATACATAGCTACGCTAACTAGGTCCTACGGACTTGCCCTTATAACATAATCTTAAGATAGGTGGATTTATAAATAGAAACTAGTCTTGACACAAACTAACACACATTTATTACATAACAAGATCAATTAACAAAACAAATGAGTTAAGTACTAATGAACAAACAACGATCTCATTAATATTAAAGTGACCGATACAACGATATCAAATACGAATCAACGTTCCTATCACACGTCCATTATATTCCGATGCCTGAACCGAACTGTCATGGCGTCTCCCCAGTGTTTCCCTCCCGGCCGGGTGCGCCGGATCACGTGATGCGATGACGTCACCGTGCGACACGTCAACTGATGCGCGTAGGCCACGCCCACTCTTTCTTTCTCTTCTAACACGGCCTCTCCTGACAGGAGACCGTCCTCGGACTCCATTATCCTTCAACCTGGAAGGCTTGGCATTCTATGATCAGGAATAATGCTTTTTAGAGTTCCAGACGTACTGGTTCACTGGCGTCACCAGGAACCCCATCTCCAGGTTAGGAAGCGTTAGGACAGGTACACTGCATAACCTCATTGTCTGCATCTGCAACGGGTAAAACACAGCACAGAAAGGTTTTCTATGGCAAAAGGACATAAAACAACACAGTCAGGACAATGTTTGACAACATGAAAAACATGTCCCATACTACTCATCAGAGGCCAACCCGTGACATCACTCACATGTCTGAGCTTCTCTAAGGTAGTGACGAACCACCTAGGGTATGTTCCATATACTAGAATCGCATATCTGAGCTTGCAGTGAGTCACAGACTACTTTGTTTAGTTACATGCGCTCGGCCACTCCTGCCATAATTGAACACACAGCTAGTGAAATTCGATTAAAATGCAAAATAAGTCAAACTGAACATTCAATTTCGCGTTTCAATGCTAATTTTGTGGGTATCTCGTAAAAATAAGCTCTATAAGGTGACCGTTACTCAGAACAAAATAGGTTCAGTAATGGAGCTGGTGTTTGATTGTTCACGTTTGTTGTTACAACCATTCAACATTAGTTTCTTGAAACTCGAGTAATGATAATTTAGGGCCAGAACAGTAATAAAAACGATACAGCTCACCATTTCACATAAGACCCGTTGTTTCTTTGTTTGTACCGTGCTCACGTAGCACGTCACGCCGCCGCACCATTGTGCGCCGCTGCGCTGCGTCAGGCCGCCTCGCCACCTCCGCCGCTGGCAGCTCTCGATGCGGATCATGTTCAGCACCGACCTGCACTATCGCTCAACAACCGAGCCTCGGCTCCCCGAGACCTGTGAGCACGAACGCCTTACTACTCGGTTCTCCAGTTGATGTACACACCTTTCCGTGTTTAAGCTGCCAGATGTTAACTTCTAAGGTGGGTATGTCTTTGGCACTATCCGACCTTGCGATCGAACAATAAACTTACTAAGAGACAAATTACGTATTACGTGTCGTACGTGAACGACGCCTACTGTCGTTCATAACATGTTCAGTATCATCTGATAAACGTCGTGATGATAACATGTAAGTAAATTTCTCAGATTCGTGTTAAAGCCTGAGTTACGTGTCGTACACGAACGACGCCTACTGTATGTCGTTCACAACATGTTCAGTACGATCTGGTACGCGTCATAATGATAACATGTAAGTAAATTTCTCAGTTTCATGTTATAGCCCAAGGCATACATCTAAAATCATAAAAGAAAATACTTAGCTCAAACAGTAGCGAGCGTGCCGCAGATCCCTGCACTCGGGATGACTCTCAGTCCATTTCGATGGCGCCCACGAAGGCAGCACAGGTCTGAGGACACCACCCTCTCTTGCCAGGCTCGCCACAACATCACACGTTCCTCTGCAGCCCTGGTCTTCCTCAGGAACCAGCCAGCAACACCATCTCACACAAACAGCAATCAAGCAAAAAGAAACAGAAAAAAAGGATGGTATCTCACATAGCAAGGCTATGCTAGCCAATTATAGTCTGCCAGCACACGTCATAGATAGCTGCCATAAAGCAAGCACATGAGGCTATCAAGACACACAGCACACATCATAGGTAGCTGCCATAGGACAAGCACATGAGGCTGTCAGAACACATAGCACACGCCATAGGTAGCTGCCATAGAGCAAGCACATGAGGCTATCAGAACACACAGCACACGCCATAAGTAGCTGCCATAGGACAAGCACATGGAGGCTATCAAAACACACAGCACACGCCATAGGTAGCTGCCATAGAGCAAGCATATGAGGCTATCAGAACACACAGCACACGCCATAAGTAGCTGCCATAGAGCAAGCACATGAGGCTATCAGAACACACAGCACACGTCATAAGTAGCTGTCATAGAGCAAGCACATGAGGCTATCAGAACACACAGTACACGCCATAAGTAGCTGTCATAGAGCAAGCACATGAGGCTATCAGAACACACAGTACACGCCATAAGTAGCTGCCATAGAGCAAGCACATGAGGCTATCAGAACACACAGCACACGTCATAAGTAGCTGTCATAGAGCAAGCACATGAGGCTATCAGAACACACAGCACACGTCATAAGTAGCTGTCATAGAGCAAGCGCACGTGGCTATCAAAACACACAGCACACACCATAAGTAGCTGTGAGGCAAGCATACATAAGCCACAATGTCAAGGGATGCGTAAGTCACAATCTCAGGGCAAGAGTAAGTCACAATGTCGGGTTGTAAATAACAAGCTGCCGCAATGTCGGGGCAAATGTAAAGCACAACGTCGGGTTGTAAATAATGAGCTGCCGCAATGTCGGGGCAAGTGTAGATCACAATGTCGGGTTGTAAATAATGAGCTGCCGTAATGTCGAGGCAAGTGTCAGTCACAATGTCGGGTTGTAAATGATGAGCTGCCGTAATGTCGGGGCAAGTGTAAGTAACAATGTCGAGTTGTAAATAATGAGCTGCCGCAATGTCGGGGCAAGTGTAGATCACAATGTCGGGTTGTAAATAATGAGCTGCCGCAATGTCGAGGCAAGTATAAGTCACAATGTCGGGTTGTAAATGATGAGCTGCCGTAATGTCGGGGCAAGTGTAAGTAACAATGTCGGGTTGTAAATAATGAGCTGCCGCAATGTCGTGGCAAGTGTAGATCACAATGTCGGGTTGTAAATAATGAGCTGCCACAATGTCGGGGCAAGTGTAGATCACAATGTCGGGTTGTAAATAATGAGCTGCCACAATGTCGAAGCAAGTGTAGCTCACAACGTCGGGTTGTAAATAACGAGCTGCCGTAATGTCGGGGCAAGCGTAAGCCACAATGTCGGGGCTATGTAGATAACCAGCTGCCACAATGTCGGGGCAAGCGTAAGCCACAATGTCGGGGCTATGTAGATAACCAGCTGCCACAATGTCGGGGCAAGCACAAGCCACAATGTCGGGGCTATGTAGATAACCAGCTGCCACAATGTCGGGGCAAGCACAAGCCACAATGTCGGGGCTATGTAGATAACCAGCTGCCACAATGTCGGGGCAAGCACAAGCCGCAATGTCGGGGCTATATCGTCGTACGGGGCAGCAGCAATGCGCTGCGACTGCCACCGCCACAGGCGACCGCGCCGCCATCAAGGCGACCGCGCCGCCATCACAGGCGACTGCGCCGCCGTTAAGGCGACCGCGCCGCCATCACAGGCGACCGCGCCGCTATCACAGGCGACTGCCGATGCCGCCGTCACAGGCGACTGCCGATGCCGCCGTCACAGGCGACCGCGCCGCCATCACAGGCGACCGCGCCGCCATCAAGGCGACTGCGCCGCCGTTACACGCGACCGCGCCACCATCAAGGCGACCGCGCCGCCATCAAGGCGACTGCGCCGCCGTTACACGCGACCGCGCCGCCATCAAGGCGACCGCGCCGCCATCAAGGCGACTGCGCCGCCGTTACACGCGACCGCGCCGCCATCAAGGCGACCGCGCCGCCATCAAGGCGACTGCGCCGCCGTTACACGCGACCGCGCCGCCATCAAGGCGACTGCGCCGCCATCACAGGCGACTGCCGTTGTCGCGTCACAGGCGACTGCCGACGCCGCCGTCACAGGCGACCGCGCCGCCATCACAGGCGACACTCGAGCACAGCCGCCAGTAGCTGCTGGGGTTCCGTGCCCCACGTTGCATGTACCGTGTCGGGTCGAAACGATTCAGCGTCGACGCCCGACCGGTGGTACCTCCGAACATAACAAATCAAACACAACAAATTAGCAAACCTCTTTTACATTGGTGGTTCTCGAGGACATTACCATCACTTCAGTTTTACTAAAGCTCGGCCTAACCTGACCATATCCAATAACATGACCTAAGTAAAGCACAACTCGGTATCTTAAGAGGTACATTTCTCAACTTTACTTAAACATTCAATCAATTCATGCTAAAACAAACAATTAATGCTAATAAAGCCTCATTTTTATCAACAACAACAAAAATTGATTTTTATATTTGTGAACTGTACTACGGCTCTACCGTAGACAACTATTCTCATGAATTCTTATCACACGTTGGAAGTTACATTTCCAAATATAGTTATCACCGATACAATTAAAACATTTGTTCTGCATGTATTACCTAATGCAGTCAGGGGGCACAACATAGGTAAAGATCAACCTCCACTGAGTGTTCGGGAAACTCTAATCACAATATCAGGTCCCGATGGCTCTCAACTTAAGGAACCTCATCAAAATAAAAATATTTCAGATACAAAATAAGACAAATGTCACAGCCAAATTTGATTAAAACATCTACATGTACATTTTGTACAAATGAGAACATCACTATTACTTTAATAGAGTACCTACGACTGTTCCGAACAGATCTAAGCTCAATAGATTTAGCTCAATATGTGTTTTAGTGCTTAAAACAGGCTTCAACGTAAGTATTAAACAACATGTCTGTTAGACATTTAAATTTTGTACAAACAAGATCATCACTATAACCTTAATAGGGTACCTAGGGTACCTAAGACTGTTCCTTAACAGATCTAAGCTCAATACGTGTTTTAGTGCTTAAAACAGGCCTCAACGTTAACATTAAACAACATGTCTGTTAGACATTTAAATTTTGTACAAACAAGATCATCACTATAACCTTAATAGGGTACCTAAGACTGTTCCTTAACAGATCTAAGCTCAATACGTGTTTTAGTACTTAAAACAGGCATCAACGTAAACACAACATGTCCATTTTAGACATTTACTACAAAACACACAATAGGTATTTTTCATAAATGTTTTTGCAAAACCAACGTTTGATTTGAGACATAGAAATGCTTAGATCTTACTTGAACACAGCTTGAACTATCGAAGTAAGTACATCCACAATCCTGTACACAGCGTCAGCGACTTCTTAGGAGCTGTTACCTCAGTCGCGCCATAACTTTCAGTACCGGGAACAGACACAGACACCTCGACTGGTACCTTCCACTACTCGGGCACAACAGTGAAGACGTAGAAGTATGAACTATGTTCAACTTAACTTTTTCCTGCAAAGTATTTCAAACGTTCAATTATTTCACTTAGTTGGTCGCGGTCTGGGCTATCCAGACGATCCCGTCCGCGAGAATACGCGTGTATCAACGATATCAACGTAGTCTTTCACGCTACACGTAACGAATAACGACTTGATTCAGACTTGTTTTGTTTTCAATAACAAATTCTTAACAAATTGTTCCCGCCGTTGTGTGTGGCGAGGAACCGGGATACTTATATGATTCCTTGTCAGCCTAGCCTTTAGGGCACTTGATTTAATAAAATAATCCGTTACTTGGTACAAAACTACAAAAACAAAAACAAATTTTTAAATTATTTTCAAAAACCGTATTGCTTTGGCCACATCCGGTTCAGAGTCGGTCGGTTGCATCTCTCGTCTCGCTCTCGCTCGTCTCGAACAACGCGACACGCGCGCCATTCATTCATTCGGGGACGCACAACATCAAGAAATTACTTTCGCGACCATTAAAATTTGTAAACCACGTAAACACTAAGTAGGTACTTAAAAGCGCGGCAAAATAAAAACAAAATGATATTTAGGGCACGAATATTAAACAACACATCACAAAACTGTCTATAGCGTGATTTCTTTCATTTACACGAACACCACACATGATTTATTTTCAAATTTACTTCACGACAACACAGTACATTAAGGCGACTGTAAATTAAAAACTCACAAACAAAAATAGTTACGGAACTAATTTTAATAAAAATAAAGGATAGCGAACGGTCAAGACACTTGAATTTTAAACGAATCCCACTTCTGATCTTAAGATAGGTGGATTTATAAATAGAAACTAGTCTTGACACAAACTAACACACATTTATTACATAACAAGATCAATTAACAAAACAAATGAGTTAAGTACTAATGAACAAACAACGATCTCATTAATATTAAAGTGACCGATACAACGATATCAAATACGAATCAACGTTCCTATCACACGTCCATTATATTCCGATGCCTGAACCGAACTGTCATGGCGTCTCCCCAGTGTTTCCCTCCCGGCCGGGTGCGCCGGATCACGTGATGCGATGACGTCACCGTGCGACACGTCAACTTATGCGCGTAGGCCACGCCCACTCTTTCTTTCTCTTCTAACAATAACATAATCATTCACTACATCATCTCATTATAGTAACTGACCCCTAAGCTCGAAACTTGTATCTATGGTATTAGACTACGCACACACTCATTCACACACACCCAAACCGAGACAAACATTTGTGGTTCACACAAATATTCACCACGCACGGGAATCGAACCCGCAACCTTACGGATGGCAGTCCGGCATGGTGACCAATCTACCATCGAGGGCGTCGTATATTTATACTTAGTACATTAAGTTACCTTTGTAATTTTTGGAGCTTTATTAAATTCATTCCATAACAAAATCACACACATTGACCAAACAAATTATATATCGCGTTTTATTAATGACATTACAGATTATGATAAAGATACCATCATATTTCTCAATAATTGCTCTATTCCATACAAAATGCTGTTCGTAATGAGGTGTTCATCATTGTAATAGGATCATTTGGGGTGTTGAGGGTTCGGTACCCGGTTTAGGTGTCAATCACAAGGCTCTGGGAACTCAAACATCTGGTGAAAGGAACCCTGGATTGGTACAGTTTAAATTAATACAGCAGTAGGTGTCAATTTGATTATTGTTAAATGTTGGTTTCATGTACAAAATTTTTGAGTTGTAAATAGTGTTGAAGTGCAGTGTATGTTCTCTCTTAATGAAATTATCCTAACCAAAAAATAGTAAAGAAGATAATGAAGAGAATGAAGTTCACCATCTCTTTTTATTTAAAATTCGAATTATACAGGGTGTCCCGTTAGTAGTGGACCAACGGGATGTGGGGGATAGGGGAGACCGTTACCTACCAGAATCACCAAAATTTATTGTCCTAGGCCTCATAGTTTTGAAGTTATAACGTTTTTTAGTAAGTAGGTGAAATTATCGTACTATGTGCACATTTTTCTTAATTCTACAAAATCTATTACTTATTTTGATGTTATTTTTATTCAAAGGCGTTAAGAATACATAGGTTTTTCTAATTTAAATCATTTTTTAGTGTAGTTATCATTAACATTAAAATTAATCAACAAAACAAGTGCAATTGTTAAATTTCAAAATACTCTAAGTGGTATTTGAGCTGAGCTGGTGTAAAAAAAATGTATTGTAGCCTTGTGGCACTTTATTTTAAAAACATCTACATATCATAAGGATTACAAAAACGTATAACACTGTGGTTTCAAATGAGTAGTTTTTTATTTTAACTAATATCAACGTAAAAGGGGACTTTTGAGAGAAAACAAAAATTCATTGCTAATTATGGAAATTCGTTTATTACTCAGTTTATTTTTACATTAAGGGTTCAAAATGCTTTTCTTTAGCTCTTGTGCATTAAAACATCTTCGTATAAAGTCTTTTTGTAAACTTTTTTGAGCTCTTTGATGTTTTTTTATCAATTCAGCAACATGATTGAAATTTTGTGATAACTCTCTTCTTATCAGAAATATTTGTATCATTAACTGCTTCTTTGAGGAAACCCCATAGAAATTAATCCAAAGGATTCAAGTCGGGAGATCGTGGGCTATTTCATGGCCGATCGCTGGCCATGAAATAGTACCTTCGCGTCCAAACCATCGATTTGGGAACGTCTCATTCAAAAATTCAGTCACTTACTGTGAATAGTGGGCAGGTTCACCTTCGTACTGCAACATTCGTACGTGCTTCTTAACTTAACGAAGATGTTGGTTATGCACAAGGCCTGAAACTGCGCGGAACCACATACTCTCGCGTACTTCTTAACTTAATTCGAAGATGTTGGTTATGCATAAGGCCTGAAACTGCGCGGGAGAGAATGTGGTTGCAGTACGAAGGTGAACCTGCCCACTATTCACAGTAAGTGACTGAATTTTTGAATGAGACGTTCCCAAATCGATGGTTTGGACGCGAAGGTACTATTTCATGGCCAGCGATCGGCCATGAAATAGCCCACGATCTCCCGACTTGAATCCTTTGGATTATTTTCTATGGGGTTTCCTCAAAGAAGCAGTTAATGATACAAATATTTCTGATAAGAAGAGAGTTATCACAAAATTTCAATCATGTTGCTGAATTGATAAAAAAACATCAAAGAGCTCAAAAAAGTTTACAAAAAGACTTTATACGAAGATGTTTTAATGCACAAGAGCTAAAGAAAAGCATTTTGAACCCTTAATGTAAAAATAAACTGAGTAATAAACGAATTTCCATAATTAGCAATGAATTTTTGTTTTCTCTCAAAAGTTCCCTTTTACGTTGATATTAGTTAAAATAAAAAACTACTCATTTGAAACCACAGTGTTATACGTTTTTGTAATCCTTATGATATGTAGATGTTTTTAAAATAAAGTGCCACAAGGCTACAATACATTTTTTTTACACCAGCTCAGCTCAAATACCACTTAAGAGTATTTTGAAATTTAACAATTGCACTTGTTTTGTTGATTAATTTTAATGTTAATGATAACTACACTAAAAAATGATTTAAATTAGAAAAACCTATGTATTCTTAACGCCCTTGAATAAAAATAACATCAAAATAAGTAATAGATTTTGTAGAATTAAGAAAAATGTGCACATAGTACGATAATTTCACCTACTTACTAAAAAACGTTATAACTTCAAAACTATGAGGCCTAGGACAATAAATTTTGGTGATTCTGGTAGGTAACGGTTTCCCCTATCCCCCACATCCCGTTGGTCCACTACTTACGGGACACCCTGTATATAAGATTCATTAATTATATTAAATATACATTGAAACGTTCACTTTAAAATGAAATTTATAAATGAAATCTCGAGTTTGGTTAAATTTATAAGAGATGGATTAAGAGAGATTTAGAAAACACTGTAGGTCGTTGTTATTTTCAATCATTTTTATTCCATAAATGCACAGATACCATCAAATAAAATTGCTATTTACTTTACATTCAAAATTAAGTTCTTAAAAGCACAGATACCATCAAATAAACTTAGGACCATTCATACTGTAACTTTATTCCACTGTAACATCATGAGACAGTCGAAAAACAAAATTGAACTCGAAATACTTCCAGGGGGCGAGTAAGCCGATTATTGCGGTCTAAAAAACACTGATACTTACATAACGATACTGTTTGTTATTTAATATGTACAGAATTATTTGTTTGTAACAAGATTATGTAATATTAAGTATGGTACGGGATTTTACACGTGTAATTCCTGTTTTAAATTATTATACGAACATTTTGCGAAATAGTCTAAACATTTCTGACTCACACTTATACTCTAATGGGGATGATAATAGGGTAATGAAAATGACATTCTATTTTGTCCGTTAGTTTAGTTAATATTAGACACACATTTTTACCAAGATGTGACGTCACACAAGTTTTCTGTTTAACATAACATAATAATTCACTTCATCATCTCATTATAGTAACTGACCCCTAACTAAGCTCGAAGCTTGTATTTAGGGTATCACAAACTACGCACACACTCATTCACACACACCCAGACCGAGACAAACATTTGTGGTTCACACAAATATTCACCCCGCACGGGAATCGAACCCGCAACCTCACGGATGGCAGTCCGGCATGGTGACCACTCTGCCATCGAGGTCGTCAAATATATACTGTATCATCAAAAATTATGAAAAATACGTGCCTAATAGTATTTTATTGAAATCTATTAGAATTTTCAGCCTCATAACACCAATTATTTACCGTACGTGAACAAAGTCACGTCACAAAAACAGCAACAGTCATCTGTCAAATAGAACAGTCGTTTTGAGGAGTTAACCCTCACATTAATCTGTGAAGTTATCTGAGTTATCAGCAGTCTTATCACGTAAGCGTACGTGCGGTAGGCCCAGGTTTCGGTGTATTTGTATATAGATGAAGGGAAATTTGGTAGACGAAACATAGCTATAGAAAAGTGCACCACATAGGGCCTATTTCACGATCTCCAAATACACTTCCGAGTAATTACTCACAAGTTTTGTCTTTGTCACTTGTAAGTAAGAAAGAGACAAATCTAACTTAACTTTATGAGTAAATTTACTTGAAGATCGTGAAATAGGTTTTTAGCATAGTGTAATCACTATTTATCGTCATACATTTTTATAGTAGTTTTGCATCGTCATAATGGTAATGAGCTATTTTGATATTTCCATACTTTGAGGGCGCTTTAAGCCAGATGGTCGTAATAACATGATCGACAGTCGTTACGGCGCTCACGCAGTCTTACCAGACTAAGTAAACTTTCTTCAAAAGTCTAACTAAATAACTTTTGTATTAACATTTAAATAAGAATGAATAGATTAAGTTCACTCGCGTGAATTAATAACAATATTTATGTTGAGTACATACTTTTGATTCGGTTCTGTCTATTCATTTTCCATGTTCTACAACGGTAACACAATACTATCGATTTATAAACCGCAGAACTTTGAATGAAATATTCGGTTTGTGGTGTTTGTGGTTCAAAGATTAAAACTTATGTTCAATAATTGTATTATATTATTTCTTTTACTATGTATTGTTAATTAGTTAAATCGAAACTTCAATCCCAAAGTCAGACAGTCGAGATTCCGTGATTCTTTGTTTATGATGAGACTAGCTGTGCCCCGCGGTTTTACCCGCGTGAAACCTTATCCCGTGGGAATTTTGGGATAAAAAGTATCCTATGTGTTATTCCTAGGTATGAGGAACATCTGTACCAAATTTCATTAATATCCATTTAGTAGTTTTTGCGTGAAAGAGGAACAAACATCCATACATCCATACATACAAACTTTCGCATTTATAATATTAGTAGGATATATTACGAAAAACAGTTTATTGTAATACCGAGAGCCACTTCCTATGTTCACTAAAGAAACCAATACTAAAGCTTATATGTACATGCATTAAGTACATGTATATAAGTTTTCGAACCACTTTATGTGTATAGGTAAGTAGTGTTAAATACTGGTTTTTAAGTTCGCCTTTTATTTTCAAACAGAAGATTTAATTAAACCTACGGTCACAAAATAATCGATAAAAAACGTAAACAGCTAAAAAATATCAAAATAATCTTAAATAACCCGCTCAAAAAGAATCCAACCCATTTCTCATTCATAATTATCCAAAAACTCAGTAAAAGCCGAAATGATCCTGAAACACAGTGATGGTCAAAGTTTCACCTCGTTTGAATTATAAATATGAAGAAAGTAGGTCGCAACTACAGAAATAGGTAACGGAAAGTTTGACCTTTTGATATCAAAAGTCCAAGTTTTAATTTCATTCGAGTTTTTATTTTTATTTCTGTTTTGTTATAGTTTAATGGCTGTGCGTTTTGTGGAGTTTGTTTTTGGGATAATCTGTTTGTTTTATGTTATTGTTATAGTATCTAAAAGCTTGACATATTGTTAGTCTGTAATGCTCTTGAATCTCAAGCCATGTTTATAAATCAGCATACATGCATTGGTCAGCCCAACAAACACTAGTCTGCCGAGTTAAGGTATCATGTTTCTCCGTTATTACGAAAATTTCATCTTAAATAAATTTAATCTATTTTTTTAATATAAGTACCTCTTTTGAGATTTTCCTTTCAAATTCGTTAAACTACAATGTTGCTACTAATTTTCTATTAAATTCTAAGTCAGCCCAATATATCGATACAACAAAAGTATCGCCAAACCAATTGTATCGATTCCTACTCGAGTTACAGCGGCACGCGTTCATTCGTAAACACGGCTCGAGCGAAACGCGCCATCAATATTCATAATGGTTAATCGGCAATCGAGGCATTCGGTATCGATAGCAAAATATTACACTTAAACCACTTGTGACGAGATTTTGAATCGTTTGATTTATTGTAATCGATTTTTGATTTTGCTTATGGTAACATTATTTATTTCTTAATATTAGGTTAAAAGTTTGCATTTAATAATTTAATTTAATAGTCATATTTTTATTGAAAATGTTGGCAACACTTCATTTATTTTGTCATGTTCACATAATAGGATTATTAATCTAGCTTCTATTGTTATTAATTTATATTATTTGTAATTATTATGATTGTAATCTGATTGTGAATTTAAATAAATAAAATAAAAAATAAAATAACATTACGTAAACATATCATAATCATTAACTGAAACTACGCAAACATTCATTCACAAAACCTTACGGATGGCAGTTCTGAGTCTGATGGTGACTCTGCTATCATTGTCGTCAATATGTATTGTGATTGACAGAAACATAACTTATATCGATTCTGAATAAATTAATCTATTAAAATAGGTATTATTGATATGGTTATAATCGACAACAGTAATAGGTGAACTAATACATAACTCAAACTTACAATTCATTAGGTCATATAACAATTCTGTTTTCTTTTGTTCTAAAAAATACTAAGAATAAAATAAAATAGATTTTACAGTAATAAATATATATAATTCTCTGTTCTCAATATTAATATCGATTATGAATCGAGTTACATCGGCACGCGTTCGCAAACATAAAGTGAGAGACACGCTATCAATATTCATAATGTGTAACCGATTCATTGGCTCTGATATCGAGATAATTTAGAATAATATCAACGACAATGGACTGTGAAATACTGACGCTCATTGTTTTCTATAACCCATAACATACAAAATACAGGATGTACGTATATTTGTGAATAAACAAAAATCGTAGCAATGAAATAGGGACCTAATTGCAAAAATCTGGTCACTTACACAATTTTCCTAAATTAATGGGCCAATTTCACGACCTTCAAGTAAAGTTACTCACCAGGTAAAGTTAGTCTTGTCTCTTTCTTACTTTATATCAAGTTACAAATACAAAACATGTCGGAACGTTACTTGAAGATGGTGAAATAGGCCCTTAGTGTCTGCAATCTTTGAAAACTACACCAACAAAAACGAAAATCGATTAAGAGATACACGTTTCTTATTACAATGTATCTAACCATGAACTTCAGTGTATCCCGGACCTAATCCAGTCTATTTATGGCTCTCCCCATCATCGTAAAACTTATAAATAATATACAATGCATGGGACCGTCTGATACAGATGGATTTCCCATAGATAGTACATTTTTATTTTATTGTGTCAGTGTAATTAAATTAATCAAAGATCTTGTAGAGACAAAGTCTCGATGTAATGTGTATAAAATATTCTACATATATGTATGTATATGCCTAGTGGATTTTACCGATTTTAGACCGATAGTTTACTTTTCGGTATAGTTCGTATAGATATCGCAAACCCGCAACGATGTGATTCTAAAGGCAAATTGGAGTATAGCAAAACTAATTTTTAAACCTATCTAATTTTCTTAAAACTTTGAGCTGTTAACTATACAACAAAATCAATACAAACAAAACATCAAGAATCATCATTTCCATAATCCAATAAGCACAGAAAACAAAATACGGTAACTCGATATCTCTCCATAAATTTTTACTGGTAAATAATCTAAAATCAAAGTGTTGGTACTCGTGACTCCGACACCCCGTATTAAGGGTTTACGGCTGTAAATATCGGGTGACTTATTATTTTTAGTTGAGTGGTCTCCAACTTAGAAACATGACGAGACGAAGACGATTTAATTTTGTGAAATTGAGACAAATTCTTGTAGATATTTATTGAAAAACATAAAAATACCAAAAATAATGAATTTGTTGAAAAGTGTTATTAAAAACTATTTACACATAATAAAATTGTTTTCAACACACTTGCTCATAAAGGGGCTCTTATTGAAAATGATATTTTATTACTAATTTCTTCGCAAGTGTGTTAAAAACGTTATATGGTACACGCGTGTATTGATGATTACTATCCTCGGCTATCTTCAGACCCTCGCCTGACGGCTCGGGCCTCAATAGCGCCTCGGAAGTAATCACCAACTTACCTCGCTTGTACCATAAATAACTATTTTTGTACATAAATAATACAATGATGTTCAAATAATTGTTGATGATATGTAGTCGTCTTTGATTATAAGCATAATGTTTTTCAAAGTATGTAATTGAACTTTATCATTTATTATATCGATTTAGAAGATGATTCCAATATCATCGGTTTAGGTTAAGTGTGTCTCTACATATTCACAGACTATTAATAAGAAAAAGATTAAAAATAACTCGACTCACATAATTATAACTGTACTAAGTTTAGAATTACACTTAAAATTTCGGGAAAACTTGTAAAATAAAACAAGGGTGCATCAAAGTGCTCAAAACGGTATCGTTTTACAAATAACACAGACGTTAGAAAATGCAGGGGACGTCCTCGTTATGTCGAGGTTTCGGGTTGCAACGACTTTATTTTGACAACTTAAGTATTTTTCTATTGGGAAAGACAAGAAAAGAAATTAATCAGAATTCTTTTGTTTTTCATAATATTTTTTTGTGTTTTAAACGAAGTCGCTTCCGCTGTTCGTACGATTATAATAGTTCTTTTGGTCTACGCAATGGATTCAAACCAAATAGATAATGTGATTCAAGTGGTTTCAACAGTTTTTCTTTTTTCGTTAACAAATCCTAACTTAATATTATAAATGCGAAAGTAACTCTGTCTGTCTGTCTGTTACCTTTTCACGGCTAAACTACTGAACCGATTGACTTAAAATTTGGTACAGGGGTAGCTTATGGTCCGGGAAAGAACATAGGCTATGTTTTATCCCGAAATCCCCACGGGAACGAGAACTACGTGGGTGAAACCGCGGGGCGCTGCTAGTGAGAAATAAAATCGTATTCATTGTTCTTAATATTCAGATATTTATTTTCAACTAGCGTCTCTTCCCTGTTTCGGCTGAGGCCACATGGCTAGTCTCTTATCAAACTTAATAACGCTAAAGATATAAAATACATTATAAACTAAGTATCTAACAATCAATACTCATAACAGTATTATTTATAGCCTCTTTAAAACCCGAATGTACAATTATACATACATCCCACTTAAACTATGTGTCGTATTAAAACAATGGTTATCTCAAACTGTACAACGAAGAACACGTGTTTGTCATTAATTCCCTTCACACACTTGTGGGAGAATAACACATTATGTGGAGAACTGTACTGACTATAAAATTATCTTAATGATAATGAAGAATTATTTGATGTTGGTAATTATATTAGAAATATGTTGGGTTTATTTTTGTCTTGTTTGTGGAAGTAAGTAAGTGTTAGTTTTTTGACTGTCTCTGGTTTTAAATTCGCTTTATCTACTTGATTATTAATAAAAAATAGCTTTGGATTCCCATGTGTTACCATTTACAAATTTGGGGACAGATGACATGAAATCCCAATTTGGGGAAACAAAATATACTAAGGGACAGATAGAAATACTCCTAAAATAATTTGTCAAGATGATTTAGGAGTTACCATTGTAAGTTATAAACCAGCTGTGTGCCACAGTTTTACCAACATTCCCGTAGAAAAACCAGGAATAATCATACTCAGTGATGAGCTTAAAGCTATATGAGTACACAAAATAAACCGTAAAGCTATTAGTTTTCGATAAGTGTCAATTTTGTGTACTGTATAGTGTTCCTTATTTAGACAGATGTAATTAATAATTCAATTTCAATTTATTTAATACTAGTAGCTCCCCGCGGTTTAACCCGCGTAGTTCCCGTTCCCGTGGGATTACGGGGATAAAATATAGCCTATGTCACGCACTGATAAAATAGCTTTCCATTAGTGAAAGAATTTTTGAAATCGGTCCAGTAGTTTCGGAGCCTATTCATTACAAACAAACAAATCTTTCCTCTTTATAATTTTAGTAAAGATAAACACCAGTAAATACCCTTAAAATTGAAACAACATTTAAATCGCACCTTTCTAAGCATAAATACAAACAAAATATTTCAAACCGACGCTTGTCAATGAAAATTAAACAGAAGACGAAACCCTCATCTCTGTCACAATTCGTACCACAATATTTTACCGTTTATTCTCTACCTGGTAGATGATTTAGAAACTTACGACCTTTACAATAAAGCTGAAGATTTGCTGTGCTTTTGAGGTGTCTGTAAACGTAAGTTTGTAAAGTAACATAGCTCGGAGTTTCATTTTCTATGTGCAAAATCGTTCGCAATTAGCTCTGAAAGTGAATACGAAAATTATTTTAATGTAAATGTTATGATGTTTTCAATGTTTTGACGCGTTCCTGAATATTTTGTTTTTAATGTGACGTCAGAATTGTGACGTAGGATTGAGAGGGGGAGGTATTTCTATTGATATATTTGGAGTACAAAAGAGTTAATATGAACATAAGTAACAATCGCGGTTATCCACTGAACTTCAAAATTTTAATTGTATTTTTTATAAACAAGTATTTTTAAATAATACAAAGAGATAACTTCACCAAATAAAATAGGGATAAGTACATATATTCGTAATGTGGTAAATGTAACTCCAAAAATAAACCATTATCTTATAATCACAAAAACTACGCATTTATTTGACAAATAACAAAGATTGATCTGATTCTGAAATAAAACAATATTCTTGGTACAAATTATATCGGAGTCAGCTATTTTTATACTGCGGAGATAAATTATAGATATTGTTTGATAGTATATTTTACGACTCGCATTTTGAGGGAGAGCTAAACTAGAATTGTATACTTACTTCTTTCAATGTAAGTACTTATACCTATTACATTGGATATACATATAATTCTAGTTCTTTTCGAGAAAATACTATGTAATTTTGTCTTAAGAATATTGTATGGTTTAAAAATATACTTAAAGCAATGTATTATATAACTAGTGGTTTATGTTAAGACAGTAATGAATTTCATTGGCTTGGTCAACTTTTAATAGATCTAGTAGTTTTAGATCAATTAAAATGTACGTGTAGCATAGTAATAATTTAAAAAAAATTAGTTGTTGCATTTTAATTAATATATCGAGATAGTCATAATTACTTATTATAACCCATGTAGGTAACAATATTAGTTTTCAACACCTTAGTTTAGAAACAAACTGCAAATACAAAATCAACTACAAAATACACCAGAAAATCTTTCTAAATATACTCCAACCCACTTCTCCAATAATAAGAGGTATATTTTAAAGAAAGCGATATCCGGGTACGTGTCAAATAGGCACTTGATAAGCTCTCGTTCAGTTCATAAAGTGGCCGCCATGTGGCGCCACTGCCGCTCAATGCTGACTGAGCTCTACATGAAAAGCTCATTTCAGTTTTCTGATGGTTTTCATTATTTTTTCTAGAGTTTCGTTTATTTTTAAGTAAACTGATCATTTATTTATAGTTGTATTTTATATTTTGCGTCATTATTTTTTTGATTAAAGGTAAACTAACGATTTTATTCGAAATTATTTTGATCCCAAAAAGTATCTTTTTTCATGCAAAATTCTGATGGTTTGATGTTGATAATAAAGTTAAAAAATATATAAAAAAAATTAAGTTACAGTCTATAGCCATCTACAGCAACATCTTTAACACAAACACTTTCTTGGTCACTCATATAAAGGTGCACACAGCCTTACAGTATCACTCCGCCTCGTCTTATCAGTATTCAAGTCGCAAGTGGAGACGCGACCTACCCTGTTTTATGTTTCATATCGATTTCCTACCGCCTTATTTTAGTTTAGGGGAAGAACACCCTGACCTTCGTTTTTGTACAGTTTTGTTTATAAGCATTTTGTTTTTGTTTCTTTTTGTAAAACGTGTGATGTGTTCGCGTAATCGAAGAAATCAATACGTTATTTCAAGACTATTTTGAACTAGACATCACTACATAGTATAAAACAAAGTCGCTTTCTCTGTCCCTATATATGCTTAGATCTTTAAAACTACGCAACGGATTTTGATGCGGTTTGTTTTAATAGATAGAGTGATTCAGTGGGAAGAATAATGTTATCCCCATATTCCTACGGGAACGGGAACTACGCGCTAATATAAAGTAAAAAAAAACAACAAACAATTTCTAAGAAAAACATGCAAACTGTCGACATCATGTACCAGGCTGACATAAGTGTAAGGAGTTGTCTCAACACAGATTGCAGTGCTCCTTGAAACGCGCCGCAGACGAGAAACAAGGACATGATTAATACCGCGTTGCGTTTGTATATTCATAATGAGCTGCAACTATATGTAGCGATTTAAAGATATAGAGGGTGTCAAGAATGTTCTTTGTTTAAATTAGACTTTGTCTTTTTAAGTAGTCAAGAATTTTTCGAATAAGGAACAGCTTATTCTCTCTTAGGGCATATTTCACGACCTTCAAGTAAAGTTACTCACCAATTAAAGTTAGTTTTGTCTCTTTCTTACTTTATATCAAGTGACAAAGACAAAACATGTAAGTAGCTACTCGGATCGTTACTTGAATATGGTGAAATAGGCCCGTAGTAAGAAAGTAAGAGTCAAAGTATTGAGATAGAAAAATATAAGCATAATTATATTTTAAAGCGATATTCAAGTGCAAAATGAGTGCAAATCGAAATTATTTTACATTGCATATAGATTATCTAAAAAAATATTTCTCACTATCCTTCCCAAACAAATACAAAATAATTGAATGCTTCATAAACGGATTTTCCTGCTTATTATGCTAAAAACCTTCCCACTGAATCCTTGTATCTATTAAAACAAACCGCACAAATCTAAGCATACATAGGGACAGTATGACGTAAGGACTACTACTGCCATTTTAAATAAATAAAATAAGTAAAAAAACATTTATTGCCACATGAAAATTCTATTAAAATTATTTATTTAAAATTCTCATGTTTAATCACAACTCCAAAACATTATATTCTTCTCATTTTAAAACTCAAAAATTTAATCAAAACGACGTTAAGTAGTTGCAATATATTATTCCCTTTATCTCTGAATGAGTGAGTAATGATAATGAGGGTCTGGAACGAGGAGTATTCCACGTTGGATAATATGAAGGAAGCTCACGGCACCGGCTCAATTCTGTGACATTTGACGAGGGAGAAACATCGGAATGTTTCAGCATTCAGTGTTTGTAGGAAAAGGAATCTTATTTGGTTTAAATCAAGGATGTTTTTTGAAGTTATTCTTAGTTTGAAGTATATTTTTGTGCTGATTTTAAGCTGTTTAATTTAGTACATTCATCACCTTCGAAGATTTTGTTCTAAACCTAAATTTTGTGTAACCAGATTTGGTGTAGCATCAGTATCTTATATGAAGCGAATGTTGTTAGACTGCTCAGGTTATCTCTCAGTTGTTAGAAATTTTTAGAGCGCTACGGTGCCGAGAAGTGACTTACTTAACGTTACAAAAGAAGATAAGTATATATTATTTATTCCACGTAAAACGCATAAACTTACCATCTATAAAACTGCATATACCTCAAGTTCATGCATAATCTAGTCAAGATGCACCCTTAAGAAATCGGGGGTTGCACCCTTGTTTCTTTCCAAAGATATATGATTTTAATAATCGCTAAGATTACGTAGAAGGGACCGGATGGTTCAAGTGTCCCTCAGAGAGCGTCTTGAGAAATGTCCCCGTAGCTATTTCATTTGTGAGGGCCACTTGATCTATGTCTCCGAACGGCCTTAAGAATTCCTTCTTATGTAAATAAGGTTTTTTATCGCGGTTCGATTTCATTGTTCTGTGAACGTTGAAGGAGGTTCTTATGTGTATTGCAGTGATTTATAAAAGTTTTGTTTATTTTCTGTTTGTTGAATTGGTTGGAAAATGTAGAGGTTGGGGTATTTTTTGTTTGTATTAAATGTGTTGTTTAGAAAGATGGACATTTTAATTTTGGTAGAAAGTTTAAAGAAAATTCTGCTTTTAGTGTGCATTAATTGAAAAAAACCTACATTTTATTAACACAACCTTACAAAACGACAATGCTCATATTATTCCCGTAACACACTCAAACAAACAAACTTACAGAACAATTCGATACAATCTAAACTTTTAATGACACAACTCAGTATACACTGACATGACACAACAACAAAATGGCGTATACAAGATGGCGTCTACAATATGGCGGCAACCGCGAGTGACAAACTGACAAGTGCTTATTGGGAGTGCAGCGGGTGCAGTGGTTTCTTAATAAACGAGCTGAGGGAGTCCGGGGGAAGTTATTAGTCGTCATAAATGACAGGTTGCTGTGAAGTGACGTCACTTGTGAGTTTATGCGATGGTTTACTTGGAAGATGTAATTAAGACTGAGTCTTCAGTCATGTTTGCTCATTTTCGTTTTGAAATTAGTCTTGGAATATTTATTATTCATTTCGGGACGTTTCTTGTAATATTTATTTGTAAACTTACAAAATTAGGAGTAATATTAAGTATTCTGTAAGTATGTCTATTTATTCTACTATTGGTGTAAACAGATGAAACCTGTATAAATGTCAATATCAATTAAATAAATGTTTAATAAATAACAGTCGTAAGAATCACATACAAACAAAATCAAATTTTACTATGTTTAAAATGTGTGCTACACAATCTCCCACTAGGTACCTAATAACAATCTACCCGCATTTTTATATTATATCGCAACGCGAATGGCCGCGCAGACGTATACAGGGTGTTATGAAATTAGTAACAGACAGACAGATAAATTAGTTTAGCGACGCGCGACGCCTGGCTGTGCTCAACTAATTTAATAGTTCTAATATTTATGTAATGAAAATGGAATCCAGACTTGGTAGAAAAGTTTATTTTTTGTTAGGTTTTTTTCTGTGATTATTTATTTTGTTGTTATCAATGCTTTGGTGGTCCAGTGACGTGTCAGTTAAACTGATAGGTTTTGAATCACGGTGCAAGACATATTTGAAAATATTTATTTGAAAAAGTCTAAAAACAAGACCGAAAATAAACATTCGATATTATATCATTCTTGCAAGACCAAAAACATTCTTTTGGCAACCAAAAAACATTCGCTACTGCCGAGCAATGCCAAGAAATTCATGCACAATTCATTTAACAACTAGTCCTTTAATTAAACCCAGTAGCCTCATTATACTAGTGCCAATTACTACAACTAAAAACCTCACACAAAACGTTTTAGCCCCTAACTAAATAACAAAACGATGGGTATCAGAATAAAGTAAATTTGTTAACAACCTCCCTGGCCAGCCCGAGGCGGTACGGCGAAACTGCATAAGGGCGATATCTGTCACAGTAACGTCCCTTAGGGTGACAGGAAATATTATTACTTAAACGTGTTACGTGAATTTGTGGTTGAAAGGTTTTATAATAGTTTCTAAAGCTACAATTTTGTTGCATATTATCAAGGATTGGATCTGGGAGAGTTTAAAAAGTGTTTAGAAATCGAGGCAGACATCATACCAAGAGAATAAAGGTTCTTAAATCCCCTAGACAATTTGTCGAGACATATATTAAACATGCTGTATTTATTTAAGTATATCATTTTAATAAGTATTTTTTACTCATACTGTGGATTCCCAGCTTTAATCTCTCTATGTACAGCCCGTGCTATTTATCTAATAGAATTTACATTGTGCATGTGCATTTGCCTACCAAGTCAGAATTTTTGACTTCGATTTGGTTGAGCGATGCATGTGAACTTTTCCAAACATAGCTCTGTTTTGAGATAACCCATCCCCGTTAGGCAAACTCGTCCTACCCCATTCTTACTATTCTCTTTAACAGAGACAATACGCTTTTCTCTGCAGTACGTTCTGTCACAGCTCGATATAATTTTACTTACCCAAACACAAACAGAACACCTATTTTCTGAAAGTTACCGTAACAAAACGCATTTTGAAAAGCTTTGCGCGACACAGGATGCGGTTTGGGACGAGAAGTCATCGGAACTACGCTCTCCAACCGAGGTTTGTTTTAATGCAATTGTCATGCAAATTTGAGAATTAATCCGCCTCAGATAAATGTTTCCAAACTTTTATGACCCTTATTACCTTCACTGTAACGATTGTTTTATTAAAATAGGCTTCAACGCTCGAGTAATAATGAATTTTAGTAAATTTAGTGATCTCTTGGTTTAATTGAGGGAAACATTGTTTTTTTGAGAGGTCTTTGTAGAACTTCCTTTATGCTTATTTGCCTTTATGCAAGTGACGTCATTCTAAATCGAATAACATGGTGGCGACGGAGATGGTTTTAAAATGATTTTTAGTATACATTTTAATTACTTATTTTTACATAAAATAATGCAAAATAAAGTGAGCATATAAAACAACGACAATAGTCCGTTCAAGTAGTTCTATATACATAGTATAAGTACCAATTATTACAAACTTTCATTTAGTTTCACGTTGTCTGTAATCAAATCTTGCAAACCACTTTTCGACCACTTCTGGTTATCCGATTGATCTGAAATTTGGCATATGTAAGTCCCATCACAATGCAATGAAAGCTTAAAAAAACTTGTTTTTAAAAAGGTTTTTTTTTTAATTATTCTTGTCTTATGTGTAATATTAGTAGCCACCAAAAACATTACCAATAACATTAATATCTATCGGCCACCCAGACATGTCAATTTGATCCATAATCGGTACCGGAACACGTCCAAAGGGGTCCTGGCGACGTTAAGTGGTCAATTGATCTTCCCGGGTGGTCCTCATTGTACGACAATTGGTCCATTCTTCTAATAACGGGTAGTTCGGGCACTTGATACTACGTTTTGTGGGTAATTAGAGATATTTGAGATGGGAAGGTGCATGTGTATTGGTAAATTAAAACATCGAAGTATAAAAACGTTGTGGTTAAAGCTTTTGACTTTCATTTGGAAGGCGCTAGTTCAATTGATTGCCATAATTCAAGGCTGGCTTGGGCCCTTCAATAAGTACATTATATGAGCTGATTATGTAAGTAAGTTGAAAGTTTCTTTTTCAAATCGATTTTCAACTGCTTACTCTTCTACGTTCTCTTCCATATCTAATTCATATTTACCGTCCATACATCACACAAATCACGTAAAAGTAATGACCATTCGTACCTACCAATTAAACTCCCCAAATCCCCATTCGAAAATTGAAAATAAAACGCAAACTTTTTCCCGAAAAAAGGGAGAAAATTATTAATACCATTTTCCTTACTTCCTATAATTTTCGCTTCCTGAAACTGGCCACCCTTCGAGCTATTATCGAAGTCGTTGTCAAATGCAAATCAAGGAGGTCCCGTCTTTTTCAGGGGTGCTGAATTATGGTACCTATAAAGTTAGAATAGCCAACGTTGGTGACACCTGACGGGTCTCGATGAATTAGAGTCCGTTATTGGCAATGGTGGATTATGATTGGAATTTCGAAACTTGACGTTTCATATATTTAAACCAGTAATACTTGTAGGTATTATTATATAAATAATATTATACGAAAATAAATAGCTACATATTGTTTTTATTATACTAATGGATTGTTCTTTTGTTACAGGTAATTATATCAACATAATAATATAGAAATCAGCAGACGAGTAAGATTGTTCTTAAATAAGGTGTTTTATAATATTTTTGTTTGTTTTACTAAATGACGTTACAGACGCCCTCTAGAATTAATTTCGTTTAACTATTCTCCATTTTTTACAGTTTTAATCTTCATAAAACTTCAATTTGTACAAACATAAAAAGAAACTTCAACTACAAAAAACTGAATCATGTTAATTAAAACGACACAAACAGAAACTTTGAAGCAGTTGAATATTTTATATTTTTATTCTAAAGTTAATATCAGAACCTTGTTCATTTAACTTATAACAAATACTTTGCAGCACTTAAAAAGTCTTAGTGACAAACTTGTCCGGGGAAGTCTATCCCCTTCCCCCTTTTTGAGACTCTTCTTCCCCGTATCTTGTCCTTCCCCGTTTCAAACTCATCCTAACTCGTCTAGACTTCAGGTGTCTTTCAACAGAAACTTTTTAGCCATTAAAAAGATTTAACACTTAAAAGTTTCATCTAAAAAGCTGAGCTTTATTAGTACATTCTGTTTATTGCACTTTCAATATTTGTTTCATGTAAATTTGTCGAACTTTTAAGTAAGTAAATGTTTTTGTTTTTCTATGGGTTTGTGAAGGGGTTACGTTTAAAGGGTTAAGGAGTTAAATGTGTTTAGATGTTCAAGGAATTGGTAGTTATATGTAAACAAACTTGGAAACGTAAATCTGTAATTTGTCCAAAAAATTTTTTACATACTGAATTTATTGTTAACTAAAACTTTTGTAACGTAAACAGATATACATATGTAGAATAAACAAACAACAAGAAAGCTCTTTTATCATTATAGATCTAATAACCACACTTTTTTAAATTAACTATAAAGAAAAATCTATGCATACAAAAATAATAAAAAGTAATACAAAAAAATATGATTTTAAAATTCATAACCAATTTATCGCGTCTCACGTTAAAACAATAAATACAAAACGATTTATAACTTTACATAATTTTGTAAACAAAACAAATTTTAATAACACATTGGAGGGTAGTTGCAGAAATGCAGCCTGTTACAATCTCGCACCCTTCCCTTTGTTTGCAAACGCACCCCCTGCTAATGAAAACCTGAGGGAAAATTCGGGAAAACTCATAATAATAGGGGACGAGTAGCCCTTCTCACAGATAGAGGATGCTACACAATTTGTGATGAATTTTGATAAGATTTGTGCAGGTGAAATGGAATTCTAAATGTTTGTAGTTCTACGTACAACATCGTATTTCATTTACTTACGTAATATTTTATAATAAACCTGTTAAAAGCAAAGACATTGTTATAGTTTTTAAATCTATACTAATGATTATTAAGAAGTAAAGTTTGTGTGTTTGTATATTTGTTAAATTGTAAGGGGTAATCTCGGAATCTACTGAACCGATTTCAAAAATTATTTCACTCATGGTAAGCTAATTTATCAGTGCGTGACATAGGCCATATTTTATCCCTGTATTCCCACGGGAACGGGAACTACGCGGGTGAAACCGCGGGGCGCTGCTAGTAAATAACAAAAATAAGCCTCATTTAAAAAAACCTGACAATATTATACAAACGTAAATTGACATAATTATCCCACTATCTGAAACAAAATAATTGCCCAAAAAAATCTTTACAACCTGTAGCAAAACGAGCAACACCCTGTAGCAACTTACCTTAAAAATAAATACAAATTCAAAAGGCCCTCAAGGTTCACGCTGAACTATATGTGTTTATACAACTTATGGAGATATTCGACAGATGTCCCTACCCTTCAGATTATCGTATGCAGATTGTCCCCTCCTAGATTTCAACCTTTGCGTAGTAACTATTTAATAATCTGCGCTTTTACGTCAGTTCACCTGCGACCACTAACGAAAAGTTTTAAAGGGGTATTTAATTTAATAGTTTTGGCAACACTTATTGAATTTTAAACCTTTATCGTCTCATTTGTGTTAAATTTTAAACCTAGTTTAACAAAACCTGGTAAGCATTTGACACCTTGTCAGTCAAATCTGTCACTATAGTCCTTTGACAGTATTCAATATACTTAGATCAGATTGTAAAACAACGGGATGTTCATACGTACTTATAAAGTCGAAATCCTCGACTAGTTTGTGCAGAGCGAGACGCCAACGGCGCGGGCGTATCGCACTCCTCCTGATGAAGGCCACCGAACGTGGCTGAAACTAGTCGAGGATTTCGACTTTATAAGTACGTATGAACATCCCGTTGTTTAATAATTATATACGATGACGTACGTTTCGTTTAATAATAAAAATTAGATCAGATTGTAAAACCTGGTTTAGTGCTAAGCCAGACTAAAAATGCAACGCAAATAAAACGGTTTGGGTTTTTGAAAGGAATTCTTACTTAGCAATTACTTTAAATTTACTTAATTGGGTAATGTAATGAAGGTTGGTTAAACTTCTTAATGTAAGAGATTTATCCTAAATTAATTGGTAATATTGTTTTGTCTCTTTCCTTTTTTTGGATGCTGAATTATGGGCATTTAGTTTATTACTTAATAAGTAAAAAATTTATTTTCTATGTCTTACAAAAAATAACTATCCACGTTCACATATATCAATATTGTAGTTTAAAATACGTAGTCAAAATATCTTTCAATAAGTTCAAAGATAAGTAATATCCAGCCAAACTAAATATCAAATATTAATAACCAAACAAACTAACATTACAAAATCCCGAACTACAACTCAAAGTATACCATACCTAGCCGAAATTCCACCACATTAACGCAACAAGAATCCCTAAAATATGTCACCAACGTTTATGATCTCACGTATTCCGTATATCATATCAGTAGGAGCTTCAACCCCTAACTTATGAATAAATAAGATACGTCGACCCATCTTCAGCTATAACAGGTAAGTTTGCCTCATCATTTATTTACGAATGCGTAAAATTTCTCCCCATAATTTGGGTAATTATTTGAGCGGGGAATACTCAAATATTGAAAGTTGCCTTTGATGTCGGATTTCACCGAGTTTGGTCGAAATAATGAGCGCGATTTCGGTTCTCTCGTTTATGGTGTTTTGGTTGTATAACCGTCTTTACTTGTTATAATTATCCGATATTTGTAGGAGAATAATTATTATATTTGACTTCGATATTTATAGGGTGGTATATTCGCAAAGTGTATGTTTATGACGTGTTTACACTTCCATGCTGTTAAAAGTCGTTTAATTATTTGTTTATGAATGAATTTGGAGTCTTCTTAGTTCGATCTTTGACGTTTATAAGTGTTTAATTATTTCCGAATCTGAACATAAAGCTAAAATATAAAACTCTGTTTAATATATAACTAGATAGCAATGTGTAAGAATCGTATCCAAAATAACATCCCTCCACCTTAATATTTATTCAATTTAAAACCTTATCTCCAAGCAATAGCGTTCCCAATCGATACCATACCAATTCACAGTACATAAAACAATATCTTTCAATGCACAGTGAAACGAAACCCAAAAAGCGAAATTTCCATTTCAATGGTATCTTTTTCCACTTGAAACAACCGTTGCTTTGCAGCGAATTAGGTCCAAAATAAACACACACTTAACCCCTTTAATAAGCGAAGGGTACAAATTACCGTTTACGCCTTTCAGAATGTCATTGTGTTATTTGAAAAAAGTTTCGGGTAATCCAGATAAGCGCTTTAAAGGCTTTGATACTTATTGTTTGTTTGTTTATTAAGTTACAATTTGTTGGTGAAAAGAGGATTGTATTAGAAAATTGGTTGAGTGTTATTAACGGATATAATTATCATTATAGAACGAAAGCCTTTGTTTTGTGGGTGGTATAAAACATCTTAATTAATGAACCTATACCACACTAACTTTGAACGACGGTTAAAGAGTACTTTATTATTCAGGTTACCAACTATCTGAGTTCCAAACTAATAAAGTAAAAATCATTAATATTTCTCTATAAAGCATATTTTAAAGTTTTCATACCAATAAAGTCATATTGATATGAAACTCTCAAGTGACACATCAAACTTAACACCACAAAGTTTAACCCACATAACATATTTACCAACAAACATAAATACAATTTCACATCTTACGCACATGACTTTACGACTGCCCGCAGTACCCCATATCACTTCTAGTTTCACAAGAATCCTTATACCTTAGTAACTATAATCTCATCTGTGATACGGGATCTTGAATAATGTTCCAGAATTTACGATTGGATCAATACAACGCGTAGTAGTAATGAGTGATAAATTTTGTGAAAATGTAGGTGTTGGTTCACTCACTCTTTGTTCGCATGGGTCTATGGTACCCTATTAGCATTTAAGGGTTATCGCCTTTTGTAGGCTCAGGCTTAATTGTTTTGTGGTCGGGTGTATTGTGTCCGTGTATTGATGGGTCTTGCTGAAATTTCGTAAGAGTTAAGATATCTTAAATCCATTTTAGAAAGGTATGTTTTTTTTACTTTAAAACGAAAAAAAACAATTATGGAAGAAAATAAAAAATCTCATTAGATCCCTTTAATTTTTAGATCTTTTAAAATTGGCAACCATTAGTAACCACCAAACTTACTTAAATTGATACGGACAGATACTCCTACAATCTGTAATTACACTACATAGTTATGTCTGTGGTTATGTACTCCAAAGTTCTTTGTTTCGTAATTATTTTAATGTATACTAAATCGACCTTCATACTATCTCAACCCTTTTGCCATTTACGGCTCCACTCGAGAATGCCTCAGAACAAAAGGCACTTTATTAGACCTCCAACGTCATTGGTTCATTTTAAAGATGGCCTCTCTATAGCCTATTGTGCTGTCACATTGTTCCTTCGGTCTTTCTACCAGAAGTGATACTTCCGATATGTCTTTTGACCGCAATATCTTGGCTTTCTGCTTCAAAAAGTTATGGTTTATTGAGGTTTGGCACTCATTTTTGGGTGATTCTTTTGTTTTTAAATTGCCAGACATGATGTTTTGGGGGTTTTAGTCTCTGTTTTAAACGTTTGTTGTGATATATTTTGCCATTTTTCCGCAATGCCTTTAAAATCGTACCGTATCGTAACATTTTCATTAGTTCATAAAAAAGTTGAACATCCAGATTTTTTCTTTTTTACCAGACTTTACATACATCAACACAAATACCTATCACACTTTCAAATCTTTTTGATATTCATCACACAAAAACATAACAAAAGAATCACTCTACACTCAGCTGGCCTATAAAACTGTAAAGTCCCCACCGTATACCCTAAAATGTTTACTGCAAATTAAAGCGAGAAGGCAGGTGTCAACCGGAGGCTCTCCATCATTGGACCCTGGCCATAAATCGGGCATCAGGTGCATAAGGGGACGTCACACACCCCGCAATGACATGCTATTCTTTTACACAGTGATTTTATATAACTATTGCTATGGGAGTGCTTCGACAGAGTTTATACCCGGTTTCCTATTTTAGATTATGATTTTTATCACTTTTTGTGTTGCGTGTGAATGTTTTATGACAGTGTTGGGGACGTAAATGAAAAACAAATAGAATATGAGGTTGTTTTAAAGAAGTAAATTTTGATGGTTTTCTGTTTCCTTTGTAATTACACAAATTAAAATCTTAATAAAAATACATACTTAACTTAGTTTTGAAGAAATATGTATCTTTTATATACTTAATAGTTGTACACTACGAAATATTTTTATCAATTTAAGACAACTTACTTTTGTAGACATGTCTTCTACGTAAAAGTTTTACACTACGAAATATTTTTTTCAATTTTTACCCACAGATCAGGGAGTCAGCTTAGGACTTCCTATGTTTTACCTCATTACATTAATAACGGGAATACTCGTACTATTTATTTGAGCATAATTCCTAGTCATCACACAAAACTCAATCGCTTTTCAAACCACTAGCCTTCCAACTGATACAGCACAGCACAATCACCATAAAAGCAACACTATTTGAAAGTAACTTTCCCAAATCTTGCACTACAGAAACTGTATAAGGATTAGTTCCAAAAGTTGTTTGGTATTCGAAGATTGTTTACTCTATTCTTGGCGGTATAAAATCTAAGTTGGGCCCGTTAATGGCGCGCTAAAGTCTGGAGGGTCCACGATTTATGGGCCTCGCTTGGTGTGGAGTGTAATGTGGAAGATTGAAGATGGTAGTGTTAAAGATATTGGAAAAATTAAAGGATGTTAATGTGATTTTTTCAATTATTATTTTGGAAACTCGTCGCGTAGCAATAAAATATATTAGCCAAGTTCAAATTATTAAAAAAAAATGTTGGCTTACCACATCGAAAACTTTGGCTTCTTTTTATGAAAGAGTGAGACTGTGTAAGGATAGATTTGGTGGGGACAACGGGAATATACGGAAATTGCACACGTGGGAAGTTGTGGCGGATAGCAAAAAAATATACTTATATTACAGAAATTTTTCTAATAATCTACCAATACTTATTCTTTGTTGCTTGAGATTTCCCCAAAATATTGAATCCGTAAATGTTAAGGCTATAAAAAATCATTCTAATTGACTAATCAACAACTCTCCAATCCTTTTAAAACCTGCCCACCTCTCATCCCTCGCACCACCAAGAACTATGAAGCTAGGGTTCCTTTGTTGGCAGTATAAAACGCACCTGTTATACTGGGCGCGTGTGATTGTTCCGTATAATTGAATTACGCACAGAAAGATATACGATTTCATTAAGTCAGCTGCCATTTAGAGGTTGGCACTTGGATTAATACAAACTCGTAATATATACAGTTTGAAATGTTGGATTTTATTTGGTAGTTAAAAATGGGGAGCATTTGTTAGGTTTGGTAGACTAAATTGTTTTTGTTGATTAGGTATCCATCAGGCAACTTATGAAGAAGACAAAGATTAAGTAATGAATAACAATAAGATAACTTAGGGCTCATTTTTCCATCGCCAGATAACTTTTATTCGACGAATAAAATTGACGTTTGACAGATTTTGTATGAAAGAACTGTCAAAATTTCAAAGTTATTCGTAAAAGTTATTATTATTATTTATTGTAATTATTGGGAGAAAATAAAAATACTAATTTATTGATTTCATAGCAAGTAAATCTTTACGAAAATTGGTATTAAGAAATTTAGTTACAAACAAAAAAGAATTCATAGATATACCAACTTCTAGAAGTGAATAACGAAAACAAAACCACTGGGTTTAATGATATACAAATCTATAATACAATAATACAGCTCGCTGACTTCATCTAAACCCTATGAATACACAAATATTGACATAATTAGAAGCTGGAATATCTCTATCAATAATAATCATCTTACTCTTGTTTGTTCAGGAGACAATACGCCTTTCATAGAGTATTATCTATGCATAGTATTGATTGTGTATAGCTAATTTAATTAGAACACTGAGAGCAAAGACCTCTGTCGTGTATGTGTGTCACAGTATGTGTATTTCTTTTGAAAAAATGTGTTTTTGCGTAATATTTTATGCGGTTTTTTCTCGTGAGGTAATTGTGTCGGTTTAGTTAAGTTTTTGATAACAATTGGGAGTGTATTGTTCGAAATTTGTGTGGTGTTGATTTTTTTGTGATGTAAACATGTTTTTTTTTTGGGTTATGCAGGTAAGTCAAATATAAATAACCACATTTTTCAAATTATTCATTTATCTCCCTGTCAGCTTCTCTGTTCCCTGAAATATACAATCCGGGTCTTTTTAAGTCGCGAGTCAATAGGTACCTTCTAGGCGAGCACGTTCCATCTTAGGCTGTAACATCGCTTTTCATCAAGCGAGTTACAGTCAAGTGCAAGCCTATTCTGGGTAAAAACATATCAAAATATATTTTTGCGATATAGCATTCGTAGAAAATAACAGTTTTTGTAGGTTTCTAGTTTCTCCATATTTTTTTATTGAAGTCCGTTCAGCAATACATACAACAACAGACTTTCATATAAAAATATACTTAACGTTTACTATGAATTCCAAAAACCTCCACAGCATTTTTATTTACACTAAAAAAACCTTCACAGTATCAAATAATAATAAAAATATACGAAAAACATACGAACACTTTTGCATCCCAATTTTTAACTAACCAAGCTAGACCCATAATTCCTTTAATCCTTAACCGGTTCAAATGTCAAGTTAAATTGGTTAAATCTTGAGTAAGTTAATATTTGAACTAGTTATTAGATGTGCGAGGTATGTTTGAAATTAACCCTCTCCTGATTCGTCGTATAATTGGCCCTTGTTTGTGAATGTAATCTTTGAATTATGAATTGGTAGAATTTACCTTTTGAATTGTGAAGGTTTAGTTGTAATGGGGTTACTTTGGGCGGTATGGTTAGAGGCTAGTTTTCACACTAGGTAGTTATGAGACGTTTTTCTTCATCGCCTAAATAGTTTCTCATATAAAGCTCTTGCCAATTTCGAAGTTACTTTTCAAACCTTTTACTTAAATAGAAAATTACCTAATACTTTGTACACCATGTAAAGGTAATGGAACAAGTATAATGTCTTGTATTAATTGTAAACCAGGCGACCATCTCAAATGTAATACTCGTAAAATTTTAATCTTCCTACTTAGGTACTTTAAAACTAAACTAGCTCTATTCGAATTTCAAAAAAAACCCGCAAAACAAAATATAACTTACCTCAGTATCAAATAAAACTAAAAACATCTGCTACGAGTATAACTAAAGTTATCTATTCGAAAACTAGTGTCGTGTCGCGTTCGTACAACCGAGTCCTAACAAGCACTCCACGAATTGGCTCGCGAAACGTTGTTAAGCGAATTTAGCACTAATTGTGTTTGACAGACCGTGTCGCTAGATAGCATTGTCGTGTGCAACGTTACACGATTCCTGCGAGAACTTTTGTGCAGTGGTGTAATTAAATTTTTACGTCGAGGATTTTTCGTGATGAAAAGATTAGTTTTTTAGATGTGACTGCGAATTTTAACTTAAAAATGAGCTGTATTGCGCAGTCGTTTAAGTCTTTTTTAAACTGACTTTTGACAATTATATTATTAGTGAATACGTTAACAATTTAACTTATATTCAAATATTCTTGTTAAGAGCCATTTAGCATCGAAATCAAATTAATTTATGAAGTATAGTATTAGCGCCCCGCGGTTTCACCAGCGTAGTTCCCGTCACCGTGGGAATACGGGGTTAAAATATAGCCTATGTCACGCACTGAGAAATTAGCTTTCCATTAGAGAAGTAACCTTTGAAATCTGTTTAGTAGTTTCGGAGCCATTCGCAACAAACAAACAAATATTTCCTCTTTATAATATTAGTAGATAATCATTTTACAATTTCACAAGCATATTGCTTAAATTGGCGTAAACTAGCACCATCGTAGTGGTTCATAATCCTCAGTGCATTCATGCGACGCCTCTAGACTTCTTAGGTATTACTTAGGTATTAGTATTACCAACAACTAGTCTAGCCTTATATTGGTTTGTGGTTAGAATCGTAAGATAGAAGTGCAGTTTGCTTTAATTGTATTATCATTTTATAGTGTTTACTTGTAGTAACGTAAGGGTTTTGAATCCAATTACTTTGTTTTTATTTGAGTTAAAAAGTAGATTTCGGCTATCGATCATCCGATTATCGTTTAGGTTCAGCTATAGTAATTGACTTACAATTTTACATAATAAGTAGTTAAGTGTATTTTTTATGTAAACCTACTTATATTTTATACCTTTAGCAAAGGCCACGGTAGTTAGAAAAGTCTTATTGGTCAGATAACAATAAATATAGCAGCAAGCATAATAGATTTAAACTGAAAAGTTTAGATAGCGGAAACTTTCCACTTTCAAGAGTGCATACTATAAATGTCAATTAATATTTTTAAATATGTTTTTAAGCCAAAAAGTATAAACCTTCTAAATCATATATGTACTCAAAAACGACCTTTCCACAAACAAATAACTCAAGATCTCACATAAACAGTAAACACCTATAATTTTCTTGTTCACCTACCCACTGCAGTATTCGTGCGAAGTACTCACACTTCCTAACCGATGTTTATTTACATTTATTTACCCAAGATCGGGTAATATCGGCAATGATCGGGTACCTCGTACACCGCCCGAATACAAAGTACAGATTGTGGTTGGAATAAAATAAGTGAAAATTTTCGAATTGTTTGAGTTTACCATCTTGTTGTGACGCAATGGATTTTTAAAGTGTTCGCTTTTGTTTTGTTTTACGGAAAAGGAGGTTGGTTTTATTGGTTGAACATTGTTTATTGGGTTTATATTTTTGACTATTTTTTCATTCCACGTATTGGACAAGCGTGGTGATAATATATAGGGAAAGAATGCTTCAAGAAGTCCTTAAGGCTGCACTTATGTCATCACCGTAATTGAAAGACATTTGACGCAAATAGTCAATTGTATTATTGTTATCAAGTCAATTCTTACAAACAAAGAACGTTCCATTCCATTATTAAATATCAATTTAAAAAGTGTTCCCAATTCTAAACCACAATGACAATAACGATTCTAAATTTAAATTAAGGCTTTAGTTTATTTCTGGATAATTAAAAAAAGCTTCCTAATTCAAAACTAAAAAAATACTAAGAATTCCTCTAACAAAATATGATTCGAAATTCAAACCCGAGAGACCATTTTTTCTTCTTTCCATAAAGTCTAACATCAACTTTTGTTTGCAATATCAAAAAAGTATTTGCTTTTTACGAAAACAAACCAACAAAATTCATGCCCATTGATACGTTAACATGTCACAAGCAGAATTTTCGAGAAAACTTTTATTTTTCCCGCGTATCTGGTATGTTTGGTTTACGTATTCTTGTCACGGATCCACTAGAGATTACTTTACACGGCTGAGGCGACTCACGCACGACGCCATTTTAATTTTCTTTTAGTAAAGGGTTAACGAGTCAAAATTATAGGTAAGTAATTTTCTTTTTCTCTGATGTTTTTTCTATAAGAAATTGGATTCGTTTTGTCAATTTTGTGATCACGAATATTTACTTTATTAGTTTAAGTAAAGGAATATTTAAAAAAATATTGTTCATAGTTGTTACTAGAATACAAAGGCATGACTATTATTATAAAACATAAACAATCTTATCAAAATCAATACCAAAAGACCCATAAAACAAATTCTAATTAACTAAAAATATCAGATACTGAACGTCGTACATCTAATTAAGATCGAAGCGATATTTTTAAATCAAAATTACAAAACGCATTTCGGAAACTCACCTTCCCCTAACATTAAGCGTTCCATGTGATTTACGTTCTCGTTTAACTATCACGTTAAACAGAAAACCGTTAAAATGCAACGTAATGGTTATTTTAATACGTGAATTGGTTTTTAACGTCCAACACGCAGAGAGTGGATATAAAAATTGTTTTGTTTTTGTTGTAAATATTTTGTAACAAAATAAATGCAAAGGCTTTGTTAAAAGTCATTTTGTATTTAGCCTGCCTGAAAAGGCTTTATTAGAAGTTCTGTTGAACTTGTCTTTGTGCAATGATGAATTCATAAATGACGTCAGCTGTTAGATTGAACGATCACGATCCGTGTAACCCGGTTCGAGGTATAGTTATTTATGGTACAAGCGAGGTAAGTTGGTGATTACTTCCGAAGCGCTATTGATGCCCGAGCCGTCAGGCGAGGGTCTGAAGATAGCCGAGGATAGTAATCATCAATACACGCGTGTACCATACAACGTTTTTCAACACATTTGCGAAGAAATTATCATTTTTCGCTAATAAATAAACAGTTTTTCTATTCGCGCGCATCCAACACAACAATGGTGATCTGCCAAAGACTAAAATAATATACTTATTAAAAAAAAATTGAATGAATGAATGAATGGAATCGACCATAGACCTACCAAAAGTAAGGCAACATAGTTGAAGTTTGTTTTTAAAATGTATGGGCACGTTTTTTTTTGGTATCGAAACTTTTTTAAAACTAAACAATTTAAAAAAAAAATCTATAACTCACTAGTGAATCAAGCGTGTCATTATTCAACTGTTTTTGCACAAATAAGAGTTCCTTTATGAGCAAGTGTATTGAAAAATAATTATTATGTTATACGCGATTAAGACCTGTAAATTATGCAACAATGTGGATTGAAGTTAATAAGTCACAAGACGATTTTCCCGCCGATTTCGCTAAATTTCCATTCACACAAACTTACTGCTGTCAATAAACTACGCAACAAAAAAGACTCTACAATTTGGTCCAGTCTTTCATAAGATATAGCGTGACCAAGAGAAGTAGAAAACCTTTTTATAAACAACTAGCAGCGGCCCGCGGTTTTACCCGCTTAGTTCCCGCTCCCGTAAGAATATGGGGATTAAATTATGCTAAAAACCTTCCTCTTGAATCACTTTATCTATTAAAGAAAAACCGCTTTAAAATCCGTTGCGTAGTTTTGAAGATCTAAGCATACATAAGGTCAGAGATAGCGGGAAGTGACTTTGTTTTATACTATACTAGCTGTGCCCCGCGGTTTTACCCGCGTAGGAAGGAAGAAACCTTATCCCGTGGGAATTTTGGGATAAAAAGTATCCTATGTGTTATTCCTAGGTATGAGAAACATCTGTACCAAATTTCTTTAACATCCATTCAGTAGTTTTTGCGGAAAAGAGGAACAAACATCCACACTCACAAACATCCGGCTTTATAATATTAGTAGGATATTCTTCCCAAATATCTTTTCATGTACAATTTTTCAACGGCTTCATTATTTTCGATCAAGTTAGTTAACCCCGACCCGTTGCGTGACCATATTAATAACACCTATTCAAATAACGGGCGTGTTATAATCTATTGCGCTATAGATCACTGTTATTATAGGAATTATGTTGTTTTTCAGCAGCTTGATAACAGGTTTCAGGTATTTTTGAAGGTTTTAGTAGTATGGTAGAAGTTAATTGGCTTTATTTATATAATACTAGCTGTGTCCTGCGATTTCACCCGCGTAGTTCCCGATCCTGTGGGAATTTCGGGATAAAACGGAGCCTTTGTTCTTTCCCGGACCATGAGCTACCCCTGTACCAAATTTCAAGTCAATCGGTTCAGTAGTTTATCCGTGAAAAGGTAACAGACAGACAGAGTAACTTTCGCATTTATAATATTAGGATAACCTTAAAAATAACCTTCAAATCAATACCGTAAACGTGGCCGTTGCCAAGTCAGTTAAACTGATCAGTCCAGACATAAAACTGTTACGTCACTCCAAAAGTTTTAGGCCAACTAGATTTCTCCACTGAAATCTGGAATCGCTCCGGTGATTGACGACCATTTTTGGATGGACGCCAGTTAAACTGAAACGTCAATGGCCTCTTTAATCTTCAAGTAAGTTCACGTAAAATAAAATAAGAATCAATACACCAACATTATAAAATTTAAGAGTATGTTTGATTAAATTTTCTCGTGGTATTGAAAAAGCGAGATGAGAAAACTACTTTCACCACATAACCATCACGAGAATGGACCAAAACAATTTTTAATTAAAATATTTTTCCCATTTTCGTATCGAATTCCACAATAAGCAGTTAACGGTTTAACAATAGATGTCGCTAACATATTACTGCGTCTAGACTTTGATATTGAAAATATAAATACTTTTAAGGACGATAACCCTTTGATAACACGACATGATAACAATAGAAGTCTTTAAGATGTTCTTTTGAAAGTGCATGCGAAACACACCTTTGTTAACGTGTCTTGTGAATGCATTTTGTGTTAAATATAATAGAAAATGAATAGTCAGTAGAATTTTATATGATACACTAGCGGCACAGATTTTTTTTACATTAGTACCTTCTACAGAGTATTAGAAAACTACAAAAGAAAAAATTAACCAAATCGGTCTAGCCGTTCTCAAGTTATAGCGTCAGGAAGGAAAACCCGACTTATTTTTATATAGTAGATGACTTTTTTAAATAAAAGTGACATGAGTTCAGTTTCTACAAAAATCTGTCATTTCATAATGAAAAGCCGTAATAAAACTTCACTAATTAAACTAAAATAATTTAATTCTATTTCAGTTCGTTTACTCTGTAATCTGAATAGCTGTCAGTTGACAGTGTTCACTGAAGTGTCAATCACGTTCGACATTCGAAATCAAGTGTCAAAGGCAACTAGCGAGAACCGGATATAGCGAGTTAAATCCGGTTAGGACCGGACAGCCCGTGACGTCAGAGGCTTGTTTTAACTAACGTTGACAATTGGAATGACTACAAATCTCCAATTAAGTTTACACGCTCGTTTGTTCTAGAAAGAGATTTTTAATTGGGAACTTAATTGTGAAGTTTAGTGATAAGTTAGTAAATGAATCATTTGGTGTTTTTGTTCTCTGTATTGTATTTTTATTATGATTAACTCTAGATGAATCTGGAGGCCGTTTTTGTTTAATATGATAGTTTGAAATTTACTATATTGACACCGGTCCTTTCGAACGTAGTCGATTTTCGTTTACGTCTGATGGACCGCGGGCCATTCAATGTGGTCCTTCCAGACTAAATACCCACTAGACTACTACAAATAGGGTTGCAGGTTCGATTTGGTCTATGTGTAAGAATGTAATAGTTTCAGATATATCTATCTAATAAACCCTTGTATAAAAGCTCAGTTGTATGTATAAAACTGATATTTATATAGATTTTGGTTTTGGTATTTTATTTACAAAACTATACCGCATAACATTTACATAAAATTAAATAAAACAAACCGCATACGAAATGAAATGAAACGCATCAAATAAAACGCACGTTTTATTCATTTCCTGCGCTCATTGATAACGCTGCGGGGTCGCTGCGTTTTTGTTCGACATGTGTAATAAAATAAATGACGATACGATATTATTCGTAGGCACAGACCGGTACTATTCATAAATCACTACATAGTATAAAACAAAGTCGCTTCCCGCTGTCTGTCTCTATGTATGCTTAAATCTTTAAAACTACGCTACGGATTTTGATGCGGTTTGTATTAATAGATAGAGTGATTCAAAAGGAAGGTTTTTAGCATAATTTTATCTCCGCATTCTTACGGAAGCGCGGTGAATCCGCGGGGCGCCGCTAGTCTAAACTTAATATGATAAAGAGGAAAGATTTGATTGTTTGTAACGAATAGGCTCCGAAACTACTGAACCGATTTCAAAAATTCTTTCACTAATGGAAAGCTAATTTATCAGTGCGTGACATAGGCTATATTTTATCCCCGTTTTCCCACGGGAACGGGAACTACGCGGGAGAAACCGCGGAGCGTCGCTAGTGTGTAATAAAATAAATGACGATACGATATTATTCGTGGGCACATACCCGTACTACGAGTATTCATAAATTGAAAATAAAGCATTGTTCTACGGTAGTTTGTATGATGTTTTTCGTTTGGCAGCCATGTTTGTTTGACCGTATCTATAGATGTGTAGAATAATATTTTACTTTCTTTTGTGTATTGTTATGTGAGAGTAGGGTGATAAACTTAAGAAAACTGTTTTTTAATTTATTTCTTTGCCATATTAAATGAAATTTTATTTGTTGCAGGTATGTTCCAGTTTCAATAACTTATAAAAAATATATAGTAAGTAGAATTAACCGTTATTTACACCATAGCACAGAAGTATTTTTTGCACAATTTTAGCAAACACCAATTGAAATGTCTGATATAAGTAGTTGTAGATACCACTGATGATAATGTAAACAAATTATCTGCATTTTCCTACACAATAAAGCATAAATATCTAAAGATACAAGAAAGTCTGAAATAGATTTAATTGGCAAGACCGATAGTCTCATTACAGTTTTTCATTATGGCAATGAATGGCTGCTAATGAAGTAGAACTAGCGGCATCTCATTAGCTAGCTTGTACATCTTTACAATCTTGTATCAGCTGGCTGTGTGAGTTATTTTTTAAATATGCGAATATATATTTTTTTAATCAATAATGTGTATTTAAGTTGCGTCTACTATGAAAAATTTAAAAAATACTTGCTTAGATATATCATAATAACTGTCATATCTACCATTATTGTATCTTTTTTATAAACCTTACTTAATTTTATTCTTTACTAGCAGCGCCCCGCGGTTTCACCCGCGTAATTCCCGTTCCCGTAGGAATATGGGGATAAAAAACCTTCCCACTGAATCACTCTATCTATTAAAACAAACCGCATCAAAATCCGTTGCGTAGTTTTAAAGATCTAAGTATACATAGGGACATAGGGACAGAGAAAGCGACTTTGTTTTATACTATGTAGTGATTTGAAATCAGTATAAACTATTTAAAAACGATTAACACTAATATAAAAGAGACTAAAATACACTATCAACCAGACCAAACAATATTTCACTACATCATACAAATCGGTAAAACGTCACAGGCTAGCAGAATCATGGCAGAATCTGACCAATTTATCTGCCAATTTCTGTGGACTACGAAAAACGCTACGAAAAACTAAGTGAGGAAAAGTGGGAACGTCAGGCAAACGAGAGGTCCTCGCCAAGATTAATGTGACATTAGTGCGCAAAATATTATTGTATGACATAAATCGTGCGGTTTCTTATATTTTTATTGTGGTTTTTGCAGTTAGGAAGAAGAAATAACGTGGTATTTACTTATTATTTTTTGGATGGAAAATGAATTCCTAGATAGTTATTAGTTAAAAAAATATTTCCATACCTAATATATTTATTTTTATACAGTCAACCACGCTGGCCAAAGTATCTTCTATAATCAACACAAAATATAGACTTAAAAACCAAAACTCACTCACTACAAAAGCACCATCCATTACTCAAACGATCCTCAACAAATAAACACGTAAACTTAAAAAGAAGAAGATAACAAGAAAATAAAGAAGAAACACGAGAAAAACTCGTCTACATTCACCTTCAAAGATGTTTTCTACTAAATATTAATAAAACCAAGCGTAAAACTGTTGATAGTACAAACTATTAGAGACGAGACGTGACGGCGATGCGAAGGAAAATGTAAATATACTCCACTTTGTTAAGAATGGATCTCTTTGAATACTTTCCGCTTCGTTTTACTTACTTCTGCGCACTTTCTAGAACATTTTCTTTGAATTATTTAGCGTTTATTAAAACTTATACTTTGAACAAGATGAAAGAATTTAAGGACAATCAAAATTGGCAATTCTGTAAGGGTATTCCTTAGAGAAGCTATTTATTATTTGTAATAATAATAACTCAATTTTATGAGACCTGATATCAATGGAGTCACAGCCCAAAAATTGAAATTTGGCATGCAGGTAGATGTTATGACGTAGGCATCCGCAAAGAGAGGATTTTTGGAAATTCTCCCCCTAGGGGGAGAAAAGGGGCAAAATCTGCCGGAAGTCATTATTCGACGCGAACGAAGTCGCGGGCCGCGGCTAGCGGCTACAATGATAAACTTTATAATCAAATAACTTTAAAACTAACTTCTCTTCCAACAAATTACAAACGGGATCACATCATTTAAAAAAAAATTAACAACCAAAAGGTCAACCACCACTTTAATGTACGTAAATTTTCAGTACCATTTAAAACAATACTACAGTAAAGCTAGTTACAGAACAGAGTACAAACCACAGTTACTTGATGGTGAAATTTAAATCAGTTTACTGACAGTTGGGGATTATGTCAGTAGAGCTCGCTATCTCCATGCAAATTGGGAATGTTTCGGTGATGTGCACTAGGCTTTATTTGGGACTCTTTATGAATATGAATTTTGGTTTATTTCTTTGTCTCTGAGCCCAGTTTGATGAGGTAGAGAATTGGGTTAAGTTTGCTTTGTTTGGTTTAAACTGGGTTGGTTTTGAGATGGGTTTTTGTGTTATGAATGTGAAAGTTTTGTACCCTTAGTTTTTTGATTAGATATATATGATTTTTTTGTCTGGAAATTCGCATAACCCGCATTTTTTTATTTTGGTTTATTAAGGCAGTGTAGATTTAAACGTTAATGAGAAGTGTTTGTTTCATAAAATAATTAACCGTAAAAGTAAAATGTTCGGTTTATGTAATTCCCTATATTGCTACTAAAAAACAATTAAACACATTACGACGCGACGTTTAGAAAATAAAACGACACATTTTCGTCAAAAAAGAACACATATAAATTTGACAATTTGGAATGTCAATGTCAGTAATAGCCGTAGCGGTATGAAGGCTGAATAAACATCCGGATCTCAGCCTCTCTATCCCCTTATTTATTTTTAATGTTCTCCCGCCTTTTTGAGCACAGATTTATAACGAAATCTTTGCTGTCACAGACAGAACGGAACATTACCAATATGGACGACTTTCCTTTGCTTATTTTACGAATTTCATACCTAAAATATTTTAATAATGAAGATAACGTAATATTTCTTTTTCAAAATACGGTTTGATCAAACGATGACGTACGTCATAATAATTTATGTCATTTATGACATTTGCTGTCATTGAGAAAATGGATCGTATGAAAACTTGTTAAGTATAAAAAATCAAGTGTAATTATGTATTATTATGATTCTGATTGCAAGTAATCTTTAACTAAAATATATTTAAGTTTTACCAACTGAATTCATAGTCCAATAAATTAAACACAAGTCTGAATCGCGTACACCTATAACCACAGTATAATAATGAGTACTAGCGTACCTATACCACTTCTCTCATAACCCCTGTCAGTCTAACCCGATCGATATTTAACCGTGATTACCACCTGTGTTTTAATAAACTATCGGTAATGATATTAGTAATTAAAACAACAAACCGTGCATTATAAAGAGTGGTTCACAACGGCGAGGGTCGACAGTGTAAACACAGCCTTTAATGCGTTTAACACGAGCTTTCAACACTATGTTCATTATGAATTAAATATATTGACCAAAAGGAACAATTTTGTTGAAAAATAGGTAGTTGAATCCTACAAATTTATCCACAAAATTGTAATGTCGTGGTTTCTGTTTAAAATATTATGTTTTTGGGAAACTTTATAACTTAAATTGTAGACCTAGCTCTCTTTGTATTTAGACACAAGAACCACTTTCTTAAAAGTATTAAATAATAATTAGATAATGTTGTAGTCATTCAGTTAAGCCTTCAAAATATTTAATTGTGTAAAGTATAAAAACTTTTTAGTTACAAGACTTACGTAGCAACATATCATATTTAGCAATTAACGAACCGATAATTAAACCTGCTTTTTATCCAAAATGTTCCCATAGTATAACCACCACTGCGAGTAAAACATTCATACATTGAATATTAACAAACAAAATATGAACTATAACGTGTGCAAAGTTTTCCAATTACAGTTCGAATGGAGTTCGCGTCGTGAAGGAGTATTGTTTCTCTTCATGTCCGTTTTCATTGTAGTTTTAAGCTATTATGTACTCTATGTTTTAGTATATAAGATAGACATTTGAGTACTGTTTAAAGTGGGTACAAAAGTTATAATTTTAAGCCATCATATACTTTATATTTTAGAACATAAGATCGAGATTGGAATGACATTTACGAGTTGTAGTGCAGACCAGTAGATTTTATTGTAATTGAATAAAATATAAAATCCAAATCCTTAAGTCAAATGTTTTTACAAAGTTTTTTAGAGACATAACATAACATAATCATTCACTACATCATCTCATTACAGTAACTGACCCCTGACTAAGCTCCAAGCTTGTATCTAGGGTATCAGAAACTACGCACACACTCATTCAGATATTTATTTTTCTTGTGTTCCAAATTATAGTAGAGTTGTTTTTAGTTGGGAGTGGCTCCACTTACAGAAAAGTTATCTAAACACACATCACATGGTGCTTCACACACTTACCTATACATATAAGAGTTTGGGGACAGTTGATACGCAAATTCCCATTTGTCCCAATTTGGGGGACAGACAAGACATAAGTACTTAAATATTTCTTCTTTTTTAATAGCTTTCTAACTATGTGGTTTGCACATCACTAGTTGTCTTGTCAACCCCACCAACTAGGCTTAAGGCCTATTTCACCATATTCAAGTAACGTTCCGAGTAATTACTCACATGTTGTGTCTTTGTCACTTGACATAAAGTAAGAAAGAGACAAAACTAACTTTACTTAGTAAGTAACTTTAATTGAAGGTCGTAAAATAAGCCCTTTAATAAATACTTACGATACGACATAACGAAGTATAACAACATTAGAGATAAGTACTTAATACATATGACAGCATTAATTACATTATATCAATTGACAAACAGTGTTCAATTTCCCCTTATCTCGCCTAGTTATAATACCCAACGTATAACAATAGGTCATTCGATACCAATCACTTGGCTGTCAGTTTCAGGCTTTAGGCTACATGTATGTTAACATATGTTAGACTAAAGGCTATATCTGAACTAAAACTAATACTGTGTGAGGCTTTCTGAAACTAAGTACTTGATGGTTGTAAGGACAGGGATGTAATCAGGTTTGATATTTAATAAAAATTACAATAATTTTGATTTATGTTAATATCATTAGTAAATGTGCTAGTAGTTTTTAAGCTGAACAAAGTATTTTTATATATATATCATAAATTCGATGTTAATTAATGAGGCCAATCTGTCTCTCTTTTTGTATGTAAGTACATATTTTCCATACTAATTTTACCGCATTTTATATACTATCTTAAGATTAATCGAATCTTAAGAAAGTATAGTATACCCATTTAACCCCTTTCCTTAATACGTCCACTTACATTTGCTTCAGTTTCAGACTAGCTGCTATTTCAATTTAAATTAAGGAGTTCGATTGTACGAGTAGTTTGGATGGGATTTCGATCGAGTTGACATCAAATAGCTTTTAAAGATACTAATGCAATGTAAATTGCCATTGAAGAAAGTGCTATCCATGCCAAGTATGATGTTGCTAATCTTTTAAGTAATCACCGTAATTATCAAAAACCCTTATAGTTTGTTAGGATTACGTTACACTAAAAACCACAACAAAATACGTATTTATTAACTGAATATAAGACTTTTATCTAAACTAATATTATAAAGAGGAAAGATTTGATTGTTTGTTTGTACGTTTGTTTGTAACACATAGGCTCCGAAACTACTGGTCCAATTTAAACAATTCGTTCACTAACGTTCGGAAAGCTAAGTTATCAGTGCGTACCATAGGCTCTATTTTATCCCCGTATTCCCACGGGAACGGGAACTACGCGGGTGAAACCGCAGAGCGCTACTAGTTTTAAATATATGTAGTACAATATACAAAAACTTAATTAAATAATAATCGGTTGTCTATTAGAACTGGGTTATCCACTCTGAAGGTAGATTACAAATTCTAAAATATATTTTATAATATTAAACTACCAAAAATATCAAAAAATCAGTTTAGTGGAATACTTCCAGTATATTCCGGGACCAGCTTATTTCCCTCACAATTGTCGTCGGCTTGCATAAAGAGATCTCATTCCGTGATCGGGTGGTCCCGTAATTTTCTCTAAGATACCGAATATTCTGCTGAAAGGATACCCGACTGGTGGAACATCAAAAGAATTTGATAAAATATTTTTTACATTTATTTCTTGGTTTTAGGATAAAATGTAATTTATTCGTATTAATGTTATGAAAAAGTGTCACAGTTTTTCTGTCTTGTGAATTTTTATGACTGAATTGTTTTGACAACTATTATTGCTATAAAGCAACTGGCGAATGTTGGTAGAATATGCTGTTTTGCCCTCGAAAATGGTGTAAAAAGAATGTGTCAAGACATCTCGTAAGTATGTATTTTTGTAGGGCACCCAACTGGGCATCAAAAAGCCTAATTTTCCATAACATTTTCCAAAAAAAATAATCATCTCATTTGGTTCGGTCATTCTCAAGTGAAAGAAAGAAAATAAGGATACATTTTTATTTAGGTTTTTAGAAATATTTTTAATGGAGACAAAATGGCGGGCGAAAATAATTTCTAAATAAATGTATTTCATTTTATAAAGCCACATTAAAACAAAACAAAAGGTTCTACCAAAACAAAGAATATTTCCAATAAAATTGATACTGTCATACCCTTTTTAAACCGATCTTTAAAAGATAAATAATTGCAATGTTTACCAAAAGGCTTTGGAACAGCAACTTCGACAAATCCGGGGTCATTAGCCCCTCCTTAGTGCGGGCCTGTTCAACTTGACCCTACTTAATAAGGGGACTTAATAAGGGCCTTAATACAACTAATTATCTTAACTTTTAACTCTACTACAATATCCTGAACAAACACTGTTAAGCTGACATAACTTTTCATTGGTTTATCTCGAAATTCGCAGGTATTTGCAAAAATCTCTCACCGTTCCGTTGGGGCGAACGTGACTCCGCATCAAAACGGAAATTTTACGAGTTGGCACGTTTTTGATAATTATACCGTTACCTTTGTTTAATATTGTTTTTATACAGGTGTTGTGAAAGGGTTCGGTTTTTTTTTAATTGAATCGGATTTTTGACGGGTGATGTTTTTGTCTGATGAAGTCTACATAATTAGAAATAGAAGGTAGTTTAAAGGTACTTATCGATTATTTTATTCAGCAATTATATTAAATGGGTTCCAAAACTACTAGTGTGAATAAGATAAAATGTAGTATTAAATGATTCTAGAGTTCCATAAAACCAAGAATAAAACGAAAGTTACTTTTGGCAAAAAAAGCCACAATTTAGATTCCAAAATAGTTGATTAATTTAACTTTTATGTGAATAAGTAAACAACCATATTATAAATTCTATATTCTAACGAAGGTACCCTCTGTTTCACGTCTGACTTTAGATTCGTTTTATCTTTTGGATTTCGGTAAATGTTATCAAATTTCAAATCTTTTTTGTAGATAATTAAAATGAGAATATAATTTACGTATGTGGGTTGCTTATTATTCAAGCCAGCTTTGTTTGATAAGAAATATTTATATTAAAAGCCATATTTTTTAATATACATATAACTGTAATATGCCTTTTGCTAATTAATATTCTACGATTGAAACGAACTAAGGGCCTATTTCACGATCTTCAAGTAACATTCCGAGTTACTCACAAGTTTTGTCTTTGTCACTTGATATAAAGTAAGAAAGAGACAGAACCAACTTTACTTGGTAAGTAACTTTACTTGAAGATCGTGAAATAGGCTCTAAGTATCATAAAATCTTGTGATAAAAAGACTTTTGTAAAAGCAAACCCTCTCTTGTCTCTTGTATAATATTTTCTTTTACGAAATCAACTGCAATAGAAACATTTTATAAATAACCCAACAAAATATTATATTGCATAGAAGTGGTAAAAAAATCTTCAAGGAAACATCAAACTACGCATCATGTCCCTACTTCACTGGCTCTACGGAAAAAATACCATTCCATAAGAATTTTTTTCTCTTCAACCCCATAACTGTAAACACAATTTTGCTATATCTAAGAAATGGTAAGAGTGAGCGAGATGCAAGACTAAGAAAGCTTGTGATAGAAAGGATAGATAGATAGATAGATAGATAAAAAAGTTTATTTGGTTCTACAATCGCACATACTTACACAAATACTAAAGTAGGTACAAAAATACAAAAATACAAAATTCATACAACTAAGATTAAAATAGGACTAAAAATAAAAAAATCCTTAATCACTGTACAAATATGTAAGTATGTATGCTGTAGCAGCACAAAAAGGCCATAGCTCAGCGTCTGTTATTGCCAACGAGCAATACGCTGATTTTCAGCTACAACCCAAAGGAAGACACGGTCGCGGCAACAAAATTAACTAACCAAACATGCTCTAGTAGTGCAGTGTGTTTGTTTTGTATGATATTATGAAATATAAATTCTTCAACAATTACATATATAGAAATAATAAAATATAAAGTTCACAAAATTAAAATGAAATTATTGTGAAAATAAATAAATAAATAAAATAAGTATGCATAATATTAGATTATAAAAAAGTTAATAATATGTCAAACATTGATAAGAAATATAGGTATATTTAAACATGAATGTTACCGCCCCAACTGCTTAAAACTAGGTTCTTGCACTATTACCACTCTAACCTAAGCGTTTGAGAATACCACTTTTCTGGCTTTCAAGAAGTAGAGCCTTTACCTTTTCCTTGAAAATTGTTTTGGTCTTTAACGCTCTCAAAGGCGGAGGTATATTGTTCCAACACTTAGTAGCGTGGTAACGAAAGCTGCCGGTGAACGATGCAGTTTTATGTTTTTGTATACTCAGAACTGGTCGTACTGATCTAGGTTTAGTTGAGTAAAATGTGTTAAAGTGTGGGAATTTCAGCTTATTAAAAAGATAATCTGGTGTTTTAAACTTCATTATGTCAAACATTAGAGAAGCGAGATGTAGCTGCCTACGATATTCCATGTTAAGGATGCATGCGTTATTTAAGAAAGGGATGCAAAGATATATATTTCACAGAAATTCTTATGGCTCGTTTTAGGTTATTTGTGGTTTTTTGGTTAGTCTCGAGGACATTTTTCTTTCGAACTTCCTTAGGATTATTTGGAACTATATATTTTGGTTTAATGTATCGTCTGGTTTTGAACGTTGGTTTTTCTGAGCCACGAATTGATAATAATCACATATAATTTAATGATTATGTAAAGATTTTCTTTTTTCTTTTCATATTTATAGAGCCTTTAAAATACCTGAAAGAGACTTTCAAATACTTTCTCTGTAACTCTTGCAAATTAATTATTTGTAGTACATTATTTATATGTATGTAGTTTTACCTAATTAGTCATCTAGACTTTTAAAGGTTTTAATTACCCGTAACGACTGTCGAGTTTATTAATCGACTGGAAAGTTTAAAAAAGGAACAGCAATAACTGTGGGATATAAAGAGGTAAGGTTTGTTTTTTATTTGCTGAGGTCCACTTATGTCATGTAAAAATGGCCAGTCTCACAAAATTGAAAAACTAAACCAAATTAAGTTCCATAAATAGGATTTTAGAAACAGCGTTTTCCATCCAAACACTTCATAATAATATGTAAAACAATACACGCATTCACGCTCTCTATTAAAATCCAATTCCATTAATATCTATAAAACAAGATTAATTATTGAAAATAACACAAAGCCCTCATAAAGTCTGCTTTGCACACTCATTGCCTATCAATCGGTAATTCCGCGTTTGATAAAACAATATTCATTTTCATAGCTCTAGGCAGTATGTAGTAGTACTTTGGCTCATTGTGTGAAACGACATGTAGCTGTCACTGTCACTGTCAAATGAAAACGTTGAACGCGGGAAAATTATTGGTGTATTCATGCGGTCTTAATTAGCTTATTATTGGCTTTGTTTGTTGTTGCGATTTTGTTGTGGTTTAAATGATTGGGGATGATGTGATACGAGTAATTTGGGGTGGGGTCGTTAATATGTAGACTATCTATAATACTACACAGCGACCGATGTGACCTTCTGTCTAGCTGTATCTCTCTTTTTTTCTCTTGTTACATCTACGTACATATTTTTGTTTATAATCTAGTTTGCTTAAAAAAGTAGGCAAATCCTATTATTAAGTTATTAAAATAACTGTGTTATTAAACCAAGAAACTGGAACTAGTTAATTTTTACATACTTACACACAGAAAAAATCACATTTTTTCTAACTTTCGTGTACATTATTCGTGTTATTTATACAAAAACTATACAAACATATTTAATAAGAGGAAACAGTGTCCCATATTTTCCATCTCGAATTACATTTCGAAGGATGATAAAGTTTTACGTGTAAAAACTTGCGAAAGTCGAAACAGGAAATATGTCACATAAAATCTTCCGTTCTCAGCAAGATTTAAAGTTTCTTTCGACGTACTTGCTGACAGTAGGTTCTTTTGAAAGTTTTCTTTTTACTATTTCTGATTACGATCATAACTTCTGAACATAAATGGTGTTATCATCAGTAATTCCTAACTGCTCTGGGATACTGACCTACCCCCATAATGGGTCATTAAAAATCTTGTACGATTAAGTTAACTTAGTGCGAGGTCATTTAAAAAAGGAATGTGTTGCTCTATACAAACTAAAATTTAAAATGTTGGCTTGTCAGATTCCACTATAAAACTTGGTCTCTTTATCTCTTATAATATTAGACATGGTGAAAGAAAAGGTGTTATCACTACGTGCCTAATGTATGTAAAGTAAGCTGCAAAGGCGCCGATATAAAGCTTGTATTATACAAGAAGTAATCATTCTCAAAAAAACACTTCCAAAACATATTACTGCACCGATTATCCGGACTTCATTTTCCCTAATTTTCTCATCTTCCTCACTCAACACTCGATTTCCAATAAGGAAAATCAGGAGCCAGCCCAAGTCCAAGTTTATTATTTCAATATTCTACAAAACAACATCCATGGACGATTTGGCATACAAGTTCTCTCCGTACTCTCCGAATGCCGAATTTACGACGTGAACCATCGTTTGGGATCGGCGTAATTCGATGATTCCCAATTTTACTGTCCTCCCCTTCGGTGCTTATGAATAAAAACACTTTTATACTGTGTAATGGAAGAATTGTTTCTTTTTGTTTGTTAACCCAGTTTTTTGTTGGATGTAATAGAGGTTTTTCCATCGCAGTAACACCTATATTAACTTAAATTTAACTTTTTTTTTAACTAAACTTAAATTGATATGAGTCTCTATTTACTTGTATCCAGATAAAATTCTCTTGCGCGATGTACGTACGCAATGGACGACCATTTTCTAATATATTTTAGGTACTGAGTGAGTTTCAAGAAAATTTAAAGCCAAATAAACAGTTACAAAGGAAACAAACAAAAATTTAAACCTATTCCTATTATCCAAAATCCAGAAAACAGCCGAAAAAGCGAAGTGAAATCCTGTAAAGCTAATACAAATTGGAAAACCCGAGTGCAGACAGAGGGTAATGCTAGTGGATGAGGAGGCATCGATTGGTGCAATCTTATGGCTTAGTCTGGGAATATAGTTTGAAGGAAACCTTTGAGATGGTGAACGGAGCCGCGGGGGATAGTCACGATTGAATGCCTTCAAATGGTCTTGTACTGGGGCTATGGAGTCCGCGATGTTGGTTGGGCTTGGGAAAAATATTGTTAAGATTTTTTATTTATTTATTATTGTCTACTAATAAATATATGAAATTACATTTTGAATTGTTTGCTCTGCATACTTAGGGATTCTGAATATGAAATGACCTCAATTTTAATTGAACTTTCAACGGAAAAGTTCGTAATAAATGGATATTGCTATAAATGCTTCAATAGCGATCACGATCACCAACTTCAAACTGCCTTATCTTACTAGTTGCGTACCGGGAAAAACCTGGTAAAAGAAATAAAAAGTATTATGTAACTTTGAAGGATAATTTAGTTTTCTATTCCCTAAAATCATTTTTGAATAATATTATTACTGTACTCGTAATCTGCTCGCAGTTAAAACCAAATTGTAATTCATTAAAAATATCCCCACAGGACAGGTATAGCCTAGTGTGGGGGTCTGTGTAATTTACAATAATTTGTAATGTTTTTTTATGGTAGTAAATTACCTATTATTATTATATTCATTCCAAACACAAACAAAATCGCCACAATATTTCTAAAACTCTATTTCCGCAGCCACAATGGAATATCCTAGCTCTAGTTGGCGACCACAGATAAAAAGGGATAAAGCCTTCCAATGTTCGTGTGAACTAAAGAAGATAGAAGAGGCGGTCATGTTAGCTCGCACCAGTTCGATTCAAGCTAACAAATCTTTCAGTTCTGAGGTTGAAGTCAAATCTTTATTCAGATTTGGTTCTCGTTTTTGTAGTTATGAGATATTGTAAAGAAAACTTCCTTCAAGCTAAATTTTAGGTTGCTTATGTTGGTAGAATGGACGGGTTTAATTTTTCGTTTTTAAAATCGTATAACGAACTAAGGTTCGATTCCCGTGTAAGATATTTTTTTGTGTGAATGTGTATGTGCGTAGTTTCCGATACCTCAGACCCACGTAACAAAACTATATAACAAAATATATCACAATAAATAAATAAATAACTTTCCCATAGTGATAAGGGATATTTGAAAAGTATGAATTCTTCCAAAGCAAACTCACTTTAAACCTCTCACAAAACTGTTCAATTTTCACTTCGAACGTTTCATATTGAAAATGTGGACATTTATTGTGTCCACACAAAGGTGTCGTCTGTCCACACTTCGATTTATTTCAGTATTGAACAATCTTTGGCGTGTCTAGTGACTTAGGTTTTGTTAGCTGGATTTCTATTTATTGTTTTAGAGAAAATAAGTTTCAAAAGTTTATTCAATTTTTATATTAAATCCTTCTTTATGATCTTCATGTACTAGCGGGTAACGTGTTTCCCTTATTAGTAGGCTCAAGCTAACCTCGCACGGATATCAAACCTATACAATTGGCAGTCCGGTGTGGTGGCCACTCTGCCATTTTGGTTATCAAAAAACAAGAACAAATATTTGCTAATGGATTTACCAATTTTCTGATATACGGATTTGTCTGTAGGTATGCCTAATGCAGACTCTTTATATTGGTAATAACATAGAAAGCTGTTAACCAATTTTAAAACTTAGCCCCCCAACTTAAGATTCATAATCAAAACCCCAATTACACAGCCATTGACCATGGTCTACCTCTTCCATAGAATTCCATCTTCAGTCTAAACACGGACACTCGATTATGCCAACATGTTACGTCAATTGAAAGCTCCTCGATATTGTCTGTGTAATTACTGCGAGTGTTCGTAATGTACGGTCCAATATTGGTTGGTATCTGCACAATACCAACTGGATATTAGTCTGGATAAATCTTATAATTACGTAGATAGAAGTTCTTGGGATGCTGTGCGGGTTAAGAAAATTGAATTCTATATAATTGGCTAGTCAGGTAAAACAAAAATATTATACATGTTTTTTTTGCTAACTAAGGTAACACTTATTTAAATATTTAGATTGAGTCTGCATTAACTTTTGTATTTATTATGTAAAAACATTTTCGAAATTTATGTCTGTTGTAAATGTCTGTTTAGCCACTTGATGTTTGTCTAGTCCCCCAGCCCAAAGTCTAGATCTCATAAATATTTGCCAACCTAACTATCCGTGTGTCTCGTCACACGTTGTGCAGACCGCAACACCGTGGTAGACGTGCAAATTCTGAAGCGTGCTCTCCGCAAACATTACTCACTACACACATCTACGTACGCCCAACTTGGAACTCTAAACCTTTAACTATAAGCCCCAAAATCCATTATCTAGTTGCGGTTGTTCACACGCGAGCGTGTTTGCTTTCCAACACAATCGGTGAGCACCGCAGTTCACTGAACTATGTGCTTGTATGTAGTGTTTTTGTTTAGGCAGACAAAAAGTGTGCAATCGCTTTGATAGACAGCGTTAGATTTCGTCTCGCCAAAGGTAAAATATAAGTTAAAAACACAATTTTTATTCCGAATCTATTTGAATGTCCACCAACCAAAACCATTTCCTATCTATAGAAAAATCTTTCGCCAAACGCAAGAGATACGTGGGCAAAATTACGAGGTTCAACCTTAGCCTTAGCACCGTAAATCTGTCCCGTTTGTCCCCCTCATGAGGTCATTCGCCGTATCTTTGGAGTCGATAACGTATATCACACACCGCATGTGACTTACGTCCCTGGACCCTTGGTTTTTGGGGAATTTTGCGGGCATTTGTAACGCTATTTGTAATATAGGAAGGTCTTTTTGACCTCCGAATTGTGGTTGTAAATATTTAAGATTGTAATATTGGTAAAATAATTAATCGAGTTATGAGTAAAGAGATAAGTAATCATAATCGTAAGAAAAAAGAAATTGTATGATTCCCAATAAAAGTTACTGACGCCATCTTATTTAAGAGTATACACGTTGAACCAGAACAATAATGTTATACAAACTAAATCCCAAATTAAGATATAACAAAAAGTATTCTTCCCGTAAACTGAAAATCCCTCTGGACCGAAATCAGTACTTTCCCCAATAACGATTGCACCGGGACGGTATGGAAGATTAGCGATACTCCCAAAGGATAGCCGATCTAGACGTTTATCGACTATCATTCTACCAGGATATCAGCAGGAAGAAGTAACAAATTCACCCTTTAGGACGAATTATAAAGATTGGGGTTAAATGATTTAAGGGAAAATGCTTAGATCATGGTTTGATGATTTAAGAGAAAATGGGACACGTATGAGATTTTAAGCAGAAGATAGTAAAGCGTTGCATTTATGTTGTTGATTAAGAAATATGACGTCCTAAGGCAGGTTCGGAAAAAATAGGAATATTAGAGATTGAGGATAAAGCAAAGATCTGCTGAGATTTTACATTATTTGTTGACATAGAGTAGTTGTTTGTAGTAACACAGTATTATCTAAAACTGAAATAAAAATTGAGATTTCTCATAAAACTCCATCGTATTTAAAAAGATAATAAAACTCTTAAAATAATACCAACTAAAAAACCTTTTAATACACCGTTTATAATCCAAGTATTAATTCTTTAAGAACACCATAAAACATTTCTATTTAAAAAGACATCACAAAGCAAAAATCTCGGTATTTTAAAATTAAAACACAATCTGAAGTGAATAAAATCTGAAATGCGAATCATAAAAAGCAGAAATAAAATTGATAAAACAAAAATATGAGAGAACACATCGTTTCACACGAACCAACGGAAACCAGACGAGAGGTAGATACCGATAGCAAAACCGATTTATATTTCAACTTTGAATTATCTTTTTCAACAATATAACAGCTTTTTTTATATTAAAGCTCATGATAAGTACTCTTTTCATTATATGTATAAAAAACGAATACATTAACAATAAAAATGTCTACAATTCTTAATCGCATAATTTCTTCTATTATAATTTAGTTTAAAATCTTTATATCTGAGGATGGTGTTTATAGCTTCTTTACTATTTATAATACAGTCATGATAAACTTTATCTACTGTTAAACGTTGACTCTTGATCCTCAGTTGAACCAGATCTTCAACTCATCTCTACTATTAGCCGACGAAGTATCGAACATTTTCTTTCCCATTATTAAATAATTATACTATTTAATAAGTTTTGGTAGCAGTTGATTATCTGGCCATATTTCGTATATTTTCTCGCCTATCATCTAATAATGATAATTTATAAGACTTAGAAGCAGCTGACAGGATGTTTCGTTATTAAAAATACAGATTTTTCTTCTGACCGTACCAATGTGATGTCTCTCAGACATCGCAATTTCCTATAACAGACTGTATTCAGTTCGAACGCCGAGATTGCTTCCTTCATCTAAAATCAATTTTAAATTATATTACTCCTATTAAATCCAGACGATGAGAACATAATAAATAACCTTAATATACTTATGTAGGTGTTACTAGTAATTCAACTTTCAATTGACATGGTAGAAGAAGAAGAATTCAACTTTAAAACAGAAAACTTTATGACAATGAAGAACAACCAATAAAACAATTTCCTATATAAATCAGTTGTCGAAAAATCTTTACCTAAAACGTTGCCCCGATTCCCGAATTTCCTTCCTAGAAGACGTATACAACAATAATGCAATAAAATGTATACGCAATAAGTGGCTCGTCGTTTATAGCACAACTTTTTATTGGTGTCGTTTAAGGCTGACTATAAAGTGGGTCGTCTCGTAAATCAGGCTTTCCGAGGAAGAATGATTGCCTTATTGTGTAGAGAAGGAATGAGAAAGGCCCAATGACACTGCCTTGAGGCGCTCCGTGGTTAATTGGTTAAGAGTTTCTGATTTGTTGGTTTTCAGTTTTAATTATTACTGTGAATATTTTTTGGTTTTTAACGTTGTTTTACATAACATTTTTTCTATATGTAACTACAGTTACCTCATTCACATGTTTTATTTATTTTTCGAATTAAAATAATTTAATTAAATCGATGCAAAGCTAAACCAAAATCTATGAAAATATAAGTGTAGCTTGAATTGCACTTTTATTTTAAATTTGTTTCACTGTAGTACACATTTCGTTTATCAAGTCCGCCCCTTTGCAACACAAGTAGGAAATGAATTAATTCAACCGCACTGATTTATATTAAACATGTCATGTGGCTCCGCACCTCTGTTGTTTTTTCGCTTTTCATTGTGCACTGATTCCGTTATTGTTAGTTTAAAAGCTTTACTTAAAACTTTTGGATTGTCGTTTTTTAGGTATTCATTTCAACAACATATTTCTTGGACCAATTTCTAATCATATTTACTTAATGGTGGTAATAGACTAATAAGAAATAAGCGTTTCTTCTTTCTTTCATTCTTTAATTATCATTTTTATTAATTTACTACGTAACTTTAGTAAAACAGTCAACATAACAGCAAACAACTTATTTCTTAATTAAAGACCTAGTTGAGAAAGTCCAACTAATCATAATCAATTTTGTCTATCTCATGGGCAAAGCGCTCACAACCAGTGCTATAGATCAAATATGACAAGCAGACAGGCTAGCACATGTTAAGCACTAATTAACTGTTTGCGAGTCGCGTTTTACTAATTGCTGTATACGTTATACCATAAACTCTATTCATATTTCTGTGTAATTTGTAGGGTGTGCTGCATACGATTTGGATCATAATTTTGTTAATCTTTATACAGAGACATTATTCGTTCTTATTTTACGTCATTTTCTTATTGGTTGTTTACTTTTACTCATAAATTAGTACATTTTGTATTTATTTTTTAACTATGAAGTAATTATTTACCAAGCAACTTTGACTTGAATATCTGATTTTTATGCGAACAAATTGCGCCGTTTAGCTTTAACTCCATCATTCCCTTTGAAAGTTTTATGGAATTTGCACGTACAAATTAAATCTAGCAACCCTATATTAGCGCTTGTAAGGGTAGAACTGTTGAATACAGCCGGTTTTCAATTTGAAACTTCTCGTGGTTACAGGGCAATTACTATGGAAAGTGCTGTGAGCTACTGCATAATTTTACAACATTTTGAATACACTGTGTTTCCTGACTCAGTGCTACGTATTATTTTATAAATTTCCCTCATTTATGAAATGTTTGTACCTTCATCTCGCTCTGATTTAGTATATTTTCGTGAGTAAGAAAAGGATGAAATTATACTTTGATTATATCGTCATGTTTAATTGATTACAAACCTATATCAACAATGTTATTTTATACTATTACTACATATTTATTATTATTTTAATTTAAGTTTATGATATAATCGTAAAACATATTTATATGAAAACATACTCTCAAGCATAGTTTCGTATATGACTAATTAACAAAATCCTTCCAATTCAAACCAAAATTCGACCGAAATCGGCTCAAATGAACCTCCAACCAGACATAATCCTAATGCTACTTATTTATTAACGGTAATCATTTACAACAAACCATTTTACGTAGACCCACTAAACACATTACATTACAAAGAATTAAGGACCTTCTGAAACTGGTTTCTAGAACCTTTTATACCAGTATCAGCTGGCACATGACTGGCTATGTACTGAATGAGATTAAGGATCTCAACTAACTGGTAGGCACTTGAGCATCAAATAGGGTAAGTTGAAGTGGTCATGTCTTCGATACGGCCAGTGTAGCTAGAACTCTGTTGATGCTCAAGACAGACTAATTTTGGGAAGATTGTTGGTAACAGAGGGGTCTGGTTAGAATGGCTCGTGTGAAATGCTTTTGAAAGGGTATATCTTAGTCGCATCTTGGTTGAACGTCTTAGAGCCTTTACTTTAGGCGGTAATAAGGAGTATACTATGACAGTGTTAAATACGTATGAGGTTTAACGGATTTTGGAGCTGTCATATTTCATGTTAGCTATTTCCCAAACATGGTTTGGTTTGAGATCACCAACACTTATAATGAGAGTGGTGATTTATGGTCTAATCTATCTGTACGAAATCATTAGTCAGAAAAAGGACCGTAGTGGGATCTTGCATGCAGTTTATATATTGTCCTTATAAAAGTTATTAGCTGTGCCGCGGTTTAACCGTGGTATCTTTTATTTATTTCAATACTGCAAGTCTCTGCCTTTCATCAAAATCAGATACTTAAGTACAGTCTTTAAGAAAAGTGAAAGCAAAAAGCTTTCACGTTTATAATATAGGAAGTAAATATATACAAATTAATGTACACACACAAGGGATCTCCACACACTCCCCCAGGATACTTAAAAACAATCTCCACGTCACATAAAACGCATGACTCCCGCCCCTATCGTGTCCAGAGTCCAGAACCACTCGAAACGTCAGTAGTAAGTATTGTCTAATCTGTGGTACGGGATCATCTACGCATTAAGCTTAAGAGATCTCTATAAAATTGTACTCGTACTTAAGTCGCGGCTATCTTAATGGTTTGTGTATATGGTGATTGCAGTATACATTTAATATGTTGTGTGGTGTATAAAGATTATTGTTAAGATGAGTTGCAATGGGTTTCCTCTTTGAAATAAAACACTTAAACGGATTTTTGTCGTGGTTGTATTTTGATTTACATTTTCTGACGTTTCGGATTCTTTACAGAACCCGTGATCACAGAAGACTAAGATGGAAGTCGTCTGTACAAAGTAATGTAAAATATTTACTACCTTCAATATTTTGAATATAATTTTAAATACATTGTGAATTTACCACAGATTCGGTTTGGTGGGTTTCCTCTTTTAAGAAACTATTAAAAGGGAATAAGATGATGATCAAGTGGTAGAGTTAATACTAAAATAAATTACATACAAAGAATCCCAGGTTTGACTCCAAGAGGTAAATACTTGTGAAATCTACACAGTGAGTGCAATTTATAGATTTCACTTATAAACAAAAGATTGACTATATGCTATACTGCAATTTCATTCTTTTCTATGTCAATTTAAACCTTATAACATCATAATAAGGTTTACTTTTATCCATCTAAAATGAACGATAGTTAAATCACATTTGTAACAAATTTTTTACTACATTTCTTTCAAAATCAACCCTATTCAGTATGGAAATAAGATTAAAAATATATGTACGGTCCCAGCGGGGATGGCAATTAGGTATTTTTACCCTCACTTCATACGTGTGCTTACAAACAAACAATATTCTCATCCGGTGGCACAAATTAAATGTACGACGTTAAATTATATTACGTTTTGACTTCATTAACTAAGGCATTTGATTTTGGAACGTTTTTAAAAATGGTTGGTTTGTGAATTTGGTTGCAGTTTTTTAGCCGGTGTGCATGAATTTAAATTTTGGATAAAATTAAATTTGAAATTAGAAACAATGGATACGAAATTATGTTTTATATGCTTTGAATTTATTTTTTTGATCCTTTTCATTTATTGTTTATCATCATGCGATCAATAGATGGTAAACAACATCGCAAATCATATGCTACTACTTTTTTTTTGTAAATAAATAAATAAAAGCCAGCTTATAAATGAGATACAGTTGTTATTCCTATTTTATTACTAAGAATGTTAGATTCTAGGAAAGATCTAGATCCTAGAAATACCTCTTCAGAATATAAGAAGAGATGATAAAAGTGATAACTGTATTAAATTGATGATAAGCGATGACTATAATAATATGATTTGATATCTTAAGATCTAAGATACAAGATAGATGTTTATCTATTTCCGTAAACCCGTGGTTTTATCTTGACGTAAATCGTGTTAGAATATCGAGATAGAATCTGTTGTTAGATAGAAATGTTATTTACCTTAGATTAGGCAAACAAACTACAACAGTAAAAATATTATTCTGGAAAATAGTTTCCAACTCGTAACATTGAAGGCGTGGTATTTGATTAGGTTTTAAATTAAATTAAAAATGTTACTTATTTGGCTTCTAAATAAATTGATCTTAAACACCAAACCTTGTGATTGTTTTATTTAAATGGCCTTTCATACAAATCGTCTCCTGATACTAGTATTTCCAAATGAGTTAAATTTGTGTGAAAATCTTATAATATTTCTGCCTCAGGTCTAGATAGTGATACGATGTACAATATAAAATACTGTGTCAGCTCTCTATATTCACATGCATTCATGATACAAAGCGTTGAGTCTCAAAATTCCCATACATAAATATCTCACACAACCCATAAAACACGCATACACATCAAACTTCTAACTTTTCCCCGTCAAAATCGTATCAACAAAACCGCCTGCAGGCATTTCAAAATCGGTACCAACATTCCGACAAAAAATATCGGTACAAGAAAAAGAAACCGTAAAATGTTATATCAGAAAAACTTTTGAATATGGAATGTAGTAAGAGCTATAGAACGCTCATAAGACATTCTATATTCAAAAGTTGTGTGGTGCCTTATATTTGCATTGAGGCCTGAGGCATAGAGTCTCTTCTTTTTTCTTTATATTCCTTTTTATTAGCTACAGTTAGCTTTTTAATGGGCGCCTGTAGAAGGCAAACAGCCTGCAGCTTGAAAATCCCTGAGCGAACATTAGAAAGCGATATTATGAGATTGTGAATAGGAGATAATTAGAATGGTTGTGTTTTAGGATTTATTTTTGAAGGGTTTTTAATGTATGTGGGTACAATATAATATTAAAGACGTAAACTAATTATTATTTTATTTTTGTTACAGGTAAACTTCAATCTAATCTATCAAATATACCGAGACTTGTAAGTACTTAGTTTCAAAATCCAATTATTACAAAACAAAAATACAAATTTCTCTACAAAATATATTATTAATATAGATTGTAATTAACGTTTATTCATAGAAAACCACACAAAAACAAAAAACAACTCATCCCCCATTTAAAAAGTACATTAAAATTCAAGCAAATATCTACCAAAATACCGAACAATTTATACTCTAAAAAGGTTTTTAAAAAAAGCCAAAAATATATATTTTCTTCTAAAGACTTTTCCACACCAGTGAGTCGTAAGACTCGGCGCAGTAAGGACGTATCTACGCGTTACAAGTCGGGACTATTACCCTCAGTCTGAAGATAATGGCGGAATCGTACTGGCTCACTTCACTGCAAATATATTGCCTCAGTACTTGGTAGATAGATAAGTATATGGAGATAATTAGGGGAAGTAAGAAAATTTTGGAGTTGAAAGTAAAGACTAATTCACCTAAATTCGTTTTCAATATATTTGATAGTCTGTATGACGTCTGCTTACTGGACACCTAACAATTCCAATTCTGAATCTAAGACGTTCAAAATCCCAAATCACACAAAGCTTTTACTAAAATTGGTGTATCAACATCACGACTTCTCCATAGTGCCATTCCTTGTCCTTTAAATCAATATATAGACTAAATAAATTCAATTATTTGAGAATTTAATAAGCTTCACAAACTAATTATTGCACAAAAATGTCCTAATGACGATGATAAACTCTAAATAGCGGAAATTACATTGAAAAAAAAACTGAAAAATAACGAAAACAACACGTCACATCCTCATAACAAAAAGGCGCATTCCAAAACAATGCTGCCAACACAATGACTCGTCAGAAAAACGTTGAGTAACGACCTCCTTCACTATACAGCCTAAGGAACTGTTTTATCACCATCTCACCTTTAAGTCAACACAATAAAGTTCAAAATCACGTGTCTCTATGATAAATATGGAGGGTGCGAATCAACTTACACGCCATTAGCCTGATGAAGAAAGTATTTTATCGCCCAACTAACGCACTGCGATGTCGATGCCTAATTACGTCTGCGGCAAACTTGGATAATAAAATACCGGGAAATGTTAAGTAGAATAGGGTTTTGTTCCAGGGTACGCCATAAAACACGATCAGTTTTGAATTAAAGGAAGTACCTAGTTAACTTTTGAATTTCCAGACAATATTCATCATTTCTTTATTTAGTGTTTAGTTTAAATTATTTAACAGCCATACATGCAGTTTGGCGCATGTAAATATTTTGTTCCGTGGAAAAATGGGATGATACGTTATTAAATCCCATCAGATCAATTCAGTTGATTTTAAAATCCTTCGAAAAACTGTTTTAAAATATTAATATTGCGTTTATCATTAAAACATTTTATCAACAAAGGAAACAAAAGAGTATGTGTCAAAAGAAAAATAATCATACAGCCAATGAATAACAGATAAAACCGAATCTTTTATGATTGCATCGTCCGTTATTGCATTGGTCACACGCGCCATTTCCGTCCACAGCAGTACAGTGCTGCCAACCCCCACCGGCCATTCGTTTCCGGAAGACAATAGCACTGACACGCCCGTATCCGATCACAGATTTTGAATTCGGAATTCCATTCTGTACAGAATTGAATTTTTAAAATTTTCTGTATACTTCCATGACTGACGTTCGTTTAATTGAAATTTACTGGCTGGTAACATTTTTGGATATTTTAAACATTTTACACCATGAAGTTTTTAAACTGTCATAAACATAATAAACAAACTTTTTTTTCAACTAAAAAATACACGTTTGTCAAGGAGGATTTATGTATGTACTTCATTCATATCAAAAACTTTTTGGAATGTTCTAAATATTTGAAAAGTCAAAAGTTAAAATAAACATTCGATATTGGCGCGGAATCGAGTCTCCAACTATAAAATGTACGTACCAAAAGTTAGGGCCATAAAAAGCCATTTTCTTCACTATTTGTGGAAGTTTTTATTGGAAAATACTGTTTGGTTCGGAAACCCATTTCGGGAGTATGTTAGGATGTCCCGCGATATTGAACTCTCAAACAATCATTTGTTTAACATACTCGTACTTACATTTTATTTGCTTGTTTGTTTGTTGTAATAATTATAGTAGCAATACGAAGTATTATTTTTCAGATATAAATAATAAGATTTACTAGAAGTTATTAATCTTTTTTAGTAATTAAATATTGGATTAGCAATTCAAATCAAATCATTTATTAAAATAGAGTTTGTATGTACAAAATCAGAGCTAAAAACGATTTGTATCGTAAAACACCTAAATTGATAAAAAATCATCACGAAGATAGATAATAAATACGCTATACATGGCACAATATTTTTCAACACACTTGCTCATAAAGGGGCTCTTATTTGTGCAAAAACAGTTTAATAATGACACGTTTTATTCACTAGTGAGTTATAGATTGTTTTTTTAAATTGCTTTGTTTTAAAAAAAGTTTCGACACCAAAAAAATGGTGTCCATACATTTTAAAAACAAACTTCAACTATGTTGCCTTACTTTTGGTAGGTCTATGGTCGATTCCATTCATTCATTCATTCGATTTTTTTTTAATAAGTAAATTCTTTTAGTCTTTTGCGATCACCATTGTTGTGTTGGATGTGCGCGAATAGAAAAACTGTTTATTTATTAGCGAAAAATTATAATTTCTTCGCAAATGTGTTGAAAAACGTTGTATGGTACACGCGAGTATTGATGATTACTATCCTCGGCTATCTTCAGACCCTCGCCTGACGGCTCGGGCCTCAATAGCGCCTCGGAAGTAATCACCAACTTACCTCGCTTGTACCATAAATAACTATTATCTAGAAAATATTAAGCAATTGGGATTTCCCTAGATAATAACATTTTAAGATGAAAAAGACAACATTTAAGAAAAATTTAAAAATGGAATCAATGTGTGTTTAATTCAATTTAAAACCATTTATCCAATATTGGCCCAAAAAAAGCACAATTTTTAAATATAATTTATATAAATTTATGAAATCAAAATAAAATATAATATCAATCGGATAACCAGAAGTGGTCAAAAAATGGCTTGCAAGATTTGATTACAGACAACGGGACAGGTGAAACTAAATAAAAGCTTGTAATGACTTTACAACTCCGACGAACCTTCTTTTCTTAACCTCTTTATAAATCTAATTAAGTGAATTATAAATGAAACATTTAATACTCTCGTACAGTTAGCAATAGATAATCCGTACATCCCCTCCCAGTCGAATCTTGCGACAATTTATGTGCATACCCGATCGGCTAAGGACTTGGCTTCCTTCCTAACTCGATTCCAATTGATTTTTATCTCGAGTCAGCCTACTGCATCACGAATCATATTATAGAAGATCCTAATTGAAGATCTGTAGTTTCTAGAATAGTATGGAAGTATTGATTTGTTGGTTATTTCCTACAAGCTGTGCCCCGCGGTTTCACTCACGTAGTTCCCGATCCCGTGGGAATTTTAGAATAAAACATCACCTATGTGCTTTCCCGGACCATAAGCTACCCCTGTACCAAATTTCAAGTCAATCGGTTCAGTAGTTTAGCCGTGAAAAGGTAACAGACAGACAGACGGGAGTTACTTTCGCATATATTTTTTTTTCACATTCCTAACTATATTTATAACTAGCAGCGCCCCGCGGCTTCACCCGCGTAGTTCCCGTTCCCGTGGGAATTTTGGGATAAAAAGTATCCTATGTGTTATTCTGATGTATAAGCAAGATTATTGTAAAGTTTCATTAAAATCCATTCAGTAGTTTTTGCGTGAAAGAGTAACAAACATCCATACATACAAACTTTCGCCTTTATAATATTAGTAGGATAGTAAGTTGGTGATGGTTTAATAATTTAACCAGTTATAAGTTATATTGTCTGCTGGGTTGTAAAGGTTTGATGGCAGTGACTCCAAGTAAAATTCAGCTAATTTCTATAAATCGGCCATAATTAGACATAATAACACAACAATGGAATTTCAAAAGAGGAAGAAATCATTTTTATGTCGTCTTCCAAGCCTTTTTTCAGAAAAAATTATCCAGATTGGACTATAAGCACTTATAAAAGGTAAATAGCACTTCAAAGTATATTAAATTCAATAAATAATATAAGACACTACTTTCAATAACGCCAATATTTAGTCCCATACACAAATTCAAAAGCAAACACCTACCCACACTTCTGGGACACTGGGACACTTTATCCCGCGTAAATACTAAGAACTGGCCGCTACATTCCCAATCCTCGTTCTCCACAGACTCAATATAGTGTAATCCTGAACAGCAAATGTTCATTCCGTTCACTCAGTTAGTATTTAGCTCAGTAAGTGCCTGTATTGGGGGCTAAACTTTGTTAATTACGTACGTCCTCTGGATTTACGCTGGTATGTTTATTCTGGAAGAATTTCTAGAATAAAATGTATCCTGTGTCGTATATGAAAAGTATATTTGGCCTCATGTAAAACTTTTTTATAAACATGTAAGTAATTTTGTAGCTTATATCCTGTATGAAAAGTATACTCTGCTTCATATAAAACTTTCTTTAAATTAAAGTGATATCGTTCTGTCGCTAAGACATACAGAGACAAGATTTTTTTTGCTACTTTATTCGATGTCAGTTTAATCAGATTTTTCTAATATTTTTTTATTGATAGATCCTTAAATACGTAATATTGTATTATTTTTAAAGATGACGTAAAAAATCCATCAAAATCTACTACTTTAAACTAAAATACATTTCCAAAAATAGAATCCAGATTAGTCCTTCAAAAATAATCAAAGAGGTACTCCAATCACACTTTCAGTAAAATACTAATGAAGCAAAATTAAATACAATTGTAAAATGCACTCTATTTGATACAAGTTAAAGTTTAAATTGCAATGCTCGTCGTCGTACAGGGATTGAAAGTTTGTAAGCTCTGAACTCTATCGAACTAAGTCTCCTAGTTAAAAGTTACAATAACTATCTAGTACTTACTTGTTTCCTTGTGATTTGGTTTAGAGTAACGTTTTGATAGTATTATATACTCTTAGAAATAAAGCTTTGGTGCCATAGTAACAAATGCTAAGGAGGACGTGTTCTATCCGAATACAGAACATTTTTCTTTTGGTCCAAAAAAATCCTCAATTTTGGTCCAAAATCCAAAGTGCCGGACTTTGGATTTTGGGCCAAAATGGAGGATTTTTTGACTTAGAAGTAGGTCTTACTGAAAATTATTTAAACATTTGATTTTTTTTTTGAGTTAGGGTCTTAGCCAACCAAAAATATTTGACTGTAACTTTAATCTGACTCTCAGTGGCAAGGATAGAAAAGGTGTAAATAGAAAGTAGGTATGTGTACATATTTGCAGGGTGTAACTTAAATAAGTACTTATAACAAAATTAACAAGAATTCCAAGTTCAAAGAAACCATTTAGTAAAACAATATCATTAATCATTAACCACAGAACAATAAACCAAAGAACTGTTGCCAAAAACTTTAGCAAACGAAAGTAAAACCCTATATCATTTACTAACAAACTTTCACATTCCAAAGATAAATCTCCGGAAACTTGGCACTACATTATCTTACAAGACTTCCCTAATGAAAACGGGATTCGTACATAACTCATTTGTAAGAAAAACATTTTTACCCAATCCTATGTTGACCCAGAAAAGAATGTCCCACTATTTGACCCAATTGGGGAGGCAATGACCTCTTCATTCCTATGCTTTTCAGCTCACATTATTTTAAGGCACACCCGAATTTCAGCCACGCGTAAATACTACCTATTCCCTCCGCCTGTAAGGCGGTTATCGCTTGGCCGAACCGAAATTTAATTTAAGAATTTATCTAGCGAATGATCATGCGAGTGTAAACTTTATAGACTCAACGAGTAAATTACTTTCTAGCGAACGCAGTTCTGTTTACTTGCGTGTGTTTTTACTGCATCTTCGGAACGATTTCAGTTAACAACGTTGCTCGTTTTTTAGTTACTGGAACGTTAAAGATTTTATTTATCGGGTTCAACGCTGTTGTTAAACTGATCAAAATTAATTAGATGCTCAAACATTGATGTTCGTTCATTTTAAAAATAGAATCTAAGTGAAATTGTATTAGTATCCAATTTTGAATGTTTATTCTATGCGTTCTTTTTCTTTCCATTTTGAAATTACACTTATTGTCTGATACATTCCAAAATCAAATCAAAACCAATTAATTCCAAATTCAAAACTATTATAATGAACCAAAAACAAACGATAAAACGTTTACCTAAAAATGGGACACGGTAAAAGAGCGTCATAAATATGCGAAGGAAAAAGTGCTGGGCATGTCCCAAAAGTCCTGATACCGGATAACCGTTGGAAAAATGGTCTTTGTAAGTGAATATAGGTCCACGTTTAGTCCCATTTAATGAGAGCTCGACAGAATTAGGTGCTCCGTCAGCGTCCGTCATAAATTGTCGCCGTTGCCAAGTTTGGGTCGTGAGCACCGGTTAGGGTTGTCAATTATATTGATTGTTTCAATATACGTCGATGTGTAGTGATAGTGGATGAGTTATGTGGTGCAACGGCTTGCCTAATAGATGTTTTAGTCGGTCTTGATTTTGATTATGTTTGTTATACATTGAATATGTATAGATAAAATTAATATTATGCACTAAATAGAACAGGCAAGATCTAATGCAAAGTATCATTTTTGTCTCGTCCCTCAGAAAATTGACAAGTAAGTATATGTTTTGGTATGCTTACATTACAAAATTATCTTTGTTTTAATATGAGCATTAAAACTTATTTATTTGAAAAAAAAAACTCAAACATGTCTTTCCTGATAATTAAACTCTCATTCGCAAAAAAAAACAACAAAATCTTCCGTTCCCAAAAATGTATATTCCATTTGTAGAAAACTTGTAAATTTTATGCAAAATATTTTCCTGCCAACCCTACACCGCGTTGAGAGACAAAGGGTCCAGTAAAAAGTCGTGAAAGTCGCAACGAGCTCACTGGGGCTATCGGGGCTTCTTAACCGACGCCTGTGATTGCTATCGCTCCACGATTTACGGATAAAACACCACCTCTCACGCCCATCCCTAATACGTAAAGCGGATTGATTTCCGAATTCATACCGATTACGAATTTCAAAATACGAATCCGAGAATTTGTTTGAATATTTGAAAACAGAATAGTGTATTTTTAAGGTATGGATCAGATATATTTCAAATATATAATGTTTTCGAAGAATTCTATATTTAATTTGGGTATAAATTTGAAAATAGAATTAGATGTTTTAATTTTTGTGTGAATAACAAAGAAGATTATTAAAAATAGAATGCCATTTATTTAAAAAGTTTTTATTACAAATTACAACATTTTGTTCATTATTAATTGATGTTTTAATCTCATTTAAATAAATATGACTAGTATTAATTTTTAACACACTTCTATTTTCAAATCACATTAAAAGTCTGTATCATAAATTAAGTTCATAACATAAACAGTAAACATAGTTATTAAATCATAAATTAAACAAAATGCAAGAATTAAGTGGTTTATTATTAAACAGAAATCATAAAATTTTAATTTCCCAACTAAATATGAATAAAACTAAACTGTTTAACATTGCAACACTGAAATGTTTGTAAACATAGGACGTATTTAGATACTGGCCGTTTGGATATTCGAATGTTGCAAAATAAAAAAAGAACCTATAATTCAAATGAATATTCATTCCATGAACAATGAAAGTGATTTATTGTGCGGACCGGAAGCGGTTCTATTAATTTAATTTGTTACCAGCCAGTGACTTAATGTTTACTAAACAGAGAGTGGTATGATAATCTGTGGTTGGCTGAATCTGTGTAGAGGATGGGGCTTAATAGAAATGTTTGGCTTACAGTTTTGTGAAATATAATATCGTCAAATTAGTTATAACAAACTACTTTTTCAATTAATTAAAGTATTTATTGATATTATTTTTATAACAAGGTAACTAAGTTGATGTTAATCTCATAAGCTTATCTCTGAGAAAATATCATTTTATAGATAAATTAAGTAGAATCCAAACCATTCACATTTTAAAAGCATAAAACCGCAATCCAAAACCATTTTCACATTCTTTACTTCAAAGTGAAACGTTACTTTCATCTTTACATTAATTACCTCAAAACAATGCGCATTACTGGGATTGTTCTACAATAATCTGGGAAACAATTGAACGAATGGGTTCCGTAGGATCCTTTTCGTTCGTTATTTAAATCAGTCGGGAACGAGAAATGCAGACAAATCCTGGCGTGACCCATTTCCGCTCAATCCGCCTAATGCCGACCGGCGAAACTTCCGTTCTATAGCCAGAATTTTAGCGGAAAGCGTAAGAGAAAAAAAAACGCTGTATAATTTGTTGTGTATTTTATGGAGTACATGGGGAGGTGTTTATAAAATATTTGTTTTCTATTAATTACAATCAAAAAAGAATATCTTAAAACAATATTTAACGAAAATTTTCGTTTGTAGTCACATAAACTATGACGTGTTACATAAAATATTTTTGTTTCTCTTTTTTTTCACCATATATTCAAAACATTACTTTAAAACGTTTACAAAAGTTAAATATTTATTTATTACAGTAGACTAAAAACTAAGCAGAGCGACAATCTAATCCCCGCTCAGATCACACCCATACCCTACACAGTACAGTTGCGCAACCCAGCTCAACTTCCTAAAAAAATAATAACACTTTGCATAAGCATTTTTCGTTATTTCACGCGTTCAAAATGAGACTTTACTTTCTTACTGACTGACTCCGAAATATAGGCTAAGTGGGATTGTACGAAGGTATTGTGTTCGTAAGAATGTTCCTGATTATTCTGGAAGATTGCAGTTACATTCACAGAAGGAACGTTAAGGATGTGGATGGGATGACGGAAAACCATTGTGTGATTTTATGTAAGAATTCTCTCGGTTATGAAAAGATTCTTTTTGAATGGGACATAATATGTGTTATTATATTATGTAGAGGGTTTTGTGATTTAATTTTTAATTGTATTGTTGATTGGGTATTAGTAGAATGGTATTTATAACGAACTGCCATTCAGATGGGTTGTGATGGCAAAACCCGTAGAGTATATAAAATGCGAAATAGATAATCAATGTTGCTATTGATTCGCATGCGAATTTGTGCGTAAATTTTATTGTAATCCAGGCCAATGTTTATATGGTTATGTGTGTCCTTTACGCTCAGACGTTAAGGATTTAGATGAAGCTTGGTACATCCTACTAATATTAAAGCCGAATGTTTGTGAGTGTGGATGTTTGTTCCTCTTTGTATATATGGATGTTTGTTCCTCTTTCACGCAAAAACTACTGAAAGGATTTTAATGAAATTTGGTACAGATGTTCCTCATACCTAGAAATAACAAATGGGATACTTTTTATTCCAAAATTCCACGCGGGTAAAACCGTGGGGCACAGCTAGTTTAAATATATAATAGTTCATTACTTGGATAACCACTTAGCATACTTTTTATATCACGACCCGATTCTTCTTCACTCTAATTTCCAAATCACTCAACATACTACCGCCATTTTGCTATTTTAGTTAGTCACATTCACTTTCTAAGGATGAGCAGCGGAACAGTTACATGAATAAACATAATAAAGGATGGAAGGTACTGCCTCCTGATTTACAGCCCACGTATCGCTCTCACTTGGGCTTGGTCCAAGTTTCCAAGGAATGCCTTATTGTGGAAGTTATTCCATGGTGATTCTATAGTGTTATTAAATAATGAGGCTTTTGTCAAAATATTATTAGCAATGCCATGCGGTTGCACCCGCGTAAAATCACGTGAGTATGTACTTACTTATAAGCCGGCGTTCGCGTCCTCTTGAATTAAATACTCCGTTGGTAAAAAATGCATCAAAATATGTTGCGTAGTTTAAAAGATCGATGCATAAAATTGGAGTCAGCTCTTTTGTGGAAAAGATTTTTGACGTGTATACTTCTATGCATGTTTGCTAAATTAAACATGGGTCGACTGAGATCAACAACAAGAATTTTGCAAGTGTGATCTGAAAACCGACCCCAAATGGACATGGGATAAAGGTTCGCAAAAGAAAAAAAAGACAGTGATCACGCCTCTATAGTACTAATATCATCAGTTCAACAAACTTTACCTTCCTATGAAATCTTCCATTCTGATATTTTACCTTACTGCAACTACTACCAAATCAATACACCCATTAAATTCTTAAGAAAACCCACATCTATACAAGCCCTCCTAATTTTCCGCTCCACCTTGCCTCAAAGACCATGCCACAGTATACATATACACAACACATAGGCATATATGTATTTGCAATCCGTACGGGCTTACACTCATTGTATACAGCCTATATACTAGTACCTATATAGCGGTATATAGGAAGTGTATATGATGGAAGTGGTGAAACTACGATGTGAGATGAATTTGTAGCGGATGATGTAGAGATTTATTTTGAGGTTGTAGTCTTTGAAAGTAGGTTGAAGGTTATGGTAAGTTTTATGGTGTAGAATTTTTTTTCTTAAAATATTTTACGTGAAAAAATATAGATACATTTTGTGGTCTTGTTCTAAGGTTTTGAATAAAGAAGTATATTTCGATAATTTAAAATCACAGATAGGGAGTCACCTTAGGACTTCCATCCTACAGTTTAATATCGTACAAAATCTAAAAATCGCGTTACTGTATAGTGTATACCTATTCAATTAATTTTATTAGGATTTTCATTCGTGAAAAATTACAAGGGCAAGGACATTCTTTACTAAGTGAGTATTATAGTTTTTTGAGATAAATATGTGTATACATCAGCCTCTGCCACTTTCATACTTCTTTCGTTACTGTCCATCCAAAGGTTGTCTGGAAGAAATTGCTTCGAGCAATAAGACCGCCTTTTGTATACTTATTTTTTTTTATGTTTGTATCGTTAGTTTATATGTATTTGGTATACAATAAAGAATATCGTATCGTATCGTATCGTATGTGTAATGAACTAATGAAACTCACACCTATTTAAAGTTATACATATACTTCCTTATTTGCGTTGCATTTTTAGTCTGGTATAACAAAAACGTAAGCATTTGACACCTTGTCAGTCAAATCTGTCACTTTGACAGTATTCGAAATTGATTGTAAAACCGGGTTTAGTGCTAAACCAGACTAAAAATGCAACGCGAATAAAATTCATACCGCTTATGTTGTACTGAACAACGATTGTTACCACGTCGACATATTTGATTCAGTATTCAATATTATCAAATATGAAATACAAATAATTCACAAATGAAATAACAATATAAATACCCAAAATATAAACTAATTTACGTGATTCTGTTAACTTTCATTTATGGCGTCGCATCGGACCCACATTCACTGTCTAATTGAATCAGACCGACGCATAAAATATTCATACGATATGATAATCCACCTCACCCTTCAATAGGGCTGGCACTTTATCTATAATCTTTAATAAAATATGTAAATAAGGAAGTATTTTTATGTCTTAGACTGGACCACGTCTGAATTTCCGTAAGACCGATAATCGGGCCGATTTTCTTACTTTACTATATTTCTATGGTTCTCCAATAAAAAAAAATCACCGAATATTTGACATCAGTGAGTAGTCTGATTTTTACTCAACCACTCTAAAACGGATGAACCGATTTAGCTGCCGTTGTTACCGAATATTAACGCGTAGAGATAACGTAGATTTTCTGGGATCTGGAAAATATATTTTCAAAAACGTCTTTGAGGTCATTTTTTGAGGTGCTTATTATAAAAAGAATAACAAAAAATATTTATGCCACAAATAATATTATGCAAAATGATACCTCACCACAAGTATCAACTGCGCGAATTTCAGTAATTTAATAAATTTATACAACTAAAAATAATAATTTAATATCTAACCTTTGACAACCCTACTGCTAACAAGCCGCAGCGAACCAGATTACAACTGACGGATTCATAGTTTAGGCAAATTGTGAAGTTTAGTGTATTAAGGACGAGGGAAGCCGGGGGAGGGAGCGAGCATGCCAATTGATTGATAATTTAAAGGTTTGGAATATGTTATTGATAAACTTGATAAAATACATGAGTTTTCTATATATTAGTATAAGTATCTAATTTATGTATTTATTACCTAAAATCATTTTCTTCTATAATCACTTATTAAAATCTGTTCTCGAAAAAAAATTCGCTCATTAGAAACTCAATTTGAACTTCATTCATATACTATTTTAGACGCTTTATGAAGAACAAAATTAAAACACAAAGAGTCCTATGAAAACAAAAATAATCTTCACGATTCTTCTTATGAGAACAAAAAAATCTCTTCGCAATTTCAAGTGGTATCATCTTTCAAGTACTACTTCAATATGCAAAAGAAATAAAAAATCTTAAGAATAAGCCTTGTCCACTTCACGCGTAAGAAAAGAAAAAATAATATATTAAGTACTAGCTGCGCCCCGCGGTTTTACCCGCATGAATCCCAAACCTATGGGAATTTCGGGATAAAAAGTATCCTATGTATAACACATAGTTATAAGGAACATCTATACCAAATTTAATCAAAATCGATACAGTAGTTTTTGCGTAAAAGTGGAACAAACATCCAAACTCACAAACATACTTTAGCATTTATAACATTAGTAGAATTGAAGACTGATTGTAATAGAACCCGGTACTTCTAAATTCGTTATCCAACAATTTCATGTTCATAAAAAGTAATCTTGTTAGAAAAAAACTTATTTCATAAAAGAGGGGAAGGAATTAAAGGACGAAAAGAATTTCGTTACGAAAGAACAAAAAAATATAAGTATTTTTGAAATAATGTTCTTTTTAGTAATGGCCGCTCGACGATTGTAACTGCTTTGTGGACTTAACAATTACTCCGACAGTTACGGTAAGGAGGTTTCAGTTGAAAAGTTTGGTTGTAGGTTTTTTTTTTTCAAAGAAACTTGCCTCGTTATAATTTTGCAATGTTGGTGCGATTTTTCTTGTTGAGGTTTGTGATTTAGTTTAACTGTAAGCCTTTTATATTTACTATTTTTGTTCATAAATATTCGTAAAGTATCGTTTTTATACTATTTTCTTTTGTTAAACTTTTAACAACAAAATATTAAGTAAGTACATTTAACTAGAAAAAAGTAATAAAATTTAATTCATTTAAATGGAAACACCAAATTACAAAAATCAACTTAAAAGATCACCCGTCGCGTTTTCTAAAAAACAAATTTGGAACAGTTGGCAGTATAATCGAATCTGCAGATGCCTGTTCGAGAAAATTAAAAAAATATGCCCCAAGATGGCGTCAGGCGTACGTCAACACAATTTCTATCTTAATCTGTATTATGACGAAACCAACTCCGCAATACTTTAATAAAATTTTCGCTTGTAAGAAGAAGCACACGAAATTAGTTTTAAAAGTGTTTTTCTTTCATTTATCTTTCGACTTATTTTCCTTTGAGATACTTTTACGGATTGTTAGCAGAACTTCAGGCTTCGTACACATCATTCTATGTACTTCAATGTTATGTAAGGTTTAATTTTTATATACATATATTCTATAGATATAAAGTTTTTTTTTTAATAATACGTTAGATTAATCTCCGTAAAATCCTCGCAAAATAAATATAAAAATCAAAACAAAAAGTACTCAATACAAAAAGGACTTCAAAAATGAAACAAGAACTAATTTCAATGAAATTTTATTTGCTCAAAGCAATATACTGCGAGCTCTGTCCATACGGAAACCAATTTTAATAATTGTCCTTCAAAGTCCTGAACAAATATTCAGAAAATTCATACTTCAACTCAAAGGGTTATTCGCAATTATCTTAGAATATACATAGCACTGTATCTGGTACTCTCGTTAATGTTAATTGATTCAACACTCGGATACATTAAGACGAAGATTAAGGACTACATTGATGGTAAAGACTAGGTACTTGGTGCTCATTTGTTCTTTAATAAAAGGTTAATGCTTTCTCTGTATCAATAAATAAATTAAAAGCTGGCTTTTTTTGAAAGTTTTTCTAGAGATTTTCCAATTAATTTAAAAGCATTGTCGTATGATGTGCATCGCATTGTTCTTATTTATTTTAATTTTGACCCCGTTATTTATATAAAAAGGAAACTTACTTCGTTTTCAGTTTTATTTTTAACTAGCAGCGCCCCGCGGGTTCATCTGCGTAGTTCCCGTTCCCGTGGGAATTTCGGGATAAAAAGTATCCTATGTTCTTTACCGGACCATAAGCTACCCCTGTACCAAATTTCAAGTCAATTGGTTCAGTAGTTTAGCCGTGAAAAGGTAACAGACAGACAGACAGAGTTACTTTCGCATTTATAATATTAGTAGGGATTTCGTACACTAGTAGTATAATTAATTGACACCAGTATCAAATCAGCAGTCATTAACGTAAACCCGTATCTCTCTGAACATGCTTTCGGATGTTTTTCATTCGCTCGGACACCCACTGTTTACACTGTTCTGTAGGCCTTCCAGGATATTGCCCGCCTCAGGCCACCTCGTTACAACCGGACAAACAACATAGCCCTAAACACCTTCGTAATAAAGTCGAAAATCAACAATGAACTTGAGATATTCATTTCATAGTTGCATAGTTTCTATTTTGAACTTTATTGCGTATGGAATAAGGGTTAAGGGCAAGGGTTTGTTTGAAGTATGAAGAGTGATGGCGTTACACGTAGATTTATGGCTTGTAAGGCTTTAGATACGTTTCTTCCATTTTTTTATGTTGATACATAAATTGTGTAGTGTTGTTAGATGGTTGCTGAAAGAGTTTTGTATTAGCTATCAATAATACTGGTGGAAAAGTTATGTTACTCATTAGTAAAGCGACTTTTGACAGAGTCTTGCTTTAAAATCCCCTATTTAACCTCTTTTATGGGTTGAATTCCCAAAAATCTTGTAATAGATACTACCTTCATTCATAAAAGGCTGATTTTTCCATCGCCACAATAAAATTGACGTTTGACAGATTTTGTATTAACTGTCAAATATTCAAAATTATTCGTCGAATAAAGTTATCTGGCGATGGAAAAATCAACCCTAAGAAAATCTACCAATTCTTTGTTTTATACTCGTACGTTGTCTTAACATTGTATACTCTAAGCCTTTTTCTCTCTCTGTAAATATTTTATGTTCTAAGCCCATCGTTTAACACTGTACATAACCTCTCAAACCGAGTTTATATTACAGACCTCCTTAATTTGATCATCCTAAGATTTAGTTAAACATTTGATATGTAATCGAATAAAGAACCTTCCTCTATTTGCCAAGTAGAAGGTCCAATGAAGATCAATGTTTAATAAATCCCTTACACCACAAAGGCCGGTAACTTCGGAATTACTTCCCGTAAAATCACATTTCGTAACATGAGTTTCTCCGTCCGTCTTTCTGTATCAACTGCAGCCCTATTCTCCTAACAAACCGATTTTGAAACGTTCGTTTAATTGTCATTTCACTCATTGCTAATGAATGAGCGGTAATAGGTGAAATTCGATTGAAACCGTTATTTGGTATTCTAATAATGTTGTGTTTCAAACGCTTGCCGATCAATAACGAATTATTTATTTAATTAATTACAAGCGTAGAAACCATAGTTACGAATGATATTGATACAAAGAGTATTGTCACTTTGACAATCCAACGATTGTATTTCCACTGAAGTAGTGGAGAACGAAAACTGATTTTAAATCGTTGTGAACGTTTCATATTTTATAAACATTACTATGTCTATTTACATTCGTTGATAAATTAGTAGACTACTAACCGCAAAATGGACGTAACTGAGTCGTCTAATTGCGGAGAAGAGCCTGTCTACAAGTAGTAAACTACGAAACTGTCGAAGTGCAAACGAATTGAAGACGAACCGTTGACGTTACATTTATCAGAATCGGGGTGAGGTCCTAAACACACAACTCCGCGGACCATTTAATTGGGTTCAACTGTTTATTTGTGCTCCTAACGGATATTATCTTTGAGTATTTGTAATACCTTTGTAAATATGTGCCTTTTTGAACTTCGAATGAGTTACTTTTTGAGTTGGACGTCTTTTGATGTTAGGGACGAAGAGTTTATTGATTTGCGAATTTGTATCTTATAGCAGTATAGGATGGGTTTTAAGTTTTACTGGTCAATTCTACTCGGTTACCGCAATGCCGCAAAAATATAAGTAATGTTTAAAGTTAGCTAATTATTGTTAGTTACCAACTCCATATTTATTTAACTCCATCTCATAATAATCTCAAAACTCCCTCACATAAATATATTTTACAATAAAAGAAATTACAAATTACTAGCTGCGCCCCGCGGTTTCACACACGTAGTTCCCGATCCCGTTCCCGTGAAAATATCGAGATGAAAAATAGATGTTGGCCGATTCTCAGACCTACTGAATATGCTCACAAAATTTCATGAGAATCCGTTAAGCCGTTTCGGAGGAGTACGGGAACAAACATTGTGTACATTAGAATTTTATATACTTATAAGATTTTTATATCTTCCATAAGATGGACAGCAATAATCATCAAATATCATCGCTTATGTATTCACAGTTCTCCATATCCTTACCCAATAATCTCGACCATATAATAAAATAAACCATAGTCCTATGTAAATAATGCACATATTTCTATGTACTTATAATAACTGCACAGCTTTATGTTTCGAGTGTTTATATAAAGAGATCCATGCCAAGAATTCCCTGCCTGTTTCCCAGCCAAATTTCTCGGGCGAAACATGCCATGATATTATTTTATTTCTATTTGCTGGATTGTGGATGGAATCCTTAATATGATACTGAATTTGTTTTAGTTTGTTGACTAGTTTAATGCCACTGGTTTTCTCGCGTTTCTATGGAATAATCTGTTTACAAAAAGAACTTATTATTAGACGCTGTACCTACTTTTCTTTATATTTATTCTCACTGTACTAATATAATTAAATAGCTTCGTCCCGTGGTTTTACCCGCATAGTTCCCGATCCCATGGGAATTTCGACATCTTATATCCTTCCCCGGATCATAAGCTACCCCTGTACAAAATTTAAAGTCAATCAGTTCAGTAGTTTAGCCGTGAAAAGTTACAGACAGACAGAGTTACTTTCGCATTTATAATATTAGTTAGAGACAAAGAGACCGCTAACCTCATCACAAAGTTACTTGTCTAAAATCTTTGATAATAATTTAATTAATAAAAGTCTAATAATAATTAGACTATTAAAAATCGTGAATATCCATTTTTGTATGAAATACACGTCTAACCACATGTCACGAAAGAAAGGGTTGGTTAATTGTGACAGACAGACAGACAAAGGGTGAACTAATGGTATTAGTAACGACTTATTTCGCTTAATGTATTATTAATTAATATTCTTTTTACACAATTATCAAATTAATATGATTTAATTTATTAATATTATTTAATAATTTTGCTGTTAAACTTTTATTTGTACACGTTCCATTGTGCTACAATGTATTTTGGTTATATTGGGTGCTCCGGAGCACATAATTATAGTTTTACGCGAGTGAAACTATACGATGAAGATAGATTCATAATATATAGAATACTAGCTTAAGCCCTCGACTTCGTCCGCGTGGAAAATTGACTTCTGTCATACAAACTTTCATCCCATCAAAAATTCTTAGCAGATGCCTACATCATAACATCTACCTGCATGCCAAATTTCAGCCCGATCCGTCCAGAGTTTTGGACTGTGCGTTGATAGATCACTATGTCAGTCAGTCAGTCAGTCACCTTTGAGTTATATTTATTTAGATGTTTAAAATAACATAGGAATTTCTTATATGCAAATTTATCCCCTAACTGGATAAATAGGGATTAAAAAAGTAATATATCTACCCAAAATCCCTCCTCCATCTGTACCATTTAAAATATCGTTAAAGAATTTAAAAGAGCTACTGAGACCAAAATCAGAGCATGAATATTGAAACAAGATTAAATAACTTATTAATCTCTTGAGGGGAACAAAAACAAACAAGACGGCACAAGTTACGAACTTACAACAATTAACTTAAACGCGAGAAGGGAAAGCTTTGAAAAGTTGGGCTTTCTTTAAGAGACTATAGTTATACTAGCAGCGCCCCGCGGTTTTACACGCGTTAATTTCAGTCAGAATTTTAGGATAAAAAATATAAATATGTATTATATAACGTTATCATTATATCTATGTATAAGTACAAAATTCATCTAAATTGATTTAGTAGTTTTTACATGAAACACACAAGTGGAAAAACTAGTTAATTATGTATTTAACTGGGTTTTTTTTATCCCTACCTAATATTATAAATGCGAAAGTAACTGGCTCTGGCTGTCTCTGTCTGTCTGTCTGTCTGTTACCTTTTCACGGCTAAACTACTGAACCGATTGACTTGAAATTTGGTATAGGGGTAGCTTATGGTCCGGGAAAGAACATAGACATTTTATCCCGAAATTCCCACGGGATCGGGAACTACACGGGGGAAACCGCACCGTATTTTTAATTAAAAGTAATAACTCGCTATGTCCCATAACTTGGCACAAATCAAAACATTATCCTCCTGAATCTAATATTAGTCAGACATACATAATTTATACATCGACAAACATCTTAATAGCAAAATAAACTGAGCTCCAAGACGGGATTATATAATATAACGTAATTATATTCCCACGGGAACTTAATAGGAGAAACGGGAAAAAATTATATCTGCGTCCTTTTTTTATAATTTAATAATACTTCTACTCGATACTTTATTAAGTTGAATGGGATGAAATGGTTCGTTAAACTGTTCTATGGGGAATCTTCTTTTTCCTTTTTAATATGTTTTAATGTAGAGCGAAACGGTTTACTGTTTTTGTGTAAATAGGGTGTATATAAGATATTTTGAAGATGCTTCTTTTGTGCGTGGAGAAATAAAGTCGCTTTAAACATATTTAACACTATTCTTAGGATATATCTTATTTTTGAATTGAACTGTCAACCCTTTTCTCACTGATGACTCTGTGATAAGAAATAGGCATGGTGTATTTATTCACCATTCTTTTCTAATACTTATAGATGACAAACATCAGCTATAAGTACATAGCAAACTACTCGTAGTTGTGCCCCGCAGTTTCACACGCGTAGTTCCTGTTCCCGTTCCCGTGAGAATTTTGGGATGAAAAATAGATGTTGGCCGATTCTCAGACCTACTGAATATGCTCACAAAATTTCATGAGAATCGGTCAAGCCGTTTCGGAGGAGCACGGGAACGAACGTTGTGACACGGGAATTTTATATATAAGATATATATTGTTTGATCAAGGAAATAATAAACAAAAACAATATAAGTATTCGTCACATAAAAAGACTTTAAAAAACCGTTTTCAATATTTATTAAACATAAAACGACTAACATTTATCGTCAACAGAAACATTTAATATCTCATTTTTTGTAAGCTGACAAAATCTATATTAAAATGTCAAAAACGTTTCAAATAATACAGAGGGTACGTTAAAATTTAACCAGTTAAGGTTGACCTCTCGCGCTCTTTTCATCTCTTAAAATTCAATTTAAATGAATAAAGTTTAGGCTTTCGACAGAGGTCTTTGTTAAATGGTCTTGCCACCTGAAACAGTTATTATAATTTTGATCGATTTCCCTCTGATAATGTTCTGAAAGGAAATTGGAAATTGAAATCTTTGAACTTTAATACGAAATGTTTAATTTAATTGTATGATTTTATGTTGACGTTATTTATAAATTTTGTTGGTACATATTTGCTTATTTCTTCATCTATATTATTAACTAGCTGTGCCCCGCCGTTTCACCCGCATAGTACTATAATTATTCAAATTTTTCTCACTTTTTAATCCTTCCCTAGACCTCCACGAATATTTCAAGACAAATATAAGATCAATCCGTTCAGCCGTTTTCGAGTTTTAGCGAGACTAACGAACAGCAATTGATTTTTATATAAGTATATAGATATTATATAATAATTATGTAGATATAAGGTTGTTTGTTGGTATGAACGAAAACTAATTTTTGTTTTGTATTTGTTACAGGTATGTCCATCTGTCAATAAACGAGTACAGAAAGGTCAGAATTAAAACTAAAACGATGGAAAAATTTAACATGTTTATACGAAAAATTTTGATAGGAAAAGTTACTTTCTGGAAACATTTATCTTTAAAAAGAAACAGAGCTGTGTTCACACATCTTTGAAAATACACTTACACATTACAAATACATTTTTGTTTTAACCAGGATTTAAACTCAGAACCTCACCTAACAGTGGCAATATGAGCCAACTAAAGTACCGAAGTCCACATAACAACATTTGACAAAACTATCAAAACTTTATAGTACCTAAGTTTTTAATGCCTGGACCTAAAACTAAGCGTTTGTCAAAGTTTTTAAGGTTCATAACATATAACAAGGCCCACCGGCGCCGTATATACGTCGTTTATATGTAGTTACGACTTGTAAAATTATTTAATATGGTGCCCTGGATGTGGCTGGATTTATCGCGAGGCGAGGCTGTGATTAAATGCGCCCTAACTTTGCCCGCGATGCCCTCGCGGCCATTCGTGGTACAGTGTAATGAAGTGTCAGTATGAAATGTAGTTCGAGTAAGAAAATCACAGTATAAAATATATCTATTTTGATTGTTTGCTGCTCATTCCAAAGACACGATTTTGTAACCCCCGACGCAATAAGAGGGGTGTTATAAGATTGTGTCTGTGTGTGTATGTGTGGGTGTGTGTGTATCTGTCTGTCTGTGGCACCATAGCTCCTAAACGCATGAAGCGATTTCAATTTAGTTTTTTTTTTTTGTATTTAAGGGGACTTACGTGCGAGTGTTCTTAGACATGTTAAATGAAAATCGGTTGACCCGTTTAAAAGTTATGGGGGTTTGAAAGTAATTGTGTTGGGGGTTTTTTATTTTAATTGTTGATGATCATATCTAATTGCTTGAATCGATTTTGTCTTTAAAATGTATGGATACTAGACTTTCGTCTGCATCTTCATACGTGTATTTCAGCTGTATCAACCTTCTTCAAATTCTTAATGAACTTTAGAATCCCAACTTAAACTATGATTGATTCCTCAAATTGTATATAATATTTCTCATTTCGCCCAATTTATTATTAACTACAGTAAAATACAATATTAATTGGAATTATTATATTTATATTTGCTTTCAAGAGAAATTCTCACCCAACCATATTCGTACTACTGTAATAAGTTATCCTACTGTTTTCACCACACTACACCGTGACCCTTCTTGAAGGCAAATAGGCTGTAAGAAATTATCTCATCCCTTCTTGTAATACAGACCCACAACTAGAAGTGCAGTAATTAAACCCCCCACCCCTAGTTGGTCCCAAACATCACCCCTCCTGAAGACAATTTCACTTCTAGGGCCCATGTAATGCAACCTTTTGTCGTGAATGTGCGACGGAAATTAAAGAAACTTTATTCTTTTGTGCCAATTTATATTCGGCCATTAACCGTACTGTTTTTCTTTTAATAAGTTTTTTCTTTGTTTTCTTTTTATAACCTCTTTGGTATAAGATTCGTTTGACGTTTGTTGAAGTGGAAAGAGTTTATTCTTTCAAACAATTGGGAGTTTAAAAGTAATTTCGTTTTGCGTTAAAAAATATTTCCGATTGTCTCTTTATTTATAGCTCTGTCTCTTTCTACTTATCTTAATTTTTCTTATTACCATTACCCTTTTAGTAAACGAATAAAAAAATCAATTTAAATTCAATTTCCGTTAGCAAAAATCCAAATAATTGTTTTTTTAAGCTCTCACAAACGACTGCTAAGAAATACTCAAAACCAATTTATAATAACCATAATTTCCTTGAAGAACATCAATTTCATCCCCTTTCGAGCTATTAAATCTTTTACCCCTTCAGCCGTCACTCGCAAATCTTAATTCCACCCCAAAGATGAAATTAAAAATAATATCACTCGTGACCACCCTAAAACCTCTTTAAGAATTTCGTGTAGTTAATCAGTTGAAATATTTAATTACTGGGGACTGTAGTAGACTCCTGTGCATTATGAACCCCTTTGGGGGGTGAAAAGGGGTATTAAATGGCTGAAGAAAAATGGGTACGATTAAAAATGTAAGGACATGAATTTTGAGAGGCATTTGATTAGATTGTATGCTCTATTATTAATTTAAAACGAATTGAAGTCATTTACATTCAGGATTACGTTCGTGGTAATTTTATTTTTCGTAATTAATTTTGTAAATTGGTGTGTTTGGTAGTTTAACTGCCCCGCCATTTTACTGTCGTAATTTAAGTTTTTTCTTTAATAGAACGATCAATACAAGAAAATATTGTTCAAATTGGTCGACCTGTTTTCGGGTTTTAGCGAGAAAAACAAATACTTAGCAATTTTATGCTTTTTGTTACTTGTATATTTATTTTTATTCTATTATATTTTATCACTAATGAAATAGATTGTGTGCAGTATGGGACACATTTTGAAGATCATAACATTTTCCTCAGAACATACAACAAAACAAAAATTCCAAAAAGGAAATCTCCTAATCATATATTAACATGATTTATCCAACATTAAAATTAAATTACCGTTGACTTAACATAATTATATAAGATACATTAATGCAGTAACCAGTAATTAATGTAATACATCAAAAGGCGGAGACAAGCCAACGTTAGATGAGGCACAGATTACCAAACAGTTACTACGTTCTGAAGTTCTACTTTGTAATGTCTTCCGCGTAATACGTTCACGTCGCATGCTTTGCTTAACACAATTGGTTAAGTAATCGATTAGATACTTATCTTTGCTTATGTAAAGTTCGATTTTGTTAACGTGACGCATTATTACAGAGCAAATCCGTACCAATATTAAATGCGAAAGTAACCCTGTCTGTCTGTTACCTTTTCTCGGCTAAACTGGACTTGAAATTTGGTACAGGGGTAGCTTATGGTTCGGGGAACGACTATGTTTTATCCCGAGGCTATTTTTTATCCCGAAATTCCCACGGGAACGGGAACTATGCGGGTAAAATCACGAGGCACAGCAGGTATTCATATATCGAAGAAACATATTTTATGACCGTATAACAAAACTAGTAACATCAGGTTTAAAGTAACATAAGGTAAAAAAATATATATAGTATATTAGCAATTGTACTACTACCTTTATTTCAACAATATTTTCCCCGCCATACAATATTACGTTATACGTCAACAAAATCCCACCAAAAACATTCTGTAAAAACTAGCCAAGTCTCGATGGAGCTGCTTGTTTATCTCTAAAAAGTAATGCAATCTAGACAAACTCGTGCCAAGTCTAAGGTTCCTTACTGCGATTTCTTTATTATTATAGTTAATGTTGTGTGACCTGGCCGTTGAAGGGTACACATGTATACAAAGGTACAAAACTAGGTGCTCCATGACACCATTGCACCAATCTGTCGCCAGAACCGCTACCCATTGACGATAGAAAATTACCACTTGAAAAACGTTGATTCAATATCCAGTCAATTGTAGGCTTGATGAAGCTGCGTATTTTAATAATGTAATAACATTACGTGTAAACAAAATTGACTTGTACCCACTACTAACGTTTTAAACAATGTTCAACGGCCAAGTCACACAACATTAACTATAATAATAAAGAAATCGCAGTAAGGAACCTTAGACTTGGCACGAGTTTGTCTAGATTGCATTACTTTTTAGAGATAAACAAGCAGCTCCATCGAGACTTGGCTAGTTTTTTACAGAATGTTTTTGGTGGGATTTCATTTATTTTTGTTGAAACGTGTTTATATTGATTTATTTTATTAGATTCTCTTATTTGACACATTTTTTTTCTTTTTAGGAGTAGTATTTTATTATTAAACGCCCCGCGGTTTCAACCGCGTAGTTCCCGTTCGCGTTTCCGTGGGAATTTCGGGATGAAAAGTATTCTATGTGCTTCTCCTGGTTCTAAGCTACCTCTCCACCAATTTTCAGCCAAATCAATTCAGCCGTTCTTGAGTTATAAATTCCCGTTCCCAATCCCGTGGGAATTTCGGGATTAAAAGTATTCTATGTTCTTTTCCTGGTTTTAAGCTACCTCTTCACCAATTTTCAGCCAAATCAGTTCAGTCGTTCTTGAGTTATAAATTCCCGTTCCCAATCCCGTGGGAATTTCGGGATTAAAAGTATTCTATGTTCTTCTAATAGTTTTAAGCTACCTCCCCACCAATTTTCAGCCAAATCAATTCAGCCGTTCTTGATTTTAAAATTCCCGATCCCAATCCCGTGGGAATTTCGGGATCACAGGTATCCTATGTCCTTTTCCTGGTTCTAAGCTACGTCCTCACCAATTTTCAGCCAAATCAGTTCAGCCGTTCTTGAGTTACAATTCCCACTCCCGTTCCCGTATAATTCCCGTTCCCGTTCGATTATCCTAGTTTTTATAGTTTTCCCTTTATGTGGCCATTAAACCCTAACTCTGTACCAAATTTCAGCTCCCTAGGTTTATGGGAAGTACTAGTTCTATTTTGATGATCATGAGTGAGTGAGTGAGTGAGTGAGTGAGTGTCTGTCTAAAATGCGAAACTTTGCTTTCGCTTAACTTCGAAACTAAATGACCTACAGACTTGAAATTTTATTTTAAGTATATGATTGTATAGCTTACTGGATGACGAAAATTTCAGCGTTCTGGGCTTATCCAGAGGTTGTCAAATAGGGGCCTGAAAATGCGGCGAAAGGGTTCCTGTAAAGGATGGTACGGCAGTGTTTGCTTCGCGCTCGACTTGGCGGGGGGCACTGCCGTGCCCCCAGATAGAAAACAGTATCCACTCACAAATTACAGAGCTTAGTGAGTTTTAAGTGAAAACATTGTCCTTTGTGACTGCAGTCCGCCTGTCACAAACAGGGATGTAATAAGGATTCCACGACATTTATTTTTTTAATTAGGTGCACTTAGTTTAAGAAATGTCGAGGAACTTTAATGCACTTTTTCGTGATGGTTGTTACTTTAAATGAAAGGCATTCTTGGTTGTCTCTTAGAACATGCCTTCTTTAGTGTCTGGTGTTTAAAATGCAAATAAAATTATTTAATTTATGTTAAATTAAATATACCTATTTAAGTCTCGTATTTAATGATAGTGCCTAAATTATCACGACTTAAATTTGAGTTTTTTTTTTTTTTAATCATTCACTACATCATCTCATTTTAGTGACTGACCCCTAACTAAGCTCGAAGCTTTTATCTAGTTATTTTACAAAAATGTAAATAAAAAGAGGTATTTTATAAAATCAACTAATCTTTTACGATGGCGATAGTAACCTTCAAGTACTTGGTTCCGCTAAATTTATAAACACGCTATTTTACTGCATTCATCTCCAAGACACATTTGTCCCGTTTTGCCCCATATTTGTCTATAACATACCTTTGCTCCTCTGCCCCGTTTCACCCCCTGTCTTGCCTAACATACATTTTACTATATTCAGCCCTATCCTTATTTCATTACCCCTCTACGGTTATCCCATTATTTGTCTCTAACATACCTTTGTCCCTCTGCCCCCTATACCAAATTTGGCCCTATCCTAACTTTCGCCCTGTTTCGCCCCGTCCTAGCTCCGTCCCCCGGCCCGTCCACCCAGCACGGAGGACCACTTATAAATTCACTTTTATCACGCTCTGTGTCCGCACACAGTACTAATTCATACTCCTCTGAAAGGAATTAGTTTTATCTTGTTGAGTTTCCACTTGATATTTGTATAAAATTGTAATATTTTAAGTATTATGCAGTTGGGTTTAGGTTACACATTTATCTGTACTTTTAGCTTAACATAGTATAAAAGTAAGTCGCTCCGCTGTTTTATTTATTTAGGACGACCAGTGAAAATTACATTAAATCTTAAAAGTAGGTACTTAAATATCTAAATTAAAAATTAAATGCACTTTCTGTAGGTGCCACAACATGCAAAGAATTAAAATATAACATAAAAATATCACGTTACATTATTTTTTTACGCTTAATATACCTATCTAAGGTTTAGTCCCATTTCGGCACTCTTGGGATGCTCAATTGGGAAGATGCCGAAATCGCGAATTTAAGTGTGATTAGTTCCCATTTCGGCACCCAGTCATAATTTGATAAGAATTTCGTACTTCTAAAGTACAGTCCCGGTCATAAAACATTGACTACGGAACGCATTTTAATGCAGTTTTTAGTAATAGAGTCATTCAAGAGAAAGTTTTATGTCTAAAAATATCGCTGGTTAAATCGCAAGACACAATAAGTACTACATAATAATTAATTCTAACACAGGCTGACCAACAATATATACACGACAAATCGTTGGATAAAAGGTTGAAAAATGCTAAACAGTTATTCTAGAATAAAAATCACTAAGGAAGGATATTTTTAAACTAATCCCTATAAGGGAGTCCAATAGGATATAACTTAGTATAACCGTCGGAAAATTCTACCAAGTACAGAATGTTATTTCATAAACTTTAATAAAAACATGAAAGCAAAATTACGAAACAAAAGACAATCTCTATACCATAAATAATTATATTATTATGACGTTAGCGTGTCTGTCGGGTATTGGAGTGATGCGAACGTAGCAGGGCGTCGCAGCTTGTATTTATTACGTTATTACGAACCTTTGATGTTTTGATGTATTTCGTTTATTGCAATGATCACGAGATGAGCTTTGAGTGAATGTTTTGGAATCCGCCATTTTGATTTGACGTGACAGTTTGCGTCATTTTGTTTAAAAGGGAATGTCGTAGTATTTTGATAAAGTTTCTTCATTTTAATCATTTAAATAGAAAAAACTTGGTAGAAATACTATTTAAAGTTATAAATGACCTGTTTTACTTGTATTTCAGAGCTAAAAAAATGTATTTAAGCCTTAAATGAAATAAAACAAACCTTCACACACGGAAATAAACCATGACAGTTTTTCAAACTCAATAAAATGTTCTATAACATAAAAAAGTGTTTTATCTTTCCCAAAATATCGCCACGAAGTGTCCTTTAGCACTGAAACGTCTATAATAAATTGAATTTATTGAATAATAATATATTTATATAGGTGTTGCCATAAAAGCGAATGCGACACCAAACATTGCGTTCCGTTTTACGACGTCGATCAGAGACTCTAAAAATAGTGCGTTCCGTGACGATTTCCGAACGAAAGTAACATAAAAAACGGAACGCATAATAACATCAAATGTAGCTCACGGGATTGACTCATAAAGCTTTTACGAAAAATGTTAGGTTCGGTCTCAGTGCAAACGTTTTGATGTATTTTTTTTTGCTAACCTCCGAACACCTCACATAAGGTCTCCCCCAAACACCATCTCTATCCTTAGCAGTCTCCCAGCAACTACTGTCGAAGGTAGCCAGATTGTTTGATGTATAAACAGTTTTAAATACTTATTTAAAATCCTCACAATGTCCTGAATCAGTATTAGTATAATATACGTTTTTTACATAGAATTTTGTTTTTCTATTATCTTCGTTAATCTACGAGTATTTGCGATCAAGTCTATTTACTATTTCTTATATATAAGCTATTATTAATTTACCTTAAACTCATAAAACCCAGTACAATTCCACATTTAAAATCCAAGTCAATTCCTGACGTACCTTCCTAGTTTAATCAAATTCTTTACCAAAAACATTTCATTTTTCGTTTCACTCTCTCAATCTAGCCATACCCTGTCTACAGCGCGTGAATACAGTGTGGATTTATGCTCGAATAAAGCATAAAAGAAATAAGGAATCATTTACCGCGCACCGCGATCAATGTAACACATCAACCATATTCTTATTTATTAGGATTTTTGATATACTACGATATTAGAGCTTATACACCTTGTATTATATTGTAAAATAGATAACTTTTATACAGACATATTTTTATGTATAAAAAAACCAGTGAAAACAAAATATTTGCTTTTTTTCCTCATTAGAATATCCTTATTAGAATATTGTTTTTTACATATCTCGGACGTGGAAAATGCATCTACCAGAATTTATATAGATAAAAAGCTCCTGAACTGGGTAACTGTAGTGACAGCAAGTAACTTAAAAATAGAGTCTTAATGATGCTGCTGCCTAGAAATAAAAAATAGGCCAACAATAACGTACACCTTATATTACTCGGAAGCTCAATGAGTTTATTGCAAAAGGTAGGCTTTTGCTGTTGGAACAAGTAGCATGAACCACGGAGGAGTCACTGTCTATTAACTATATTTTTTATATGTGAAATGTCATGATATGTTTTTGGCGGTAATATTTTTTGCAGTCAGTAAAAATATCCTATATTACAAAGTGGTTTAATATATTAGTTTGAAAATATATTAGGCAATTATCGAGGCTAAACATTTGCAATAAACTCATAGCAACGGCCTTCGCACAATATTCTTAAAAATTTAAGTTAAGTTACAAAAATAAGGTCCACACGGTGTACTTAAAAAAAAATAAAGTTATACAAAAATGACATCAAAAGTATACCCAAAAAATATTGTTTCCGTTGAGTGTTGAGTGATCAATTACGATGATGGTTGTCAATGCGTCTGTCTATCACGGTGAGCTCCCGCTGTAATATATCACCGGTTCAATATTGGATGAGTGATGAAACCGGGAAAAATGGATATGGCAGTTTTGGGTAAGATTATGAATACGGCTGAACGGATTTATCTTAACTTGGTCTCGAAATATTCGTGGAGGTCTAGGGAAGGTTTAAAAGGTGAGAAAATATCGAATAATTGCCGGAACACGGGAACGGGTACTACGCGGGTGAAACCGCGGGGCGCAGCTAGTCACAGATAATTATCATGAAAGTAACAATACAATTGAATTTAGAACGTACCTTCCTAGTTTAAATTATAAAAAACGAGTTTTTTAGTTGCTCTAACTCTTGTGCGAATAACATATTTTTTTGCAAATCAATTACAAATACCATCTTTTACATTCAAACAAACCATCACCACATCCACACCTTCGTCTCTCCTAGTCCCGCAAAGTGCTCCGCTGTACGAATCCCGCGGAATTACACAAACGGTCCCCCGCGAGTCCCGCGACAGGTGAGCGGGTCTCGCAATAAATTACATGTATGAACATGTATTTGATGAGTTCACATGTGTTTATATGTATTTACATGTTTATATTTTATGTAAAATAGAGATACTAGTTTTGTCCATGTCCTTTGCTGATGATGAAGATGATAGAGTGAATACTTATAGATAGATAGATAGATAGATATCTATACTTATATGCTTATGTTTATATGTATACGTTGAAAATCTTAATAATGTATACAGAAATTAATTAAATTAACGTTAAAAAGTACTTTTAGGTAAAAAAGCTTCGAGAGTACCTACTTACGTTACTATAGATGCTATCTAATTATCGATCTGAATTATGATCGGCCCGCCCCAGCTTCGCACGGGTCCAATTTTCCCGTTGATTTTCCGTGTTCTTTTTTACATAAGAACCTTCTCCTAATAATAACAAATACAACAAAAAAAGAATTAGTGAAATCGGTCCAGCCATTCACGCGTGATGCCGTGACCAAGGAAAACGGGTTTAATTTTTATATATAAGTATAGATTTATATTTTAAGTTCAGATTATATTTTATTTTAAGTCCTACAACAAACAAAATGTCTTCGCAAAATGTTTTCATATCATAAAGATTAAACATTTAATTGAAAACCTTTCTTATCTAAAGATACTTTTAAAACGCGTACTATCAGTCAAGCTATGACGTCACTGCTCACTGATGACGTAATAAAAATCTCATCAACCACACGTCGTACATAAATCAGTACACACACTTTGCCATACAACTTTTTATTCTATTTACAAATTTATAAGAACCATAATTGTGTGAAAGTAGTATGTAAAATGGTTTTCTGAATCTGGTACGTGAAATAATCCTGTGTAAAACGAATTAAGGGTGTAAAGAATATTTACATTATACTGTATACACCTTATAAAATGTGTTTTGATTATCAAAATATTGGCTCAAAGTATGTGTATAATAATTCAAATATGGAAGATTTTGTGTAAGAAAAATACATATTTTTATAACTGTTTTCCATCTATATTCTTTGTTGTAATTTTAAGTTTTTTAAAGTATTTATTCAGCTTATCTCTTATATATTGTTTAACAGTAAGAATAAAGTGCAATTAATTAGGAGTTAAAAGAAAAGTTTTAAATATTGAACTCAATACGACCTACGCCGTAGTAAAGACTACGTCGTAGTAGGCACTACACAAATTGTACTACGAACATCTTAATTAAATTCCTTGCGACTTTAAATTCATAAAAAGCATGAATATTATTTGAACATTTAGTATTAAAACACGTAAAAACTTTTTTAATTATTATTTTAAATCACGATAAAGCGAAACGTATAAAAAATAATCTTAGGAAGAAACAAAATTGAATTTTTTACTGCCTTACCTCAATCAAAATTATTTTTTTGGAAATAAAAAGCGATCGTAAAAGTGTATCGTCATTATTTTAGGGTATGAAGTAAGATAAAGAGGTTTTATTACGATAAAAGAGATAAGAGGTCCTTCCTGAGGCTCGGTGAGTGAGTGGTGTTGACCTCGATGTATTGTTTAAGATTCATTGTTACTTTGTACGTGTTAAAAATAGAATTTGTATTTTTATATTTGAAGACTTATTTTTAGGTTGCGACCGTGTAGGAACCGTCATCTTCGAAAAGTTATTTCCGTTTTTTTAAGAGTTAATTTGATGTAAGAAGTTTTTCTTATTGATGTTTATTTTTAAAAATAATTAAGACGTAAGATAGAGAATAAAAATATACCTCAAAAGTGTCTTATTTAGCGACAGGAAAGTTTATCTCAAACTACAGAATTTTAAACTCAAAATTACGCAAGGCAAAGTACATGCTATCATAATATGAGTTTAACATATTAAACATACTAATCATCAACTAATATAAACAATATTACAAGTAAAATACGTAAAAAATCTTTACATATTCATTCTCGAAGCTCATCTTCTAAGAAGAAGAAGACATATATCAATTTCAGTGGTACGTCAAGCCAGGTTTGATGACTGATGATGGATGAAGCGCTTAAGAGTAAGGAGGTAAAGAAGGAGGAGATTGATTATCTATGGCGTTATTAAATGTATTAAAATTATTCAAAAATCTATATTTATCTTGGTATTATGTTTTTCTGATTTCTACTATTTACAAAACTACAAAACTCTACAAAATCTAAAATCATTCCATTTGGGCCTTCTAGAGGCACTTATTTAATTGAAAAGTAATTAAATTATAGTTACAATATTAACTAAAGAAAACTCCGGTTAAATTCAAACCAGTACGTTAAAAGAGGCACTTTAAATATGTTCTTGTAAGGTTTTCTAATCTGTAGGCGCCAACTTGCCGAGTGACATCACATCCTGTTGCGAAGATGACTGCTTCCGTCGTCGCGGCGACTTCCGGGGGCGTATTCTACTGTCAATTTGAAATAGGAATTGTATATTTACTTTGAGTTTACTCGGAGATAAGTAATGAAAGAGTATTTTTAACTGCATGGAGTAAAAATTGGTCTAAAAAGATATGTTTGATGACAAAATTGAATAGATATACTTACATATAAAATTATCACTTAGCCTACCAATATCCAAATATTTACTAGGTATTTATACTTATATTAAAATGGGATTTGTTATGGGACAAATATACTACATTTATTTTAGAAATAAAGAAGTAGATACAACATTTTAAAACATGTATTCCTGTTATCTTAGAAAAAACGAGTGGAAAATAAAGGGTTGTCTTCATGAGTTTAATAGAAAAAACAACAGATAAAATATTGTATTACAAAAATCGTTTATATAAAAGTAGATCAAAAGTGTTCGCGCACTCAATATAACAGCACAAAAGTCTCTCAAACCACTAGTTTTTAATAAAAATAAATCCACAACATTAAAATGTACGAATACCTCATTTTGAAGACTTTACTAATATAAATAAATACCTATAATATAACAACAATCAGTACGCATACCTACTAAATTTGAAGACGTTACACAAAATCTTATTACACATCTGCCGCTTCGCAACGCTAAAGAATTAAAGCGTTTGTGTCTGAAACGTCTTAAGATGAGATGAAATGAGCGCCATGGAACTCTGAACTCGCATTTAGTTAAATGTTACAAAATTACACATCTCTTTCACTCATTAAGGCTGGCAAGAACCTTCGAGAAACTTTGCTTAAGAAAATGGCGGCGTTTCCCGCCCAAATAAACGTCAACGTCATCTCAAGAAATGTCATGAACAGTAAATTGTTTGTGAAGTGTTTTTAATTTCGTTTCGCGTATTGTGTGTTGGTTTTTGTAGGGTTTAATGAGTTTTTATTATGTGAAACGCGGATAATATTGTTAAAATGTTTTTTGTTTAGAGATTTTTAATCTGTATGCCATGGCCTGCAGGTTTTCTATATCATAAATATACTATTTGCACCAAACAGCGCCTTAGTTCATTGGTTTGGAACTGTGTTGATCAGTCAGTCAGTCAGAAACGGATACCTTTTTATACTTAGAGAAGAAGAAGTAAAAAATCAATTAACTTTTACCGTATATTTTTTGGTTAACAGATAGATAACTCACAGTTAAACAGTTCCATACATTTTCCGTTACCATTAACTCGTTTATTTCTTTAACTTGTAGTTAACATTCGCGAGTTCGTTAATTGTTACAATTTGAATGACAATTGCGTCGAAATTGATGTAGAATGAGATTGTTAGAATGATTAGAAGTAGGCCTGCTCGGAGTAATGGATGCGTTTGGTGATTTCGTTTTAAATTTATGCTAACTGTTTTAATCTTGACTGTTTCATGGTTTTATTTAGTTTGATGCAATGTTATCTCTTTGTCTATAAAAATGATGATTTGAAGTTGCATCATTGCCATTTTTAAAAGAAAATACCTAATTTGTATTTTAAAAATTATTCGCTGATTGATCTTGATTATGATTGTCTTACATAGACTAAGTTTTACTCTTATTTTATTACGGAAATATGGTAAAACAAATATGGTAAAGCATGCAAAGCAAGTTCCATAAAATAAATGTGACAATGTTTGTTAGTTCATCCCAAGTTAAAGAAAAGAACACACACAATCTAGAATACATACATTTTATATGCCACCCAATATATTCCACTGCCTAAAACCAAAATTCTAAATATAGACTTACAAATAAACAACTTTACAACAATCCATCACCATAGAAATCTAAGCAACTAATTTCTCCCAACAATTCTAACTATTTAATCCCCCTTCCCCCTCCATCCCTAAGGAATGGAGCCATAAATCATGGGCCTCTTAACCAGTCATATAATTCAATCGCAGGATACTATTGAGACTTAGACAGACTAAGTGGAATACCTTGTCCAGTAAATGAGTTGATAGTGTGCTTGTGTATACGACTTTATGATTATGTAGTTGTGACTTTTGGGAGACCATTTCTTGTTGGTGTTATATCTTTAATTTATTATAAACTAGATGTGTCCCGCGTCGTTCCCGATCCCGTGGGAATTTCGGGATAAAACATAGCCTATGTCCTTTCCCAGACCATAAGCTACCCCTGTACAAAATTTCAAGTCAATCCGTTTAGTAGTTTAGCCGTGAAAAGGTAACAGACAGACAGACAAGCAGAGTTACTTTCGCATTTATAATATTAGTTAGGTTAGGTTAAATGTCACGCACTGATAAATTAGCTTTCCATGAGTGAAAGATTTTTTTAAATCGGTTCAGTAGATCCCGAGATTACCACTTACAATTTAACAAACACACAAACTTTACTTCTTTATAATATTAGTATAGACTAGTCTTTAAGTAAAAATATAAGACCCATTATTTTTCGTGAAAATGACTGCATTTTTGACCCAACTTTAAGCCTCCTTGTGCTAATAAATATTATGATCAATGAGAGTGAACTCTTGGTTTTTAGTGGAACTTTACTAGATAATACTTCACTACATTTTTTTGTGTACCTCTATTTGTACGTTCCTATTGTTAAAACAATTCTCCACTCATTTATTTATTTAAAGACACACCAACAGTATACATTAAGAAATTACACAAAAACAATTAAAAATTACAAGTTCTGATATGTACACCAATAACAGGCGTGTACAGCATTTACAATAAGATTAGTGACACGTTACTCAACTCAAACCAACTCTAATACCTCCATTTAACAAACCCAATTACGAAAACACTATTAATAAAAGTCGTGTAGGATCACGTTGGCTCACCTGAACCTATTCGACACATCTGCTGCGCTGACCGGTCCATTGCCGGTCACCTCAACGCCCCGATTAGCCCCTAATAGCCCTCGGTATAGCCTAATAGCCATAAATAGCCGGTTATGAATTCGTGGCTAATTTATCGCGGTCAGAATTGTGCTTTATTAGTTACGTTTCTGTGAGGTGTGCTCATTATTGAGTATATTGACTAGTAAGTGGTATGGTAGAGATACTGTTTTCTATGGTTATTATCCCTACTAATATTATAAATGCGAAAGTAACTCTGTCTGTCTGTCTGTTACCTTTTCACGGCTAAACTACTGAACCGATTGACTTGAAATTTGGTACAGGGGTAGCTTTTGGTCCGGGAAAGAACATAGGCTACGTTTTATCCCGAAATTCCTACGGGATCGGGAACTACGCGGGTAAAACCGCGGGGCACAGCTTATATTATATAGCCAAGTGGTAAAATAGAGATAGGTACTGTTACGTATGCTAAATTTTGCAGGTTCGATTTCCGCTCAAAGCAATTTTTATTGTGCACGGATTCATCTGTTTGTTTTTGTCTTTATCTGTCACTGTACTTTATATCTCAAGACACACTGATACCTAAACCAACATCTGTTGAATACACAAATATTTACCCCATACAGGAATCGTATCCACAACTCTATCTATAACAACAATCCACAAAATAACTTACACTACTAAGTAACAAAAATCTAGTAAATAAAAGTCCCATTACATCATCCTTAAATAACGAACTCAAAAGAATTTCAGTGAAAGAGACTTTACCATTTTTTCATAAGGAGCTGAAAGTCAGTGGTTCGGAAACCATAAAAATAGTTATCGGTTATATCGAAATCCCCTCGACGCAAGCTACGTGAAGTGGTTCGGAGCAAACGTGGCAAATACCTTGGATAACGAATATGGGATAAGCTGAAGCGGTATATTATTGTTGTAATAATTCAAATTATAACTTGATTATTACTTTATCAGAACTTAGACAAAACTTAAAAAAAAGGACAAAACTGACTAAAAGATTTACTTACTTGAAAGAAGGTAGGAAAGTATTCTTTACATTTTGGGCTTCAATATTATTTTCTACTTATCCTTTACCTGCAAAAAAGTGATTTTGTAGGATTTTCGGGTTTTATTCTCTTAGGCAATTTTTGGGTGATTGAATACCAACCATTTTATCAATATAATATGTACATGAAAAAAAATATATTACAACATTTTAAGTTAATTCAAAGTAAATTTTCAAAATCGCTATCACTCAAAATCTAACAACAATTTATTACACGCGCGTACTTATAACCCAAGGGCGTTACACACGGTGGGCGCGAAAGCCTCTAAAAGCATGCTCCACACGAGCAAATGGGCTTACGGCACTCATTCACCATTGTGTTGGCATTGTTCTCGAAAAATCCTCTGCTTTTTTTAATAGCCCCGTTTGTTGGTAGCACTGTGCCCTATTTTTGAACTTGGAACGTAACCCATTAAATATGAAAGAGGTTTTAAGATGTAATAAAAACTTTTTACAAAGACAAATATTTCTGATCGACTTTCCGATTTTGATGATGTGTTGACTTTTCAAGTGTGTCTTGGGGTGAATTTTCAGTTACATTATAAAAGCTGCAGTATGTTATTAAGTCATGCCTCACTACAAACCATTCAACCGATAGACATGGAATTTAGCATTCATTATGTCAATCAGTACAAAAAATAATATAGGACATCTTTATCCCAAAATAAAATTAAGCAAAACCGTGATTTTGTAAGAAATAAATTACTTTTAATAAAACGTATATTTCCCAAACAGCACACACTAAATTATACCTTGACCAACTTTACTAAATACGTAGTAACACCTTATCAAGTTCACTCTTAACTCCTAATCCAGGTTTATGTTTCACGAACACAAACACATAAAGGTCATATTACTAACAAAATAACCTCGTAAATAACCCTTAACGACACGCCTCGATGTGTACCCTTTAAGACTATAGTTCAAGGCCGTATCAGGGTCGAAAAGCTATTTATAATCTGTGAACTTTGTTCTTTGGTTTTCGTAAGATTTGTTACTAAGTTATTCAATGATTTGATGAATGAATGGCTGATTATTAAAGTTTTAGACAAACATATAAAATAAATATTTGCTTACTGAAAGACATTATCCATCTGACAAACAATCATATATTTTACTATTATTATAGTTAATGATTTGACTTACACAAAAACCTGAAATAAGTCAATCGTTTACAAATTAACAGAGTTGGACTTTTCGTCGAAGATATCATGATAATTACACGTTAATTTAAAAACTTTTAGAAATATTATTTAAGAAGCATTCAATATTAAATCAACATATCGTTTCTCTATAATAACAACTGCGTATATGACACGGGGAATGATCCACGTGTGACACACGCGTCAGGTGTTGTGACCCAATTTCACTTTATGGGACCAACTTTATTGGAACGCCTTAACTTTAATATAATTAACTGATTGATGTGTTGTGTTTGTACTTGTATGTAGAATGGTGTAGCAATGTGGAGGTATTTTGTTAGGGTATACATTTTTATTACTTCAACAACAACAACAACAATCAAGGAAATAATAAATCATGTATGCGAAATTGAAACTTAGCAATAAACTGGAAAATTCTGAACTGTTTTATTATGTAACAATTTATTATGTAACAATTAGATGGCGTATTATTCTGCAGTAAAATATGTCAAATTAATATTAAGGTTAAGATTATGAAGTTCAGTATTTCATTAAGTAAATAATATAATTAAAGTCATTATTTTATAATGTATGCCATAGAAACTGTTTTTATTTATTTACTAAATACTAAAAATATTGAGCATTCATCGTCCTTGGCCTATTTAACTGCAATAACAAAAATATGTACCTAAACAAAATTTTAAAAATATATAATAACAACAACAAAAAAGCCTAACAAAACACTTTCTCTATAAAGTTGGTTCCGTGACATCGTCAAAGCCTCAGAGCAGGTGTTATACAACCCACTTGGGTTGTTTTATTAAAAATGCAAACGGTTCAACGTTTCGTCCTATTTCTGTAATGGGTGTTATACACTATGGCGCTGTAAACTGGTGGTAAACAACCGAGGTGTTTACAACCACCGTTATACTGCCTACACAATTTGGCAGTTACGCAGTTATCAACTTATTTAGTGGGCTGCGTTTTTAGTATTTTTAGATAACGGTTTTACTATAGCTTCACGCGTACAACTATATATAGTATATGGTTTTGTCTGAGTTCGGATTGGAAAGTTTTTTTTGTTCTTTGTAGTTATCACGTATCGCCAAAACTAGGCAAAGAATATATGTATACACCCCTATTTTGAAAATATGGGACTTATTAAAATCAGAATATCTGTAGCAGTAACTGAATCCATATATCCAATAAAAATATCAAAAATGATAGTCGATTACTTATCTTTAAAAAATACAAAATAAATGTCGTATTACCAGACGGCACACTAGCTATCAAGTATTCTGTGACGGCTCGGGTCGATGACCGCGCTCAGCTGTGTATCGCAGCGTTCGGTGTAGAATATCAATAAAATTCGGCGGGATTTTGAAAATCTTTGACTTATCATAACTTTTTAAATAAAAGCAAAAGAAAAAAACTAACTTCACTATTATATTGTCACCCGTCGTTTACATTAGCTGTGAGATAAGGTATCGCAATTTCAAAATAAGGGTGTATACTACAGAAGATATCGCACTTTTGTGCATCAGCTGACCCTGAACTAGGTTTATTACCGAAAATTTCGTACATACACCCAGACTTAAATAAAAAATTGGACTTGAATAACATAAATATTTACCTCGCATCTTATCCGAAATTCTTATTTACACTGTGTCATTATGTTCATGTACTTAAGCTGTGTTACTAAGTACGTAGTTAATTCAAATATTTTCATGTAAACATGTCTAAAAAAAATGTACCACATAATCAAAAAACAATTTTAATGTAATTTTAATCCCTTTTACAACGTTTTATAAATCCACAGATTTCCACGGACCGGCAACCGGATGTTGCGTTTGCAATTATTTAAAAATCATGCGAACATCCGGCTTTTCATAAGCTGTATTCAATGATGAATCATTTTTTCGTGGAAATGCTTTAAAATGGCTTTAAAACATTATTTATTTCGTTTTGAAAAAGAAAAATCTTGTTTATTTTAAAGGCAACGGTGAAATAATACAAATACTTATGTATAATAATAATAAGAAATATTACACCTCATATTAAAAATGTTCCATGTAATTTCCAACCAATTAGAGCTAGCCATTCATTTAATATCAAATCGTCATTAACATTATTACCCAATCAAATTACGCGGCAATAACACTAAGCACAGCCATCATTTTTCATCACAGCCAAGGCCTTAATTGCATTCGGCCAAATTAAATTTCGAACGAAGTAATTCACGGTATGCCTATTAATCAAAAATAGAACTAGAACTACCCATGTTCGCCCCAAAACTTGCACGGTCGATACTCTGCCGTGACTGGAAGCAGTAAAAATACTGCCTTTATAAAAACCTTCGTCGAAAAAAAACAAAAACATTAAATTACAGAGTAATAAGGCCCGGACGGCCGAACTTCGGGTGATCGACCCCCAGCTACAAAAAAATCGTCTAGATATATTCCACGTGGGAAATTTCGCGAAAAAGGTTACATTGCTTCTGTTACATTAATTTTTGGTAAATTAAACTTTTGAAAGCATTTATTTAACCCAGTTTATATCCAACTTTCGCTGGATCGATGAGGAAAACAGAACGAAAAGTGAATTTAAAAATTAAATTTCTAATTTAATTTGAATTGAGAACGAATATCATATCTGTTTTAAAATTCACAATTTGAAAGTGGAACAGAACATTCATTTTAAATTTTGTAATCGAGATTGGTATTTTAAAAACGTTTCAAAAAAGGAACAAATCGTTCGTCTTTCCGTTCCGTTCGAGTCAGTTATTGAAAACGTTCCATTTATTCTTTCTTAGAGAACGGATTAATTTTATTCTCTGTCGATTTGTAACAATAGATTTTGCACTAAATCGATTAAATAATGGATTTCCAATCAAACTAATCAGTACTACCTTTGAGAATTTTAAATGACTTTCATTTATTCATTCACAGATTGGTTTCAGTTTATAGTTTGAAAAAAAACGCGTTTTTTGCCGTACTTCGCATTCGCCAATCTATATGATCAACTGGGAGTCCAAGCTTGATTCCTGGACCAATGAAACCCTGTTTGAAATGTTACAAATATACTCTGGTTTCAAGTTATTAATACACATTAGTGGTGATTATGCCTATTCTTCTACATTTTCCTAATGTCATCAGTGAGAGAGTGGTACGAAAGAGAGATTTTCCTGCTGTGGTATTCAACAAACCACTTCTTTATTTTTTATATTGTAAATGTAATTACTTATATTAAAACAAACACCACTTAAAATAACTATATACAACCAGCAGAATTGCGTTACAGATGTCCACAAATCACACAAAAAGAAAAAAAACAACCCAATACTACCAACATTTCAAACTAACACGTCATCTGAAAACCGCTAACGGATGTCGTCCATAATGAAGTGGCGGCGAAACGTTGAGTGCACTTCCTAATCTACCATCTCACTCTAACACGAAGAAAAACTATCTATCTATCCCGTTTCCGCAGAATATGCGGTCTCCTTAGTTCATCCATTTGGTTAATGAAGTGCGTTTTGGGAATGTCTTTTTGGAATGCATTTTTTACGTGTTTTTTGGTGCAATTAATTAGTAGTGTTAGGTGATTTTGAAATACAGACAGTTTTATTAAGAGTTTTAATTTAAGAACATCTATAGACAAAAGATGTACATTGAAAAGGAAAAGAATACAGTCGATTTGTAAATCGAACGAAATTGTAATGTTGAATCATTCAAATATTAAAGTAACATTTAAGTTGTCGTATCCTAATCACTACCTTTCCCACATCATATCCCACGGGAATATTACATTAAAAAAGTAGTAAAAATACTTTGCTTGACATAGGAATGATTCCCGGAACCTTCACAATCAGGTGCTTTGACTATACCGATAAAAGAACACTATCAAACATACGAGTAAACCTTTCTCTTTAGAAAATAATATACTTAGGGCCTATTTCACCATCTTCATTTAACGTTCCGAGTACCTCACATGTTTTGTCTTTGTCACTTGATATAAAGTAAGAAAGAGATAAAACTAACATTACTTAGTGAGTAACTTTACTTGAAGGTCGTCAAATAGGTCCTTAGTATTTTATATTGAATAAAACATCCTTACAAATAAATGTCTATAGAAAAAATAATAAATTGCTAAGTAATAGATACTGACGTTAACCGTCACTTAGATTCGAAGCACGCGCCGCGGTTGGAAACTTCACAGACTTGCTCTCAAAGATTTGACCGAGAACACAGCGGAATGACAAATGTAGATTTATTACTAGACTTTGAGAACTTTAATTTGTTTTATATTGATACTGGTTTACATATCTGGTTCATTTGATATTTACCGATTATAATATTTTTTAGTTTAATTAGTTCGATCGAGTTACCGAAAAGGAACTTTGTTCCAACTAAGGTTTTGAACAACGCAAAAATTTAAAACATTGCATTTTCTATTTGAACTGAAAAAATAATTTTAAGAATTTTTATTTTAAGTATTTTTTATTTTATTTAATATAAAATAGCCACCTTGAAGAGTTATAAAGACATTAGGCGTAGTATAAGGAAAGCTCTACACTTTTAGCACTGTTTATAATAAGTACGCCACACCATTGAGCTGGTCTCTCACTAAAACTTCATAATTTACGTCTTGTCTATCGACACAAAGAGAAGAATATGTTATTCACTGTCTATAATATGTTATTAATGTATCATTTCTATTGTTCCAGGATGGAGGAGACTGTGCGGACTCTGCTTCAATACAAAAGCCGCGTGGAAACTCTAAAACAAGAGAAAGCCTCGCTCTCTTCTGCTCTAGAGGTAAGTTTAGCTTACTTTATACTGGACTAAAAGTCTAATAATTGGTTTAAAAATATAGATAGCTTTATGGGGAAAGCTGTTCACTTACGATACGAGTACATTAAACTTAAACCCTGGATCAGTTACTTTTAAGTAATAGATTAGCTAATCATTAAACAGCAGCTTCTCTACGCGAATATGTTTATTTTTTGAGATACAATATACGTTATCCCATTATCATTCTAATGTAACTAATACGAAGGTCTATGGTACAGGATCATAAAGTTCCTTTTTCTTTACAACTTTTCCAATTAATTCCTTAGTCTGTACAAGAATTCAAAAAAGAAACTCAAACATAAAAAGTTATAAAATCTAACAATTTTTCAGTTAAAATTAAAAAATTTGGTCGTTCCACCGACCAGTTTATTGAGACACTTTGCTTTTTAACTTTTGTTTATAAAGTGTTTCAAGTCCAGAGTTCTCGTTAAGCTAGTTACGTAAATATGGAGAGTTCCAAAGAGGAATCAAGTACAAATATCCTGAGTATTTCATTATCCGGGACTGCATTGTTCCCGGTCCCTATTTTTCAATATAAAAGTTAAGATATTAAAGTAGCCATCTTTTTTGTATGTCTGTATGTTGAGGGATGACAAAGAAACAATTTATATCTATGCATTATTTTGAAAGGGGAAGATGAAGTATTCTTTTTGTAGTTTTTGGTTTGGAAAATACCTATGTTGGTATATTAATTAGCTGTAGGATTTGGGAGTAAACGAAGGTATGTTATGGTATATTTTTGCCTCCTCGTAAGTATTTACGACATAAAATGTGAACTATTATGTACCCAAAAATGTTTTAAGTACTTACATTAAATAATCTCTCAAATGCCTACTATATACAACCATCATAAACAAAAAATATCACCATTAAAAATACCTCTTTACATATATAAAAACCACCATTAAACAAAAAAACAATACAAAATATTAAAACAGTCTACTGTCTAGTACAATCGCATTGTCCGTCCGTCACACCATTCAATACATCCTTTGTACGTCCGACGGTTGTCCATATTATCTTTTTTAGGATTCCGTACCCAAAGGGTAAAAACGGAACCCTATTACTGAGACTTCACTGTCCGTCTGTCACCAGGCTGTAACTCAAGAACGGTGATAGCTAGACAGTTGTTTTTACAGATATATTTATATTGCCGATATAACAACATACACTAAAAAAATATAAAATAAATATTTAATTGGGGCTGCACTGCAGTACAACAAAAGTGATTTTTTGTCGTTTTTGGCACTCGCACTTGGCCGGTTTTTTATCTGACGCCGAATTGAGGCCCAGTTTTGATTTTTCCATTTCCTGTCACTCCTGAATGATATTCCCGTACCTGTATCATTGTAATATTGTATACCCTATTGTGAACTACCCTCTTTAATATCAACCCTCAAATCATGGTCAGCTCTTTTCAAGATGGCGCCGATTTTTTGTGCTTTTGTTGTATATTTTTCATTTAGTGTAGTTATACTATTCATAAATTAATTTTGGTTTTCAATAAAAAAAATATTAAGTAGCTACAATAGTTTGCAAATAATAATATTACTCTGTTAAATTGAACCTCAGTCTTTTAATCAAACTAAAAGATTACTACTTAGAAATCAACCCTAAGTTCTTTTTGATTTCTCCTCGTTTGAGTCAGCAGATGAGTCATTTTTCCACCCTTGATCATGAAGAGAAGTATGTCTCTAAGACAAAAATATGTGACTCATGGCCAAATACTCAAAATGTTATTAAATGTATAGTTACTCCTTTACGCAACACTGCACTGGGCCGATTTAGGTACAAATGTTCCCTAAAACGGGGGAAGTATTTTTTAGACTTAAAAGAACTACAAGTACCCGTAACGACTGTCGATGATGTTAGTACGACAACCTTCGACCACAGACGGCATAAGTCTCAATTATAATACTAAGAAAGCAAGTTTTTTGACTTGCCGTGCGTGTCCTTACACCTGCACACGCGAGGACCTTTACAAGGCCACTGATAGCGCTATATCGGTGGCTGAGATTTGGTCCTCAAAAATTTGAGTCGATACGCAAAGAAGAAGAAGCAAATTTTCATTCCTTGTCGTCATTGTTTGTTACAAACAAACAACAAGATCTGTCTAACGAAAAAAACACATAACTATAACATGTCCATTATTATACTTACGTCCATCCCAAAGTATATTAAGTATTTTGCGACAAGACCATTATCACAAGGCGAGCACTGGCGTCACTAATTACGCAAAAACATCCCATTCCCCTTCAAACACGCCGCGCCGGCCATAATCCCTCAAAGAACGTCCAGCTATTACCGGACCAGACTAACTAGACCCCTCAATACGGGAAAGATTTAAAACTTAACATCCAAAACTGGTACAACTTCATTGTGACACGGTTCAGTGTAAATTGGCCGTGTTGCAAATTAATTCCTCTATCTGCTGGGGCAGTTATAATCCAAAAATGATCGTCTGTCCCCACCCTTCGATAAGTACTCTTTAATGCGTCTAAATGGTCTGCAAGTAGAATAAGCATAGAATAAGCCTAGTTTGTTTACTCGCTACAGTGGCGCCATCTTCCCGGTAATGGACGTTCGCAAATTGTGTACAAAAAATATGTTAATGTCGTCATAAAAACTACAAAGATCTGCTCGCAACGGGAAAACATGAGGTAATATTGTAAAAGTTTTTAATGGATACTTGGAAACTTGTTTTTTATACAATTTGTTGCAAATTTTCTTTTGCTGTTTTCTAGAGCAAGATGGTGTGGTGTCAATCTTGAAGGTCAAATTAGTTAGAATAATAAATCCGGACACATATCAGTGCCACACACAGAAACTAAATGTTTGGTAGTTAGGCTAAAGTTTATATCCACTACTACTAGTACTATTAATTATTCAGTGATAAATTATTATTTATTATTATACCAATATCTCCTACACATCACACCCAAGGATAAAAACGCTTGTAAAGCCTTGGGTCTCAAGTAGACATAAAATGAGTATGTACTTATATAGTAATCAGACCATGTTTTGAAATCACAAAACCAGATATAAGTATTACCCTTTAGACAGCCTATAAACTCCATGCTTTTCACAAATACACAAAGATGATAAATCATAACGGTTTTTTATTAAAATTTCATCCAAAACTTCAAAGACGGCATCAACTTTTTATACTCTTTAAAACTCTCATAAACCCCTAAATGATACCTGAAAAGCATACAAATTACAAGCTATTTGACCCTAAAGTTAGTACTCTCCCCTTTGTGCGTTTAGGGTCGACAACAATACGCAGAACTGTAATAAAAGAACATACAATAAGAAATGCACACATACGTAATGCATTCTTATGTTTAAACAAGGAAAGTTGTACTTAATATTATGTGACATAAGAGTGATTGTTCTTTGAGCTGCTCCCCTAGACAAGTGGCAAACGCTCCCAGTCTATTCCTTTTCTCCACAAACGAACGTCGTCTCTAGAACAGCGCTAACTTCTTTGATTTCGTTGGTGCACGTCATTTTTTACAATTGTCAAACAGTACAAAACATAGAATAAGGATCACGACCAGGATTCTCTCTGGTCTCTGAAGAAGCCGCCTTACAGCTGACGTTAATCTGTCAACATTATCGAGCTTCTCTTTCTATTACACGGATCGTCATATAGAGCAAACGAGAAGGCTAATGTAAGCTTGTCAACGCTGCGTCAACACCAATTTTCACATGTTAGCCGGCCACAACATTGCGACGTATAATACTTGAAAATAAAATTGTTATAAAATATCATCGTAAAGCCTAATAATCTTGTGAGAAACTAAAACTATGTCGTGTTGTGCTGTGTTTTGCAAATCCAGAACAACTATAGGAGGAGTAAAGAATCCAGTATTATCTTTTCACATGTTAGTCTTTGTTGGCATTTTTTATCTGAAATAACTCATTTTAAAGCAAAATATCCATTTCTCTTGTAGAATAAACACTTTTCATCAAATCACTTTCAACCGGTGGTACATAGTTGTGATTTCAAAGGTTTAATTTAGTTATATTTAATGTATTGTTTTATACCAAGCAGTTAGTGATGTACAACAAATGTGTCGATAAATATGGTCGATACTTTGAACATCGTAAGACTATAGATCTCCGGTACCTGAATTTAATGATGCTGTTTATTTGGGGGTGTTTTAGGAACTCATTATAACCCATATAAACAAAAAATATGTTTTTAGTGTAAAGAAATGCATTATTAATTAATTACGACAAAAATAAAATCCTATGGAAATACGTGATAAATCAAGCAATTTTGACAAATATTGCCATAGATCACAGATTATGTCGTCAAATCCCTGAAGTTAAAGGTGAAAATGGAGTCCACACTTCGAATACCTACTTGAAGTATACCTACCCCAATTTCATCGATTGAAGTACTGATAGACAGAATCATTAGTGCGGCCAATGAAATAAGAACAAAATTAACTACTGGAGTAGTGAAAACTGGTCTTCGCAAAATAATGCGAAGATGTGTGCAACGCAGGGGCGGACATGTCGAACATGAAATTTAGACTCAAAAATGGTGTGTGTAGAACTTAAAAGTTAAATAAGTTTAGTATCATGCTCTGTATGCTGACCTATTGTTTTATTTATCCTCCCCAGTAGCCTATAAAACTACATGTTTTGTACAAAATTTCGATAAAACCCTAGATTGTTATACCTCGATGGATAGCTGATGAAACGTAGATATTTTTAGGTATATCTGCCAAACAGGTGCCATATTTTTTTTTCTAGATATCCTTGAACGAGAAATAAACTTTCTGATTTGTATTATTTTTTATAAGTTTTAATCGTCTACAACTACTTATTTATTCATTTTAGGTACAATATTTGTTATTGGGGTCACAAAGCACCTTATTTTAAACGTTAAAATCAAGTAATAGTAATAATAAGACATACGCATTTGAAAATATCTAAGCTTATAGCCGAAGATCCGGTGATTTTTATAAAAACAAATAAAATGAAATATCTCGAAAACGGTAAGGTTTAGTGTAGGGTGTTTCATGGGGAAATCAGTCAGAAACGATGTACACTACACGCCCTTGACGGGAATAGGTCGACTTAACCAGTAACCCTGTATAAAGTAAGAAAGAGACAAGATTGACTTTACTTGGTTTACTTGAAGATCGTGAAATAGGCCTTAAGTCAATATTTTGTAAGATTAGAATTGCATTTTTGTTTTGATTTTATTAATTTCCAAGTTTTTCGAGCCATTTTGTTCGTTGGATTTATTTTCACTGTTGTTTTGATTTTTATTTTTTTATTTTCGAAAGATCATTAATATACTTCATTAAAAATATTATATACTTATGTCCATCTTCAATAAAGCATATAATTTAATCATAAATTATTTTTTATTATTAAAAAGTTCTCATTTATATAGTTATTAGCAAGTTTTTATCGATATCAATATCGATATTACTTCAATCGATGAAATTGGGGTAGGTATACTTCAAGTAGGTATTCGAAGTGTGGACTCCATTTTCACCTTTAACTTCATGGATTTGACGACATAATCTGTGATCTATGGCAAAATTTGTCAAAATTGCTTGATTTTTCACGTATTTCCATAGGATTTTATTTTGTCGTAATTAATTAATAATGCATTTCTTTACACTAAAAACAGTTTATATGGGTTATAATGAGCTCCTAAAACACCCCCAAATAAACAGCATCATTAAATTCAGGTACCGGAGATCTATAGTCTTACCATGTTCAAAGTATCGACCATATTTATCGACACATTTGTTGTACATCACTAACTGCTTGGTATAAAACAATACATTAAATATAACTAAATTAAACCTTTGAAATCACAACTATGTACCACCGGTTGAAAGTGATTTGATGAAAAGTGTTTATTCTACAAGAGAAATTGATATTTTGCTTTAAAATGAGTTATTTCAGATAAAAAATGCCAACAAAGACTAACATGTGAAAAGATAATACTGGATTCTTTACTCCTCCTATAGTTGTTCTGGATTTGCAAAACACAGCACAACACGACATAGTTTTAGTTTCTCACAAGATTATTAGGCTTTACGATGATATTTTATAACAATTTTATTTTCAAGTATTATACGTCGCAATGTTGTGGCCGGCTAACATGTGAAAATTGGTGTTGACGCAGCGTTGACAAGTTTACATTAGCCTTCTCGTTTGCTCTATATGACGATCCGTGTAATAGAAAGAGAAGCTCGATAATGTTGACAGATTAACGTCAGCTCTAAGGCGGCTTCTTCAGAGACCAGAGAGAATCCTGGTCGTGATCCTTATTCTATGATGCGTTCATTATGTTTTTGTACACTTGGCTACCAATTGACAACCTATTGCGCCACGGGGCGAGGATTTGGCATATATTTGGAGCGTTCGCCAGTTCGCCACAGAACACATTACACAAAGTATCTCTGTGCCATGGAATAATAAACATTTTGTTCATAATTGATTTAACTTTAAATTTTATTTTTATTCTGTCAAATAATTATTCAAGTATTTATTACTATTATAATCTATTAAAAAACTAAATTTTTTGTACATTTTATAAACTTTGTGCAATTCAAATATGAACTTTGATTTTACTAGTATAATATTATCTGTGGTTTTACTATGAACTACAATTTAATCTTTAATATTAATATCAATAGCAATAAAACGGAAAATAAATGTTAATAATTATATTTTTTGAAATTAATATTGACACAAACGTGAACAATTTGAATCAAACAAATCAATCATTCACCATTTTGAATGAAAAATGTACTACTGTGGCATTTCCTTGAAGTTTCCTTGCGACGAAATCCGACGAATAGATAAATGACCACTTGTCTTCCAACTTCACGTTTCGTAACGCGGCAAAATTACAAGTCGTAAGCAAATATCAATTTCATTCATAAAAACGAACTTTCTGTTCTATACGTCTAATGTAATTGCCACTTGTCTAGGGGGGCTGGTGTTATTGGTTGAGCGTAGCTTTTAGTGTCGTGATTTATACATGTAGAGTGAGGTTATTTTTATTCTGTAGGATAAATATTAATATGCTTAAATCCAGCGAATGTAAAAATCGTAAAATATCAACCTCCTACCAAAGATCTCCCTCTCAATGATAATATGAGTTCTGTTAAAAGGAATACGAACACCAAAAAGATTCGAAAAATAATTAAACCCGAGACCTCCAGCTCATGTTTTTATTAATATTTTTATTGTGCTTAATTAGCGGACAAATATACGCAACTAGAGCTAATTTAGGGTCTTTGGGCGTGGAAATGTTTAATAAAAAACCAACTGTGAAAATCCTGAGGAACCCTAAGTACCCATAACGACTATTTTTCACATAGTTCACACAATAAGACAAACCAATACAACGCAGCTACTTTAATCTCTTTTTCCAACATCAATACTGTATCAGCCAATGTCCACCCACACATCCATAGGTTATGGAAAGACATTAAAATGGCGGATAGCGGGAAATCGGGCATGCACAATGAGCGGGTTTCCCGGTTTAAAAGCCTGCGTCCCGCGCCCCGCCCGCTAAACAATAATTCAGCTTCACCCTTCGAAGTGCAAGGGCGCAGTTACAGAGGGCACTGGATAGGGATGGGACATGCTTGGTGTTTAAAGTTACAGTTTAAAATGTGTTTTACAAAGCATAGAATGGAAAAATACGTATCATTATAATAACAAACGAAAATTAATTAGCGAATTTTCGTTGCCTAACTTACATTTTAAGTACAATAGAGAGAGCTTTGATGAAAACTTTTATTTCAAGGAAAACATTTTTTCTGGTTCAGATTCATAGAAAAAGTGGGCTCAATGTTAACATTATCAATAAAATGTTAAAACTTCAGTAATTTATGACACAGTTGCTTTTTTTACGTTAATTAGACTTGCACTTGGCTATACCTCGCCTGATGAAAAGCGGTGAGACAGCCTAAAATAGTTCCCCTATTCGAAATCTAGTGACGTTTGATCAAACACGATTAGCTCGAATCGAAAACCTTCACAATAGAGCTTGCCTAGAAGTAAAAGTATCATAGGCGGGTTATTCGTAGATTGTTATAAAGCTACTAGCTGCGCCCCGCGGTTTCACACGCGTAGTTCCCGTTCCCGTTCCCGTAGGAATTTCGGGATGAAAAATAGATGTTGGCCGATTCTCAGACCTACTGAATATGCTCACAAAATTTCATGAGAATCGGTCAAGCCGTTTCAGAGGAGTATGGCAACGAAAACTGTGACACGAGAATTTTATATATGAGATAAGATATTTTAGGGTTATCGAAGGATATTTATTTTTACATATATTTGTCATTGAACCCCATCCCTCCGATCGTGGGGTGCATCGTATCTACCCCGCGGTCGGTGCGCTCACCGCGCGCATGTCAAATTTACACTCGTCCACTAATTGTGTTTGCCTGTAACACGGTTTGTTTATTTGTTTAGTTTTAGGCGCAAAACTACATATGTTTGAAATGGTTTTCTAATGAATTATAACAAAATATTTTATGTATCTCGCGTACTTGCCTAAGGCCCAATCACCCTAATTCAGGGTTGGCTCGAGTGAAACCTCGGTGGAGACATATATGAGCTGATGATGATGATGATATATCTCAAAATGCGAAAAGCAATATAAGTAGTCACGTATTTTATGGGTCTCGAACGATTGCATAAACTTACGGACACATTAAATATCAATCTTGTTAGCCGGTAAAATATAGGTCTATTTAAAAAGAAAAAACCTTTCAAAATCAAAACATTGCATTCGTTATTCATTATACATTCTAAAAGAAATACCTTTAAAATATGAATATGAAATAGTTGTGGATATCTGATTCGGAATTCGTAACATTTTGCGCTGTCCGAAATTAATTAAGGGGTGATACCAGACTCCGACCAGGCAGGGGTAGAAAGTGTTATTTAATAATTATGTAACCACGTACAGACGGAACTTACCGCATAGTTTGGTAATGAAACTAACTAACGCGTTTCCATTGTTACGTGCGGTATTGTCGAAAATGTTTAAGCTTTGTAAAGTTAGTCATTATGAGCAGTTTTTACTAGTTATACATATTTGTAAATTATCTGTGTAACGTACATAATAGTATTTTAAAATTAAATTAAGTGATTATTTTTATTTACCGCTCACATGTAGTAAACTGTATACGAAAACTGCATTTAAGAATATACGTAGATAGATCTAAGTTAAAACCACGACATAGTTTACATAAAGTTCTTCCAAATATAGACTCTTCCTAAATATATTCCAGTTTTTCACAGTATTTATGGCTAGTGGAAACCTGCGGGATCTATACTAATATTATAAAGAGGAAAGATTTATTTGTTTGTTTGTTTGTAATGAATAGGCTCCGAAACTACAGGACCGATTTCAAAAATTCTTTCACTAATGGAAAGCTAATTTATCAGTGCGTGACATAGGCTATATTTTATCCCCGTAATCCCACGGGAACGGGAACTACGCGGGTGAAACCGCGGGGAGCTACTAGTCTTAAATATATAAACAATTATTTTGTTTTAATCTTACGAAACTTAATAAACGACACGATTTAATTACCGTATCGTATAACAATGTAAACGCACCATCTCAAGACTATTATTCGGGGTCCCAAGTTCAAACTCCTCGATAAGATAATCCGACTAAATTGGATATGTACAGACTGGATCTATTACTGAATGCCACTCCAAATTTACTGCATATTAAACTCGCTAATGTAATCAACCTTTATGTGGTTGCGAAGGGTTAAATTCGTATACACGTAGTCTATAATATATGAATACTGCGTATTGAAACGTCTTAAACAATTATGTATTAAAAATAAGTACATTATATCTAATCTTTTGCGAACCATTATCCCATGTCTATTTGGGGTCGGTTTTCAGTTTAACCAGATTTGGTGGAATGTCAGTATTTTACGTGAAGCGACTGCCATCAGACCTTCACAACACAGAGGGCTATACGTAATTTTTTGGTTAAACCAAATGTTAGACTTTTGAGGGCTCTAACTACCCGTAACGATTGTCGATGATGTTAGTACGACAACAATAAGTATGTACCTATAATATTGAAATACTGAGATGTTGTATTAGATAAGTCTATTAAAAATAGGGTATGGTGGATGTAAGGCTGCGGTGGTCTAGTAGTAAGCCATATGCCTGTCAAGCCTGTGGTCCCGAGTTCATACATGTTTGCCATTTTCCAAACATTACTTGAGATAGCCAACTTAATTTAAAGACGATTAGGGATTCTTTCTATAGTCTCATTGTTCCAAATATGAACTTTTAAAAATCGTACACATTTAGTTGCCAACAACATTCTTTTCTTAAATTTTGGCAGTTGATGCTGGCAACATTTAAGAGTCAATAAGACCATAAACAATTATTATTTTTTAAACATTGTTTTACACGTTTTAAGCCAAAACAGTAAATAAAATGTCTTTGTTTGAACCGGTATCTATGCAATTATAACTTAAACGGGATTTAAATAAATTATGAAGCAAACTGAAGCTAGCAGTACTAATTAGAGCTGACTCGAAGTGGAGCAGAATGAAACCTTTTTATTTAGTTCAGTTCATAACAAGACCTTTTGATGTTTGTGTGACTTTAAAACATATTTTAAAAACAGTATTTTTTTTCTGTTTTATACGTGTTTTTACGTTATATTTAGCAAGTAAAGTCTAGTTTCTCTATATTAGTCAAGTGTTGAAAAATTTGTTTTATTATCGTGATGTACACAAAAGTATTGTTTTTTTCGGTTTAAATTATGATTGTGCGTGTGTGTTTATTAAAGCATTAAAAAAAATCCTATATTATAAACCAAAGTCAACTAAGTTCTACATTCGTAGCGACCGCGTAGAAACTGCTACGATAACACTCACTGTTGCTACGACAACCATCTCTTGAAGCTGCTACGTAAGTTATAGACATGAGACAGATGTTAAAAAAAGAAGAAGGAACCGTTACAACTGTAATAACTTAAATAGCTACTACTAGCTGAGCTCTGCGGTTTACCCCACGATAAGTGCTTCTAGTCTTCATTAGCTCCGTTCCTAACCAGCGTTAGCTACGCTCTTCGCGGTTGTAGCGTCATGATTTAAAGCCTTCCTCAATAAATGGGCTATGCAGTTCTAAAATATTTTTGCAATTAATAATTCCAGTGAAATCCGAGATAAGCGCATTTGTACTGTATTTAGTCTTTAATTTTCAATATTAACTAGCTTTTACCTGCGACTTCGTCCGCGTGGAATAATGACTTCCTTAATATAACCTTTCATCCCCTATTTTGCTCCCCTTGGGGGCAGAATTTGGCAAAATCCCTTCTTAGCAAATGCCTACGTTATAACATCTACCTGCATGCCTAATTTTAGCCTATCACTATTTCAGTCAGTCAGTCACCTTTGAGTTATAATATATTTAGATAAAGTTAAACCAGTCTACGTCTTCCCCAATATATTATACCTACGTATTAATGCCAATTTATATGTATTACTAATGTTCAAAGCTTACGACTGCACCCTTGTTGAGTTGTTCAAAACGCATGACCTTACACAGTTAAGTTAATGATGTCTACACTGCAGGCCGTGATTAATGGCACACGCAGACTGTTTCCATTGCTGCTAATGTAATCACAGTGAAAACAAGGCTTTCGCTTTCAAAAAATACTTTCAAACCATTTTAGTTCTTGTTCCCGTATGTTAAAGGTCTTTATCCCGTGTCTTAGGTTGTTAATCACGTGACAATGCGACTTAGACTGTGCGGTTTTGTTTGTTGAAAGTGTATTTTTTGTTTTGTTTTGTTCACTTTCTTAATGTTGTTTTGTCATTATTTTTTAGGTAATTTCGTTAACTGTAATTTTTTTTTAATAAAACAGATATAACAATTTTTTTTTTTTACGTTTACATACCGTCTCTAGACAAACTTATAGTTTCTTAACAATCGAAAATAGACATTTAATTTTGTTTGCTCCAAGCGGGAATCGAACTTGAAAACTTTGCTAAAGTGAAAAGGTATCTAAGTATGCTACTTGCGTCACTTGAAACTCGTTATTTACCTCAATAACTAAGTCTTTTGACGGTTCTTTCACTGTCTCATAAATAAAATAATACCTAACATACAATTGGCTATTTAATTAATAATCATAAAATAATCCAATTATTTATTTAAATAGCAATAAGCTATTTATAATGTACAACACAAACAATACATTTATTGTTCCCACCAATCAAAATAAATGTTTAATTAAACAATACGATGAAACAATAAAACCGACGCTGATTTTAATTAACGCGATTCATTGAACACCTGCGGTTTGAAATCAAATTCAAAATATAAACAATTTATATAAATTAACTATTTGTTTAAATGTCAGTTAGTAATGCAATACAATATTAATTTACGACGTGTCTAGTCGTCCAGTAATTCGGACGAATAAAATTATTTTAGTCGTCCGAATTACTGGACGACTAATATAATCTTATTCATCCGACTAGCGAACGAATGACATTATATGAATGACATTATATTAAACGTCCATTCTAGCGGACGTCTAGCAACACCCATTTATTTTGTACATCATTGTGTTATCAGTATTTGTTTATTCTTTCATAATATTGAAGTTATATTTTAATCAATATATACCATTTCATACATAACCCTAAATTACTTCAGGAACTTCAGGAAACATTCGTTCGTAAACATAGACTGAGATAAATATTTTGTAAATTAAACCCACAAACCAATAGTCTGACTTGCTGTTTAATTGGTCACAATTTTAAACATTATTTCTGCGCGATATCTAAGTATTTTTTTAGATTAATCTAATCGTATCTTCTACATTGCATAGACCTTATAATACATAGGGTTAATGATCGCAAGAAGTCGGCAAAATTTAATAATTTATTATAAACTTTATATAAATATCCGAGACATTGTTCCATCGGACTTTAATATATTACTCAATTAACATAGACACTTCAAAAACAACCAGATAGATATCGAATCCGCCATTGATCCACCTGAGTAATACTACACTCAAAACATCCCTCGAACACTGTTGGTTCACACAACATTCATCCTTTGTATCTCGCTCCAATTTGATTACACAACGTGACCCCCAAAACCATAAAATCAACTTTACACCAATATGAATAAAACTGAAAGTCCCATGGGCTAATTTAATGATTCAGATCATCGGGTATAGCCAGTTTAACTTGGGCTGTGACGTAGAACAGTTATTCTTTTTATGCCTGCTTGTGTATAGGTCAACTTATGCTGGTTTGTCGAGACTATGGGAGGTCGTTTAATTATGAGTGTGAATGATGCTCCCTTTTTAAGGTTTTTTTCAATGAAGCGGTTTGATGACACGCGTGTCTGTGACGTGTTTTTGAAAATAGAACAAAAAAACTTCCTGCTTTCGTTTAAATGGTGTTTTTTAGTCTGAGGATGTGGAATTACAGTTGGTTAAACGTTGAATTCATTAAAGTTTAATAAATAAAAGATGGTATATCTTCTGGTTTTATTCTCTATTGCCAATCTCGTATAATTAAGACCTTGAAATCAATTATAATATTATGTTGTTGAAGTGTCTGAAAAAATAAATATTCCACAACAAAAGAAAGAATTATTATTCGTTTTTCTTTGTACCAAAATTTGTTCTCAAAAGCAACCTATTTCATAAATTCTCCCTTTCCTATCTTCGTAGGTATCAGCAGCGCACTACCAAAGTCAGCTATCGACGCTGGGCGCTGAGAACGAGCGTCTGCGAGGCCAGCTGACCGCCCTGTCTGCTGGCCTGGAGGGCAGCGACCATGAGCGGAGACTCGACGACGTCGCACAGCAAGTTGTTAGGGCTTTACTTACACAGAAGGTAATTGCAGACCTTACTTCTTCTTCTTTGCGTGTCGACTCATATTTTTGAGGACCAGAACTCGGCCACCGATATGGCACTATCAGTGGCCTTGTGAAGGTCCTCGCGTGTGTAGGTGTAGGGACACGCACGGCAAGTTGAGTCGTGGTGCAAGGATCGGCTAGTCTGCGTTACCGACTTGCCGTCCGCAGACCATTGCCCAGGGTGCGCCGGGCGCATGCTTGTTATATGCGCCACTCGGGGAGGCTCCTTTCGTGCACGCCTTACTAAAAGCTATTTATTTCATTTGATGTATACAATGGTGATTCTGGGAGGATCTGGAATTTTGAGTTATGGATTGCGGAATGTGATACGTAAATCATTTTCTGCATATAAATAAATAATATATTGTATGGGTCTATAATTATATTCCGGTGTTGGACAAACTCACGCTCTTACTGATTATATTATAACAGCGTGTTGGTGATCTCAAGATAAATCATGTTTTGAAATTGGTGACTAATGTGTTAACTTATTATCTCTGTTTATCTGTGTGTATGAGTGCGTAATTTCTGATACCCTAGTTACTAGTAATAACTAACCTTTAGAGTTAGGGCCTATTTCTCGACCTTCAAGTAATGTTACTCACCTAGTAAAGTTAGTTTTGTCTCTTTCTTACTTTATATCAAGTGACAAAGACAAAACATGTGAGTAGGTACTCGGAACGTTACTTGAAGATGGTGAAATAGGCCCTTATTGTATATTAAGTATGTTAGGTATGCTATCGTGAAAGCTGAATAGCTAGTAGTTTATAGCTCTTGAGTTGTTGATCATAAACTAATCGGTGTTATAGAACTTAATCCCAAAGGAACCGAACTCAATTTCCTTTAGTCACACAGATCATATAATAAAAGCAATTCTAGGTACTATAGAACTGTTCTCGATTTCCTATCTTTTTAAATTAGATTCATATCATACGTTTTACGTAAATCTTTTTCAAAATAAACTCGGTTATTAGACTTAAACATTTTTTTTTTACAATTCTTGTCCAAATCTTAGCTCAGCAGATATTAAATATAATGTCCCCTAAATTTTACAGTCGGCTAACTGTTAATCCAATAAAAAACTCCAAAATGTCCGTCTGTATCTTTTAATCCAGAGGAGGTATTAAGATGCGTCCCGGAAATTGTTTTCTCATAATTATGGCGGCGCTGTTTCCCGCGCCCGCGGATTACATGGTACTACATTCGCACATAAATTGTACGAAATGGGACATTTCGGCCTTAGCTGGCACTGTAATAATTTTGGGAGTCCTGGCCCACTATAATCTGCCCGTAATCTGACCGATAATGCTAACGTTTGCGTTTAAATCCGACTCGTGAATGGCCGCCATATTGTTTTAGTTTTAGCGGGAAATGACTTAACTTTTGGACAGTAAAGATGGCGGCGTCTGGTTTGGACGTCAACTGTTACTGAAGTTATGTTTGAAAAGGGTTATTGTTGTAAAATTAAATGTTATGATGACCCGAGCACTTACTTGTGTAAAATATTAATATCCATTTGCAATTATATTGAGATTTGAAACCAGCCCCTTAATTGGCTGGCTATGTCTCGTGATTTTCCCGTATTAATAAATTTCACCGTAAAGAAAATGGGGCAAAACACAACCAAGACCGTAACTCGTCATTTTAGAGTCAGCTGTGACAGAGCACTTTTAGCCATAAGTCAACATTTTATTGTTTTATTTTTTTACCTTGATTGCACGTAGTCAAGATTTTTTCTTTCCCAAATACTTACCTTAATATGAAAAAAAAATACTCTTCTAAACTAATATTATAAAGCGGAAAGATTTGTTTGTTTGTAACGAATAGCCTCCGAAAAACATTCACCCTGAGAAACATAGGCTAGATATTTTATCCCCGTATTCCCACGAGAACGGGAATTACGCGGGTGAAATAAATTATATGGTTAAGTTATCTTCCGAATACACAGCTGACAGTAACCCAACGAACACAATACTAATTACACATTAGTATTACATAAATGAACATAAAAGTAATCACCCTTTCATCCCTTTACCCAATACCTAATAATTACGGTACCATCAATATCATTTGACACATTCTAATCTCTTTGAGGACGTATATTGAAAATTAAGACGTCGCGACGTCGTGTGTGCGACGGAATTAAACAAGATTAAACTGAAGATGTGCGATAATGATGATGGATTGAACTTGGTTTAGAATATTGCTGATTTAGGTATTTTCAGTGAAAATGTAATTTGTATTTTGTGTCTTTATACCACTCTCTTCACTTATGAAGTGATAATAATGTTGGCTTTGGCAGCCTAACGTCTATACACAGGTATATACGTTATTGACGACTGTGTGTGTGCACCATTTCTGGGTTCAAATTTTGGGTTGAGCAAAATATGTTTTTATTTTCTAAATATAGTTCAGGTTTGAGATGACCAATGCACAATTGCACCTATTCCTCCTCTCTGTATTATTTAATTACTGCAAGAATAAGAAAATTAAATTAAATTCTAATTACCATTACCAAGCAAAACTTTCATAATATTAATAATCTCTCAGACTGCCTGTTATTAAGATTCAACATCTTGTACACGCCAAAATTAAATACTCGGAATTTCTAAATGAAAAACCACTTCAATATACACGAAACTTCGTTAATTATATTAGCAGTTTATTAAATTTAAAATTCTCAACTTCTCGGGAAATCTTTTAATAAACAAACTTGGTATGTCTTCTGTCTCCCCCGATTCCGGGAAGCGTACAAACTTGGCAACACTGAGAGTAATGTGTTGCCATCTTCGGCTATATTTACCCTCGTCATAATTACCGCCCGTCAATTACCTCGGATGAATTTAATTTATTTAATGAAGCTTAATTAAAATGTAGGCATTGTTTCTAAAAACTGACGAAAGGGAGGTTTGATTATATGGGGTGAAGGTTTCGGATCGTTATTTCTGGTTGTGGATTGTGTCTTTATGATTAGACGAAATGTTTATAGTATTATGTTAGATGGCATTCATACTTCTTCTTGAACTATATTAACACGATTTTAGAATCGAGTTATACGATTTTGGGAGCTACAATCCAAGAATACAGCAGTACTTAGTTGTTTTGTGAGATCTTGAACATTTTTATAACAAAATGTTTAAAATTTCATACGAAAACCAGATTTCATAAATAAATCTCTTAAGAAAAACATTTTTAAATTCTTCATTTTTTTTTCTTCCCACACCAAATCAATAATTCAACAAAATTCTCCATCCACAAACTCCAACTACACCCACCACACCTACCAATAATATTCCCTTTCTTCCTCAGAGTGTCCGCGAAGAGCTAGGATGTGCGAGAGCTCGAGTGCGGGAACTTGAAGCTCAGAACAGGGCGCTGAGTGCGTTGTTAGTACGACAGCTGCGACCGCTGCCACGACCCTCACCGGCCACACCACACACGCCGGTCACTCCACATTCGCCTAAGGACTTGCAAGGTAAGCAATGATGCTAAATTTTGTTTGTTGAACTTCTATGTAAAAGATATTGGGGCAATTGGAGTAGAGTGGACTTTCATAACTGGGAATGATGTATGTATGGATGACGAAGGAATTCTTGTAAAACGTCTCTTCGTTGTCCACCTTAACCCTGTACTGATTTGAATGCGGTTTTACCTGTTCTGGAGCTAAGGAAGATTTTCGTAAATTAGATAAACTGCATCAGGTAAAAAGGAACTAGATCGCTCTTTGCACAAAAAAATAGTTACCCTAAGTATTATACCCATTTTTACCGTGCACACTGCACAATTACCCTGATTAATACAAGTGTCTACCTAAATTACTCCTTTCTTACTACTCTGCTTTCACTACGCAGGGAGTGTTCTAGCCAGCACCCACACAACATCACTACCATTTGTTTCAATCGGCTTTAATTTTATTTATTTATTGTTGTAATTTCCAGTGCAAGTACTAGACGTGGGTTCATGTGGTTCCTTGGTATCGTTCCGTGACTCACCCCCGCCGGCGCCCCCCGTATCCCACCCGCACCCTCTCAGCCAAGACGACAAACGGCGCCATCAGATCCTGGCTGATATCTGGACTGAACTCAAGGTATCTTCACACTTTATGATAAAAATACCATTAAAAAATTCATATAATTCAAGTTTATAGGAATTACAAAATGTGTATTCCATCGTTTTCAGGGTTTAGAAGTAACTCCAGCGAATCTCGCGCGGGCATTATCAGCAGTAGACCCAACGCTGTGGGCGCCGCCACCCCGTCCTGCCACTCTTAGTCTTAGCATGCCTCAACCTTGTACCGACACTGAAGGCGGTGAGTCTAAATTCCTAAATTTTTACTCCTTGAAAACATAGATAAATCAACAAAGCTTTTTTTCAAATTCCAGGTACAATTGTAGAAAAAGTAACAGAGGAAGAAAGTGCTGAAGTATGTGAAGCCGGTGCTGAATCTCCAGAGAGCGGGGCCAAAGACGAAGGCTACTCCACCATGTCGAGTGACGTGCAAGCCGACGCCTCCCGGCAGAGCGACCACGCCGCTGACCGAGCCCTGCCCGACCTCAATGAGGCTTCCGATGAAACAGATAATCAAACCATCGTTTCCATCAACCCTAGAGAATCTCGAAGGCATGCCAGACTTTTAGCGGAGGCGGATTACATATATTTTCCAATAGGAATTGCGTTCGCTGGGGTTAGAGGCAGCTATCCCCCTTCCAGACCCGTCCTACCGTTCCAACATGTCGTCCGTAGCTTCTCAGACTCTCATCTCTGTTTGAAGCTGCTGGCGGGGACGACATGTCCGAGCAGCTGCCTGGATAGTCCAGCACCGAGCTCAGGTGTACTAGTCTTAGATCTGAAACCTGCACCTGAGAGGCCCTTGAGACGACCCGCAATAGCCTCAACCACTAGTTCAGAACGAGTCTCATGGGGAAGCACAGTGGATGAACGTGCAGATGGTTCGCAGTATGATGCTGATTACGTACAACACTGGTTAGAGCTAGATGATGCCAGATCCGCCTTACAACAAAGACATCGAGATTTGGCAGATTTAGAATATGATAGAGCTGAGTTAGAAGATTGGAGTTTATCATTATCTTGTGAAGACTTAGGGGATCGGCAGAGTCCCTTTGCTGAAATAACAACACCGGGACAGATTTCACTTTCAACTTTACCGAGCATTAGAGAGGACGATGCGTTAGAACTCGAAGAAGACGTTGGAGATTGTCTTTGGAATGACTGTGGGTTTTCAAATATTGAAATAGACGAGTGCAGAATAGGTGACGATATTAATTCTGAGAAAAGATGGGATTGTACAGGCACACACTCACCCGGTGGCTCCTGGTCCAGTGCATCAGATGCACCCGACAAGAGATCCAGCACTGCGCTCAGTGAGGATGGTGACTGCGCTGTGGGCCTTGATTTCACCAGGGATTTTTATCGACTCGTTAAATACGAGAGCACAAAGAGCTTAGCTTCTAATTCGTCCAGAGGTTTACCTTCGCAAGATGCTAATAGTCATTTAAGAATTCACGATGTCCAAGCAATGGCTCTGCAGGATAGAGAGCAGGCGTTGCAGAATGTGCTTCATTTTATAGCGGAACAGCAGAAGTACTGTCGAGATAGGGAGGAATCAGACTCAGTGCCGTCACGACCTGTATCGGAAATACGAGAACTGCCTCCCCCGTATGCTTCAGCGGATTTCGATGACGATTCTGTTGGACCTAGAAGTGAAGTATCTGAAGACAGACAACGTCCCGACTCGTTTGGAAGTTTCTCAGAAAACGATTCTTGTGATGTCATCTCCGATCATCCTAGGGTGGTATTTTGTGATAGTTTATCGGAAGAAAAGTCTACACCAAGGTTCATAGAACGTGAAGATCCTTATGTGGAATCTGAAGGTTACTACGAAGAATTATCCCAAATGGAAAATACGGAAAATGAAATCGATGCCCATCACTTAATAAAAGTCCAGAGGAAAAACGAAATAAACAAAGCTATAGATGTGGCTATTATGGAAGATGTTGAAGAAAAGACATTTTCCCCGAAGGAGGAGAAGTCAAGCGATAGTGAATCTAGTCGGAGTCTCGATTCTGCACTGAAAGAGAACACCGTAAATATAATGCTCAATAAAGTTCCAATTACCGTCGCTGATCGTGTGGACGATAGTTTAACAAAATCTCCTAGTTTCTCATTCCCAAGTGGTGACACTGAAATGTCGCTAGTCGAGGAGGTGCTGAGCGCGTGTAGACGCAGCACGGGAGCTTTGGTCACCGTCCCTGAAGAAGAAGAAGGGTCCTCTCCAGAAACGAGCTCGCCCCAAATGACTGAATCGAATACTACGAGTACTTCTACAGCCGAAACTGTGATAGTAAGCAATAAGAATGAGGGCCAGAGGGAGGTGAAAGGGAGAAGCGACAGGAGCCGTATTCCTAAACTGTTGGGAGGGAAGAGACCTCCGTCGTCTCCGAACAGGGTGAGGTCTCGGATCCCGGTGGCTGAGAGGCACCGTCCGCCGCCGAACCCCGCGCCTGCAGACACCATCATCCTGCAGCAGGATCACAAGCTGAGTTTCCACGAGGCAGCTACTTCTAAAGATGTCATCGAGGAGCTTAACAGGTATTTAAATCTCTAATATCATACAATCAAAAACTGTTACTGCATTTCCTATGCTAGTTTATGTCCAGCAGTGGATTGATGATGATAATGCATGTATTTTTCATACCTATAAAGCTCTTAGTGTGAAATATACTACTGTAAAATATGTATAATATCAATTGCAATAAACCCTCAAAACAAAGAAGCTCCTTCCATGACTAACTTGACACTTTTCACCCAGGATGATCCGTCAAAGTGAGGGTAGTGGGAGTGAGCCGCGGGCGGAGACGGGCGCGGGCGCCGAGCGCGACAAGCAGAAGGACGCGGCGCTGTGGGCGCACACCGGGTGGGTGCACGTCGAGAAGGACATCGACTTTAGTGATCCTAAGGTATAGTTACAGTTTACTTGTAAATAGGTTGTTAATGGATAAAGTTAAAGACCAATATAAATAGTTTTGGCAAAAATCAAGACGATCTTTCCTTAATAACAAAACTAGCGGTATTTGTAAGAAGTGAACTATGTAGATCAAACGGAATATAAACAATCTAACGAAATAACTAGACTTGGATAATAGCTAGCACAAAACATAACATAAGCATTCACTACATCATTTCATTATAGAAAAGACACTCTTATTTTTAACGTGGAAGCAACTGACACTACTGGGAGTTTCTGGACAGTTACTTCCCCGTATTCTACAGATACTAGTGCCCATTTGTAAACCTGGGAAGTAAAATCTAAAGCATCAAACCCCGTTCCCGTCCCCAGGCGCGCGCCAACCTGCTGGACGTGATGCTGGCGTCGAGCGACTCGTCCCCGTCCTCGTGCGGCTCGTCGCCCGCCGACCCGCCGCCCCCCTACTCGCGCCTCCACCGGCTACACCGCTCTAGGAGGCAGAATACAGGTGAATATCATTATGTTTAGTAGTTGAAGCTTTAATCACTGACAACTTCATGCTGTTTATACGCTGGCTGAGCCTCTGTGAATCGTCTGATTCCACAAAATTAACATCTGTGATTTGGTTTTGTCAATGTAACGTTTCAATTCAAGTTTGGTTCCGGTATTCGGTATAGCTGTATCGGTTTTACTTTGGTTAAAATTGTTATGAAATTAGTGGAATTGGCCGCCTGTTAGTGAAAGACGATGTTTGGACGGCCGTAAGTAACTGGCACAAATTGTGTTGATACTTTATAGCAATCATATCAAATTTAAAACATTTCTAAAACTCATGTGTTATTAAAGTTGACAGAGACTGGGCCAGCGTATAAATGTGGCATCAAAAAGCCATCACATTCATAACTGTCAATTTATGGAGTTTACTTTTTAAGACGGGTCTTAAATATATTTTTAAACAAAGATTTTGAACAACTCGTACTCGACTTCAGTTTCAATTGATAGAATTCTTATAATGTGATGGCTTGTGTACATGATAATTTTAAAAATAACTGTTATTTCTTTATATCTCTTTCTTTCATTCAGTGTTGAAACAAATTGGTTAAAGGCATTGCCTAGCTCTGGAAATGACTATTTCTTTGAGATTTCGTTTGACCGGAATTCCTTCTATTTTGCGTCTTTGCCACGCTACAGTTACACATTTCGTCTTTGTTTTTGAGTGAAAGAGAGCGATAGAATTGACAAAAGGCAACCAGATTACATAATATGCATAAATAAAATTATAACAACAGTTTAAGCATTTAATTCAGCTATAAAAGCCTATGTAAACTTGTTGTGTTTGTCAAAGTTCAATTTCGAAGGATTTTAGTACAGTCTCGGAATGAAAAGGTTCGTCACCTTAGAGTCGGTTTTCACTTGCACTAGTATTGCAAGAAACAATTATGCCAACATACAAGTGTAAGAAACAGTGATGCTAACATTTAAATAAATAGAATGACGTTTACTATCCAATAAGGTTTTGTTTGATTTTTCTATCCTTTTTTTAAACACTGCCTTGTGCGCGCGGCATATAAAAACCTCTTTGATATTTTGCAATGATGACATTTACCGATTGACAATAGTTTTAACAGAAATCATAATGGAAGGTTGTACCAACAAGAAGGTTTTAGTTTATCAAAAATCTTGTTGACAAGATATTTATCCTGTCAAACAACACTGATCTGAATAATTTTGAACTTTATTATCGAGCAGTAGAACATTATTTTCCCTAACCCGAGTCTATTCTGTACCATAGTTTCAAAAGGTAATATGTTTTCGCGACACATTATACGAATCAATTTGAAAATTGACGAACCTTTTCATTCCGAGACTGTACATTTGTTGAACTACCCACTTTTCACAAATTTCATCCGCGATGCTTTTGATGTTGTGTTATCTAAAACAATATACTAAAATTATGTAATATAGAACTGATTTTTCCATCGCCATCACCAGATAACTTTAACAACGAATAATTTTGAAATTTTGACAGTTTTTCATACAAAAACTGTCAAACGTCAATTTTATTCCTCGAATAAAAGTTATCTAGCGATGGAAAAATCAGCCCTTGATAAGTAAACTTTTTTGTGTAAAATGTACATTTATTTCAATAACAAAACACTTGGATTTTGTCGATTTCTTTATTAACATAACTTGTGGTTAATATCTTAATAACTTGATATCTCATTTCCATAAAATACTGTTACTAATAAAAAGTAACACTAACGAAGACAAGTGTAATAATATTTTAACTTTTTAGAGGTACCTAACTAATATTTTAACGTTTTAGACCTACCAAAGTACCTAATATTATTTACCAAATAAATTAAAATATTTGATTGGGTGAAGAATCATTTAACATACTTACTTATAATATTAAAAGTATTTAGGTATATGTGTGGTTAATTAATGTATAAAATCATTTTTCAATATCTTTACTTAATTACATGTATTAATTTGACAGAAAATAGCTTGACATTTGTAATTTTGATTATTAGCGTAACACACTATACTATCTATTTAAAAACTGGACTTCTCTTTTTTTTATTAAAGATATTGAAAACTGCTATAATTAATTGTGTGTTTATGTATAGACAGCAAAGAAAATCGATTAAAACAATCAGTCAGTCATCAATTCAGTTATGACGTTTTTTTGGATTAATTGACTTTCTCTGCTGACCGTACTGTTAGTTATATAACAGCCGTTTTAAAAACAATGTTCTATTTCATTTCCATGTGAGTAATTACGAGTATAAGAGAGAATAAGGGCCTATCATCATCTTCAAGTAACTTTCCGAGTCACGACTCAAATGTTTTGTCTTTGTCACTTGATATAAAGTAAGAAAGAGACAAAACTAAATTTACTTAGTGAGTATTTTTACTTGGAGGTCGAGGTCGTGAAATAGGCCAAGTAGTTACTTATACTCGTATAAATCCGCTGTTATATACTAATAGAGTTTTAAATGTTGTGATAATAAGTGTGCTTGCCAAGTAACATAAAAAATATATAAGCTAAAATTTTTTTAACACACTAAGGGCCTATTTCACCATCTTCAAGTAAAGTTACTTACCAAGTAAAGTTAGTTTTGTCTCTTTTTTACTTTATATCAAGTGACAAATACAAAACATGTGAGTAGATACTCGGAACGTTACATGAAGATGGTAAAATACGCCCTAAGTTTCAGATAAGCAAGCACATTTATTGAAAATGACTTGTAGTAAGTTCATTAAACAGATCAAGCGTTCAATCATTTGATTCTTGTCTACAAATAAATAAGTAATCTTAATAAATTTCACATAAGCACAAAATTTTAATGAACTTACTAAAGAGTACGTAACAGAATAATGATGAAAAATGTATGTTACAGTCCTTGTTCTGTTGTGTACCAATTTCATGTTCATAATCATTTCGTCTCTGTCTGTCTGTCACACGTCCAGCCACGTCACACGTTTCCGCTCTCATTCACACGCACCATCTCACTCTTTCGCTTCATTTACCGATCGAGTAGATGTCATTCGTTAACATCGCTCCTAAGTTCACGATATGCCAATTTCTTTAGCGTATGGTGCCACAAACTTATCTGACACGGTGGCAAAAATCGGAACTAATGTTGTCATTGACTTTGAATTGTCATTTGTGTTGTCTAATAGACTGACAGCCAAAAATGCGATTACAGCGACACCGAGTCAGATATTGTGGGACTATAGTAAAGTAAAGAACTTGGTTTATTATGTTCAAATTATTATTATGTATGACGTCGTACGTGAACTGTGGAGCGTTGTGTGTTGAGTGCGGGGGCGGGTGGGGGCGGGGGGCAGGCGGGCGGTGACGTGTTGTGTCTCGTCAGAGGGCGGTATGTAGGGTGTGGGTGCTAACCGCGTTGTTGGCTCAGCGGCGGCGCTGCGGGCGCGCGGGCTGGCGGTGCTGCGCCTGGCGCGCGCGCGCCGGCCCTCCATCCTGGGCCGCGACGGGTTCTTCGTGCGGTACGGGGACCGCGAGCGCGCCGCCGTCGCCACCTTCGACTTCCTCGACGAGTTCTCCGGCGGCTCCTCGCCCGAAGCCACCAAAGACTGTACCTAAATTAGCAATAAACGCGTCCCAAATAATTATATTTTTCTATGTGATAGTTTACGTGTCGAGTGGTTCCGGCCGGCGCCGCCGGTCGTCGACGACTGATCGATGTTCCCTATGGAGCTCGGTTCTGCTAATTTTTAGTTTGGACTGAGTATTGTGCCGGAGTTTGCCGAGCGATGTAAAGCGTTTGCATGCCGAATGTCGAATGCACCGCGCCGCGCGCCACCTGCGTTCGGCTCGTGGGTCGCGACCCGAGAGCGAGCACTGCGTGCGCCGAACGCTGCGACGCTTCAATTGATTGTAGAGTTGTGCTAATGCAGGTCTTTATATAACGAGCGTTGTTTCTGTCAATTAGCAGAATCAGGGCCCCGTAACTTTTGTCTAGCTTTCGCGTAGTATGTTGACGATAAGCCAAATAGTTTTATTTTAGTGTAGCGTTGTATTTACGATGGCTGCATGATCCGCAAGGCTGCAGCTTTTTAGAAGATTTATGGCTTTTAACGATTTTTCCTCGAATGTAAGTAGATCTCGTAGGTTTGGTAGTAATTTCACTTCGAATTACTTAATAAGTCTATGAGAGGCACATTTAGTCTGTAAATTCTTCATAGAGTTTCATTAATGGGTGTGGGGATTGAGACGGGAAAGGCATTGAAGCGATACTGGTGCGATCAATAGAGCTTACAGTGTACCGATCACGTTGTAACCGCAATATCAATTGTCAAGTCGAGCCAGAGAATGTTTTGCGCTTGTACTCAGTAGCTTTCAGCGAGCCGATATCGCATAACACAATACAGATTGCATTTATAACGTCCCGCTGTGTTAGCTTGTGCTTCGAACCAATGAACCGACGATTCGATTAGGTAAGAATACAATTAATGACTAAGTAAATGAAAGCTGCGGCCTCGAATTAATGTGATATTTTTGTATATACTGTAAGTCTCACTTATTTTCATATACATTTAAATGGATTCATTTGTAGCACAACAATGCGTTGGCATTTTGGGTGGAATTCAGCGGTAGGTATAACGAGTTGTAAGCGGATAATTAATTCATTTTTCTCTACAGAAAAGTTAATTAAATATCTCAATGTTCATGAATAATCATAATGTGTAATGTAAATAACGATTGTGGTTTAATTATATCGATTTATTAACGAGTAGTCAACGTATAAACTGTCGTGTAAGTAATATATTATTATATTAGTGATTTGTTTCGTCAAAGGGTACTGAAGTAATGTAAGTGTGTATATAAGTGATGACGTCATTAAATGCTATTTATTGATTTGTATCATTTGCCTATTGTGAATTATTTGTATACTTAGGTAGTACATATCATGGATTTGTATTATTTTATAAGACAACGATCGTGAATTTTATAATTAATTTTCTCTGCGTGAGTCATTTGTATTGATGTTTTTTTTAGTTCCGCTATTTCCCGCTAGAGTATTTTTAGTTCATATACTGTCCACCAGAGGCGTTGTTTGTCTACAACATTTTTCAAAGTATTAAACTTATCGAAATACGATTAAAACAAATGGTACTACAGTATTATTTTATTGATAATTTTAGTTTAAATAACAACCTTAATTTTAATTTGTTACAAATTTTGCTAGATCTGGTTTATAAATAATATTTTTGATAGAACTGTTTGTTTTTCTGTACTTACGTAGAGAAACGCTTTTTAAATTTAAATAATTTTATAATTAAGTCTTGTAGCAAACGACCTGCCTGAATATAGTTTGGAACCACAGAGCAATGAATCTGTGGAGAATATTATAGTGATTGTATGCTCTGTGGCAGAACCTTATTATACACCCTTATTTTGAAATTACGAGACTTATTAAAATCAGAATATCTGTAGGAGTAACTGAATCCATATATCCAATAAAAATATCAAAAATGATAGTCGATTACTTATCTTTAAAAAATACCAAATAAATGTCGTATTACCAGACGGCTCACTAGCTATCAAGTATTCTGTGACGGCTCAGGTCGATGACCGCGCTCTGCTGTGTATCGCAGCGTTCGCCGGTTGTTCGGTGTAGAATAACAATAAAATTCGGCGGGATTTTGAAAAACTTTGACTTATCATAACTTTTTAAATAAAAGCAAAGGATAAAAACTAACTTCACTATTATATTGTCACCCGTCGTTTACATTAGCTGTGTGATTAAGTATCTCGAATTCAAAATAGGGGTGTATAACAGTGCCACAAACTTATCTGACCTGGTGGCCAAAATCGGAACTAATACTGTCATTGAGTTTAAATGTCATTTGCATTTTTTTAATTAACATCTTCTTCCGAACCTATATCCCATTTGTAATTGAGGTGGGCTTTTTATTCCAACCAGATTTTGCGGAATTTCAAGTATTTTATCTAAAGTGACGGCCATCATTTTTTATAACCCAAAATTCGGCGTTATGGTAGTATTTTACGGGATCTGTTAAATTTTGTAAAGTCTGTCAACATAAAATATTTAAGTACAGTAATGCCGCTAGTACTCATTATCATACTGTGGTAATGCTTCCACCGCCCGGTCAGATAAGTCTGTGGCATTTTCATTTTAGTTATTAATTAATCAAAACCAAAGCGTTTTTTAAACTAAAATTTGCCACCACTCGTTATTCTGCGACACTATTCTTTAAATTTTAATTTTCCATTTTTATTTAAATAATTAAAGACAATAAACAAAAAATACCTATCATTAATAAGTAAAGCAAACACGAATGGTAATTAACAAATAATATTAATAATTATAGTCTAAGCTATTAATAGCTATGATACTGTATTGTATAATTTGAAATTTAATTGTAAAGAAACATTTCGTGTAATCTTGTTTCGGACTACTTATTTACTCATATGAATATGCAATGGATTTTAAAGATTTTTTAACTTATAATTTTTTTCATAAACTTATTTCATTTTTATTGATTGAGAAATGCATGTTTATAATCTTCCAAATATGTCAGATACTGCTACTTGCCAAAAATCTGAAACCCGCGATAAAAAGTTCTGGAAATCCAAAATTCAGAATTTCTCTACTCTACCTAAATCAAAAATTCTTTACAAAACTAAATTAATCTTCCTTTCTTATAGAAAACTCAAAACTTATTTCAATACATTTCCTGACCATTGCATATTTTAAAATGTACTAAGTAGAATCTAGTTACATATTTATATCCTAAAAACTAGATATTTTTTAACGAAAAACTATCTAAGTTTCTCATAAAACCTTATCAATATAACTTTAAATTTAAACGATTGCGATCGACCGAATATAAATAACGAAATACATAAAACAAAATGTATTTTTATGTATTAACTTATATAACTTGATTAGTTAAAAAATATAATTATTGTATTTAATCGTAGGATCCAAAAAGTACTGTGATCTGATCTGTAACTACCATTGAATTTTGTGCACAATTCGAAACTTTAAAATGGGTAAATGTTGAAACCATTTTGTGATCGGGTGCATTTGTTGGTATCATGTGTAAGAATTATTAATTATTCTAATAGGTAGGTACTTAACAGTACAAACGCTGTAGAACTACAGTATAAATGGTACCTATTACTTAATCTACTGTAATGAGGGGTTCAATAAACGATTCCGTTCCCAATTTCATGTTTTGTTTTATTTATTACTTTAAGTCGACCTTCCTTCGCTGACATCACATACTAAAGGAATATAGTTCGCAGTTGTAGTAAATAAAATCAAAGATATTTTAATTACAACGATAATGTTTAATTACGATACTACAACGTGATTGAAAAGACAGAAGATGAGACAGTGGCGCCACACGCGCCTAAAAACAAAAACTAATTCGGTTGCGTACCTATTTACACTAACACATACACTGCAAATGTATTGCAATGACGTACGAAACATAATGTTACTTCTTACGGGTAAGTGCTATCGATTTATATCCTTTCATCGTGACGCCATCTCATAAATACTGAAACTGTACTGTATAATGCCTCGGGTAACAGTAACGCCATCTATTGGCGAATAGACTTTGAAAGTATTTCTAATTCTATGGTTAACCAAGGTTATCCATAACTGACTCCACGATCTGTGGTAACAACGCCATCTATGACGATGAAATACAGTCTTAGAGGAGGCTACAGTATAAGAATCCTGGTACTAAAATGTAGAGTTCATAAGGCCAATATGGCCATCGACCCCACAAACTTGAGGTTAAGCCTTCTATTGGCTTATTCCAATCTGTCCGACAAGTAACTCGATCATCTAACTACTTGAACAAAAATGTTCCAAATAGTTAGCCCAAGATGTCAAGTCAATATGTCATTAATATGTATAATATACAATAATTATGTTTTTACTTAAAAATTAACGCTTTAAGGTTATGCTCTCCTGGTACTTCTAATAATAATTCTCCACAGAAAGACCAATAACTTTATTTTGTGAATTAAACTAAGTTTATTGAAAAGAGCTCTTCTACATTTCTGTTCTCTTGGTATCTAAAATAGATTATGGTGAAATTTCTTAGTAAATAATGTTTATTTTGAACAGTTCGTTTTTTATCGTTTGCACAATTTACAGGTCTTAATGAGCCTTTAGATACCAAGAGAACAGAAATGTAGTAGAGCTCTTTTCAATAAACTTAGTTTAATTAATTCACAAAATAAAGTTATTGGTCTTTCTGTGGAGAATTATTATTAGAAGTACCAGGAGAGCATAACCTTAAAGCGTTAATTTTCAAGTAAAAACGTAATTATTGTATACATATATAAATAAATACGTACTACGAAATCAACAATATGGTTGAAATTATTACTTCGAATATAATTTACGTGCTTAAACAAAATTGTATGTAAAACTCCTAATAACCCATGTTTGCCTGGTACTTTTGCCTAAAAATCGACCAATTAATACTTGCAATGTATAGATAGAGCTATTCAATAAAATGTTTTATACCTTTCCCATTTGAGTGTACCGAAAAATGTATCGTCGGACTACTTGGAATAATATATAAAACTTAAAAACCCCCAACACAATTACTTTTAAACCCCCATAACTTTTAAACGGGTCAACCGATTTTCATCAAACATCTTGCACACCCTCTTTTTGCGTCGGGGGTTAAAAATATGCGTGACCAAAACAAGTTCAACATCTCGGGCTATTTGAAACACTTTGTCCAAGTAGTTCGATGATCGAACTACTTGTCGGACAGATTAGAATAAGCCCTTCTATTGACCCCCCAAAAATGTCCCAAAATTAAAATTGGGTCCTTTTAAAAATGCAAAGCTAATGTAACATTTCAATGGACTATCATACAGTAACGCTATCTATTGACGAATAGACTTTTGTTAACTCTTTTCTTCACATCAAAATAGACCCACAATCTTTAGCTATTATTTAAGAATACCTACCATTAATTTAAAGACAAATACAAAGGGAATAGACAGAAAAAAAACACAATCGTGTAATGGTAGAAAATTTAATCGTCGCCATTGTAAATCATCCACAAAAATATTGATAAAATTTCAATTGAAATGCACAGAGATTCATAAAAACAGATTGGAAATATTTTTTGCTCCCATTACATAAATCTATTTACATAGCTATAACGATTTGTAGAAATGCATAATTCATATATTTAATGTAAAATTGGACGAATATACAATAGTTACAACCCGAAAATACAATTCAATGAACAACTTTTCAAATATAAATCGTTTTAAATAGACATATAATATAGATAGGTACATTAAGTTAATATGCAGACAGATTGCATTAAAGGATGGAAGGATTTCATTTCATTTAGATACACAACAAAAGATGCTTTTTATAGCAACATTTAGCAAAATGATCAAGTAAAACCAATAAAAAATCTTTTGTACAACATTCAAATGTAAAATTACACTTCAAATACAAGAATCGCATATAAACTTAACATACTAATAAACAGTCGCTTAACTAATGTTACTTAAAAATATACCTTAAAATAATTGTAATAAAAATAATAATAGAATAATAAAAATGTTATTTGTAAAACTGTAAGGTAGAACAGTGCGTCTTTTACCAATTTCTAGCTAAAATATCAACAATATTGATAACTTAGTAGACAGTAGAATCTTCGAAATAGCGTAAAATATGTATCGTGAATGTCAACTTTATAAAATGGAGAATATATCTTAATTAGGTGGGCTGGTACGCTCGAACATCATTAATATTTAAAAATACATAATAAATTGTACAGTACTACTTTGTGTCGATGTTTCATTGTTCTCAAAACCATTGCTCCGTTTGTTCTCATTACGCGTACCTGTAATACATACAAAAACGTCAATGTATTGCAAACAAAATAATAATTACAATAAAAATCTATCTAAACACTGGTACCATAGAAAAGAACTAACACAAAAATGTTACCAACACAAAAAATAATTTTAATGATATTATTTTAGTAAAATAAATACCCATACAACCGCATTCATATCTATACAAAATACAAATATCTACACAATAATTACATTTACAATCAACTTTCTGAGCTAAATTATTGACACACATAAGCAAAATACTTTTTATAACAATACATACCAATTTTTAAAACTGGTAACAATGACAAAATAAAAAAAAAACTTTCGAATATTTGAACTTTCAAATTTGAAATAGAACACTTTAATCATTATTCTATTTTTAAATCTGAATATAATATACGAGTTGAAATAGAACACTTTATTCTATTTTGAAATTAGAATATAAACATACGAATTTTAAGCCGTCATTACTTTTTAAATTGTCAATGTTACCATCATATTTTATAAGACAAATACAATAAATGAACAAAAACATGCACTAAAATAATTTAAGCTTTTTTACAATTTCACTTACCAAACATTATTTTCCCTATAAATAATGATGTACAAAAATTCCTTTGTTATGTTAAAAATGCTTAATTACAGCTATATTGAATAAAAAGCCATTTATAATACACACATTTTATTTATTATTACATGTTAATAGTTAAAGATTTTGTGACTTTAAAATGTAGACTTATACATTTCTATGATTCGTGCGTACAACCAAACAAACAAACTTTTATAATAAGTATAGATTATTCTGAATAATTAAAAGAATATAATCGCAAAGATAGCTAATATTATTTTTAAAATTATTGCCCAAGTTCGGTTTATTTTAAAGATAGGAAGAGGTATTGAATCCCAGGATATCTAATTATTAGTTAATAAAGTCTTAAAAAATACCATGGCTTAGGATAGATACTTTTAAATTTCAATACGAAAAGAAAAGAAACAAATTGAGCTTGAAACTTTGTGTAAACTTTACGTTTTAAAGGAAATAAAAACTGCTAAATCTCTTTTAATTTTAAAGTCACAAAAATAATGCAAGCATATCTTCATAGCGTAAGGGACTAGACAGATTTATTCAGCTCCATTCAGCGTTTGTCTATTACAAAACAACGATTTTGTATGGAGACGCGTATGCACGCGTACGCATTCATTCAGTTGAATGGTCTCCATACAAAATCAAGCTCAATGGAGCTGAATAAATGTGTCTAATCCCTAATAATATTTAAATCAAATACATATTTATTGTGCCCAAACATTTCGTTCTTTGGCACCTCATACAAAAACGGTGTATTCTCAAAGCACACACGTATTTTTGTGCATTTATCAATTTACAATACAACACATACAAAACTATAGTCTCTCTCACTCAGTTATACGATGAAAGAAAGAGACAAATACATTTATTTTTTATATTTTTATGAAGAAGGCTAGTGAACAGTCTATGTTAATTTACCAATGTTTTTAAATTTTAAGAAATTATGTGTTTTATAGTAAGCGTTATCTGAGATACTGTTTGTGTAATTTTGAAAACTACCGAACCAATTTATATGCGGTTTTTATAATCATGATCAAATGTTTTTAGGAAAAGAAATAGAAATGGCAACCCATTGAAAATAGGGGAAGTAAATTATGTAATTACTATTAACAATTATCTTTCTTTCAATGATATTTCAAAGGCAAAATTATAATTAAAAACAGAATTAAGTATTCACAATCTAAAAACATATTTTTCATTATTGGAAAAATGCAAAAGAATTAACTCAGTATCATATACCTAGAGTTACGCTCGTTAAAAACAACGAATATAATTCACAGCTTAAATAAAGGTATAAGTTGGTAGCCGACTGCAGGCAGCAGCAGACGTCGCCGCGCCACTACTGGTTAATATGTATTTCTATGAAATTACATTCGTAGTGGGCGACATGAAGCTAGCTTCGCGTCGTCGAGCAACAGACGGCGAAGCGTCATGAATGATGACGTTAGGCGGTGACGTGTGGTCTGTGCTGCTGTCTGCAGTCGGTTACCAACTTATACTTTAAGCGTCATTGCGCTTCAAGGACCCAATATACAATTTATAAGTTTCTAATGAGATTCTAATCAAATCACATAAAATTTAAAATTATTCTTTTCTTCTTTTATAATTTTGAGCTCACTAAGAAGTCTAAGAAATAGATTATTATAAAAATATTAATTAAACAATTATTTTTAAATCTTAAAACTAAGTTAATATAATGTTATTGTTTCATTATTAAAGATAAATTTCCACATTTTTTATTTAATTTTTAAATTATCAACAAATTATATTTTATTATTATATTTGAACCCTGGCAACACTAAAAAATACCCCTTTTATTTTCAAGATTATGTGGCCAAAGATATTCGGCCTCAAGATGAGATTATCATAAAATTATTATTTTTCGTTAATTTAATGGACATTTATCTTTAAAAATAATAAAAGCATAGCGTAAGTACATTATACATAATGTGTTGTACACGCATATTTAGGCAGTAATATTTATATTTTGTCTCATTCACACATAAGACAAATCTAGTCTATAAAAGAGGATAGAATATATTCGTAAGTTCAATAAAGATAAAGATTATAAAATATTTTTATTATTTTAAATATTCGATTTAATATTTTTTAAAGAATATTCGTTACATTCATTTTTTTTAATTGTTAAAAAGTATTCTAATTCGATTTTTATTCGAATATTTTTTTTTAATATTCAAAAAAAGAACTTTAAAATAAAATAAAATTATGAAACATACATTCGATATTTAAAATAGAGATTAAATCTCTTCTTTAATACTAATTTAACAGAATATTAAGACTGGGTGTGGTAGAACTTAAAAACCCGTTTAATTTTTAATTAAAAAATATGAAATGTACTTAAGAGGTAATTTAATTAATAGAATATTATTTTTGTTAATAGTTAGTGTCAAACCCATGCAACATCAACATTGTTAGTAAACGATTAAACCAAAATAAAATGTGTTCATAGGTACCAGTTTTAATGTACAAAATATTAGTAGCGAGACCTTCTGTCCATGTTTCTTATGGAGTTGGCGAGGCACAGCGCGAACAGGGCGCCGACCACCTGTGGATCAAGAAAAAAAACAATTTTAGTACCTATATAAGAACTAAAACATTACGAAAACGTCACTAAACTACCAAAACAAGATGGCGTCAACTGCATAGAACCAAAGAAACCGCTTCGTGAAACTCTTGGTTTTCTTAACAGCTCGTATATTTCTCATTCAAGGCTTGAGCCTAAGTACCCTGAATTAGGATATTATTTGAGGCTGTCTAGAATTCGATATTTTGGGGCATCTAGATTTCAAGATTTTAGTCAGTCAAGATGGAAGAATTTGCAGCGAATTTTGTTTCAATCATGGTACAGCGACATTCTAAGGCTCTATCCATTTTCATGTATAAATTGAACGAACGATAACGATTTTTCTACATTTTTAAGTCAATTTTTGTCTTTCTTAAGAAACAGAGGCTTTAACCAATAACATAACATTGTACATGACACACAGAATACACAGAATGTTCAGAACTTACTACTAAAAAAATAACTACAAAAACTCACCTCAATACAAGCAATTCCAATAGAAATGCCGGCAATAGGTTTGCTCCACTTGTCGTACAGTTTAGCCATGGTGGTCCCGCAGCCAGGGTTCGCGTTGTCGATGGTGCAGCGGCCGCCGAGAGCGGAGCCGATGATGCTGTGCTCGCGGGCGCAGCACGACTCGGGGAGAGTGACTGCCAGGTAGTCCTCAGGGCCACGGCTACCACAGCAGCTGAACTGGAATCGGAAACAGATTGTTAAATGGGTTGAATTTGTAGAATAGATGTTGGTTTGAACTTAAAACATGAATATGTTTAAACTATAAATATGTATAATATGTATTTATTTTATTTGTTATGATATTTTAAGTTTTGCAATTTGAGAGGCCTTGCCTTGTCGTAACACAGTTTCAACTAGCACGAGAGGTACGGTCTCGATAATTGCATCGATGTTATTATTGTAGCAAATTAATTTTGATAAATGATTTGATTTGAGATGTTGGTTTGAGCTTGAATTATGGTATTTGAGTTAAACAAGTACGTATAATTGTAGAAAAGATGATGGTTTGAGTTTATTTCACGAAATATACTTAGGTAGAGCTAAAATGATTATTACTCATGAACTTTTTTAAGGGGAACAAGAGACTCTTTATGGCAACGGTCAGTGAAACCTGATCGAATTTGAAATGTTTGTAGGATTTCTTCACATTGTCCAATTTTACCCGATACCACGGATGTCCGATAAATCACATATAAATAATTTAAACATGTTGTTATTCTTACATAATTTAAAGTTATTTGTTTGTTTTGATATCACGTAATCCCAATTTTGAAGGAATCAATAGAAACGGGAATAACACGGAAATAACCGCGGGACACAGTTCAATCTAAAAACAAACATTTGTTTGGAAAATTTCCAACAAAAAAGTTCAACTACCTATTAACAACCGTATCTTTAAGTAAGTATATCGTCAAAATACAAGTTTACATATAACACATAAACCTTTGAGGAGCCCACAGAAATCTCTGTTCTCATATTTAATCAGAATGATTTAACTGACTGAGTAGTATATTTAGTATTTGTAATAGAGACCAAATAACTGGCCCGAAGAATTTCTGATTCGCAGACCAGTTGTATATTTATAAAAACTAGGAGGAGAAATGGCCCGGTTCAAGAAGGATACACGCGGGTTTTTGGAAAAGTATTTCTTTTTTGCAGATTAAAACATACTTGCATATTAAGCAATTTAAGTGCAAAACAAATAACAAATCCTATGTTTTTAACTTAAAATTCAATAGCATCCAAATATCTACTACAGAAGCTATCAACATCAACAAAAAACTTTCATTATTGTTACGAGGCCGTCGAAGCAGTTCTTTTAATGGCGTCCTCAGCAACTATAAATAGTGGTTACAAGCCACTTGAGGTATGACATCACTTTGTACACATTGAATCATTTTACGCAAATTACACGAGTTTATTTTTGAAGTGTCAAGTGAATCCATCACTCGGTAGCTTTAAACACGGTTTAATTACTTGCAGTTAAACGCTTTAGTTTTCGTCAAAGAAAAGTTGTAGTGTGGAATAACAATTTGTAGTTTTGGTAAAAAAACTTTAGGAACTATTAAGGCTATTGTTGCAAGATGTTTTACGTATGATCTCTGGGTAACTATGATAAACTATGACCTTCTCATTATCTCTCAAATAACCGAACTGATTTAGTTTTCATTCGTTCTCTTCATTTTGTTCTCATTTTTTTTTGTCTTCCATTACACTTCGCATAAAATCGCACGACACAAATCAACGCACACAACAAACGACACAAATGACGATAAAGCTTAATTTAATTTGGCTAAGGAACCCCGTGTTGACCGTATATAACATAACATAATCATTCACAACATCATCTCATTATAGCAACTGACCCCTAAATAAGTTCGAAACTTGTATAGGGTATCAGAAACTACGCACACACTTACACACACACCTAGACAGAGACAAACATTTGACAACATATACAACTGATCATTTGGTTTCAGCCGAAACTGAGAACAAACCAAAAGAAGATATCAAATCAAACCAAATCATTTAATTTTGATTTAATTTAATTAAATTTTATATTCCTTATAATAATGTAACGCCGGTGTAGAAGAGCGGGACATTCTATCACAAGTAAATTGTTACTTAAAAGAATGTCCCTGTAACTAACTAATTATGTATTGCAAAGACTTGTAAGGAATAAATGTTTTTATTTTTTTATCAAATTTATTTATAAAACTTTTTGTTACAATGATGATACATATGACGCAATTATCGAGACATTACCTCCCGTGTTAGATAAAATCTAGATTTTTAGGCTCTAGTAATAAGCTATAACACCAAACATACCTGCAACTGTAGGTTATCAATGACAGTTTCAGTGGCCTTGTCGACGTTGCTGCTCTGCCTCTTGTTGAACAGCGTGTTGACAGACTGCACGATGCCCTCCTTCAGCGAGTCGCCGTAAGCGAACAGCAGGACAGCGATCACCACTTGTACGATGATGATCACCAGTAGGAAGATCGCGTACTGGAAATAAAATGGTTGATTTAGAAAAAATAGTGGCTTTTTGTAATGTTTGGTTGCCTAGAGAAGCTTGAAGGGGCTTACAAAGGCTTAAATAGAGGTTCAATACCCGTGATCTATCTTATATAATATACTAGCGGCGCCCCACGGTTTAACCCGCGTAGTTCCCGTTCCCGTAGGAATATGGGGATAAAATTTTGCTAAAAACCTTCCCACTGAATCACTCTATCTATTAAAACAAACCGCATCAAAATCCGTTGCGTAGTTTTAAAGATCTAAGCATACATACGGACATAAGGACACAGGGACAGAGAAAGCGACTTTGTTTTATACTATGTAGTGACATAGAAGACAAAAGTGATTGACTGATAGATGAACGCACATCCCAAAACCTTAGTATTCTTCTATGACATAAGCTAAGTATTCTTCTATGACTAAGGAAAGATTTTTCAAAATTCTCTTCTCAAAGGGGCGTTTAAATGTAATGCAGGCAAGACCACTAGTAAATATTATATCACTAGCAGCGCCCCGCGGCTTCACCCGCGTAGTTCCCGTTCCCGTGGGAATTTTGGGATAAAAAGTATCCTATGTGTTATTCTGATGTATAAGCAAGATTATTGTAAAGTTTCATTAAAATCCATTCAGTAGTTTTTGCGTGAAAGAGTAACAAACATCCATACATACAAACTTTCGCCTTTATAATATTAGTAGGATTGACTATCAGTGGTCTGCGGTGTCGTGTATTTCCCGTTCCCGTGAGAATTCGGGGATAAAATATAGCTCATGTTAGGTACTCGCTGTAGAGTAGTTTTTGACGTTCTTTTTTAAACTTCTCCTTGAGTTGCATATGAAATTATTTAAAGTTACACAGGTTTTGGGGAAAAAAAAATTGTTTTACATTTCCGTAGTTTCTGTTGTACTTTATAAAATCATACATAATATGTTTGGTATATTGCATATGGTAATTTAAACATTGCTTTTTAAAAATACCTCGATCAATATAGCAAACAATAGCTCAAATCAAAACCGCGGTATTGATAAGTGAACAAAATCATACTAAAACCGATAAACTGATTGAATATTACCGTGACTAACTGGGTATGATAAGTTTATGCAAAAATAATCGTTATTTCTATACAATTTTAGCATATTTTGCCAAAACAAAAATTTCTCAGATATCCTTTAGAAAACTCTATGACATTATGAGACCATTGTTGATATTTCTCGCTAATTTAAAAACAAAAAGAGAAAATATAGTGTTACGTTACATTGATTTAAAATGCAGTAAAATTTTGTTTAAATATTCATTTACTATCAGTGCCCCGCGGTTTCACCCGCGTAGTTCCCGTTCCCGTGAGAAGTTCGGGATAAGTATCATATATTCTTTCCCGGACCATAAGCTACCCCTGTACCAAATTTCAAGTCAATCGGTTCAGTAGTTTAGCCGTGAAAAGGTAACAGACAGACAGACAGACAGAAAGACAGAGTTACTTTCGCATTTATAATATTAGTTAGGATTAGGATTAGGATATTTGTCGAGTAAACAACATAAATATGGGCACGTAGGTACGTTATTTATAGTATGTATTGAACAAACTAAATAATTATTATCTCTGACATTGAAACCAACATTTTTCATTACCGCAGTGACAACACTTGACAGAACATGCTTTATAGCATTAATTTAAGTATTTATACACATTTGTACACATATTAAAATTTATTCGTGCAAATAGTGAAATTAATGTTGAATTATAGGCAGTCCCGGATTAACCCTTAATCGAATTAAGCAATTGCCTAGGGCACCACGTCTGGGGGGGCACCAGAAAACTTCTTAGTTGACAGGATAGGGCCCCAGGGCCGTAGCTATGCTTGAAATGCCAAATGCCCTTGAATATAGCGAGGACCATTTTTTCGTCCTTAAATTCCCGCCCTGGGGGCCCAAAGGCTTGGATTGCTTCGGGCATCATGAAGTCTTAATTCATCACTGATTATAGGGGAAAAAATAATATCCTAATCTGTACAAAGTATAATAAAAAAAAAAACGATTCCCACTATATGTATACCTGCGTAAGTCCCTATGTACCTAAGCTTGGTCCTTTTAATGAAACTACGCAATAGATTTTAGTTCAGATCAATAAATAATAAATGATTGAATGGTAGGTATCTTATGTTTATCTCGGTCTAGATCTAAACTAATATTATAAAGAGGAAAGATTTGATTTTTTGTTTGTATGTTAGTTTGTAACGAATACGCTCCGAAATTACTGGTCCGATTTCAAAAATTCTTTCACTAATGGAAAGCTAGTTTATCAGTGCGTGCCATAGGCTATATTTTATCCCCGTATTCCCACGGGAACGGGAACTACGCGGGTGAAACCGCGGAGCGCTACTAGTGTGTATAAATGTGTATATTTCTAATACTCTACTACTGTCAAAGCTCTCTCTAATACAGTTAAAAAACAACTCATAGTTTATGTATTCAGTTCGCGAAAGTTAGTGTCATTTCTACATATTTTTGGGAACTGGCAGATAATCCTTCTTTACATAAGTCCTACCTGTACGATGTTTGGTCAAAATCTTACTAATAGGTATTATAAAGCCGAATGTTTGTGAGTGTGGATGTGTGGATGTTTGTTCCACTTTCACACAAAAACTACTGAATGGATTTTAATGAAATTTGGTACAGATGTTCCTCATACCTAGGAATAACACATTATTTATTATTTATTTATATGGTTATTGGGACGTTAAAATGACAGATATACTTACAGAGATTTTTACCGTCTACAAGCAAGACCATAGATAGATCTAATATTGAGAACAGCCGTAAATCACTACATAATATAAAACAGTCCCTATGTCCCCATGTCCCTAAGTATGTAAGTATGCTTAGATCTTTAAAACTACGTAACGGATTTTGATGCGGTTCGTTTTAATAGACAGAGTGATTCAGTGGGAAGGATTTTAGCATAATTTTATCCCCATATTCCTACGGGAACATATAGTAATATAGGCTAATGTATTGTATTACGTCTTAGTAAAGTGTTCTATAACGGTATCCTCACTAAAAGGATGCGCAAATATTCCTGAATCTCTTGAGACTTGAAACACATTAGTTAGTCAAACAGCTCTAAAAGTGGGTCGCTGGTGTACATTTTCATACGGCCCAGTCAGGGACGGATTTAGGGGAGGGCAACAGGGGTTACGGCCCACAAAAGAGGGGCCAATATAGTTCTATTATTGGCACCAACTCCTTTGTGGAGGCCGCGTATTTTTTTTAAGTATCTATTAGAGACTTCAGAAAAAGAAAATCCCGACTAGTGAACACGAGTAAATAACCATTAATTAGACTGATTTTTGTATCCTATCACACACTAATAATTTGAAACATACAACATTTTTCACCTTAGTTGAAACATTATTTATAAGGACCATAATTTATCAATGGCATGAAGTCTTGTGTTATGATTGTGTCAACCATTGATATGGTTAATTGGGACGATAAAATTAAAGATCATAGATAGGTAGATCGTATATTGGGAACGGCCGTAAATCCGGCCCTGGGCCCAGTGGAAAGCGTCACCCACGAACAAGACTAGCCTATCGGTGAAAGTTCGCCGTAATAAGGTATTCAAATAATATTGACCGTTCGATTCACTTTCAAGTGAAACTTTTTGGTGTGTGTACTTATTGTAATTTGTATACATTAGCAAGTATTTGTGAAGGTTTGTACTGTTTATGGGACCAATATTAAATGTATATTTAATTTAAGTCCAAAAAAGTGGTATTTGGGTCGTCTAGTGATAACACATGACTTAAAATTGACTTAATTCCGCAAATGGTACATTAAATTCTTGTACATGTTTACGCCATGGTGGCATGATGGCATATGCACCTGCCTGTCAAGCTGTATAGCCTTTTTACGCAGTAGGTCTGTCGGTCTGGGTCCAATTCCAAGATCTAGCCACATTTATTATTTTAACCAACACACACACTTTTCAAAAGCGCAGTGATTAAGCGTTTCTTCATAATCAGTGAGAGAAGAAGCCTTTGCCCTACACCTACAGTGATGCCATCTTAGAGGCCGACTTCTTTTATATACCTTAGGCACTATTACGAGTATATTACTATGAATGTATACTCACAGTGACAACCATGCAGTGACTCTCCCGGATAGCTCCACAGCATCCGAAGAAGGCTATCACAAACATGACAGCGCCGACCACGATGAACAGCCATGGGGCCACTGTCAGCTGTGACTTGAGCTCATCCTTTACCACCGTCCAGTTGAGGAGGAACGCCACTCCAATACCGATGGTCGCCAGGCCGAGGAGCTGGAAGAAAAAGGGAATATTAAAAAATATAGTGTTTAAATGGTTTAGACCTTGTAGCTGTTTATGGGTCTGGTTACGAGGTCTTTTGAGCCAAGGATGTTAAAGTTGAGATACACTAAAATATGATCATCACTATTATTGACTATCACATAATTATTATTCTAACTGGCCCTCCTCTCCTCACTCTTCAGAGGTTTTTAAAACGTCTATAGGTAGTTAAGTTAACTAATAAAAACTTAAGGTTTAGATTATTATAAGCGAACAGGTTTCTGCAAAACCTGTTCGAGTCCTCTTTATGGTTCTTATGTCTTTTTTGTAACAATTTCCTATAGACTTTCGAGTGTTCTAAATGGACTAAACGACTACTAAACATGCCCTCTGAAGAACAATAGATTTAGATTATGTCAACTACGTATTACGAAAAAATTGTAAACCTTATCCGATTTAAAAAAAAACTTTTGCATTAGTGTATTGTATTGAAGAAGGTTGTACTTAAAGCAATCAATAGCAATATTAATGCGGGTGAAATATCAGAGTATAGGTACTTATAAGTAAGCATATACCTAGAAAAATATATAATTACAATCGCAATATCCCAACCAATAACTTAATTAAGCTATACTAATATCAAATCCAATAAAACAGAACAAATACACATCCAATTTGATTGGCGAATTGGACAGAGAACACATTCAATATCTGAAGTAATCAGGTCAGGGCCACAGGAGTTGGATGTTATTTGTAGTGTTTGATTTGGTGGTACTTGTACGTCTTGATTGATTGAAACGTTTACTGACGTACTAGTACTATATTTAGATAAAGAATGGTGAACCGTTAAGGTCCTGCATAAGTGTAGCCAAAAAATATGATGATACGATTTACGAACATAGAACCCAAATTAAAGAGGTCTTAATGCGGAAATATAGAGATACTAACTGCGCCCCGCGGTTTCACTCGCGTGAATCCCAATCCTATGAGAATTATCGGGATGAAAAGTATCCTATGTGTTATTCCTAGTTATAAGGAACATCTGTACTAAATTTTAACTGAATCGATACAGTAGTTTTTGCGTGAAAAAGTAACAAACATACAAACTCTCGCATTTATAATATTAATAGGATAAGTAGGATATGTAACTACTTTTTTGTCTGTGTTAATGTATTTGAGCGATCTAGTCATGCGACTAGATCGCTGCATCTGCCAGCCAAAACTGAGGTTCCAGTTTCAATTTCTGGGTTGAGCGATGCACAATATTATATTTCAGTTCGTGTAAAGTTCATGTCAGACGAGTCGGGTTGGTGAACCCAACCCGTCTGGCTCCAACTTATCACTAACATCTTTTGTTAGGGAAAAGTGAATGCACTTTTAGAAAATGCAATTTACTTTTATGATAATAATAAATTCAAGACTTCATGTTATTTAAATGTTTTCTGTGCAGTTTCTAGTATTATGTAGTAGCTGTGTGCACTGGATTTAACTGTATTCCGGACGAAAATCAGGTTAAGTTATAGTCTATGTAGGTCCTATAATATTACTCAGCCAAGTATAAAAAACATTAAGTAAATTAAAAATTTAAAAAACCCCCCACACAATTACATTCAAACCCCCATAACTTTTCATCAAACATGTCTAAGAACACTCGCACGTAAGTCCCCTTTAATACAAGAACAACTAAATTGAAATCGGTTCATCCGTTCGTTAGCTATGATGCCACAGACAGACAGATACTCACCCACACATACACTCAGACACGTCAAACTTATAACACCCCTCTTTTTGCGTCGGGGGTTAAAAATGATGAAATATAAAATAGGTATTAGTGGGAAGCTAGAAAGGGAATCAGAAATGATTAGCTTTAAAAAGCATTGAAGGAGCGTGTGTGTATGTTTGTCATTTCTTCAAGTAAACTATTATTTAATCCGTCTCGAAGTTCACCATTCTCCACATAGGTATTTGAATTCTGCATGTTGCCATAACATAACATAACATAGGTATTATGAGAATTGTCCCGTACACACTACGTTAATAGGAATCGGAAACAATATGATTGTTTCAAGCTTTTGAAAATAACATGGATTTTTTTAACCTCTAGGATAATAAATGTTGATCATAAATATTAATCTCGTGGGAAATATAATATTATTAGAATACATAGGTACTACTACTAGACTATAATGTACATATATCAACTTAGGTTGGCAATCATAAATCCCTACTAATCCCTACTTATATTCTAAATGCGAAAGTAAGTCTGTCTGTCTGTTACCTTTTCACGGCTAAACTACTGAACCGATTGACTTGAAATTTTGTACAGGGGTAGCTTATGATCCGGGAAAGAACATAGTGTTTTATCCCGAAATTCCCACGGGAACGGGAACTACGCGGGTACTGATAAAATAGCAATTGGCTAACAAGAAAGCGTTGGTTTTTACTTTTAGCGTTCTCCGCATTTAGACCTTCCTAACATGGATCTTTTGTGTATCTAAGTACCTACCTACTTATATAATTATATTAAAAACCAAATTAATGTTTCTGTCATAAATTTTTAAACGACAAAATACCATCAAATGTTTGTACTGCGCTCACGCATTTTAAGGTAAACGTACCATACGTCGACCTCTTTACGTTATCGCTAATGCAACTACCTCCTTTATAGTACTCGTTGGTTATAACACTTATAACTGAGAGTGTTTCAGTTTTCACAGCCTGTTGGGTTTACATAATAGTGTACTGTGTGTGTGTGTGTGTGTGTGTGTGTGTGTGTGTGTATGTAAGCTGAGCAATGCATGTTACGTAATCACCGGCCATGTTGCCACTTGAGACTTAAAAGTTCAACATTTCTTAATACAAACACGTTTTGCTTTTAATGACATGCTTTTTTTATTAATTACTTGCAATTTTTTTTAAAGTATTTCTACTAACAGTAGTATATTCTGAATTGTTTTTAAAAATTCTGTAAGCTATATTTTACCCTATTTTTAAACGCGAGTAAAACTACGGCGCGTCGTAGCTAGTCGACCTACAAAATGTATTCCATCAAATAACAAGAACTTCTTTAAAACATACAATAAAGAATCGTTATAAAAAACTGAAGAATAAGCTCTGTTTACCGTCTAGATACTCAACATAATAGATAAGGTTTGTTTATATAAATATAATCTGTATAAAAATGTTTAACTTTTCAAAGAACCTCGTTCAAATTGATGATAATAATGTATACTATTAGGTATCAACTGATAAACTCAAGTGGGTGGCAACAAGTCACTTCAAATAACAGATAACGGTATATTTCAAGTAGAATAATTAACTAACCGGTTCAGTATCTAGTTTCAAAAGTAGACCTAGGACGCTTAGACACACCTTTACTAATATTTTTGCGAAAACTCCAAGTTAGGGGACGTTTTTAAGTAAATTTAGTTAAAAAGTTCGTAGCTCTGGTCAAAATGTCATTAATACAATACGATCGTTAAACTTAGGGCCTATTTCACCATCTTCAAGTAACGTTCCGAGTTCCGCTACTCACATGTTTTGTCTTTGTCACTTGACATAAAGTAAGAAAGAGACAAAACTAACTTAACTTGGTGAGTAACTTTACATGAAGGTCGTGAAATAGGCCCTTATAGTAATACCTATATTCAGGTTTTAAATGTGCATTTAATAAGAGTCACAAGGCGATTACAAATAATTATAATTAAGTATGATGAGTATTAATGCGTTGGAATAACCTTTGTCCGAGTATTTTTCTCGATGCAGATAAGCATTAAAAAATTCCGTCCTCGTCATATCCGATGATGCTGTTTTTTCTCTCAGTCAGACCAATTAAAATGTATCAGCTTGACTTTATTGTTCTAATTATGTGGCAGACTGTTTTATCGAATGAAAAATTAAAATTGTGTTGTTTAACGTGTCACGGTATCGATCCGTTGACCTAAATGCGTGAACTATGTAACTATCGGCGATCTGAACAAAACTTGAAAACAAATCATGGATAATATTGTCTGACTTCATTCGAACACGTGCCGCCTCCAAATATAGATTCACGTTGACCCAAAAACTTGCTGTGAAATTATTAATGACGTAAAGACGTGCGATCCTGAACTTTTAGCTGATTTGCCTTTCATTAAATATTCAAGTAACAATTAATTACAGTGCCATCCATTACTGGAGGAAAATGAGTAGAAAATGGAAGCTCACAAAGCTGAAACGATGAACTCATGTACTAATATTTTGAATGAGTAATTCTAATAATGCTTTACAATACAACTAAAGCAATAATGTATTGATGCGTCAGACAACCTTGAAGAAAGTTCGTGTGTATTTCGTCAATCACACGAGTCAGAATGTGAAGACTAGTCGACACGAGAATTTAGTAAACATGCTTTCCAAACGCACGTTTTAAAATAACTCCTAATTTTGTTCTATTGACATTTCAAACGAGCAAGTCAAAGCAGATGTCGAAGTATATTTTACATTTCTCGTGACTAGCATGAGACACTAAAATAGTAATAGTTCACAGGAACTGTTACGCAATCGTGACCAGATGTATCCAGGTGTCCCGACATTTGACGAGCATTGCACAAGTCCCGGCCCGGGGTCAGCGACCGCACGACAATGACGCTACGTGAGGGGGAGGGCCGGGAGGTAATCATAGACAAAGAGAACCATTATTGTACGTTATGATAGATGAACGCGTAGTAAAACCCGCACTAATCGGACAGGAAGTAAATTCAATTATAAATCTTTCCACGCGCGCATTACCCTGCTTCTGGTGAGAGGCGATGTCGTAAATAACAACAAAACCTATTCTTAAGCTGAACTGTAAGTGCTCATGTTACAGGTTTTATTAGCCCAGGCGAGACGTTTGAATCATAATTTGGTACTTGCGATGTATTAGGTCATCAAGTAGGAGGACAAAGCAATATAAATCACATTTATGTGGCGACTAGGGGTCGTAATTGTGGAATGTTTGGATGAAATTCGGTCATGTGTAATGAATGTTTGGGGTGGGACATGGCGTCGGGTTGCTTGTCGTCATAATCGACGCCCTTTGTTGGGTAGACATTCCCTTAACGATATTAATAAATAATTAATAACCACGTCCATTATTCAGCCAGACCCATTAACCTAAAACATAATCCATCATCCCCTAAAATATGGATTAAATGTTACAATAATCAAGATAATGAATATTTTGAAGATGTCAAAAGTGAAACGCAGCCCAAGATTGACGACCTGCATACAAACAACAAGGCTGAGCTGTGCAATGTCCGCCACCGCCACTAAACCTGCTTAGTATTCTCATTTGTAAGTAAATGTCTTGCTCAATAACTGGATATTAGCAAAGCGTCGAAATGCGAAATGAAATCAAGCCCAAACCAGTTATTGGCAATGGCAAGTTTAAAGAGAATTAAAATATAATAAACCGTCAGCGATACGATGCGTAATCGTCAGTGTTTTTGGTAAGTCAAAGTCAACAGAGTCGTTTGTTGTTTAATTAGCAACACCATCACCTTCGTTATCATAATTACAACAATGCTGTTAATGACACCTCTATAAGATATCAAGTTGTGTTCAGCATTTAAATGGGTGTAAAAATTCTTGAAGTGTTCCGGGCGCCGCGAATATAAGATCGTTGTAAAGCGATGACATCATGCAACGGGTCACGTGTGCGTGTTTGAATACCTCAGATTAATGCTCACAGACAAATTCAGATATTATGAGTATTCGTTATAACCTTGAGGTAATAAATTCAAGTTAAACTCTTACTGTTGCTAGGTAAGGTACGTATTTTTCCAATATCCACGAATACCTATAAAGTTCTTTGAAGTGTTGAAACTGTATAAATAGGCTGCCTTTAATAAACTTAATTTGAATATTGTTTTTGTTTGTCAAGGGATACAATAACATTTTCCCTGTTTCTTTTAAGTATTCACGTAGCATCAAATGGCGTCACAAGGATGAATAGTTCCGAAGACCTTGAATGTAGCTCACGCCGTCTTTTCCTTAAGCTAAGGACTTCTCCTTGGCCCAGTTCAAAAACGTTGTTACTTGTTACATTTCATATCTATAAAAACGCAAGTTTTCTTAGAAAACTCGTTTACACGACCCAAATAGTCACATTTGTCCTTGTACATCTAGTTTGTTATTACTTTATTGCCTTCTTCGTGAAGCAGTCCGCCTCTGCACAATTTATCAGACAAATGAGGACATATTTAATCTACCACATAGTAATGTGGCATTAGTACAGGTGTCACACGAGTGATGTTATCGTAAAAACACCCCCCAAAAACCACCACCACGTTCATTAATTATTCAATCCACCTGTTGACTACAATTTGGGGTGATAATACTGCTTTTAGTCACGCAATCGTCATTCTCTCGTCCTAGTTTGTATTTCGAATCGAAAATATTACGAGTATTGCAAAACAAACTGCATTCAGAGTATGTTATCAAACCAAACCATCAGCATCAATTATTATGAATCTTTACGTTTACATTTCGTGCATTCTTCTCGTTGCCTTATCTTCTTCAAATGCGTCATCAAATTTACGAGAAGCCATGTATCACAAAAAGGAAATACACATTTATGACGTAAACCTAAGGTTAGGGAATAAGCACCGAACTTGTGGTTATTAATGAGGACAGTCATCAAGTAATGATGTCATTAACCAACCAAGTTTGAAGTCTTCAAAATTGACTTTTGCCCAGGAATTTTCGAACTATTTTCCGAATTCATACAACAACATACAATTTTCCTTATAATTAACAGAACGCCTTTTTAAATGACTCAGAATGCTCAAAACCCAAATCAAGGTTCTTCCATGTTTCAACATCCAAGTATTTTGACTTGTAACTTCCCTATTTGAGTGTTTGTGCAAAATTTTAGTTTCTTGTTGCTACTTTTTACACGTACTAATGTTCGTTTCAGCCTTGAAGGCGGATCTTCGTTAACGTTGATGGTTAAACACAACGGAAGCCTGTACCTGTAATCTCGTACAATGTCGTAGTAAAGTCTAGTACCTAATTACGTTTAGAGTAGGCATAATTCGTATCATTTATTACAAGCTGCACAAACTGGTGCTGAAGGTCATTTTCATTGACACTTACAAATGAGTCAAAAGTGTAATACAGCATCTTTTGACAAGACCAAAGCTTGGCAACAATCTTTTTTTCGTTATGGGAACACCATTGTTGCAACCGTCTCTCCCTTCGCTTGCCTTTACAATTTGGGGATTCTTACGTCTTTTTTTATGTTTACGCTGTCTATTCATATCAATTCTCAATAACTAGCGTATTATTTCGGAGTTTGCATCTCGAAACACGTTTAACGGCACACATTTATGGCATTCATTGCTATAAAGTTTGCATCTGCAGCTGCGTAAGTAAGACCACGTAAGACGTAAGTTAAGGTATGTGATGTGTGGGTATGAACTCCGTGCTAGGCGCAGTGATGTCATGCCGTTGTTTCATTATGTCGACAAATAGTTACATCTCAAGGATTATTGCGGATAGGTAGGTAGATTTGTATTTCTCTATTGTTATTCATGTGATAATGGCATCAAATGTACCTATAGTAAGTATATACCGGGTAGTTTTATTTAATGAAGTTTTTATTAATAGTTTCATGATTATATTATTGCAGCTGTGAGTCATAGTAGCCATTAAGTACAACAATTACTAAAGTACAGGTTTTTCCTAAACGTAACTAACACTAACTTATAGGTACCTAGCTAGTTTTTTCTAGAATTAACCACGCGTGCTTAGATATATAGGTACCTCTATTATTATTGTAGATGATCTAATGCATAATATGAATGACATAACACCCAAAATATTGTTTAGATTAATCCAGTTTTCCGGTATTGATTTAATCTATTTTGAACTAGGTAGCTGTGTGCTTCGATTTTTCCCGCGTTCCTGTAGATCCAGGGTTAATCATTATAACCTGTGTCCTTCCAGAGATAATATTTATGTAGCTAGGTAATTATTTGGTCTATTCATTACAAAAATCAAATCTTACGTGCTTCTAATGTGCTTGTGTTATTAAAGATTTCAAGACACTAAAATTAGTTGTCGTGACCGAATTTCAATCGTCGGTTTTAGAGCCATTTACCCTAGTAGATCCCACGAGACGAGACAAACAAAGAGAGAAAGACTTTGGTAGTTCTTTGTTACGACTAGAAACGACAGACTGAGTAAGAAAGTGAGTGTTTTCTTTGTATTCATTCATTTTTATTATGAAGTTTACCTACTACGTTTTACTAGGTGTAAGTAGGTTGTAGATCTGTTAGGTACATGCTGGGTGTAACCTAGTAAATATAGCCTTAGTACCTACGTAGTATCCAGCTAGAACGAATGTAGTATACTTAGACTGGTACCTAGGTATATTGTTGAATATTTTATCTCTTTATTCTAAGAATGTTACCCACGCACTCTCGGATAAATCTTATTTTCATAACTAGGTAAGTACCTACCTATCTAATATTTTTATGAGATTTTCTGCTCTAGAAGTAACCTAACCAGAAGTACTACATCATACCTAATGTATTTTTTAAGTCTACACTTGTTTTATGAGTGGAGGCGTTTCCGGTAGGTGAGCTATATCGAAGGGCCAGTTCGGTGTCTGTTCAAGCCAGTGATGTCTACCGTAACATACCACAAAACCGGTTTTATCCCGCCGTTTTTACTCACCGCGACCAGCAGATTGAAGAAGAACAGTACATATTTCACAAAACTCGTTCCACATCCCATCTTGGAGCACTATTTAGTAACTTTACACTGATATTATCACAGTACCACTCGCGAGTTTGTTGTTTTTGTGAAAGTTGGCGCCTGCCAGCCTCGAACCAACAGAAGGGACTAAATGGAAATACGAGCGTCGAGCGGCGAGATCGCGAAGGCGACGCGATCCCCTCCCCGACCTCTTTCCGTGAATCATGCGTAGGGTGACCAACATTCTTACGTCAATTATATTTCTCAAAGATACGTTGGTACGTAATTTACGTAGTAAAGCTACCTATCTGTAAATATGCGCAACTTGGAACTTTATAAGTAAATTCGCTATTGAAATGGTTATTTTACTATTTTACTTTAATTTTACTATTATTAGATACCCATTTATCAAATTATGGATGCTTTTTATCCAAACGTTTTCACAGGGTCGGGATATACGCGGTTCATTCATACCACCAAGCATAGCTCTATTACTATATTTTCATGTAAAAATGCGGCTTAAATCAGGTAATTAGTACTTAGGTACTATAGTTGTGTGTGACTCCAAAACAAGGGAGGTATTTTTTGAAGTCACAACTATAGTACGAACTGCAATATAATTTTCACATCTGTCAAAAGGCAAAAAATACTTATTTTAATTATACTAAAAACGGAAATCATAAATTAAAATATAAAGGAGAAACATAAAATAAAGGTTAAGGTATCGGCCTAGGGCCTAAGGTGATCCAAAAATCATAAGTTCGATCCCTACCCGTAGCACTATTGACGGGAATCCACTCTAGATAAAAGCTTAGTTTGAAGGGGTAAACAAGATTATTGCTAATATGCAACTCACATAGCTCATAGTAATAAAAATATTAAAAAAAAACTGAAATATTCATAAATGTTACATATTGAGATAAAAAAAAGTTTACAAGTTACATATCCGAAAGCATTGATAAATTATAGTATCAATACTCGTGACCCCTCATTCACTTGTCATCCATCTCTCTCGCTCATCAACTCGCCTTGCTTGTCTATTGCATGTTTTGTCTCTTTCTCCGATTTTCGTCTCGGGCGGTTCGGCACAGGATCTTTGCCACGATAAATAAAATGAGTGAACAAGGTTGACTTGCAGTGATTAAATTCTAATTAAAATGGATATAGTTAATTTGCTTTTCATATTATTATATTTGTTTCAAATTCTTTAAGAACCTTTTTATTAGCATTTCATATCTAAAAACTAAACAACCACAACCATCAAGGAGCTTTGAAGAAACTCAAGTTTGAAATGCTCAAGATATCTACCCGATAGTGGACAAGACAAAACTATTTATTTATTTATTTAACAGGAGATCCAACAGCTTTTCATAACAATATAAGTAATAATTAAGTATAGTGACAGAGAGCCAATTATAGGATCTCACGTACCTATAACTAGGTTTAAAAATGTTGTTTTATGCTTTAGGCAGTGGTCCGACCGCGGGCGAGTGAGCAATGAACTATCGGCGAGTTTCTCACCCAAGAGAAGGACAGTAAACATAGGTACATTCCGTGTAAACAAAAGAGATGCACATATTATTTACCTATACCGCCTGTTCAGTTCACACCGCCGGCGATTACTCGCTTTACTAGTTTTGTAGCTCAGCGAGTTGGCGAGTACTCGCTACTCGCTCATCGCCCGCGGTCGGACCACGTTCTTAGAAAAGTTTATTGTTTTGGTTGAATCATGGTTAAACGGACTAATCTCAGGGACTAAGCTGCAGACAAACTCTAACGCAAGAAAATAAATTGGTTCTAAATTCTGACATTTTCACATAACTCATTCTTGCTATATTTGTAATGAAAAAAACTGATCTGACCATAAATCGTACCGGGAGATAGAGAAAGCGAACTTGCCTGTTCGTTGGGATGCATGACTGAATATAAAACCACTTTCTCATATAAGTTTGTATGTAAGTACTCCACACCCTTCGTACAGTTGAATTTCAATTAGTAGAGCTTAGTGCAGCGTGCAGTAATTACTAAGGAACTTTGTAATTAAGATTACTTAGACATGTATTAGGATCGTTTTATTAGGATTACTTGACTAGTAGTCAACAATAAGTACTTACTTATATCTAATTATCTATTTCATATATTATATGAAATAAATATGGTAATCTTAATTACAAAGTTCCTTAACAATTACTGCACGCTGCACTAAGCTCTACTATATTATAGTAGATACCTAAATGTAATGCTTATCAAAACCTTCCTCCTGAATCACTCCATCTATTGCCGAAAATTGCACTAAAATCCGTTGCGTATGTTAGGTATAGTATAGGTAGTTAGTTAGGTATCTATTTAAGAAGAATATTATCAAAATCATAATCGTTTTTGTTATGTTAGTTTGAAAATAAATCAGTTCTTTTTTGCGTATGTTTAGACAAATTAAGTACCTACCTATGTACAATACATGTCTATTTCATAATAGTCTAAATATCTAATATTCATGGTAAGTATCCCGTTATTTATAATAATTTGAGTGCTAAGAACCATGATAACTATAAAAACAAGTCTATTTCTACGCAACTTCACGCAATGCAAACATTCTAGGTACTTACTTAATCTAAATTTAGCAAAACTCACAAACGTGATCTCAAACAAAACAGTGAACAATGACCACACTGCTCATATCTGGGGGCACGGCAGTGCCCCCCACCAAGTCGAGCGCGAAGCAAACACTGCCGTACCATCCTTTACAGGAACCATTTCGCCGCATTTTCAGGCCCCTATTTGAGTACCTCTGGATAAGCCCAGAAAGCTGAAATTTTCGTCATCCAGTAAGCTATACAATCACATACTTAAAATAAAATTTCAAGTCTGTAGGTCATTTAGTTCCGAAGCTAAGCGAATGCAAAGTTTCGTATTTATGACAGACACTCACTCACTCACTCACTCACTCACTCACTCACTCACTCACTCATGATCATCAAAATAGAACTATTACTTCCCATAAACCTAGAGAGCTGAAATTTGGTACAGAGTTAGGGTTTAATGGCCACATAAAGGGAAAACTATAAAAACCAGGATAATCGAACGGGAACGGGAATTATAAGGGAACGGGAACGGGAATTGTAACTCAAGAACGGCTGAACTGATTTGGCTGAAAATTGGTGGTGAGGTAGCTTAGAACCAGGAAACGGACATAGGATACCTTTAATCCCGAAATTCCCACGGGATTGGGTACGGGAATTTAAAAATCAAGAACGGCTAAATTGATTTGGCTGAAAATTGGTGGGGAGGTAGCTTAGAACCAGGAGAAGAATATAGAATACTTTTGATCCCGAAATTCCCACGGGAATGGGAACGGGAATTTATAACTCAAGAATGGCTGAAATGATTTGGCTGAAAATTCGTGGGGAGGTAGCTTAGAACCAGGAGAAGAATATAGAATACTTTTGATCCCGAAATTCCCACGGGAATGGAACGGGAATTTATAACTCAAGAATGGCTAAAATGATTTGGCTGAAAATTGGTGGGGAGGTAGCTTAAAACCAGGAGAAGAACATAGAATACTTTTGATCCCGAAATTCCCACGGGAATGGGAACGGGAATTTATAACTCAAGAATGGCTGAATTGATTTGGCTGAAAATCGGTGGGGAGGTAGCTTAGAACCAGGAAAAGCACATAGGATACTTTTTATCCCGAAATTCCCACAGAAACGCGAACGGGAACTACGCGGGTGAAACCGCGGAGCGCTTAATAATAAAATACTACTCCTAAAAAGAAAAAAATGTGTCAAATAAGAAAATCTAATAAAATAAATCAATATAAACACGATTCAACAAAAATAAATGAAATCCCACCAAAAACATTCTGTAAAAAACTAGCCAAGTCTCGATGGAGCTGCTTGCTTATCACTAAAAAGTAATGAAATCTAGACAAACTCGTGCCAAGTTTAAGGTTCCTTACCGCGATTTCTTTCTTATTATAGTTAATGTTGTGTGACTTGGCCGTTGAACATTGTTTATAACGTTAGTAGTGGGTACAAGTCAATTTAGTTTACACGTAATGTTACAACATTATTAAAATACGCAGCTTTATCGAGCCTACAATTGACTGGATATTGAATCAAAATTGAAAGTGGCAATTTTCTATCGTCAATGGGTAGCGGTTCTGGCGACAGATTGGTGCAATAGTATCATGGAGCACCTAGTTTTGTACTCTTGAGTACATGTGTACCCTTCAACGGCCAAGTCACACAACATTAACTATAATAAGAAAGAAATCGCGGTAAGGAACCTTAAACTTGGCACGAGTTTGTCTAGATTTCATTACTTTTTAGTGATAAGCAAGCAGCTCCATCGAGACTTGGCTAGTTTTTTACAGAATGTTTTTGGTGGGATTAATAATAGTCTAAATATCTTCAAATGTAACACCACGTGCTACAAACTGTACATTTAGGTATAACAAATAAGTATTTTTGTCTTCAAGAAAGCACGCACGCTCTTTTGCTTGCACGTTATAAATCCTACTAATATTATAAACCTATAAACGTTGATGTTTATGGAGTTATTTAAATGGCGTATGTTTGTCCCTCTGTTTACGTTAAAGTGTCGGAATCTATGGAAAACAGTAATAGTAATTTCTCATTGTAAACTATAGGTTCTCTCATTGATGATAATGAAATGTATGTGGTATGAAATGTATGAAATGAATCATTTGATACCAATGTCACTTTAGGACAATTCCAATTATGGCGAAAAGAAATCCGTAACCTGCGAAACAGCAAGCGGGTTCAATAAACCACCGAGAAGTTCTTTTAAAACTAAGTTTTTAACCCAACTTACTGTTCCCATATCAGTATAAGCTCAAAGATATAGAACTATGCGATACGATAACTAGCGCACCATGGTCAAACAAAGCCATGAATACATGACCCCAATACACCAATTAACACATCAGCTAACACGTTAGAATTAGTTAACGATTACCGCCGAGACGAGGCAACGTTAAGACGAACATTTGAACAAGTATACTTTGGTACTAATCGGATAAGCTCTTGTTTTGATCTATGAACACTCCAACTTTTCAAGATCATGACGACAAATTTGGTAGTACATATTGACAGTTACAGGTACGTAATTAAAAGCAATTGAGACCGTGCATTTTTGGTAAAGTTGAATTACATACCCAGAATACCCTGATGTACAATATAACGAACGCTCTCCTCATGATACAACTAGTTAAGTCAAATAACCAGAGTTTAACTCTAGCATCTAGCTCCGCAGATGTCCTGCCAACCCGTTGCATGAGAACATTAATTCAATAAGTGAGTGAGTGAGATCTAAATGAACAGAATTGTCCAGTTAACGTTTAATGAGACAGACCTAGTTCCGCTGCGGTTGGCACAGTGAAAGGGTTCTGTTTAGTACGTGTTTGTTACTGTAGTACGGTAGAAATTACAAATTATTTTGTTACTACTTCTACTTGAGTCGTACTTGGCGGTTTCAACGCCGCCTATTTAGTTATTATATTGTAGGTACCTTTATTCTATCGCTGTGAAAATGCATTGCGTTGCATACCACCGTGAGTCGATAACGGGAGGACTCCTGGTGGTTATGTGGGGCTCTCCTAGTCAGAAGGGCTGGGTCTACCCACTAAAAACACAGCGACTTCCGTCCGCGTTACATAGGGAATAATAACACGGATATTATAGGTACCTAATTACCTACTTCTACCTACCTCTCAGTACTCTATCTATTGCTGAAAGAAAACAGCCAAAAACTAATTATTTATTATCAGAAAAGGGCACGGGAATTTCCTATATAAAAAGGTTAATTCCCCAAATAGATTCCTCTGTGTTTATTATCTGAATCAACAATATCAAAGACAACGAACACACAACTCGAGATAAACTTAATTTTAAACGGAAATTGGTATATTCTTACATAATCTATGCCATGTAATCATAAATACTATAACGTAAACATTATCCAACAAAGAACGTAAGACGATATCGCAACCATTTTAAATGTTGGTCTACAAATAAACAAACGCATTATAAGCGGAACAGTTTGTTATTTTTATTATTGCTTCTAATATTTAGAGGCCCAGTTCGAATTCATATCATTACGTCACTAGAAACTAAACTGCGGATTGAAATTACTTTGTAACTGAACGATTTTGTTCCAAATTTCTTGGATTTGTAATAGAAACGAAGTGGTTTTAAAAGAAGTAAGATGGTAGACCTACAAAAGAGTGAAGACCTCTCTCTAAAGAGCCTATATTTTAATTATTTGCTAGTGACAAGCCACACCCTATTATTTATTATCTCTTTATGTGCCAAACGAGAACTCGACTTCGAGTCAAGCCTATACTGAATAGTAGATAGAGCGTGGAGTAAAAGAACCACATATCCATGCCCTTAACCCTTTAAGCGGCTCTGTCCAAATATTGCCCACCATACATTACGTCCCTTTTCTCCAAAACTATTCAAGCAAACGGATCGTCGTTGTTCATAGCTGTCAGGAATAAATCAGTGCAACGAAACGTGAAAAAAAAATAAAGGAATATGGCGTTGATTTCGAACAGCTGTCTCTTGTGTGTCAAAATTAGGTGAATTTTTGTTGCGCGTTATAAATCTGTGTACATCATCAAAAATAATGGAAAAAAAGGTAAGATTTGAATTAGAATTTGTTAGAAATACTTCAATTATCACGTAAAAGCTATTATTTTACTGTTTAGATTCATTTTATTTACACATTTGGTAAAAAGTTGTGATGTCCATATATTGGACAGAGACTGTTTCGGTAGATTAGTTGATGTCCATATATTGGACAGAGACTGTTTCGAGATTTTCGACTGTTTATGTTTGGAATGTATCACATTGATTTTATTCATCCTAGCTATTTATTATTATTTTCAGAGATCCGAAAAGCTGTTGTCTGATCAACAACTTGAGAAACTTTTGGAAGATTTGTACGGCATATCTGAAGGCGAAAATTCGGAGGATGGGAATGAGAGCGACGAGAATGATGAACCTGCTTTCAACCCACCTCTATCGAATCAAGAGTTATTGGATCTACTGGAAAATGAAAAATCATCAGATACACATTCACAGTTATTCACAGGTGAGACTGTTTTCAACTCTCCATCAAACCCAGAGCTTCCGGAAGATGAACAAGCAACACATTCACAGTTTATAATACCTACTACAAGTGATCTCCAAACAAACGTTCGTATTGAAGATTTAGAGGACCGACATAATGACTCTGATGACTCCGATATTTTATTGAGTGCATTGCAAGGTCAGAATGTTTCAGATACATCTGACACTGACGACGATACTGCTGACGACGATGATGTATGGAAGAGAGTACCTTTTTCTCACGAAGTACCGATAGATAACTTTGACACAAAGCCTATAACACCTGCTAATTTTATATCAAATAGAAGTACTCCTTTAGTTTACTTCAAAACTGTGTTTTCTGACGAAATCTTGCTGCATATATTAGAGCAAACAAATTTGTATGCTACACAAGAGAAAATCAAAGATTGGGAGCCTGTCACCCAGCATGAAATACAGGCATTTATAGGGATGCTTATCCTTATGGGCATCCATCCGCTACCAAACCTTGACTTGTACTGGTCATCAGATCCTTTATTTAGAGTCACTGAAATTGCGGACATCATGACCGCTAAGAGATTCAAACAGATACTGAAATGTCTGCACTTGAATGACAACAGTAAAATACCAAAAAAAGGTGAACCAAACTATGATAAACTGTATAAAATTCGACCTCTGCTTGATCGTATGAATACATTATTCCAAGAAGCTGCTGTAACTACAAACTCGCAGAGCATTGACGAGTGTATGATAAAATTCAAGGGAAGAAGTACCCTAAAACAATATATGCCTAATAAGCCGACAAAAAGGGGTTTCAAGGTATGGGCGAGGTGCGACAGCGAAACAGGATACTTGTACGAATTCGAAGTTTACACAGGGAAGAAGGAAAATGCTACAGAAGTAGGACTAGGGGCTGCAGTAGTCAAAGGTTTATGTAAAACTTTGATTGAACAAAATGTGGTGAATATACACGTAGCATTCGATAACTTTTTCTCATCAACAGAACTGCTAAAATTTTTATATGAACATAAAATATATGCTACATCTACAGTTCGCTCGAACAGAAAAAACTTACCCATGATTATGAAAAACAAAAAAATGAAACTGGAGAAAGGAAAACACAAATGGCGTGTAAATGACGCTGTGGGTAGTTTTGTCTGGATGGATACAAAGTTGGTGTACATAATGAGCACTGCTTTTTGTCCTAGTGACACATCCATTTGCAAAAGAACACAGAAAGATGGATCAAAAAAAGAAATAGCCTGCCCTACTGCAGTATTGCAATACACAAAGAGGATGGGTGGTGTCGACCGATTTGACCAGAAGCGTGGAGTATACCCAGTAGCAAGAAGAAGCCGCCGTTGGTGGACCAGAATCTTTTATTTCCTTGTTGATGCTGCAATCACAAATGCACATATCCTGCATATGAAAAATCCTAGGGTACACATGCCTTTGACCAATCTGCAGTTCAGAACAATGTTAGGCAGAAATTTGGTCAACAATTTCTCATCGAGAAAGCGAAGGATCTCAAACTTGCCCAATTTCGTCACGAAAAAGCCAAAGATAAACAGCCGACAAAAAACTAAGTACGGAATACCAGATGAACTTAGACTACATGATGTCGGAGCACATTTGCCTGGGCCTCTCCCAACTTACAGGCGATGCCGGCTGTGCAGCAGTGCCAGTAACAGCAAAAAGTCGAAGGTGCAGTGCATTAGATGCGAAGTTCCACTGTGTGTAGTTCCATGTTTCATGGGTTTTCATATGGCTTAGGCTAGAACATATGAAAACTCATGAAACATGAAACTACCTACGATGGTATACAGTATATGGAGAGGCGCCTAGGTGGTGCTGTCCACATATTGGACACCATGTTTTTTTTTTAAGAAAAAAAAAAAAAAGTCCAAAAAATTTCAAATAAATATCCGATTTACATACAAGTATTTTTATTTCTATAAATATGTCAGTTTCCTCTGCCTTATAAAGGGTTAATATGTCCTTAATAAATGGCCTTTTACCATTTAGTACTTCATTTGTATTATAATTAAACTAGCTGTGCCCCGCGGTTTCACCCGCGTAGTTCCCGATCCCGAGGGAATTTCGGAATAAAACGTTCTTTCCCGGACCATAAGCTACCCCTGTACCAAATTTCAAGGCAATCGGTTCAGTAGTTTAGCCGTGAAAAGGTACCAGACAGACAGACAGGCAGAGTTACTTTCTCATTTATAATATTAGTTAGGATGCCTCTAAGCTCATTATCATTACCTATCGAGTAAGTATAGAAAAGAATACACAATAGAGTCCACTAGAATCAAAAACAGCAATGTCCATAAAAAACTGAAATTGTGTTGTCCATGGCATATGAATCGCCAGTAAAAAAAAAATATATTTCTTTATTCAATACGGAACTAAAACCGCAATGTCTCATAGAAATTCACATTTAAAAATCAATGTTTGCTACAAAAACAGCATTGTCCACTTGTTTATGTATCCGAACACGCATTGTCCTTCACAACCAATCACGGTCGACTAAGCAATATGGCGGATTATGGTGTTTGCTGTTAGAAGTGCTCTCGTTTTTTTCGTTTTTGAGGTGATAAAACAGATTTGTAAGTTATAATTTTATAGATAAATGAATGAATGGAATGTTATCCTCAAGTAGTGGATAATAAAGATGCACGAAAACGCCGAGTTGATAGTGCAAACTGGAAAAAAAACAAGGCCAAAAATGACCGGTGAGTACATCACAATTAGATTGTTTTGATACTTTGTATTTAAAAAAATTCAAACTCAGATCATAACGATTTTATGTCGTCTTTTACTGTACATTTTTTTACAATACATGAAAAAAATAATACAAGAGGTTAAATTTGTAAGATCCGAAATTTTCACCCGATTTAAATATAAAATTTGCATTATTTTTTTTACAAGCAGTTTATTTATGCTTATATGTATTTTATTTATAGACTTTTAAATCCATATATCTTTACGAATTTATTAAATTAAATTTTTTTGCTAAATGCAAAAGATTCTATCTGAAAAGAAGCAACAGATGTAGTGACATGGTGGGCCTTCGAGGAGAATTGCACTATAGACAAGACGTAGGTCAGTATAAAAATATATGTAAGAAAAATAAAAATTCTGCAATGATTGCACCGACTATAATGACACAAGGAGTGTCAGTAAAACAGTTAAAACTGAAAGACGTCGGCCAATTACTTAAAACTCATTACGGCGATGATTGGCGCAGTTTAAATACGTTAGAATATTTTGCTCGGGTACTGCCACATGACATTTCTGTTAATCATGATGTTGACGACGACGGAGACGACAATAACCCAGAAGAATCGATGTGCCAAGTCCAAGAGGAGCTACCATCATTAATAATTTAGTATGATATTTGTTTTGTTTTTTTTTTAATAAAGTCGTATTTTTAAAATGTAGTATTTTTATTATTTTTAAATAAAAGTACCATCAATTTTAAATAGTCCTCTATGTCGCTAAATCAGTAACTAACGCGTGTAAATTACATAATGGTGCATACTTCTATATTTCAATGCAAACTACATAGTCAAGTATCAAAATTTGTTTAGCGAGTTACATTAAAACAGGTATGTTTCAAAATTAACAATGTCCAACAATTACATGCAACAGAAATAGCAAAGTCCACTCTTATATTCCAGAACCCGCAATGTCCAAACTGTTTATTTAATTTTATTGTAGTTATAAACGAAACTCGGTAATTTTTAGTATTATGAAATCGTTAAACAATAATGTACTGCCCTTTACAAAAATTATGACTGCCAATGACGTTCGAATAACTCATAAACATAATTATCATGATTTGTGGCTGAAACTATCAAATGGACATTGCTGTTTTTGATTCTAGTGGACTCGCTGGACACTTAGTATTACTAAGGCATCATTTTGGAAAATTCGAGAATCAAACCCATTATCACTCCATTAGTCATAATTTAGTATAGGCTAGTACTATTAATTATTCTGTGGTATAGGTATAAAGTATAATACGTGTAGAGACGATACCAATTGACCAGTCCAGTCATAACAAAATATGAAACTAATTCTCAGTGGGTTCTTTAACGTGTGCTTGGGGAATCCCCGTCACATAGAGCAAATAGGGTTGCCACCTACACTTAAGAATAAGAATAATTTAATCTAAACTAATATTATAAAGAGGAAAGATTTGACTACTGGTCCGATTTTAAAAAGTCTTTCACTATTGGAAAGCCACATTATCCCGGAGTGTCATAGGCTATATTATATTTACGCGGGTGAAACCGCGGGGCGCTGCTAGTAAGAAATAAAAGGAGATAAAACAAAATACAATTATTGATGGTTTTCACATTAGGCTATCATAATGTACTCGTATAGTAGAGGTACAGGTAGGGAAAACCAGGTATAGTGCAAAATAAGGCTGAAGTATTCGATGATATACTTAAAGGCAGATTAGGTTTGTCGTTAGTCTATGTCCCATAGTTGGTACAACGTAATCTGCCTACGGAACCCCCAAAATAGGTAATGATATTGACTAAATATTTTTCCTAATGTATTACATCGTAGGTAATGTACCTACTTATGTATGTATGTATATCCTTACTATTATTATAAATGCCAATGTAACTCTGTCTATCGGTCACCTTTCACGGCTAAACTACTGAACCGATTGACTTGAAATTTGGTACAGGGGTAGCTTATGGTCCGGGGAAGGACGTAGGCTATGTTTTATCCCGAAATTTCCACGGGATCGGGAACCATGTGGGTAAAACCGCGGGACGGAGCTAGTTAGTTTATAATGAACGTTGAACAGGTCATACTACATGACACAATCATGTCACGGGTTGTTGAATTTTTACAAAAACATAACATGTTACATGCGTCTTTATTATTTGGTTATTATAAACAATGAATTTGGCTTTTATAACATTGCCACAACATAACGTAGGTAGGTAATTTAAATATAGTTTCAAATTCAAAAATCATTCATCCAGTGTGGACCTCACTAAGGTAATAAAAAAGTCAAAAACACTCTGAATCTACCACGGATAGGAAATTACATCAACTGAGGAGAATCGGCATAAAAGTCGGGCTAACTTTTTGCTTTTTTTACCTTCACTTATCTTATTTCAATCGTACTGGATGGTCTATCGAGGAAGCTATTACACCACGCTTCGAGCAAAATGAAAAGAACGTCGCAGTAGCACTTACCTACCTTATTAACGCAAAAGAAACCGCGGGGCACATCTAGTAATAAATAAAAGTACCTATTTCTCTTTATCACGCCGTAATTTGACCCAAATAGGATATATTTTATTTGTTATTGCCAGGACTAGGTTTGTGTGAGTGAAATAATTTGCGGAAAATCCCCGGTAACATTTATATGATACTAGCAGCGCCCCGCGTTTTCACCCTCGTAGTTCCCGTTCCCGTAGGAATATGGGGATAAAATTAAACTAATAAAATTGCTAAAAAGCTTCCCACTGAATCACTCTATCTATTAAAACAAACCGCATAAAAATCCGTTGCGTAATTTCAAAGATCAAAGCATACATAGGGACAGAGAAAGCGACTTTGTTTTATACTGTGTAGTGAAGTAGTATTAACATAAGTATCTATTTAAATAGATAATATAGGTACCAGAGAAGGCAGATATAATAGGCTATTATAAAAACTATATTCGATGGCCTTAGTGGTTAGGTATCCTCGACCGGTTTTAAACAATTGTGCAAAACAAATGTTTTTCTGAGTTCTTAGATTTTTGTAAGAAATGTGTATGTATATGTGCGTCGTCACCCACAATAAAATAGACAAATATAATTAGATTAAACTTTTCAGGCGATTAGTCATGATATGGAAAGAACCGGACTGATAAGAGTTGCTTTAAAACGGCTTCAAAAAAGAGGAGATTCTCAATTTGCAATAGTATAATTTTAAACTCTATCCATATCCATCAGTTTTAACCACTGTTTCCATTTCTACTAATCTCATGAATGTCAATTTTGGTAACTATCCACTCTAGCCATAAAAATGGCGTTTAGAAATTAAAAACTGGAAATATTTTTACTAAGAGACAGAGTTTGATTAAATCATAATACCTATAGCAACTAACTTTGAACTCATCCAATTGAAATCAAATCTTTTTGAAAGGGCACAGCCAGTTTCAGTTCTTGACTAAGACCTCCCGTTATAAACAGTTAAAACATAGCGTAGATATCAGTTGAGGTTGAGTACTTAAAATTCTTATTGCAATTACATAATCAACTTCTTTGTTATCAACCGTTGATTGTTCAACAAATACTTACAAAGAAACGTTACTTTGACGTCGCTATGTACTCGTACCAGGTATTTGATTATTTAAATTAAGATAGTTATGACTTATAATATACTAGCAGTGTCCGGCGGTTTCACCCGCGTTTTTGTTCCGCTATTGGGTCCTACCGTGATGCACTTTTTAAACTTTCGTGATCGGAATTCATTGTTGCATAATTTACAGGTCTTAGTGTTTTTTAGGTTTAATGTTTGTGCCCGATGGAGACGACGCCCGCCACTCCAGTCTTCTCGTGACCACGATCGGTGTAACCCGATCGAAACGTCGAGGTAAATAAATAATAATTATGTTATCCTACCGTAATGTTTTATATAAGTACAGGATTTCTCTTTTGGACAGAGCCGCTTAAAGGGATAATATTATTACAATTCAAACCAGTATAGTTTCCTGTGATAATGAGTTGAACCAAACAAACTCTTCAGCTTATAACATTAGTTACCTACGAGTAGGTATAAGTAGTTAGTATAGATTCTTAGAAGTTAATGTAATGAGTCAAATTCACATGAGATTTGAAGAGGCACCGCCTAATAATATGGCGGAAGGCACTTTACTAATTCATTCTAGGAATAAATTTAATAAGTATTTATATAAGCTCATGTTTGATATCATTATGAATAGTTTAGTAGAGGACCTACTTACAATGTAATGTAGAGGTACTGTATCTGAGATCATAAAGTAATGGCGATATATGTTTATTGTAGTCGGTTCAATTTTGAATTTATTTTGATGCATGTTGCTGGAAACGAAATGCAATGCATTGGAATTTGTGTAAATCAATTACATATCATAATTACTCACTCCAAGAAGACCACTTAGGCATGTGCACTACGTTATTCCCCAAGTAGGCGGAGAACCAACGCGGCCTAATTCCCTGTTTTAGCAAATATTTTAAATACTTAGGTATATCACTTAAGACAGGAGTGGAAAATAATGGGGGAGACCTTTGCCCAGCAGTGGGATAATATAGGTTAATATAATAAAAAAAAACACTTAAAGGACATCCTCCGCCTTTCATACATTTTTGGCCCAGAATCAAAAGTGCCGGCCAGAAGAAAAAAATGCTGTATTCGAATAGAACACGTTTTCCTTAGCATTTTTACTATGGCACCAAAGCTGTAGCACCACTGTGCTTCGTAGTAATTGAGTTCTAAAAGTCCGTCTTTTCATACATTTTTGGTCTAAATCAAAAGTGCCGCCGGCCGGAAGAAAAAATGCTGTATTCGTTTGGATAGAACACGTTCTCCTTAGCATTTGTACTTACTACATATTATCGTTTATTGTTAGCATATTTTTTAGTGTTTAGTAATATGTATGTATAATCTTAAACACTTACTAATACTTCATTATAAAGAAAAACTTACCTTACTATTACTTCTTATCTACTTATATTTAGAAAACAAGACCGCATTTTTAGCATTTTATAATTTAGAAGTCAAAGAATTCAGCAGACATGTTCATAGAATCCTTTCGCTGGTATTATCGTGTTACAGCGAGTGAGTACGGGATATAGGTACTCATAATCCCGCTAAACAAGATCCATTACAGTTCCCCTCATCCTCATTTGCACGGTGGCATCCCACCTCACAACCTGGATATTAATAGACTAGACAACCTTACACTTGTCTAGCGACAAAGGTCGGGAATGTGTGCTCATATTTTGAGTATTTTGACCATTAAACGTAAAGATTTAGAGCCTATACCATGATCTTCAAGTAACGTTACTCAACAAATAAAGTTAAAAAAACTCAAAGGTGACTGACTGACTGACATAGTGATTTATATATCAACGCACCACTGGACGGATCGGGCTGAAATTTTGGCATGCAGATAGATGTTATGACGAAGGCATCCGCTAAGGATTCCCACGGGATTGTGATATACACGGGTGAAACCGAGGGGCACAGCTAGTTTTAAATATAAGTTGTGTTAAGAGCATTTTAAATAAGTCATTCATTATAAATCATAAGGAAATAGATGCATTGCATGTCATTATTATTATAATACAACTCAGTTTCCTAAGAAGGTAACTGGTTTTGTTAGGTACCTAGTTATAATATAACTGACTCACATAGCATTAAGTAAACAACTAATTTGTATCGTAGTGATAAGGAAACCTGCTTAGTTACTTGTGGTAAGTAATGAATAAGAAAAAAAGTTCTACTAACAAATAAAATTATAATTGTTTAGCACAATAGCTTGAAGTGCAAGGCAATTCCCTACTCTCGCCTAAAAATGAATCTTGTTTTATTGTTTGTGTGTTGTTGCCATGTTTTAATTCCTGCAAAATATTCATTACTAATAGAAATACGCCTGTATAAAACCACACAGCAAGACTCGTGAAAATTTCCGCAGGCGTTTATTTCTATTATATCTATACTCGTACCTACTCGTGTTATATTGCTCTTATAAAAGTAAAAGGATCACAAATCACAGTCTTCCTTCAGCATGCGTTAGCCTCTGCAGAGCTATCTGTGTCCCCAATTTCTTTAAGCACTTTCTCCTATTACTTAAGTACTTATATAACACACATTTATTTTACCCAAAAAAGTTTGGCCTTGTCGTAGATTACATCTAAGAATATTGTACACAAACCGACAAGTTTATCGTTCAACCAATGTCGTTTTAAAAATACTTACGAATGTGTATACGTTCTCAAGTGAAATCTGTCTTCACTTGCATCTTCCTTGATAACTGGGTCACATTTAGAGGTCAGGGTGTAGGTATATCAGCAACGCTATCTTGAAGGAAGAAAGCCGCTTACGCTGGCTATATCTCATTAGGGTGCTTCTTGTAAGATACCGCCCGTTCTAAACACTTAGAAGTACGTACTTACTTAAAATTTCAATCATCATCGTTACAACTACTTTCCTTACATCCTTGCTAATGTTATAAATGCGAAAGCTAGTACACTATTAATTATTCTGTGGCGAAAGTAACTCAGGTCTGTCTGTCTGTTACCTTTTACACGGCTGAACGACTGAACCCATAGACTTGAAATTTGATACAGGGGTAGCTTATGGTCCGGGAAAGGACATAGGCTATGTTTTATTACGAAATTACCACGGGATCGGGAACTATGCGGGGCACAGCTAGCACTAACAATAGAAGTTCGTCCCGTAAAATAAACAGTCTATTTCTTTTAAGCTCCCTTCAATCGATCCTACTGTCTAGACAGTGTTAGTGGGCGATTGTTATACTTAAGTACAATACAAGACTGTGACGTGGTTTTGGCCACGTTCCCGTAGGAAAACAGATTTTGAGTTTTTATTACAAACAAATGTTGACAAATCTTGTTAAATACCTACCTATTGATGGATGTAACAAGTAGAAACGTCAGAAAATGTAAAACAAAGTATAACCACGACAAAAATGTGTTCGTGTAAATCAAAGGCATCAATAAGTAGATTCCTATCTCTTCGAATCCATAGTTATTATTTATTACAGTGTGTAAATAAATTATAGTGACACATAACCAAAAGAAACTATATTTGAAAAACATAACACAAGTAAATGAAGTATGAAATTAACTATTTGTATTTCACTCCAATCCAAAAGCACATCTCAAGAATACTTGATTGTCTTCATGGGACCTGAAACCATTAAGTTTATATGAAGTCATTTATGAAACAATCCTAAAATGTTCATCTAGACAGATCTAGGGTTTCTTGATGATATGGGAGATATTTAATTTATCATTTTGAAAAAAAGTCCAGTACCTATCCTAAAACCTTGCAAAAAAGTCCTGTATCCCAAAAACTTGAGTAAATCATGGTAAAGGTCAAAACACACTAGACCTCTCAGGGAGGCCTTATATATGTCCCTTTTATTGCTCACCTGACTGTACTTAATTTTACATATTTTTATATAAAAAAATATATAAATATTTTCATGGTCTGATAGATACTGCAGCCCGAGCACAGATATTCAGTAAACCTGCCTTCTCCACCTTACAAAAAAAACACCTCAACCTTAGTTAGTTACCAGCAAAAACTGTTAATAATACAACAAAAAAACACAAAATACATCCAAAAAACATTTATTATAAATAAAATTATGTCATGAGAAATATTACTAATAAAAATCACAGACCAAATGTAAGTTAACCGTTAACGAAGTCAATAAAAATAGTAGTTTTTAAAATGAACGGTTGGCCAATTAAGATTAAACCACACTTAACAAGTTGCTATCAATTAAGTTGCAGTTTATAGCTTTTTTCTGCCTAAAAATACTTAGCAAACTTAACGAGCTAGCAATACTAAAGTTAGGTAGTTGTAGATACAATATTTTCATGAAGATGTTATTGGTATAAATTTGCTTTTATTACATCTTAATTTGTGTAGAACTAGCTACAACTGAGATGGTTATTGTTGTTGGGGCAGTACTGCGTAAAGATAATGCTATTTGCTATGACTATGGCTTTCTCTTCTACTTGACATGATACATAGAAACTGGAATCTAAGTGATCCATATTTCATTATTAAATAATAAGTTACAGATACTCAAAAAGTGGAGTTAAATTGGAAGCTACCTTTCTGTGTCTTACTAATTTCTGCGTAAAATAAAATATCTCTGTTAGAAACTCAATTATGCATTGAATTATACAACACACACTTATCTATCGTATAATAAGTACATAGTATAACAAAAATTGCGTAAGGGTAAGTGGGATTTAATCTTTACGAACCAAAATTGACATAAAATAGAAACTTGTATTAACAGATTAAATTATTATGGAATGGACAAACGAACAGTACAATGTAATATTATGTATGTTAATTTAATATTTACATCAATTATTATTGTATACAACATTAAACATATAAATCCGAGAATACCTTAACAATCCGCCATTAAAATTAAAATATTTACAAAAAAATTAACTAAATAAATAATACAATATAAATAAAATTATTTTAAGAATGAAACAATAAATTAATGTTACAAACTAATATTAACTATAAAAGTAAAATTATGAACCGATTAACAAATTCAAGTAAAAGCCGTTAACATTAAAAAATCTTAAAATTTAAAAAATAGAAATCTCAAACATAAAATATGAAAATAATTTGTGACATAACAATGTCATTTTTGACGTTTATGGTTCGCCTTTCCAAATATCGGAAACCATTTGCAAAAAAAAAAAACTAGTGTCAATATTCTATCTTTGTACCATAATAATATAAGACTCCGCCCGAAATTCCCGAAACACAATTTCCACATTATTTTATTTTTAACCCCCGACGCAAAAAGAGGGGTGTTATAAGTTTGACGTGTCTGTGTGTGTGTATGGGTGTGTGTGTGTATCTGTCTGCCTGTGGCATCATAGCTCCCGAACGGATAAACCGATTTCAGTTTAGTTTTTTTGTATTAAAGGGGACTTACGTGCGAGTGTTCTTAGACATGTTTGATGACAATCGGTTGACCCGTTTAAAAGTTATGGGGGTTTGAAAGTAATCGTGTTGGGGGTTTGTTAATTTTTAATTTAATGTTATTAAATAAACATACTTTTTATTTAAGTATGTACGAGTATAACAAAAGTTATCACAAATAAATAAACCAAAGTTTAGATCAAATTATTCAATAGGTAATTAAACTTAAAATTAAGACACAAGCCTTTAATATATAATCCATCCTTCAAGTTGCTAAATTTACCGAATAAAGAGTATTTTACAATCGAAAAACTGACCTTTATAAGATCAGAAAATTTCTAAATCTCTGACGGCGTTTTTCAAACCAAATCTCATTAAATTTGAACAGCGATCATGATTGTTTAAATTACTTCAAATGATGTGCAAAAACTATTGGATCGAGTCCAAAGCCATTTGGGCGATCTTCAATAACATATACAGTTTATAATGAGGAAAAAAACTTGCACGTTTTGAACATATAATTTTACAATAGTTTAAAGTAGTGTTCTTCTTTCGATTCAAAGAAATCTGATTCATCGATGTAACTATCGTCCTAACTTTATTGCAATTTCAATGCCATTCAGTTTTAAAATAAATATAAAAGTACATTAAATACACACATCAAAAGTGTCTAGGGATCAACATATATTTTTGCAATAACTTTTCTCCTGATTGATATTAATTAAAATTTTCTTTAAGGATTCATCAAATAAAGTGTTTTCGTTTGTCACAGTAACGATAAACCAAGTCACCTTTGCATTAATAAAGAAATTTGCCATTTTCCTAATAAAGGGATTTTTGACATTTGAACCACTAACATTAAAGTTCGAAAAAAAGACTGAAATAACAGTTTTCTTTAAAATTTTATTGGGTAACTTAAACAATTAATAATCCGTGTTTCTACCGCGAACACTAACAACACAAGAACATCGGTTTGGCATACTCAAAATGAGTTCATCCAAATCACGCTGTGGAATGGCCGCCCATGTTCGTTGCAACAACAAAAAAAGGTCTTCTTGCGACTGGATACCCTCCATATTCGGCATGCATATCCCATGCATGCTCAATCGGGTTCAAGTCTGGCGACTGAGCAGGCCAGGGCAGGACATTGATGTTAGCTGCGGCGAGAGTCTGTCTTACAACTCTTGCGGTGTGCGGTCGTGCATTATCATGCATTAACTGAAATAAGGGACCGATTTGCACTTGTAGAGGAACGATGACGTCTGATACAATCGTCTCAGCATAAATTTCAGCGTTGAGGTTGCCTCTGATCCAAATCAACTCAGTTCTTCCGCCGATCCAAATACCCGCCCATACCATGATGGTTCCACCACTATAAGGATGGACTTCCTGGCAGGATTTTAATCGCTGTTGGCGTCCAGGGGTTCTCCAGTGTCGTATACGTCTTGTATCCGGTCTCATACCAAAACGAGACTCATCAGAAAAGCACACGAAACGCCATTGTTCTTCTGCCCAATTTCTGTGTTCAAGAGCCCATTGATATCGAATCCTACGATTGTGCATTGCTATAGGTGGTACCCGTAGCGGTCTTCGGGAATGAAGGTTCACTTCATGCAAGCGGTTTCTGACTGTTTGGTCGCTAATTAAGTTCCCTGAAGAGTGATGAAGCCGCACGGCTAACATCATGGCGGTTATTGTTGGAGCTCTTCGAGTTAAGATTTGAATGTATCGGTCTTGTCTCCGTGTGGTGCAGCGATACCGTCCTCCATGGCGCTCAGCCACGGTACCAGTGCTTCGGTAACGTGTCCAAAGTCGACTGATAACACTCTGACTTGTATTCAGAGCTAAAGCCACAGTACGTTGCCGGGAACCAGCTTCTATCATTCCCACGGCTCTGAGCATTTCTTCCCTGCTTAAATGACGTCGCCGCTCCATAATAACGTTGGTTTTAATCAGTAGTAGGGAAACAGTAGCACTAATAATGTCTTCAATGCGTTGTATGTTTTTATAGGGAAAATATTGACAGCTGATTTTCATCTTTTACTCGAATTTGATTCACAGTTCCTGATTCAAATTATGAAATGCACCAAAAAGGATCCATATAAATTTATAAAATCATAAATTTATTACAAAGCCACATCTCAATCTCAAGAAATCCGCATAAAAATGCTTGATCCCTAGACACTTTTGATGTGTGTATATGGTGAACCTATCTAGGTTCAGTTTAACTTAAAATTGAAATACTGGGATTGTATGTAATAAAATAAAATCTCCCCTTTTATAAAACATACCTATTACCGTGCACTTTTAATTTCAATTTTGAAATTTCATATCGATTCGAATTTTCAACTAATCAGTTCAATTAAATTACAATCTGCTGCATTCTTTAAAATCTTATTAATGTCACAGTATAATAAATGATGGTACCAAAGTATCTGTTAATTTCATATGCATAATGTATTTCCATGCTTTGGAAACTAAACTGTGTGCCTAGTGCGTGTTTTATTTCCGAAAAGTTAACTTTACGATAACGCAGATTTGTACGGGATCGAAAACGCCGCCAAAAGATGGCGCTGCTTCGATCCCATACAAATCTGCGTTATCGTAAAGAGAGTAAAGAGGTCTTGTTGTATACTGCCCACTTACAAGAACAATTAAGTACATATTTTACAATACACAGTAAAATTTTAACATTTATACAATTGACATGGAACAATAGACGTTAAACTTACTTACATAGTTTTTAAATTTGACCGTAACAATACCTAACAACTGTAATCAATAGTTTCTATACGTCATAATTAGGGTTGCCACCACGAAATTAAATTATCACATTACGCTATAGACACGTAAAATATAGAAAGCGCAAGTATTTTTAACAAAAATGGGAAAATAAGAATAGTAGAATCAAAATAATTAACACAATTTTGATGGCCAAGACTCTTGGTAGTAATGAACGCGATGGCTCTAGATCGAGAGTCATGGAAAAGGGGGGGGGGGAGAGGCATTTGCCCAACTGTGGGACAGCTATGGCTAAAATATTAATAATGTCAAAGGGCTTCCGTGTGCTGGCTTTGACCCCATACTAGCCTTCCAAAAGACCGGGACTCCTTAATAGTCCCGTGAATGGAAAAGAAATAATAATAGTAATGAATAACAAGTTGTCATAGATAATTATGTATTTTTTCAAAAATATATACATGTTAATCAAAACTATGAGTACTTACATTATATTTTTCATAACTGCTTTACTGTCTACCAACAAGTACTGGTAGACAGTAAAGTAGTTATCAAAAATATAAGTGAAGTTATTCAAAAATTATGTATGTATATTATCGACATAGAAAACTGAGTAGTTATCAACAATTTAAGTCTATACTAATATTATGAAGAGGAAAAATTTGTTTGATTTTTTGTAACGAATAGGCTCCGAAACTACTGACTTTTTAGATAATACTTTGTTTGGGTGGCAACCCTAGTGACAATTATACAATATGCATTCAAAATCGATAACACATAATGTCCTCGTTTTACATAAATAGTAGGTTTGCGTTGCATGCGGGTCAGAATTATTTTTAACCTTGAAAAAGTCATGTTAGAAATAACTATTTATTGTTATCTCTATAATAACATATACCCATATAATTATATGGCCAGTATGTTACAATCATATTAAAAATGTTTTCAAAATTTATCTCTAAGGTTTCCCTTGGATAATGTCTTTGAAATGTGACATACTACATTATCTTCAAATGTCAGAGTTATAGAACAAGGTATAATCATAAATGCTTTTAAATTGACGTCATACGTGTTGAAAAGTTAAAACAGAAATCGTTGTTAAAAACAGAAATCATTGTTAAAAATTATACAAACAAAATCACTGGTATATTCAGTTTAAAGTTAATGTGATGATGAAAATAACCATAGAGCAAAGATTCCTTGAAGCTGACATTGACATTCCACGCTCTATAGTCTATTTAAGGTATCAACAAATTAAGTAAAAAAAAAATCATTAATTAACAAAAAAATACAGTAAAATTAACTTGTAACCAGTATTAACGTTATTATTTCAACAATTATTCACATAATTAATGCCTATTTATATTTTAAAAAGCACAAAAATAATTTAAGGATTTATCCTTTTTGATAATGAAAAGTCACGTCAATACAAAACGTTCATTCACAACATACTGTTCACTTCAAATCAAGACGTTGCTAAGATATACTAAACGATGGAAGTGGTAGGACGTTAGGAACATATAATTATGTATCTACATCATTAAATTCCAAAAAAACCTAATATTTAACTAAGTTCAACTCCATATCGAGGGTTTGCCGCTTCCCGACGCGCAGTCTTTGCTTTTACTCTTCACTGGCGCGGGAACGTTGCCGAACAAACTATTTTGTGGTGGTGTTTCTTTGTGTGAGCTGTGTGTGAAAATATCAACTTTATAATATAAATAAATAAAATAAAATTTTATGTCTATTTTAACAAAACATGCAAGAGATACATGCAGACAGAAACAAATAAATGAAATGAGAAAGTATAAATAAGTTGTAGTTGCAAGCAACGACTGTAACTAAGAAGTAAGAATATCCAGTAACATTAAAGTATGAAGCACTAATCCTCCTATTAATAGACTAGGAATAACAATGGTATAGTTAAACCACGTTTTCCCTCTTTCATGCATGTGTAATATTCTTAAAAAATACTGAGAGAACGTGGTTTAACTTTATTCAGCCCGTTGTCACTGAATGCCTCTTGAAAACACGCTTTTACATCGATGTTGGGCTTTCTACATAAATGTTAAACCCGTCATACGATAACGAATTAACTAGGCAGTTGTTATTCCTCGTTTACTAATAAGAGAATAAGGGCCTATTTCACGACCTTCAAGTAAAGTTAGTTTTATCTCATTTTTACTTTATATCAATGACAAAGACAAAACATGGGATTAGCTACTCGGAATGTTACTTGAAGATGGTGAAATAGGCCCTAAGGAAAATGTTTCTTATTACAAACATCACAACAAGTCTCTTATAGTAATAAATAAAAATTGAAATCGGTTGACAGGTGCGTATGAACAAAGTTACGTACGAAAAACGACCATAATAGCGTGTAATCAATTAGATGAAGAGATTATGTAACCATTAATGCAGTATACGTAAATTGATAAAAGAATTGATAAGAAAAGTACAATTACCTAAAATATCGAATTAACACTAACAGTCATGAGTGGCCATTAACGAAGTTACTCTAGGGCCTATTTCATCTTCAAGTAACGTTCCGAGTCGCTACTCACATGTTTTGTCTTTGTCATTTGATATAAAGTAAGAAAGAGATAAAACTAACTTTACTTGGTTAGTTACTTTACTAGTTAATGTCATGAACGTTTTCGTGCTCCAAAGCACGTCAAATGGACAGTCCCGGTTGTCGTATTAACTTTGACAGTCGTTAAGCTATAACTACCCTCCAATTTCTGACAGGTGGTTTAACTAATATCGTCGTAGTATGCGTAAAGAACCCAAACTAGAAGAGTCTAGTTGGGGAAAACTTAAATGTAAACAAAATATTATAAAATCTTTCTACAGGATAAAATTCTCACTTTCAAAATTCACACACAATGATATTAGAGGTAGTACCGGAAAAATATGCAAGTTTACTATTTTCCTAACATACGAGTTTGAAATAAGCAGGGGATTGGGAGAGGCCTATGTCCAACAGTGGACTAATACAGGCTGTTGATGATGATGATGATTCCTAATTGGAAATTTGATTCCGCCGTCAAATACGACCGTAAACAACAATTAAAACCGCGAAAAAAACCGTTAATGTACTATTATTTTGACCATGTCTAATTTCGATTATTGTTTTTCTGATAAGTTAAAGTTTTTAGCTATTTGTATAGGTAAGCAATCAATGTCATTATAATTTTTATGCATTTATTGTGCCACAATCTTTTCTGTGCCGGGGACGGCATCGCTGTAATCGCATCTTTTGGTTGTCAGTTTAATGAAAATGTATCCAAATGACATTGGAATCAAAATGACAATAGGAGCTTCCAATTTAGGCCGCCGGCACAGAAAATATTGTGGATCAATTGAACAATTTTGACATTAGTGTAGTGCGATTGCCTGCGTTTAAGTTCCTACTATTGAATGTTAATCTACTGGTACTAATATACATATTAAATAACACCAGTAACTCTACTATCTTTTCACGGCTTAACTACTCAACCATTTACGAGGGAATCTGAAGCCTGAAAAAACATAAACAATCTTTCATACCGACACCTACAAACTAAAACTTTTCGAGTATGCGAAATTCCAGGTCTTTGCGGATATTACAAAGAATCGAAAATGGCCATTAATTCCGCGAATTTAATCTACAAGTCATACAAATAAAGTATATGTGCACTGATAGTTGTAAAGTGCATTACAATTGGCCTAAATAAAAAAACAATTAAATAATAACTAGGCTTTAAAATTAGATTATTTCACATTCTAATCAACAACTAGATAAAATGGCAGTTACATAATGATTTGAAACAGTTACCTACATATCGAAACTATAAAACTGTGATGTAATTACAACTAATACACGTAATTAAATAACTTATAACGGCCTTGAATTGCACTTAGTAAAAGTATACTTTTTAATTAACTATTTATATTCGTACGTATGTGCCCCGTGGAATAACACTAGTAAGTATTTATACCGTGAGAAAACGGAGATGAAGAAAGCCTTCAATAGTTTTTCTTTCTTTTCCGAACCTTTATCCCACGTCTATTTGGGGTCAGTTTTCAGTTTAACCAGATTTTGGCGGAATGTCAGTATTTTACGTGAAGCGACTGTCATCAGACCTTCACAACCCAGAGGGCTATACGACATTTTCTGGTTAAACCAAATGTTACACTTTTGAGGGCTCTAACTACCCGTAACGATTGTCGATGATGTTAGTACGACATACGTGCCCTCCGAAGCACGGAAACGCTCATGAAATTAAAAGTCATTTTTGGTAATGACCCATCACAGTCATGACGGTGCGAGACGTTGCTTAATCAAGCCAATCAATCAACCAACCAATCACAAGTGATCCGCGGGTAGCACTGGGCCATGAGCGCTTCAAGAAAGCCTTCAATAGTCCAACAATAAATTTAACTAATTACCTACAAAGATAGGCGCGAAAAACATAACCCTTCTTGCAGGTAAAAAATAGAACGCACGAAAGCAGTTTAGCTTAGAGCAGCAGACGTCACCAAAGACTTGGATATGACGTCACGGTTCGACATTTATGTATGTGTATACATATGTAATGATTGGATGTTTGTTACTCTTTCACGTAAAAACTACTGAACAGATTTATGTAGGTATTTGGTGCAGATGTTCCCCATGCTACAACTACGAATAACAAATAAATGGTATTTCCACAGATTGGGTAAAACCGCGAGGCTTAAGCTAGCAAGATAAAGAAACACTGATATCACAATTATTTCTCTTAACAAATATTTTTCTCACAGATGATAAATTATTTAGTAATTGTTTCGATAAATAATAACTTAAATACAGGGTTATTGGTTAAGTCGACCTATTCCCGTCAAGGGCGTGTAGTTTACATCGTTTCCGACTGATTTCACCATGAAACACCCTACCCTAAACCTAACCGTTTAAGAGATATTTCAATTTATTTGTTTTTATAAAAATCACCGGATCTTCGGCTATAAGCTTGGATATTTTCAAATGCGTGTGTCTTATTATTAATATTACTTGATTTTTACGTTTATAATAAGGTGCTTTGTGACTCCAATAACAATTATTGTACCTAAAATGAATAAATAAGTAGTTGTAGACGATTAAAACTTATAAAAAATAATATGCATCAGAAAGTTTATTTTTCGTTCAAGGATATCTAGAAAAAAATATATGGCACATGTTTGGCACTAATGCTTAAAAATATCTACATTTCATCAGCTATCCAACGAGGTATAACAACCTAGGGTTTTATCGAAATTTTGTACAAAACATTTAGTTTTATAGGCTACTGGGGAGGATAAATAAAACAATAGGTCAGCATACAGAGCAAGATACTAAACTTATTAAACTTTTAAGTTCTACACACACCATTTTTGAGTCTAAATTTCTTGTTCGACATGTCCGACCCTGCGTTGCACACATCCTTGCATTCTTTTGCGAAGACCAGTTTTCACTACACCAGTAGTTAATTTTGTTCTTATTTAATTGACCGCATTAATAATTCTGTCTCTCAGTACTTCAATTGATGAAATTGGATTGGGCTCACTATACACGAGACGCTTCATGTACCCCCACACATCAAAATCCATGGGGGTTAAGTCCGGACGTCCGACTGGCCAGGGTATAGGCCCACTTCGTCCAATCCATTTGTTTGGATGATTTGTGTTTATCCATTCTCTGACACTTGTCCTGAAATGGGCAGGGCAGCCATCATGCTGAAACCACATGTCTTGAATAAGATTGAGTTGCAAATCATCTAATAGGTCATTTAGGTCTTCTCGCAGGAAATTTTCATAGTTTTCCCCATTTTAATTGTCGGGGAGAAAGTAAGGCCCAATCAAATGATTGGAGATAATGCCATCCACACATTCAGGCAAATGGATTGGACGAAGTGGGCCTATACCCTGGCCAGTCGGAAGTCCGGACTTAACCCCCATGGATTTTGATGTGTGGGGGTACATGAAGAGTCTCGTGTATAGTGAGCCCAATCCAATTTCATCAATTGAAGTACTGAGAGACAGAATTATTAATGCGGTCAATTAAATAAGAACAAAATTAACTACTGGTGTAGTGAAAACTGGTCTTCGCAAAAGAATGCAAGGATGTGTGCAACGCAGGGTCGGACATGTCGAACAAGAAATTTAGACTCAAAAATGGTGTGTGTAGAACTTAAAAGTTTAATAAGTTTAGTATCTTGCTCTGTATGCTGACCTATTGTTTTATTTATCCTCCCCAGTAGCCTATAAAACTAAATGTTTTGTACAAAATTTCGATAAAACCCTAGGTTGTTATACCTCGTTGGATAGCTGATGAAATGTAGATATTTTTAAGCATTAGTGCCAAACATGTGCCATATATTTTTTTCTAGATATCCTTGAACGAAAAATAAACTTTCTGATGCATATTATTTTTTATAAGTTTTAATCGTCTACAACTACTTATTTATTCATTTTAGGTACAATAATTGTTATTGGGGTCACAAAGCACCTTATTATAAACGTAAAAATCAAGTAATATTAATAATAAGACACACGCATTTGAAAATATCCAAGCTTATAGCCGAAGATCCGGTGATTTTTATAAAAACAAATAAATTGAAATATCTCTTAAACGGTTAGGTTTAGGGTAGGGTGTTTCATGGTGAAATCAGTCAGAAACGATGTAAACTACACGCCCTTAACGGGAATAGGTCGACTTAACCAATAACCCTGTATAAAGTATCAAAATAGATAAAAACACAATTATTTTATTATTACGTTATCATCTGTTAATATTATAGATTGCCGTGTTTTACTGGGAAAAACCAAATATAAACATAATTGTATATTATAACTAGCAGCGCCCCGCGGTTTTACCCGCGTGGAACCTTATCCCGTGGGTATTTTGGGATAAAAAGTATCCTATGTGTTATTCCTAAGTATGAGGAACATCTGTACCAAATTTCATTAAAATCCATTCAGTCGTTTTTGCGTGAAAGAGGAACAAACATCCATACGTCTAAACATCCACACTTACAAACATTCGGCTTTATAATATTAGTAGGATTGTTGACACGTGATACTCGCAATGCATGCGTTCAACTACAGCAAGAACACTTCCGTTATCAAGAAAAATAACACCTACGTACTGAGTACGAACTAATGCACTTTCTCTACAAAATATTTATTACTAGCGAACCGTCCAATTGATTATTACGTGAATTTTCCAAAATTTTCTGTCATTAGTGTGATTTAGATTTCACTACAATACAAAACTATGTCAGTTTATGATAGAAATCTCCCAAAATCTAATCCAAATAGGAATCTCCCTTGACATAATCATTCCAACACCCCACCAATATGTTGGTTTATACCAATTAGTGGTATATTACAATTAATCACAAAATTTGTAGTTTTTTTAAGATTGGATAGTTCCACTATCCCTAATTTTAAAGCGTTCATAGACCTCCTACCCGCAAATTCATTACTGGTGAAATGTCCCACATTTAATTGTATGCGCTTTGGACAGCCCCTAACGCTTTCGGTCCCGGTATTCATGTCGACAGTCGTTACAGGTAGTTACGGCAAAAAATGTTGCGCAAAACTGACAAAAGACGTAAGACAAAACTCATTATAATAACATTACACAGAATTACACAGTCAACACTATTTTATTTAGTCATACCGACCACAAAGACTAACATGAAAACTGCAATGAGGTAATTAAATACTTGGACTAACTCCGATAAGTAACCACTCATGGACCTGACTCAGTGCCTTATTTACGTGACTTATAAAACGTAGGCTTTACTTCGTGTTATCGGGTTTACACCTAATCAATGGAACAAAAAAGGTTAACGTCATTTTGAGGACAAAAACATCGAAATCTGACCATTTTTAACAGATTTTAGGAGGAAGTTCGGCTTTTGGTTTGGTTTATTACGTCATAGTAACCTTGTCATTTTTCATTTATGATTTTATGAACTAATTTGATTATTTTTTTTATCTGAATGTATTAATTTGATGTGTTGGTTATCTGATAACTGAATATTGCAGTGGCCAAACCGGGTCCCAAGCTGTTTAAAAAAACCTTCAGGATTTGTTTTAGCCTGTCTACCCACCAGCCAGCCTGCCTAGCATGACTGTGCGTGATCTATACTAATATTATAAAGAGGAAAGATTTGTTTTTTTGTTTGTTTGTTTGTATGTAATGAATAGGCTCCGAAACTACTGGACCGATTTCAAAAATTCTTTCACCATTAGAAAGCTACATTCACCCTGAGTAACATAGGCTACATTTTATCCCCGTATTCCCACGGGAACGGAAACTACGCGGGTAAAACCGCGGGGCGCTGCTAGTAAATGATATAGACACTACGAAATAATATCGATTTCGCGAGCATGACCAAATGAATATGGCGTAGTACGATTTGATAAAATTAAATATGGCGGCTATATTTATTATATTTTGACAGTTGGATGTCAATAAATAGCTATATCGAATTCGCGAGCACGACCAAATGACATAAAATTAATCATGTGGTAAAATTAAATATGGCGGGCATTTTTATCAAATTTTGACAGTTGGATGTCAATAAATCACTGTATCTATCGCGTTTTCGAAGTCATGCTAGCCTAGCAGGTCTGGAATCCTGAGTTGGGGAATAATAGGAGAGTTACGGGACTAAGTTCCAGCTTGTCTCAAGCATCTTTTAAATTAGCAGCCATCTCTTCGGGCTATATTGTTTTGTTTGTTTATTCTATTACCTTCCTATAAAATCTATAGTATAAAACCTATTATTTGTAAACTATGTAGATAACACTGTAAACAGACCTGCAGCCAGATGCCCGACAAATTGATAAGCGAACAGAGATTTGGGATCATATAACAAACTAATCTACAACAGACTAACGAACCATGTATCCGCCCACATAGATAAAATAATGATGTCCAAAAAACGGATGACATCATACACACGTTAACTAGATAAAACATTGCATTGTCATTGATATAAAATGTCTAGAATTAAAGAAAAACCATTTGAAAATTTAAACCAACTTTGTTGAATTTTGTTTCATATTTTTTCCAATTGTCTTGTGTCGTGACGCATAGCGTTTTCGTCTTCCTAATAATGAATTCTGTACTTACTTATTTTAAAAAATAAACGTAGAAAATCTTCACAAAAAATGCACTGTTTTGCGCCCATTTGCTGAAATCCTTACTGTTCTTACTGTCTGTCTGTTACCTTTTCACGGCTAAACTACTGAACCGATTGACTTGAAATTTGGTACAGGGGAGCTTATAGTCCGGGGAAGGACATAGGCTTTGTTTTATCCCGAAATTCCCACGGGATCGGGAACTACGCGGCTGAAACCGCGGGGCACAGCTAGTACGCTTTATATTTGTTTATTGATTTAATAAGAACTGCACAAGAGATAAGTAAATACGACAAATAACCTGAACTAATATAATAAACAGGCAGGTTTGTTTGATAGCACTAATCTCAGGAACTACTAATCCTATTTAAATCAATGAGGGTGAAACCCGGGGTGAAACAGCTCAGCTAGTGTATAAATATACTAACAAAGGTTAAAATAAATAAAGCAATGAATATCAAGTATTTTTCTATTGTGGCTGTTGGCCAAATTACTGTGCATAGTAATTCAACTGCTTGAAGGTTTAAATATTGGCCAAAGAATTCTTTAATTTAATTTGAAAGATGCTGCATTCCAATTTATATTACACTAGCGGCGCCCCGCGTAGTTCCCGCTCCCGTAGAAATATGGGGATAAAATTGCTAAAACCCTTCCCACTGAATCACTCTATCTATTAAAACAAACCGCATCAAAATCCGTTGCGTAGTTTTAAAGATCTAAGGATACATAGGGACAGAGAAAGCGACTTTGTTTTATACTATGTAGTGATAACATTGAGGTTTTACAAATGTTCTCTGCAGTCTACACTAATATTATAAAGGGGCAGGGAATCCGAATTGAAAATTTGGTATAGATAGCTTGTTTGTTTATAGATCCTTAATAACGCGGGTGATACTATCCTACCTACTAGTCCTACTAATATTATAAAGCCGAATGTTTGTGAGTGTGGATGTTTGTTCCTCTTTCACGCAAAAACTACTGAATGGATTTTAATGAAATTTGGTACAGATGTTCCGCATACCTAGGAATAACACATAGGATACTTTTTATTCAAAAATTCCCATTGGATAAGGTTCTACGCGGGTAAAACCGCGGGCCACGGTAGTTATTTATAATCGTGACAGTATTTTATTGAGTTCATTTATGGCAAACAAACCCAAAAAATTTCTCTGCACGAAAACTAATACCAAACATTTTGTTTTTGAGTTTATTCGTGACAAAGAAAACCATATCTTTTCTCTGAAATCTAAGAGAAAATTTTGTTTTCTTTTTTCACTCAACTGTATCATAACAAATCGTTTTCTTAATTGAAAAATAAAAACATTTAGAAACTATTTAAAGATTCAAACCTAGCATTCATAAAGAGAAAAATAAGTAAATTTCAGACAAATACATGATTCAGTCACACCTAACATTTAGCAATTTGCAACGCGTTGTTGTATTTGTTGTGATAATGTACTAAGTATTATGTAATACAGGAAAGGCTAG